>JBCFYV010000001.1:30674060-31389060 GCA_039000515.1 Timema cristinae | reverse complement strand
TTTAAATTTCATACCACATGGAAAAGTAATTGTTTCTATAAGTTTTGGAAATTGATAAACCACCCTTCCCCGCTTTCCATTTAAACAATTTCAACTTATAAATTTTGAGGCGAATTTGCCTTTAAACTGTCCACCAAATTTCAATTTTTTACCTCATCTAAAAAGTTGTTTCAAATTGTATCCTCCTCCCATTTCCTTGAGCCTCAATTTGAAATTTCCCAATTTTAGATTTTTCTGGTTGTGGAGGGCAATCTTGCTACCTTTTTGCCAAACAAACATTCAACTTTCCAGACCCTGGGGTTGATAAAATACAGTGATCAGTAAATCAGTGAGTCACACACATTTCTCCCCTTCTCTACCCTCTTAGGGGATTACATTTGAAATACGCTCACAAATACCTTGCCCAATTCCAGAAAGGAATTTTAATTTTAAATTGCAACCATGATTTTAAATTTTAACCTCCTTTTACCACTTCACCTTCTTTGAGAATGAACTATGAAAAGATTTCAAAAACTTCTAGCCCAATTGTATAAAGGAGTCCTAATTTTAAATTCCAAGTGTCTACGTATACTGGTTCAAAAGACACATTGATTAATTTTGAAAAATTTCAACATCCTTTTTCCACCCTGAAAAATTTCGCTAAGCCCCGACTTATGTCTTGTCTAAAGCCTAAAATAAACTTTCTGCCAAATTTCAAGTTTCCAAGAATTGTTTCTAATTTAGCGACTTTGTCGCTATACTTTGCGACTTTTAAGGGTCCAAAACGACTAATTTTCACTTTTAGCGCCTAGCGAATAATCCGTCGACTGGCGACTTATGACTTTTCTTAATTTTCTATCAGGTTCAGGTCCATTATTTTAAATTTTAATTATGTATAATTTTGAATTTTGAAATACCATACTGCAAGAACCAAAATGCATTGCTTCGGTCTACAGAAGAGCTCTAAACTATCTGTATCATTCACAAATCACAATAAATTGTTCTGGATCAGGGGATCACCTTAGTCCACTGATGTAGTTTACATTCAGTTCAGATTTATGTACGCATTTGTGGTTTGGCGACAAATCTGACGACTTTTAATTTTTTGTTTAGCGACAACCTAGCGACTTTCTGGTACAACACTTATATGGTCGTTGGCAACACTGTTTCCAAGCCCAGGTACTGGAGAGATTCGTTTTCCATTATATATACACACCCACACACACACATTGAGAATGAAGGGTTAACACTAAGCCATTATTAGCTAGCTTTTTTTATGTGTGTGCCACGTCTTACTTTCCGTCCAAGTTACCCACATTTAATAACACTACTAGGGTAGGGATGAGGAAGGTAGAAACTAAATGAAATGTACCCGTATTTGTGTGGAAATAAACTATACCCTTTAGGAAAACCTTTGTACACCTGACCGGGATTCAAACCACGATACCCCGGTCATCAGCAATTTAGTCCAATACGATAGTGAGGCGTTTGACTATGCGACCACTGAAGCGGGTTAAAAACACATTGTTCATTAACACATTCCGTTGCGTTGAAGGTCGTATTTCTACACTTTCTAAAATAGTGTGATAGTCACTAAATATTATCACGACGGTACCCATACTGGTGGCCACGTTGTTTTTAATTAGTACTTCGTCTCTCCACCCATTCAGGTGATACTCTTACGTAATAACTACTATAGTGGGATAAGGATTATGATGGTTGAATTTAGAGGAAGTGTATCCACATTTGCGCGGAGAGTGTGGGAAACCATTTAGGAAAAAACACCCTCAGGACCACGATCACCCCGTCATTGATATTTTAGTATATTTATAGACTAGAGCCTTAGACCATGCTGCCACGAGGCGGGTTATGTGAGTAGTTGATAAAGAGTATCGTTAATATTCACTTTTGGGTTAAAATATAAATAAAAAAAAACTATTCATCGTCAACAAGGATGTAATTGCTACCACGAAATTATAAACATACCAAATTAATAAAGCAACTATCCGTATTTATGAAGAAATACTTTAACTTGAATTTGTATTCCCACAAATATTTTAATATGCTTTCTATATTAACTTTTACCCAATAATATTTAACAATTTAAAGCGAAAAAAAAATGTATAAATAAATATAGCCAAAGCCGTACAGCAAACAAAAATGAATGACGTTTCTATATTTTATGCTTCCCTCTCTTTACTACGGGGTCGTTTCTAATAACAGATAAAAGTGTTTTAACCAAAGTTAAAGGTGTAGAGAGTGGGTAAGGGAGATTGGGAAGATAATTATTTAAAACGAATGCATATAAAAAAAAGGTTAGTCCATCACGAGAAGCAAAGATGAGAAAATAGCGTTAAATTTCGTGGGGGCACGAAACTGCGCGCCAAAAATAAGTTGAGGATTTTAAGCCCTGTGACATTTATCTTAAAAAAATTAATCTCCTCATCAATTAATTGAATTTAACTTCGTTCAACCGGGAGATTCTGTAGCACTAAACCTAGCATCCGCCTCGGTGGAGTAATTAGCTAACGCTCTCATTTCGTGTTTAGTTAGACTGCCAAGCACGGGGATATCGAGGTTCTAATCTAGGTCGGGCGAACTTTGTTTTTTTCTAAATGGGTTTTCACTATCCCTCCACGCAAATGCGGGTTCACTTCCTCTATATTCAACCTTCTCAATGTCTAAACCATTAGCGTTAATTAGTACTAAGCGTACAACCCAAACGGGTAGTAAGACGTGGTGCTAACCTAGCCAATCCTTTTCAGGCATTAGCATAAGTTAAGTCTTTCTAGCAGTCACGAAATAATAATAATATAATATTATTATTATTATTATATTATTATTATTATTATTATTATTATTATTATTATTATTATTATTATTATATTATTATATTTATTATAGAGCGTGAATCAAAATAACGCTCCAGGTAAAGCATAACGCTCCAAAACGAACACAAGATGAAACTTTTTTTTTAAAATTGTATATTAATTCGACCTTTAAAAATATAATCACCAGAATCGGTGGTCGGGTGGTCTAAGGCAGCGATTCTTATCCGGGGGGGGGGCCGTGAAAGAATAATTAAAAATGTTATTTGCTTATTAAGGAAGTCAACTATCTTAAATTCTACGTTTTGGAAGAAAGAAGTCGATGATCGTAAGCATCTAAGTACAGTATACTCTCGATTTTCAGGTGTATGGTGGGGAGTGGGGGGGGGGGGAGAGCATGTATAATAGAGATCACGGCTAGTACATATAATCCTCATCTGTTTAACATCGCCATTCAAAATTTGCTGCCCTTTATTTCTACTAATTTATGTGAAAAGAATTTTCCACAGTGATGAATATTAAAACAAAGTAGCTAAATCGACTCCTAATCCACTCCTGCATGCAAATATCATTAAATAATACAAATGAAACCAAAAGAGATCAATTAGTGGAAAAGTTCAACAGCAGAGATCCCATTAAATACATTTAAGTTAATCTCTGTGTTTTTATTTGTTTGTTATTATAATCAGTAAATAAAGACACTATTTTATAATAAATCTTAATCTTAATCTATACTAATATTATAAAGAGGAAAGATTTGATTTTTTGTTTTTTTGTTTGTAATGGATACACTCAAAAACTACTGGACCGATTTTAAAAATTCTTTCACCAATATAAAGCTACATTATCAGCGAGTAGCATAGGCTATATTTTATTTTAAAAATTTAATTTATTCCTCATAAAAATGTCGATAGTATATTATATAGTCGTTGGAAAAAAAAAGTTGTTGAAGGGAAAGTGGGGTTGGTGAAGGGGGCGGAGGGGTAGGGGTGAGGAAAGAGAAATAGATGTAGTGACGAGGAACGCAAAAAATAAAAAAAGATTAAAATAAAATTTGGGGAAACGAGGGGAGTAAATGAAAGTGGAGGAAGCTGAAAAATTAATTTGATTTTAACAATTTGTTTGATTGGTGTACACACAATTCCTTTTGCGCTTACAGCAAACAAAATTATAGAAGAATGAGATGAGAATAGGAGGGAGGATAAAAAAAGAGGGGGCTATACAGTGATGGTAGGAGTGCATTTTTAAAAAAGTAAAAAAGTTTTGTTTTTATATTGACACTAGATAGCTGTTGCCCGCGGCTTTGCTCGCGTGGAAGTTGATTATATACAAATACGAAAATATACATATGTATTTACAGATTAATTAAAAATATTACGTTACGTTGATGATCATAACTTGACCTCAGATCAAAAATAATGCAAGTCCGATACAAACTTTCACCCCCTTTTTCATCCCTTATTAAATAAAATTTCCAAAATTCCTGAAACACGTATTTATTTGTTTTACGTTAATAACCGAAATACAAAATTTTATGTATGTCACTTTCAAAATGACGGACTTTCATACATATTATCATACATATTATCATCCCTTATTTTGACCCCTTTGGAGTGGAATTTTCTAAAATCCTTTCTTAGTGGGTGCCTACATAACAAAATGAATATACAGTCCGAATTTCATGCTTGTAGCCTTGATAGTTTGCGCTCGGCGATGATGAATCAGTCAGTCAGTCAGTCAGTCAGTCAGTCAGGACATGTTATTTTATAAGTATAGAAGATGATGGATGATTTGAAGCTTTGATTTACAGGATTCTTTACAATATTTTTTTACGGGGAAAGGGGCTAGTGATTAATATGTTAGTAAAATCCAGAGGGCCGCGAAAATATTTTAGGATATTTAGGGGCCCACGAGTAATAAAAGGTTAAGAATCAATGGTCTAAGGCCTTAGACTCACCATAGCTTGGATTGCTAGCGACAGAGAGATCAAGTTTTAAATCCCGGTCAAGTAAAATAAAGAGTATTTCCCTTCATCGCTTCCCGTTCTCCTTCTAAGAGAATACAAAAGCATTTACTCTAAATTCTCCCTTCCTGAATCCTATCCCAATAGTGAACTATGTGGATAGCCCAAGCGCGCCTTGTACAAAAGTATGGAGAAAACATAATTTGTCAAAATAAAAATAAACTATTAGAAAGGCTAATTTTGTTTTGTGTGTTTTATAAATCTGCTATTTATTTTTATGGCCACCAAAGAAAGAAAGAAAATTTATTTTATATTGTATGAGATTCCATTTTTACCCGTCCAGACTATCCACATATTAAATAAATACTAACATAGTAGCATCTATGGTAAGGGAGATTAGGAACCCATTTAAGAATAACAAACTTAGTATACAGCCGGGATTCGATACCTAAATTCCCCATCAACAGTGAGTTAGACAACACGATACGGACATCTTAGTCTATGTGCACACTGATACAAGTTCTTATTACTTTTTTTTAAACTATTTTGTTTTACAAAAGAGATTTGACCGGTTAAAAGTTATTTATGTCTGGTTTTGAGTTAATGGGGCAGACAAAAAAAAAAGTAGTAAATAAATAACTACTTAACAAAAAAAAAAATGGTACGACACAATCGTACCAACTTTCTATTATTGTGTATTATAGATTCAGATATATTTTTTTTAAATAGCCAGTTGGAACCAAATCGTTAGAGCCGTTTGAAAAAATCAGCCATTAGTAAACTAACCCTCAAATTTTTTTTCCCAAAAAACAATTATATAGTGATTTTGGCATACCAAACAAATCTTATATATATATATATATATATGTGTGTGTGTGTGTGTGTGTGTGTTGTGTGTCTTATGCATTAGAATCTTTGGAATTTAAAAAAATACTCATTAGTAAACTATCCTTAATTCAAGGGCTGGGAAGAAAAGAAAAAAGAAAAAAAATTGTAGTAGAGCCCGATAATGTCGCAATATAAAGTTTGAACTAAATCCATCAAATTGTTTTGAATCCGTGACCAGGGAGGGACAGACTGACAAACACACATGGGATGGGGACAGACAAAATAGTAAAATCAACTTTTTTGGGGTTCACGTCCACATAAAACGTAACAATGTCATTATCTCAAGATTTTTTCACGATAACAATACTTTCTCTTGATATAAGTAAAAAAATACTGACTCCTTTCTATAGTAAGCAAAAACACTTTATATTTGTGCATCATGCTAGAAAAAAGTGAAAGCCACAAAGTGTTAACACCGCCATTGCTATGGTCATAGATGAAAACGTTAGCCACCGATTAATTAGAGAAAGCAGAGAAATTAAAATAATCCCCCCCGCCCAGAACTAATTTGCGCTCGTTCCACAGGAAACCTATAGCGAGTCGTAAAGGCGGCGGTGACGCAGGATCAGAGCCGGTTGGAAAACCTCACCACAAGAGGAACGAATAATGAAGAGCAAGGCGACTGGAGCAGCGTAATTAGCGATGGAAGTTGGGATAAGCGGCTAGGCGGGGATTCCGCAGATATTCCAGGCCACGGGTTAGGGGGCAAAAGAGAGGACGGGGTGAGGAACAACTAATTAACTAATTAATTTTAAATCTGACAAGCATGAGTAGGAAAGAAGTAGAATGGGGAGAATATAAAACCTATCACGTCCCTAGAGACAGAATCACTTGCGCATGATGAATAATCACGTAAACAAATAAATGAAATCGAGGGATGTAGGGGTCTTATGAGGTGTGAACCATGTTTGATCCGTCTTTCCACCCTAACCCCTCCTCCATCACCTGAACAACACCGCCTCAATGGGTAGCGTTTGTAAAAATTTGGTGGCAAATTATATCAGAGCCGTTAATGTTGTGGTATCAGTGTGGCGTATGCAAACTATTTATTATTTTACTAAGAATATCGGTTGACTGGAAATTTAAACTAATCCAAACATGAAATGAGTGAATATATATAGCATCATCACGTCTTAACATCCGTTCGTGTTATGCGCATATATAATAATTACTCTAATGTGTTTGAGATGAAAAATATTGAATGTAAAGAAAGTGTACACGCATATACATGAAGGGAAAGTGGAAAAACCACCCTCAGTACACCTTACTGGGATGCTAACACCAATCTCTCTGTCATTGGTTGTCTAGTCCAACACGTGAGTGACGTCTTAAACCATCCGCCACCGAAGCAGGTAATGTGAATACAATTCAAATTCCTTTAAATATGGGTTTCGGTTTGCTATTCAAGATCTTTTAAGATTGATGACCATGATCATATCCACCAAATCCATTTTATGTCGCTGTGCCCGTAAAACAACTTAACTAACGTACATTTTCCCAGATTATTTTCCACAGAGAGCTTGTAGGCTTATCAATAGAAAACTAGTTATTCAGCATCGTTTGAATACTCGTCAAATTTTACCTATTGCAAGGCAGTATCACCCAAAGTTTCAAGAGTTTCGAGGTAGGGGAAGGTTGTTGCTAGACTATTCGATAGCGGCGTTAGTAAAACTGAGGCGTTGGTGTGTGCCAACTCTAAGCGACAAGCAAGGTCCGTCTAATTAGATCAGGTCACGAAAAACAGTTTTTTCTTCACAATTGGAGTTTTGTTATTTTCGTTCAAACCACAGCAATTACGTTCGTGTGAAGGATTACACAAAGTTAAATAAATATAAATAGTATCACACATTTGCACCAACTTTCTCATATTATGTGTTATGGCTTTGAAGAAAATTCTCAAAAAATTGTTTTAGTAAACTACCCTTAAATAAGTTTAACTTAAAAAACCACATTTATATATATAGGCCTATATATATATATATATATGGTTTTTTTTAAGTTAAACTTATTCAAAGGTAGTTTACTAAAACTGTTTTTGAGAATATAGATATATATATATATATATATATCTTTATTCATCTAAAATAAACTAATTCAAAGGTAGTTTACTTACGTCAAATTATAGAAAATTTGAATTTTTTGGAAATTGACTTTAAAGATTGAATTCAAAATGTAAATCTGTTAATGGTTTTTCATGATAAATAAGAACACGTTTTTATTTTTTGGAATATCAAATAATGTTACGGTAATTAACTTCTTTTTTAAATTTAGATTTTTTAAACATATATATATAATATATATTGTTCGAATATATATTTTTCTAATATCCAAATTTAAATATATATATATATATATATATATATATATATGTTCTAAACTAAAATGTTCATATAAATTTTTTTAAATCCAAATTTTAAAAAAAATTGTTAACTACCATAACGTTATTTGATACTTTTAAAAATAAAAACGTGTTCTTATTTATCATGAAAAACAATTAACAGATTTCCATTTTGTATTAAATCTTCAAAGTCAATTTCCAAAACATTCAAATTTTCTATAATTTGTCGTAAGTAAACTATATTTGAATTAATCTATTTTAGATAGATAAAGATACATTATTAGTGATACGTAAAATAGTCTCCCGATATCAATTTTGAACCAAATCGCTTAAGCCATTTCCTTTTTAATATTCAAATTTAAAAATAACAGTCATCAGTAAACGACCCAAAACATAATTTTCCCCCAAAAATAAGAATACAGCTTTATTTTTCATCTTCATGTCAAATACTCCCCAAATATACATTTTAAGCAAAATCGTTACAGCCATTTTCAAAATAATTCGAAAATTCAAAAATTACTCCTCAGACAAAGATCCTTTATCAAATTTTTACCCAAATAAAGTACACGGGGTTATTTTTCATGTCAAACACTCCCAATATACCCATTTGGAACCAAATCATTGGGGTCATTTTAAAAATATTTTCATTTTTAGAAAAATCAGTAATCATTAAATTGCTCATAAATGAGTTTTTACCCCAAAAACCAAACATTATCTTAGAGGTGGTTCATCAACGTTTAAAGCTCAACTCTTTCAACCACGACCATTTAAAAAATATATTGTGTTATAAAACTTCAAATGTGTTTAACATGCCTAAGCCATTGGTGGGTACGCGGCCTAAAATTTCAAGCTCATTTAAGTCTGGTTTGCCGATGACTGTAACATCAGGGTTCGACTCCCAGGTAGGCGTACAAAGGTGTTGTTTTTACTAAATGGTGACCCTCTCTCCCCAAAAAGGCAGGTACATTTCCTATTAATTTTACCCTCCTCACCTATAATGTATTAGTACAAGACATGTGTACAGCCTAGACGGGTGGTATAAACAAAGTATAAAAAATACACCTTGACAACACCTTGGTGATATTTTCTCAAAGAGAGACCTTTCAAGCATAAAATTCATTTGGAGAAGATTTGGTGTTCTGATTTATTTTCACTTATAAACCATAATTCACTCTTAGTTGCGTGTTATAATGGTCAGAGCTCCTGGCTAACAACATAGGGGGCCCGGGTTTGATTCCTTGCTGAATCTTGGGTATTTTTCCCGAAAGGGGAACTACCCTAACAGTCACCGGGATATGGTTAGTTAGGCTTAAGTTAGGGGTATTGGTTAGTATGATTAGGATACTAACATAACAAAGTGGGTATTTTTATATTGAAATTTCAAATCGTTACTAAATGAAACTTTACTTCTTTGATATTTTAATATTTGATAAACATTTTGTGAGTAAAAAAGTTTATTTTAAATAAAGCCTCATAACAAATTTGCTTTATAAGCGCTTTTTTAATCCCTCTAGTCCCTCGCAATTCATCGGTAAAACTTTTACAATCTTTTTAATCAGTTTAAAAGTAAAATGCCATCAGACATGCGCAGTGCGCTTAGTTGGTCATCAGCGGCGATCCTCAACTCACCGAGAACGCCTTGAGGAAGACCAAGCATTGGATGATACCCTCCATGGTGTCACCGGTGAGGCAGAAGGTGCCGGTAGGTGGCGACCCTTGCGGCCAACGGTGGCGGCGGAGATGTTGGCGGAAACGAAGCGGTACGGTGGTGGTCGGCGGTGGCAG
The DNA here is from genome assembly GCA_039000515.1 of Timema cristinae. Taxonomy (NCBI): domain Eukaryota; kingdom Metazoa; phylum Arthropoda; class Insecta; order Phasmatodea; family Timematidae; genus Timema; species Timema cristinae. The sequence goes on along the minus strand of JBCFYV010000001.1, from coordinate 31,379,279 downwards.
TTGAAGGCGCGGGCAGTGGCGGCACGGAGCCTGCGCTCATCAGTAGCCGGTCCAGGGAGTCCATCCCTCTCCTTGTGGGGTGGAGGAGGACCCCGACACACTATTGGCACCTCAACATCTTCACTGTCCACCTCAAAAATACAACGACCCGATATCGGATGCTCCGAACTCAGTGTCTTCAGGTGACAATCTTAGAATAAATGGTACTATGCTTGCACTTATCAAAACGTGGGAGTCACGTGTGCGCGTCAATTGAACTTAAGTGACTCACTGTGCAGGCATATGTTATTCTTGAACTCAATAAAGCGTTAAAGTTGATTTAACTACAAGGTTTTGTCAATTTTCTTTTTCCCACGACCAGTTGAACACAAAAAAAATCACTTTTGAGTCATTTACAATTAACTTTACATATTTTATAGCAATTTTTTATTTCAAAAACTATAAGAGCTTTTTGAAAGCCAATATTCAAATGAGTTTAGAAAAAGATTTAAAAAAAATTCGATGTACCTAATTTTACTATTATTAATAAACACACAGACTCAACCATGAATATGGTATCTTTTGTGTTTTAATTATTGTCAATTTTTTTTTCAAACAAGATATCACTGCGTCAGGACAATCATCTATGCATATATTATATATCATTAATATTAGTTTGGAAAGCCTGAAATAGTAAACATACTTATATTAAGCTGCACGTTAATCTAAAACAACACAAACACTGTTAGTTCAAACAAGACTAATTAGTCTTTAATTAGTAATTAATTATTGAAACCAGACGTAAGAGACGCAGTTTCCTTCCTATTTTGACTACATAATTCTCTCAACATGTACTTGTTAGTAATATAAAGGCTGATTGAATAAACGTCATATTTTGGATTAACACTTATTTCCTAGTAGGAAGAAACCAGGTTAAACCAATTTGTTCAACATGGCAACCAATGACAAAAAACACACGTCACATAATTTCACTCCGCGAGATCTCGGCAAGAGTAACGAGACGTAAGAGACAAGACTAGATAACTCCCCCACAATCCCCACGTGACGTCGCGGCGCCAAATAAATGGGGTTAGGGGAGATATGTCTGCAGAGCTGACGAGACACAGAACACGTTCAGCCGTTACAAGGTGCGCAAAGCCAACAAACTAACTAACAAAAAAGCGGAAATAGGTATATACACTACTATGGTTTTAAATCGCCCGTTCAGATGTTTCAAAAGCGAGCAGTGGGAAACTGTTAAATAACCCAGTCTATAGTATCGATATCAACCCACGAGCGTCGTCAATCTTACATCTCGCACAAGTTTTAATTACCGATTAATTACAATATTTATTAATCTGCGTAACGCTAGAGCTAGATAGAAATGTCCATACGAAAGGAACGCATTGGCGAAAAGTAATTCTAATAATATATCAGTTCCCACGCGTTACTGTACCTCATCAAAGATCAATTAATCACTATGCGGTTGCAACATTGAGGTGGCAAAGGGGGAAGGGCTAGAGTCCCATCGACAAGAGACAAAATAAACTCCAGTCACTGGCCGATAGACTAAAAGAAGATCAATAAATATCACTGTTAAATATTTCACATAAAATGTTGTTACGCGCAGGGAGAGTTTTATCACAAACCTCTTCCATAGATATTGATAAACACCGAGAGTTTAAAAAATCAAATGGAAACTAATATCCATAGAAGTCCAGAAGAAATACAGTTCACATCATCTTCTATCCATAAGAGCGACATTGCCATGTAAAGAGCCAACATTACGACATATTTAAACGTAAAAAAATAGAACTCAATGATCTGCGGTACACTTATAACTAATTATTCTTCATAATTTATGTTCACGCTGTAGATCGATAGTTGGGACTAGCAGTCTAACAGAAATCCAACGCACAAACCATAACATATATGTTTAGTTTGCCGAGAAAATGTACCTAACAATTTGACAGTGACAGACACACACAATAAAATACAATAGAATAACAAGGTTATTAAAATGTTGACATATCGCACATGATCAAAAGTACTAGAAAAGTACTGAAGAACTATTAAAAAAGTAGACAGACTTAGCTTGGGTGACGCAAACGTTTCACTCGGGGGGGAAAAACCACTAAAACATGCGGGAGTGCCCACCGGCGACGAAGCACGTGGAGGTGATGGCCTCCCACTTTATTTTGGTTTCTTGAGCTTCGAACCAACGATCTCCTCGAGTCAGTCGGCTAGGAGCGTCGCGGCGCACTGGAGGTAGGCAACCGGGCCGTCGAGTCGTGAGCAGCATCCCTCTGACAGGAGCACCGAGCGCGGCCGAGCGCTGCCGAGCGAGAAGTCGATACTGTGTGGTGTGGCGATATGGTCACTCGGGAACCAGGTCAACAGAGTGCCGGGACGCGGGCGCGCCCCCATTCACTGTAGGGGCGGGGGCTTAATATTTTTACCGAGCCAACTCTGTTTGGCGTGTATCATCGCCCAAGGGGAAGTAAGAAAACAACTGTGACCTGAATATTTGACAGATAAAAAAACACACTTTTCGAAATCAATAGCTTGCAAATAAAAAAAATTTAGAATGAGTGTAGTTAAGGAGAAAATCACGTAAAATGTAAAATGAAAATTTCCCTAGAATCATTCATGCACATACTTGACCCTGCAAATATCGGCTGATAGATAGTTCCATTTATCTGTAAATCATTTGCCAGCGTAAAATTAGTTATATGCAATCATGACGCATATTGACTTCTAATTATTTCAAAATTGCATCAAAACGTTTAATCTAAGCTTCCCCTGCATATACAAGCACAGCTAATCTTAACGAATGATTAACAATTAATATCAATTAGTGTTCGTAATGACCAGCAGGGATGGACACGCAAGCCTACCACAATTATTGTGCATGTTCTGAAATAGTATAGGACCTACATTATATTTAAATGTGACGGGAAAATTATAAACGCAAATTTAATATTTAAAAATCTAGTAGCATAAGGGTGGATAACTTTTTTATATCAAATGACTTTATAGCAATTTAACGATTAATTTCACAAAAAGTATACCTTTAGTATTTTAAAAGGGCAATTTTCGGGAATAAAATGTAAAAGTATTTGGCATCAGTTATTAAATTACAGATGAAAATTACAAAAATAAAATAAATAGAGGGTGTTCCTGGAAGGAAAAAGCATACATAAATAACAAAAATTAATTTTTGGGGGTGGAGGTGGAGAGTGGGGTGGAAACGGTAGTTAGCAAAATAAAGTTTTTTTAAGGTGTGCCCTTCAACCCAAAGGAGAGTCCGAGGACCCTCTACATTAAAAGGTAAAAAATGTGGATGCACTTGGAAGCTATTTGAAGGGTAATTTTTTGAATTTTAAAACAATTTATATGACAAGCTATTTTGAGTGGTCTTTGCTTGGCAAATTTATGAAAATTTGATGCCTCTAGAAGCTATTTTGAGTGGTTTTCGCTTGGCAACTTGTTAAAATCAATTGCCTATTGGATTAAAAAATCTCGATCAATTTCATTCAACAAATCTTCAGTGCTCAATTTTATAGTTCTCCTTGATGTATTTTAAGTTTTTATTAAAATTATTCCGGTCTTAAAGGAGGCGTGGGGGTAGCTGCCCTATCCCCCCTCACCCTCCAAAGATGCGCCACTGGGAAGGAGGGCTTGTAGACAAGGAAAACATAATTAAGAATTATGAAAAGCGTTTTAAATGTGTTTTAACGTAACATGGATGAACGTGATTCATACACTCGTAATGTTCTTCGCTTGAACATTGTTACTACATACTTAATTTTTACGTGGATTGTAACTTTGGCGCCAGGGTGACACAAGCATTGATTTGTAGAAAGTCTTCATATTTGTCGTTCAAAAAGTAATATAGAACATTCCGCGCATTATTGGTAGGATAGCAATATTGCGGGCGTTAAACTACAGTAACCCCATGGCTTATTTGGTGCTGACTGACGGATCCACAGCTGACGGCTTTGAAAAATTAACAGACCAAATTATGTATCCCTACGCCAAACCAAATGATCGGCAAAAATATGTGTTGAACAGCTGTCACTGTTCAACACATATTTTTGCCGATCATTTGGTTTGGCGTAGGGATACATAATTTGGTCTGTTAATTTTGCAAAGGTAGGTATATACCTAAATGTAGACTGTCAGAAGTCAGCGGTGAGCTGTTAGTCAGCACCAAAGAAGCCATGGGGCTACTGTACCAGAATGTTGCAGCTATAAAATTAACTTTTTGAATGTGGGAATGTGTCCAAATAGGGTTGAAAATTAAAGTAATTTCAAGGAAAAGGTTCTTACGAGTTTGTATTTAATGTGTCAAATTAAATTATTTTATTTTTTTACTATGTGAGGTATTATCTAACGTGTACTTTCTGAACCGATTGATTATATCAGCACGCGACTTATAAACTAACTTAAATCTAGAACAGACACAACACTCAGCATCCGGTAGTTAAATCATCACCGTGAACGGAGAAACCCACATTTCACCAATAATAAATGCTTCGGCCATACCGGAAATTGAACTCAGGACCCTTAACTTAGCTAAGATGTTGTACTTTAGTTTTAATATAAATATTTTATACAGTTTAAGTGTGAAAACGTATTTCAATTAGAAAAAAATGCATTAATGTATTGTACATACTTTACGGATATTAAAATAGAAGCTAAGCACAAAGCCCGGGTTAAATTTCCGGCACGGCGAAAAATGTATCTCTGATAAAATAGGAAATGGTGATTAATTGAAGAACATTGGACCTACTCATGGGTTTCTTCACGAGTTACTATAATATAATCACCCAAAAACTAGTTTATCAGTCGGTTCAGCTACCGCAAGTAAATATCATTTAAAAAATTAATAATAAGATTTAACCTTCAATGTTTGCAACGCATCTAAACATTAGTTTTAATTCACACTCTCTCATCCGACCAGCCCTAACGTCCCACAAGCATTTGTTCCTCACCCCCAAAACCATTCTCCCAAAGAATAATGAAAACTTTTACATTGATTTATTTGCGTATAACCCGAACAGGTAGTAAGACGCGGTGCTAATAATAATACAGTGATTTATTTTTTAAATCGTTAATTTCAACACCATAATCATTAAAGGCAAAATATAGTAGTTAAGGATGAGAAACCCTGTTTGGAGATAAAGTGCACCCGTACTAGTGTGAAGAGGGAATGAGAAAACCATTATGATGGATATCGTGTTGGAAACCCTCCCCAGTGCACCCGGGCGAGATTCAAACCCTCGACACCCTTATCATAGGACTGCAAGCACGAAACCTTCCAACTCGTGAACACCGGTGCGGATATAACTACAGTCCGATTTGGATTTGAAAGTATATTTTTTTGACAGTTACAAAAAATTATCATAACAATTTAATATGTTCATACATCAAGTCGTGTGATCTGTAGCTGTCACTTTTAGAGTGGGGATGTAGCGGGAAGTGAGTTAAATGCGGTTTTTTTTTTTTTTTTTTTAAGTTATTATAGCAAAACCTTTTTTTTTTATATAAAATAAATAAAATATTGTTCCAGTAGAAACAGAGTTTAATTGTATTCCCGGTGACCTGGTGGTCTAGGGGTAAGGTGTCAGACTTCTATGCTGGCGGCCGGGGTTCAATCCTCGGTCCCGGCACAGATTTATCTGATTACCAAACCCTTCCTTCACCTCTGACAAGACATCTTGTGAATGTGGGGAATGCCAGGTCTCCACCGTGGTTCGGATTCCACGTTAAACTGTAGGTCCTTTATTTCATCTCACAATCACCCTACCATTACACATTAGCGTAAGTGCGTATAACCCGAATGGGTAGTAAGACGCGGTGCTAATAATAATAATAATTGTATTCCTCATATGTTGATGTCAACAGTTGTTAATCTAAGGCGCTACTCTCACAGTAGACTCGAATGCTGATGACGGGGAAAACGAGGTTTGAATCTCTGTTAGGTATAGTGAGGGTAATTTTTACCTAAATTGATTTCCACACACTTTCCATCCACGCAAATTTGGGTCCACTTCCTATGAATATAGCCTTCCTCAAACCTACAACCACTAGCGTAATTATGACATAAGCCTATAACCCGAATCTGTAGTAAAACGACCCGCCTAGGTGGCGTAGTTGGCTAACGAGCTTGTGTTGAGCTCGACTGCTGAGGACGGGGAGATCGAGGTTCGAATCTCGGTCGGGTGAACTTGGGGTGGTTTTCCCTAAATGGTTTTCCACTCTCCCTCCACGCAAATGCGGGTTCACTTCCTCTAATTCAACCTTCCCAATTCCTGATCCATTAGCGTAATTAGTACTTAAAGCGTATAACCCGAACGGGTAGTAAGACGGGGTGCTAAATATTATTATATATTATGTAGTAAAACGTGATTAAAAAAAGTTTTTCGATATCTATTGTGAGCATAGCGACATCAGATGAGAAACTTTTTTAATGAAGAGAAAAATTTGTCATTAAATTCCAGGAAGCCCTTGACAGATATTCAACAACTGTTGAGGTCAAAATACAAATAAAATTAAATTATAAGTTTGTACTGGAGCAATATTTTATCAATACTGTCCAAATAAAAGATTTTGATATAAAAACTATAAAAACACTTCCCTTATCGTTCGTTCCCTACACCACCACCTTATTAGACAGTTAATACCTATAAAATAATGCCTAGATTAAGGTAAAATCCAACACCTTATAACAGTCGGTAGCGTGTTTACTTACTAATCTAAGGGTCCCAGGCTCGATTCCCAGTAAGGCCATTTTTTTAACAGTGGTCAAATTGATACTCCCCCATTAACAGTGATGAATTAACGGAGAAAAATCTTGTTGTTGTGTGTGTTCCATAGTTAATTTAGTTTATGCGTCATATCACTCGTGTGTATATGGGAGGATACCATTAGAATGAACCTGAAAATTGGGTGGACAGGATATAACAAGTTCAAGATAGAGGTAGAGTGTAATGAGGCGGACTAGCTGAAACTATCTCAAGATAGGGATAAATGGCATACTTTTGAAAGTGTGGCAATACACTTTCAAGTACCTAATCCCATAGAGTTGATGTGTTGATATAATTAGTCTTTTAAGAAAATTCAGGCTAAATACCTGAAATAAAATTAAATAATAGAGTATATTATTATCATTGTGGGCCTTTAAAATATATGTTAGCAGGCTCTTACTTTCTGAAAGTTCCTCTCCACACGAATCCTACTATAGGTGTTTACAGACAGCCAAGACAAGGGCACGATGACTGGAAAGGGGGTCCCGTACCCAGCTGGAGAGTTTAGGCAATTAGTGAAGCCAGACACTAATGAGCTGTACGGCTAATACTTAAGATACAGGTCCTTCACAACACACTCCAAACAAGAAACTCGCAAAGAAGAACGAACATTCATGTCAACATGGCGAAATCAAGAATCGCATGGGTACGAAAGCTTGGTATATGTGTGTGTGTGTGTATATATATATGACGAGAGTTCTCTAGCGAAGAATAGTTAAGGTGGGAGTGTAGGAAGCGAATTAAGGACAGTGTTTTTGAAGTTTTTATAGCAAAAGCTTTTGTTTGTTTGTTTTTAGAGAAAATAATATAATATTGCTCCAGTAGAAACATGAGATCATTTACCTTAACGTGGTGATATTAACATTTGTTGAATAACTGTCAAGGTTGTCCTAAAATTTAATGGCTACTTTTCTCTTCATTTAAAAAGCTTATCATCTAAAACTGCACTGCGCTCATGTCAAATATCCAACTGTTGAATTTGTGAAGAAAATTAAGCTCTGTGTTTCTGCTGAAGAAATATTTTATTTGATTTTGGTTAAACAAATATTTTGCTATAAAAACTTCAAAAACACTTACCTTAACTCGTATTCCCCACGTCTCCACCTTAAGGTTGGGTGGTGGGGGTTCAATTTTTTTTTTAAGTTTGTTTTTAATTTTGTTATATAATTTTTTATTTATTTTTTCCCTAAAATAAATAAACTATTGCTAAAGTAAACACACTTAATTTTGTAGACGGAGTAAAATCAACCTTTATTGAACATTTGTCATGATGAGCATAGTGACTCATCTCCTTCCATCCCACGGTCCATTTCACGACGGATTAACCGGGATATTATTTAAGTTACAAGATTACTCGAACTAGAAATCAACCAATTGTGGTTTTCCGCATTCTTTACTTGACGAAAGCTAAATTGACCCCAGTAAGATAGTTTTTTTTAAATGTCAAGTTGTTTTTAGCCACGATAAAATTATTTTACTAGTAGGGTCTATCAATTTCACTGTTTTCTAATAGAGACCAGGAACAAACCTTGGTTCGAGCTGCAATATCTACATACAAATTAAGTATGAGTTTTCCATTATATGAGGCGGTCTTTTCTATAAGAGTGTCTTGTCATTTTAAAATTAAAACTAAAACATTACAACAAAACACGTCAATCTATACCCATTATTTTAATTACTTAAAATAAAAAACGTATTAAAAAGAAGCATGATTTAGGACATAACAAATACCATTCAAATTTACGGAAACTACCTCCTGATTGGTATTATCTCTTTGCATATGAAAAAACTGAACATTATATTATTATTATTATTATTATTATTATTATTATTAGCACCGCGTCTTACTACCCGTTTGGGTTATACGCACTTACGCTAATGTGTAATGGTAGGGTGATTGTGAGATGAAATGAAGGACCTACAGTTTAACGTGGAATCCGAACCACGGTGGAGGCCTGGCATTCCCCACATTCACAAGATGTCTTGTCAGAGGTGGAGGAAGGGTTTGGTAATCAGATAAATCTGTGCCGGGACCAAGGATTGAACCCCGGCCGCCAGCACAGAAGTCTGACACCTTACCCCTAGACCACCAGGTCACCCTGAACATTATAGAATCACTTTCAGTGGCCGTCTGGTCTAATGGGTCACTATAGTAATAGACTAGACTGCTGATGTCCGGGAGATCAGGGTCTTTATTGGCCGGGTACCGAGTGTGGTTTCTCCAAATAATCTATCACCGAGTCTTACTACATGTTAATATTACACGCAATTCCTCTACTGGGTAGGGATGAGGAACGAAGCATTTTAGAGGTAATCTACCCACATTTGAGTGGAAATAGAGGGGGAAACCATTTAGGAAAAACCACCCTCAGTGTACTCGACTGGGATTCGAACCTCGATCTCAGTAGGTCAGTCAAACACTAGAGTGACACTTTGGACCATCCGGCCTTTGAAGAGTAGATTGTAATTAGGACGTTAAGAGTTTAACCGGATTTGCGCGGGAAGGGGGAAGAATGGAAACAATTTAGGGAAGAAAACCTTCAGCTCACCAGGCAAGAGTTATGACCCCGCCCTTCATGTCACAAATAGACAAAGAAAAAAAAAATACTGGAGCCATTGTTTTCGTGCCCTTTAGTGCAGGTAAAGGGTAATTCATATACTTAAAGAACACTTTACATATGTTGTCCTTGCTTGCTTACTTACTTTATGGCACTAGGAACTTGAAAGTTCATTGTCCAACTTATAATTATACCTTCTTCAAATTTACTCTATTTGTATGGATATGGTAACAGCTCGAAGGGGGTAAAATATAATTTTGTTAACCTAAGCCGTTGATAGCATTAATTTTAAGGTCTAGTAGCAAAAAAAAAGTTATGTCAAAGGCCATCAATTAGTTGATAATTAATTATTAACTGTCCGCACTAATGATTAATAATTTCATCGATATTTCCCATATGGAGGAAAACGGTGAAATTGTGCATTGTAACGTGGATAAGTTTATCTTTGTGATTACAAACAAAAATGTTCACTTTTATACTTTCTGCAACACTGTAAAAGCTTTAAGAATATTATGGTTCTTTCAATAATAACTAACGGGAATATTATTTTAGACTTTTAATTCTGAGGGGAATAGTACTCAGAAGCAGCATAAGTTTAGTTTCAGTAAGATGAAAAAATGGGATTACTTGAGAGTGAAAGGAGTAGTATGTGCAGAAACCACACAAAGATCTCATAATCGCACAAGTAGAACTCCAGAACAAAAGAAAATGAAGTGGGTAGAAAAATAAGTTGGCAGCGAATGAAACGCAGCGCAGTTGTGGAAGGGGTCATTATAGAGGTTTCTTTGAAGAGAGTGGCGGATGTGACGTCAGCCACACAGATCATTACAAGTTCCCCCGTGTCCTGACAGACGCTTGCCTACCTAGCACCCCCATTGGTCCATTCATTCTACTTGTGCAGGCTATTGGACTTTTTTTTTACTATTACTATTTATTTTACTTGTTCTTGCAGTTCAGAGAAAATATAAAAACTCGGAGGAACAGTTCATGTTCACACAAACACACACACACACATACGCATACGCAAATTTCGTTAAAGTTGCCTGTGGAGAAATTCACATTTATTGAGGAACTAAGAAATACTAGCACGTTTATGTTCGCCAATGTGGATAGCATAGCTGGAGAAGGCAGAGGACAGGGCGCATTGGATTTCTAAATCCACTGAAAAGAGGAATGGACCTGTCGTAAGACAGAACAAAAATAAATAATAATAATAATAATAAATGTGGATTGCTATTCAGAAGCAGTGTAATAATACGTTGCGCGATTCAGTCACTGATTTGGGAATAGCGCCTAAGGATATGAGCCCAAGATTCACGTAACAGCTCAATTTTCATAAGAAAAACCTTTTAGGAAAAAAAAAACCTTTGATTGTAGCAGATCACATGGCTTGACTTAGGAAAGTAAGCTACATAGTAAATTTTCTAGCTGTCTGGATCTTATGAAAAATTTGACTATAGTCTAGATATGAAAACCTTTCGACTGCAGAGGTGATACAAATCACTCATATTAACAAATAATATTGTAATGATATTTTTGAGGTTTGTTATAAGTGACTGGAACTTAGTAACTTCTTGATATCTTCCGGAATCAAAGTATGTTGTGGAGGATTGTAAAAAGGTGAATTAAACTTGGGAACTACTTAGAAACTAAGAACTACTAAGTTAAGTCATTAGTAAGTAATACTAACTTAATACTAGTAACCAAGTTTCTAGTGAGTACTATTAATAACTTTAAACGAGCCGTCGTTTCGGAAAGTTATGTGCATCCGATTCACTGTTTTCGTACGTTTAACAAGCTCGATGATATTTCGAAAGACAAGACCTTGTTGTACACAGCTGCATGAATTACCACAGCTCCCAAATGATTAATCACACTGATACACTTCAGTCGAACCTCATAATTGAAATTAAAGCCTCGGTGCTAATGGGGTTAACGCCAAAGAAGCGACCAGTTTTGATTGATACATAAACACTATCAGGTATTAACATTCATGCCAGTTACATTTCAAGGCAGTTCCTGTGACCTCGTGCATGCGACGAACTTGCATAGCGCATTTTTTTTTACAAATGGACATATCTGACAACTATAATAAGGTGCCCAGAATGTATACGAGTATTTTCAAATTCCTTGACTCTTCCAGGTATTCCAGAACAAATTACTGACTTTTCTATTCACTATATATTATATTTTTTACTAATATTGCAATTTAATGTAATAATATTTTTGGACACATACACATTCTGAAATTATGTCTCACTATGAGGTGTTTAAATATATCAGTCTAAAGCAATGAATGGCCTATCCCATAGTGCGAGCTAAGCTAGAATTGAGTGAGATAATATTGAGACATTAAAAGTTCGCCTTACACCATTACAGCTTAATAATTGTGAGACACATTTTTTAGTGTCTTCTTCCAATAAAATAATCAATTCTCGCGCTTGTGCATAACCATGCCTCAACTTTGGCTAAGGACATGCGGTAGAGAGGTGAAAAGAAAACTTTAAAATCACATGTTGACCTTGAGAATTAAGATTAGCATGGTCAACAAGGGGAAAACTGTTAAGATAGACCTAGATTCGAGGTGTAAATTAACTAGAAGAAATTTGTTATTTTTATGATAGTAATTAAAAGTTGTTGGTTTTTTCTATTGAATATGTAAAAATTCCAGAAATTTTGTTTAAAAAATCCCAGACTTTTTCATTACTTTTCTCTGACCAAGCAAATTACCCGACTTTTCCCTGTTTTCCAAGTCGTTGGACAACCTGTATGAAAAGCTACTTTTCAGGTATTCATGCATCAAGCCATGAGATTTTCAGCTGTAACTTTTGAAAGATATTATCAATTCTTGTGAAATAACACTAATATTGTAGTAAAATGTCTTCAATGTTGATAACAACCAATATTTTTGTTTTTTCTAAGAGATGTTACAAACGTCCATTTGTATAATAAATCAAGACATCTTCCTTGCCGTCACGATGCAGCACAAGATATTAAATGTGTAATCATTTATCACATACACTATACTTTCTCATATCCTTTCTCGCATTAAACAGTGTGTGTCAATTTCTTCGCCTGAAAGATGAATTTGGTGAACTTTTTGTTAATGATGTTATTTTAATACCTTTAAAATATTAAATCATGGAATAAGTTAGGTTCATTTTTTATAGAAAGGTAATATTGACTCCAAGGTTAAAAAGGCCTAAAACATGTACGCATCAAGTGTACTAAGGGTGAAAATAATTCCTTTCGTGGTTTCACAATATACTTTATCTATAGAAAATGCTTTTGCGATTTTTTTTTCTCAGTCACTTTTAATATTTTATTTAGCAGGGTTGCCATTAATTTCATAAATATATGATTCCCTGTGATTTTCAAGTTTTTCAGATGGAATTTATAAAAAAAATTCAACTCGCGGCACACTGACCAAGACGCTAAAATGGTCTAGGCACACAATCAGTGTTTTAAGGAGAGAGTTTATAATTAAAAAATAAAGAGTATTGTGTTTAAAAGATTCAATAGCTGAAATTTTAATAATTGTGTAATTTTTAAAAATAAGAATAATGTTGATCGTGGATTTATAAACAATTTATTTTCTATTCCATATATTTTTCCTCGTTCTTTATACCTTCCCTCAAACGCCCACGGCACACCTGCGGGCCCTTCGTGGCAAACCAAGGTGACGCGGCACACCGGTTGAAAACCGCAATCTTAGATAATACTATGGAGGAGTGAAATTTCTATATTTATAAAATTGACTCGTATGAAGTCATGTCAATGGTGTATAGAAAACCAGATGATTTGATGGGGAGGGGTGGGGGAGGGGCATTTATTCAGTTGTTTGCATATACAACCAAAGTCTCTGCATTAAGAAAATAGAAGGAGACATGCGTATTTTTGAATCAGCGTATTTGTGTTTCAGTCCGACTTTTCTTTCATGCAGGACGGCCTATTTTTTAAAGCTTGCAGTTTAATGTCCAAAATTTAAAAATAATCTCTTTTTTTTTTGTAGTTATTAGTTTGGTCGGATTTTATGAGACACAAAAAAAATTCCTTTGTTTTAATTTTTACCGTTTTTTTTTCAGATGCGTAGTCACCCTAATTTAGGTTAGCTAATTTAACCGATAGGCAGTTTTGACACTAGGTCATGAAATGTAGTAGGGCAACTACGCTTATCAGGGTGAAAATGGAAAACGCGAGTTAAGGGCAGTGTTTTTTTTTTTTTGTTTTTTCAGTTTTTATAGGGAAAAAATTTAGAGTTTAATTTTCTTCAAATTGTGATATCAAAATTTGTTGAATATTTGTCATGAGCATAGCGGGATTAGATGATAAAAATTTAAATGAAGATTAAAATGTTGTTATTAATTTCCGGGACACTCTTGACAGATATTCCACAACTTTTGAGATCACCCACCTTGAGGAGAAAATTAAACTCTTTGTTTCTATTGGAGCAATATTTTATAGGTTTTGACCAAAAAAATTTAACAAAAAATACTGCCCTTAACTCGCTTTATCTACACTCCCACCTTAAATATATAATAACTATAATCAATCACGGAGAAGGTATGCAGATGACACAAACATTTTACGATTAAACCTTTAAACTTAAGTTAAAAAAAAATATTCGTCGGCTCGCGGGGAATGGAACCGTTGTTCCGACGAAGGAAAATAGTGTAAGTGGAGGCATCAATCTCTCTTAGGTTCCGAGTCGGATCTTGACAAATTACCGCGCTGGAAATGAGACGTGCACGTGGTCCAATCATCGTTAGTGCACCCGCTAAGTCGCTACCTTCACCTGAGCAGCTATAATCTGATTGGAGCTTGGAGGAACTTTTTTTAGAAGATATTAAATAAATTAGAAAGAGCCAACATTGGCAGGAACCTTTTTAACGGGAATAGTACACAAAAATGACGGATTCTATAATTGTTTCTATGTCATATTATGGAGAGTTAAATCTATTTTTTACCATACATGGACCCAAAATGAAAAGCAAATTTCCAATGAGAGTAAAATTAATATTTAAAAAATAATTCTATGTAATTTTAAATATTTAAGAAAAAAAACTAATCATAGAAGAGCGTAAAAATCTAAAAGATTGTGAAAACATGCCACTAAGCTATATGTGTATGTTTTCCTTTTAGCACCGCGTCTCAATACCTATCGGGTTCGCCTACGTATAGTAGAAAAACTTATTATTACTGTTTGTATTAATAAAATGAAGAGTTAGTTTGTCTGTCATGAGCATTGCGCGATAATTACCCCATGAAAAAGTATACAATTTTATAATTAGTAGCCCCTGTGCCCAAACACGTGCACCTCAAAGCCGGAATTTTATATTTTTGTCTAGATATTTTTAAATTTATTTAAAACTGGGTTTAAATAACTTAAAGATATTTTTTATGTCTGTTTGAAGCAAGCAGTTCATTTCACGATTACATCGGGCAACGCCGGGTACTTCTGCTAGCTTATTATAAATTAAATCAAACCGAGCAAAGCCTAAATTGCAGAAATCAACAACATATTTTAAATGAAATTCTGCGACCCTGAAATATTTTACACTAAAATAAATTTTAATTTTAATTTTAAACTATCTACAATTATTTTAGAATAGTAATTTTGTTGACAATGATAATTTGCTTTTGTTGTTGAGAGTATGGATGGTAAATATTATTTTATTTCTCATAATGACATAGAAAAGAATTGAATTCCGCCTTCTTTGCTTACTATTCAAAAATGAATAATAAATGAAGAACAGTCAACGTGAACAGAAATATTAAAAAAAAAAAAACAATAAATTTAGGATAGCGTACGAACGGGGTTAAATTAGGAGTTATATCCTGCCTGCTTTCATGACACGTGTGGACTACACTTCGACCTTTACGGTATCCGAACCAAAGTCTCACGGTTGTTTGGCAGTGTTCTGAGAATCCATGATCGTGTCCATTGACGAGACCTGCAAGTGATGGTGAAACAATTTATGAGGAATAAGCCACAGAGAGCAACCATAGCTCTGACAGCACAATCTTCCCACAATCAAGAAACAATAAACTATTGATCCCCCTGAACTAGGAACGGGGTGTTTAAATAAAAAGGATGTAATAAAGGGGTGAGTGCAGGTATAGTTTAAATATACGGCTGGACAAGAACGATAGGTCTGTCCCATCGCGCTTCGATGATAAATGTACGAACCACAGGACGTGCAATCCCACCTATCGCGACAGACAAAAAAAAAATTATACGTTCCTGCATCAAATTGCACCCGCTCATCAAAACAAAAGTAGACCGACCGACCGGAGTTCTCTAAGCTCTCCCTGGCGTGGAGTTACCTTTAATTATCAGAAGAAAGAAAAATAGAAAAAAAAAAGTCGCGACGGTTGAAAATGTGCGGATGAATTAATTACTTCAGATTTGCACAAAAAATTGTCAAAGATAAAAAAAACTAAAAGAATTACACGACTAAAATAAATCAAATAAAAACTTAAAAAGGGAAACTAAGAAATATTTATTCAAATAAAAAATTAAATTAATTCTTGCATTCTGCCAAAAACATTATTATTGTCAACATCATCACCATCAACTGTTTTCAGCCTGTGGCCGGGTCATTTTACTAAAATCCCTCAATCTTCCTCAATTCTTCCAACATTCCTCATACTTTAATTGCTTCCAGTCTTCACTTGCACACTTTCTGTTAGCTGCTACTCTCATCTTTTTCTCGGCCTCCCTTACAGTCTTTTCCTACTTACTTTATTTCCATCATTTTCTATTGCATCCTCTATTTTTCCATACTCATTACATGCTAATATAAGCTCAGTCTTTCTTCTCTACTACTTCATGTACCCCTTACCTCTACTCTTTCCCGGATAGCTTCATTATTAATCCTGTTTCTCCTCGTGACAGCTAACGTGCTCCTCCAAAACTTCATTCCCATTACCTCCATTTTCCTAATCTTTCTTACATTCAATGTCAATTCTTCTAAATATGAGCGTCTATATACTGTATGTAATTTGATAATATTATTATTATTATTAGCACCGCGTCTTACTACCCGTTCGGGTTATACGCACTTACGCTAATGTGTAATGGTAGGGTGATTGTTGATGAAATGAAGGACCTACAGTTTAACGTGGAATCCGAACCACGGTGGCGACCTGGCATTCCCCACACTCACAAGATGTCTTGTCAGAGGTGAAGGAAGGGTTTGGCAATCAGATAAATCTTTGCCGGGACCGAGGATTGAACCCCGACCGCCAGCATAGAAGTCTGACAGCTTACCCCTAGACCACCAGGTCACCTTGATAATATTATTTCAGATAATAAATTAAGATAAAACGGTTGAACCAAATTTGACAAGCCATAGCCAATTTTAGACGTTATGGGTCCAGGATGTCGGCAAAAATAATAGCATACAAAATAAGCCCTCGATTTTCCTAGAGAATTTTCAGTTTTTCTGTTATGCGCGTAGTGGCTTATCCGTACATTAATTCGTTATAATGTAGGCTATATCACCACGGAAACACTTGTTAGTGTGTGTCAATAAATGAAATATTTTTCATAACACCTCAATTCTTACTTAAGTGGTATGGTCCAAAAAATAGATAAAGAGAAAGCAAAGGCAATGTAAAGAGAATATAAAGATAGTGCCACTTAGAGGAATTTGATTACGTCATCACTTACGTCACTCAGTACACAGCAGTTATGCATGAGTGGATGTTTTAGTATTAACACATTTTATTTTAATTAAAGAGAGTATTGACGTTAGTTGGACAATGGTGTGGATTTTAAATGTTTATTTATTAGTTAAGTTCTAAAATGTGACCTGATTTTTAACAACTTAATTTGGCTTCCCTATAGCTTCATGTATGTAACGCGTTGGCTTGTGCCCTGAGTTATGTCACAAGCTCTGCCAATCAGATGTCTCTTTACCTGGCGTTATCTTCTATTCTCTTTGTATCGGTGAGAGGGGTAGTTTAAAATTTCTCACCGTTTTGCGAAGGGGAAAAAAAACACGTTTTGCTTAAGTTATACATTGAAAGCTTAAAATCTATGAACATGTTATTGTCTTAAAGGAGTGGACCTAACTAGAAAGTCGAGTGAGGCAACATTCTGTAGAACGTTTTTAAAACATTTTAGCACGATAATCTCACGCTATCTCTACAACGATCCAAAAGTTAATTCCCAAATACCTGTTTCAGAAGTAAAAATTATCCCCTCCAACCTTCCCTTTCGAGCCTAACAGCAGTGCCTCATGAGAAATGTCAATTTTCCAACCATACAAGTAAAGCGTGAACAAAGTCTAATTGAAACCTATCTTCTCACGCTGACAATTATGTGGTGACAAATCTTTAGTCTTAGTATTTATGCATTTACAGAAACATGAATAGTATTTTTTTAAATACTTATTCACGATAAATACCTAAAAATTACTCAACAATGACGTAAACCATGAACATATAACCTAAAAATTAAAAAAACAACTACATAAACAGCTCCACATGAGTATAAACATGCGACTATAACTCGGAATGCCAGGCCACCACCGTGGTTCGGATTCCACGTTAAACTGTAGGTCCTTCATTTCAGCTCAAAATCACCCTACCATTACACATTAGCGTAAGTGCGTATAACCCGAACGGGTAGTAAGACGCGGTGCTAATAATTATATATAATAATAATAAATAATAATAATAATAATAATAATAAAATAATAACTCAGAAAAAGGTCAAATGGAACACATGTTTATATTGATTTTTTCGTTGTTTTTGTCTCCTGTCCGCCGATAAATTAGGTCCACATTTTACGGTGCACCTGTATAATATACTTTTTTTTTTACTACATGTATAAATATCGTGTTTACAATCAATGGCCATCACCTAGGTTAAAACTTTCACTGCAAACTCAAATTTACATGAACCGGAGCTGGGGATTAGTTTTTAATTAAAAACAATATTAGTCGAGTAATCCGTCTATATGAGCAAAGAGTCGTACATTCACAAAAGATGTATGATGCGATGAGAATACAGATTGTAGACATTTATATATGCTTCAACATTATTATTTTTTGTGACGAGCCACAAGCAGTTTTTAATATTCGAAAAAGCTGAGGGAGGGTGGCGTGAGAGGGGAAAAAAGCTTACCACCTGGAATTTCCCGCAACCAATGTGTGCACCGCATACATAGTAATGACGGGGTTGTGCCCGCTGTAAGGGCACAAATAAAACGCGGTTCGGACAAATGCAGGGTTGGAAAGAGAGAGAGGGGGGGGGGGGAGGTCGCAAAGGTCAGGGGTCGAAATGGAGAAACACCGGGGTTATGGGTGTAGCTTTCACGGACAGGGTGAATTACAACTTCCATGTAATACAACAAGGGCAGGGGGAGTGGAGGGGCGTGACAAATAGGTACATCCGTGAATGCGTGGTTAGTTTCAAAAAAGCGTTTTCGTTAGCCAGTATGAGAATAAATAAAAGGACGAAAACCCTTTTTTTTTGTATTAATCCACAAGGTGTCTACAAGGTCACAAAGGGAAATACATTTCGATTGTCTAGAGATCAGAGTTCCTGACTACATATTCAGAGGTCTCGGGTTCGATTTGCGGTGCTTCCAGATTTTTTTTCCCCGTTAAGTAGTGGGTCTATAACGGGGTAAATAAGCCTCGTGATGACAAATGAGGAGCTACTTGAATAAATAAGTAGCGGCTTCAGTCTAGAAACTGAGATTAGCTACCGAAGTGTTTGTTTGCTGACCAAACTACACCCTCTATCCACAAATGGTGGCACGATCTTTGCCATCATGCGGCGGCCGCTCGGTCGGTATAGCTTGCTTGCGAGATGATGACATGGAGAGACTTAGGGAAATGCGCTAAATGTACTCTTTCTGGAAAAATTAAGTTCTTAAGAACTAAACATGTCATTAAATAGGTTAGGAAAAACTAACTAGTTTTTCTGATGTGTGCGTGAAGGATGGTCTTATAGAAAGTTAGCAGATCACTTCAACGAAGCTCTTACACTACGAGAATGAAGATATAGCGGTTAGCCTCATATGTCTGCAGATAACAGCCAAGGGCGTGGAAAATTATTTGTCTAGGGAGGTCCACTAGAAAATGTTACTATACCTTTAGCCAATAAAAGTTTGTATACGTGTGTATAGGAGACCCATCCCCACTTGGGGGTTCCGCTCTCACCAAACCCCCCCCCCCCCCCTTTCTACGCCCTAGATAACCGCCCTAACGGGTAGTAAGACACGATGCAAACAAAAACTCATATGTAAACGTTTGTTGTGCTATAGTCAATTTCAATCAAAAGGGTCCTTTATAAGATACAAATATATTTATTCCGATCAGCAATGATTACATTATAAGTAGGCCTAAGATTATATTAGCGTTATTATAAAGATATTTGTAATATAATCCAAAGTGAAAGATGAAATCAAATGACTTGACATATGATTACGTGAAAGTAGATCTGGTAAATTGGTTATCTGTCAGATAAGGTTCTTATTATGAAAATTGTACATTTCCAATGTTTGTGGACAACGGGTATTTACTCACATCTTGAAACCATGAGACACAGTGTTTACCAAAGATGTATAAATAAAGTAGAAGTTCGTAGCTAGTATTAGGACTACAATTTGAGGTCTCTACAGTTTGTCTATTGACATACAGAGCACGATCCACGTTCGCGTTATTTACCACCGTTATTATACAGAAACACATTTTGAGCCAAAAACAGTTTAGTTTACTGACGACTGAAGCTTTTAAAGTGAAAAACAATTTTTAATTTTTAAGATTATCCATGCATTCAAAAAATACAAAAAAAAGCAATGATATATATTTTAACACCGCGTCTTACTACCCGTTCGGGTTATACGCTTAAGTACTAATTACGTTACTGGATTAGGAATTGGGAAGGTTGAATTTAGGGGAAATGAACCCGCATTTGCGTGGAGGGAGAGTGGAAAACAATTTAGAAAAACTACTCCCAGTTCACCCGACCTAGATTCGAACCTCGATCTCCCCGTCCTTGGCAGTCGAGCTCAACACGGTTAGCGCGTTAGCTAACTACGCCACCGAGGCGGGTGCAATGATATAGATTTGTAGTACGGGGTACTTGACAATTAAAGATTACAATAACTTTAGATGGAAGTTTTTAAGCTGAAGTAAGCTACAAATAGTTTTAATTAAAATAAAATGCATGTTCTCACATGACATTATTTATTTTGGAAACTGATGAAACGACCTGAGTACAAGGCTATGAGGTCGGTTCGACAAACCTTCGACTCAACTACTTCGTAAATGGCAAATGCATATTAATTTGTAACAATAAATTTACACTTTAGTAAAATATTAGAACAAAACACTTAATCAAAACCACGTGAACCCCGTCTCCCCAGGTTATGGCGGCAAGGTGAGGTTGAGTCACGGTTCACACTAGCTCTGGCTTGGAAGTCATGGTTTAATCAGAAGGATACACTAGGGTAAGTTTTCCAGGAGCGTCACTCTTTTTATTAATACAACATTTCCTGTATTTTCTCATGGTTTTTTTTTTTTCGAAAGAAAATATTCGTTGTGTGTACCCGGTTTTACACGTGCATGACAACCCTGGTTTTCCAACTGCTATATAATAAGAGTACTGAGACGTGTTACAGACGTTTATAAATCCCTACACTATTTAAGGAGTTGTTAGATTTTTTTATGCCGTTTTCAACCAAATATAGGTGAATATTATCAGCAATATCTGGCAAGTAAAAAAAATTTTTAATTTTGAGTTTAAAGTATTTTAAGCTCACTGGTCGATCACGTTAAACTTAGGTCTTCATTTCACATCCCCTACATAACAGTACGTAAGTGCGTTACAACGGTAGTAGACCGTGCTACAAAAAATAAAATAATTATAAAGTATTTTAGCTAACGACGTTAGGAAATTGTTATCTGAGAGTAAATAAAAAAAGTTATAAACCTAAATCTAACTTTCTTTTATCAAATAAAGTAACGTTTTGTTAGGGTCACAACAGACAATTTCAAGATAATGTGGAATTGTTTTATACGGTTTTATGTAAGTTACTATACATTTTTAAAAACCCTTCAACCTTAAAATTTTAACTGTGTAGGTAGTCCAAACTTTCCCCTGTTTGGTAAAAACAATACTAAAAACTATAAAACACCTACATACATAGTCCAAGATTTATAAATGTCTGCACCGTTTCTTCCCATGTAGCACCTTTAAAACACCCATCCTTTACTCGCCTTTACTCAGAATAGCTATCAAGTAGTTAATAAACAGCAAACTTGCACTAAATCTCACCCAAAGATAGCGTTAACGCTTTCTCATAAAGTGAACAACTACTTGGGGCGACAGGGACCAGATTTTCTACCTCCTGATAATTAGGGGGAATCTTTCCTCTTTATTGCTCTTCTAAGCATCCATCGCTCTACCCAGGCGCGGAAATGAGATGTGCAAAAGGGGTTAATTTCCTCAATGCGAGTCATACAACCAATTCACTAGCAAGTCGTGTATTCCTGGAACGAAAAGAAACCAAGAAACTCCTAGACTGCAATCAAGGTGAGACGAAGCATAAAATTAGCTCCAAGGCTTCAAATGGGTTCCTAATTTACAAGGACGTATGAAGACATTAAAGGAATTATTATGCGCGCACCTAGCGAGAAAACTATTTATCCACACATGAATATGGAGGGCTTTTGTAATCTTGGGAAGTTCTTGTGGAAATGGCGCGCTTCAGTTGATGAGCAGTTTTCATTCATTTTGATTAAAAATTAATTTGAAATACATTTTTTCACGCGCATCAGTACAATATTATGAGGCTTATAAAGTGACGTAATATATATAACAGGAGCTTTTAACTGGCGACCCAAGATTTTTTTTTTATTTTTTTTCCCCGGCCCACGAAGTTTCTTGGAAAAGTAATCTACTAGAGTAAAATTAATATTTTTAGCCGAGAAAGAGAAAGTTTTTACTTGCGAGGGGAAAATCCATGAAAGCTCCAACTGATGTTATTTCAGTAATAAACTTCAATTGCACTTTATTTTTATAACTACTTACGTACTAGCGCGCGGGCAGGCCTATTTTCTTCCACCCCTGTGATCGGGTTAAGAATGTATTTTAGTTAGATTTTGTTTAATATATATAATAAAACCTGTTTAAATTACCTCCTCCTATTTCATTGACCATTAAATACCTGTTCTAAGTTTCGCACAATTTGACAAGAACTATCCGATTACGACGAGGTTCGCCGGTAGACACGTAGATTAGATTATATCGTGGCACTTGACCACTTTTAAGTTATGTTTCTATGTTTTGGAATTTCCCAACTTTTTCATGTTTTGCAGACAAAAAAAAATTTGCATTTTGCCAAGTATTTAAATACCCGCTTCGGTGGCCAATTTTTCTTACGGCATCACTTTCGCAATAATACTGCAGTATTGATGACGGGGAGACTAGGGTTCCAATTCCGGTCGGGTGTATTGTGAAAGTGGTTTTCCCTAAATGGTTTTCCATTCTACTTGCACGCAAATGCTGGTACACATTCTATAAATTTAAATTTTCTCGCTCATAGTATATAATCGTAATAGCTCTGACGGTTAAAAAGACGCAATGATAAAAAAGTATTTAATAAACAAATCTATAAAAAAAACAGCGTCATTTGTAGTACTCCGCTTGCTAATAAATTTCTGACAAGAATAATTATTAAAGACAAATATGTCCATGCGCTTCGCAAAATTATATGAATTGCATATAAAAATTATTATTATTATGCTCTTCTACTTCTATTTCTAAAACTATAAAAAAATATCTGAAAATTCCAATAAACCTTTAAAACATATCTGAAGTCTCCTTAACATTTTCTTGCCACGCCAAATGGCCCGACTTTTCAAGATTTCGCTGTTTTACAAGTGTTTTATCAACCCTATTATCGAACGCGATTCTCGAAACTTACTTTAAATTTAACTCTTTGATTACCCGCTTCAGTGGCGTAGTTCGCTAACGCACTAGGTTAATGTTGAGCTAAGACTGCCAAGGACGGGGATATCGAGATTCGAATCTCGGTTGGGTGAACTGGGGGGTGGGGGTGGTTTCCTAAATGGTTTTCCACTTTCCCTCCACGCAAATGCGGGTTCACTTCCTCTAAATTCAACCTTCCTAATCCCCAGAACCATTAGCGTAATTAGTACTTAAGCGTATAGCCCGAACGTGTAGCAAAATATGAAGATAAAAAAATAATAAAAAAACGTTTGATTTGTTTTAAAAATGTTTTATTAAATATACATAGCATTATTACAATCCTTTATGAGAAAAGCCCAGATTTTGATGATAAGTCATTTACTTTTTTTTATCACATCCAATATTGATAAGTACATAAACTCTGTTCATGATCCCCCGGTTGTAGAAATTTATATTTAATAGGTAATTTTTGTAATCCATTTTAAAGTAGTTTTTGAGTCATTTTAAGGCATCAATGTAGAATAAATATATTTTTAATGGGCCTACTATCAATATTTAAAAATGTATACATTTTTAATCACACAGTTTCTGGAATCAGAAGATAATATAGTAATTAATTTTGTATCTCTTTGCTTGTTTAGTTGTAAAATACACACCCCGGCGAGACACTGCAACTAGGCTGGAGAGGTTTGCGTTGGGAGGGGACAGTTACGTATTACTAATGGAACAGAGAGTCATTTGTATGTCAGTATTATATTTAGCAATACGCGAGAATTTAGTTGTTATAGGTTTTTCCATCACATATGTATTTTTAGTTTGAAATAATTGTATCGTGCGTGTTTGATTTAGTCTTGTGCATTCATTATGAGTTTTTGTTCATAATCATTATTTGAATTGAAGCCTCTCTTTTTTTATTATTATTATCTAGGTCATTTTATAGTTCATTTTATCGTTTTTATCAAAACCCGTGTTTTTTTATGAGTAATTCATTTTCATAATTTTATTATAAATATCAAATTTTGTCATGGCAGAATGTCGAGAAAACAAGAACCGGGATGGAAAGTGCTCTAGTGTCTTCTAATCAAGATTGTTTTCCTTGACAACCTCCCTTTCAGCCTTCACTCCGTGAGCTTAATTCAGTGTTTAGTCGCCCAAGTAATGAGATACTGACTAGCATCGTCTCACTTCATGACACAGGTGGCTGCGCGTCATCAGGAGCGAGATTGTGCCCTAGAGCACGCGTTCTTAAACTGTGGGTCCCCCGGAGGGGTCGAGAGATAATATTCTAGGGGTCACAAAAAACCGTGACAAACGTGAGTAAATTATATATTTGTTGAAGAAATATTTAAATTATAATACACTACAACCTTTAATTCTACAGTTAACTTTTTTTAGTACCGCATCTTACTACCCACGCGGGCTATATACCTATGTACTAATTAAGCTAATAGATTAAGAATGAAGAAGGTTGAATTTATAGGAAGTGAACCCGCTTTGCGTGGGGGAGAGTGAGAAACCATTTATGGGAAAAACAACCTTAGTAAACACGACAGGGATCGAACCACGATCTCCTTGCCATTATTATTATTATTATTATTAGCACCGCGTCTTACTACCCGTTCGGGTTATACGCACTTACGCTAATGTGTAATGGTAGGGTGATTGTGAGATGAAATGAAGGACCTACAGTTTAACGTGGAATCCGAACCACGGTGGAGGCCTGGCATTCCCCACATTCACAAGATGTCTTGTCAGAGGTGGAGGAAGGGTTTGGTAATCAGATAAATATGTGCCGGGACCGAGGATTGAACCCCGGCCGCCAGCACAGAAGTCCGACACCTTACCCCTAGACTGTTAGGCCACCTCCTTGCCATTGGTAGTCTTATTTGTTTAATGCGTTGCGAAATAAACGTTCAGCATTCATATATGAACACAATTTATTAATTATTCGTATGATTAACTAAGATAAGCTAATGGGTTTCCAATAGTTATCTTGATGCCTAGAGTTTTTAAATTATAAAAATATCATTAATCATCTTAAAAATGGTTGCCTGTATGATTTTTTTAAATAGTGTTCAATATATATATTTCTAATTTAATCCAAAACTGATCAAATGCTGACATTATAAATAACATAACTTAACCATCACAACCGTGGGACGCATAGTTGTATCTAATGAAATGAGGTCTCGTCAAGGCACGAGTTTTTGACAATGATGGCGTTGGCAATGAATTAGTCACTCAAAAGAAACAAAGATAAATCCCTATTTAACAGATGTATTAAACCAAATATAAGTGATGAAACCATTCTGTGGCTGAATGGTCCAAGGCATCACTTTCGCAACATACTACACGGTAGATGACGGGGAAGACAGGTGTTCGAATCCCGGTCGGGTGTATTGAGTCCCCCCACCCCAAATGGTTTTCCACCCTTCCTGCCCCGGGTGCACACCTCCTTTGTATTTAACCTCGCTCATCCCGAAAACAGAGTAATCAGCCCATATGGCTATAACCCGATCGGATGGTAAGAACCAGTGCTAAAAAAACAAATTACAAGGGATGGTCTAGAAAGATTCCAAATTCAAAGCTCCTGGTTCAATTCTCGTTTCCATGTTGTCAATTTTTAATCTACATCTAAATGAGAACGTTTGGCAAGTTTCTAACGAAATTTGAATATACCCGGGTGGAGTAGTCTTGGAACTTGTGAACATCCGACTCTTTGTTTTGCTATTGGTAATAAACAATTCGGTTAAAGACAATTTAGGTAGAGGAGGATGCGTCTAAAAGCTAGAGAAAGGCGTGTAGCACTCCCCACAATGGGGAGTAGTCCCGGGAGACGCCGGTGTGCGGAATGTGGGCGAGGCGTGCGTCTGACAGCTGGATAATGTACACCTCCATAAACACAGTGCGGTACCAAGAGGAAGAGAGATACACATTGGTAAGTACAGGTCAAGTTTACAAAATACTTTATAAAGTCCCGACACCTTAACATAGAGAAATGTATCCCTTTCTCTATGACCTTAACTCAGTCGGTAGCGTGGCCCTCTACTGAGTTAAGTAAGGGTTCCAGGTTCGTTTCCTGAAATGGTTGAATATGTAATCATTGGTGAAAAGAAATTAAGGAGTTAGTTATCTTTTCACAATGATAAATTAACGGCCGAAGGGACTTTCAGTTGTGTCTGTTCTAGATGAACGATAGATTATAAGTCGTGTTCTGATATAATCAGTCGGGTCAGAAAGTGCTCGTTAAATAACTCAAATAAATTAAATTAAAAAAGGTTTGAAAAAATATAGCCTATGTCACTCAAAACGAGATTTATAAAAAATAGGCTTCCGTTGTTGTTGTTGAAGTAAAGTGGGGTTGGTGAAGGGGGCGGGGGTAGGGGTGAGGAAAGAGGAATGAGATGAAAATAGGAGGGAGGATAAAAAGAGGGAGGGGGCTATACAGTGATGGTAGGACTGTATTTTCAAAAAAATAAGTTAAAAAGTTTTGTTTTTATATTCACATGATTGATGATTTGAAGCTTTGTTTTACAGGATTCTTTACAATATTTTTTTACGGGGAAGGGGCTAGTGGATAATATAGTACAACCAAGAAAATAATAAATATTTCCGAATAGGTTGGCATTAGTCACTTACAGCCAATGTTTGCGAGAACCTTCTTCTAGCTGCCCCCATTTCTCCAACCGTAGATTGGGTATATTTATGTATGTATTAGGCTCTAAGTACCTTCTTCCCCGACAAGCCCCTCCCTCTTCTTAGTATGCCGAATGTAAAATTCATCGTATTTTTTTTATCTATAGTTACAGAAAGCCAATAAAAACAGGTGACACTCAAATCGGTGGTCGCATGATCTAAGGCATATTTCTCGAACTAAATTAAATTGCCAGTGACGGGGAGATCGGGGCTATAATTTCGGTCAAGTCCCCCTCCACCCCAAATAGTTTAGTTTTCCAAATTCCCTCCACGTTAATGCGGTTACATTCCTTCTATATTTTATTTTCCTCATCCCTGCCCCAGTATTTTAAATATAAGGGTAGCCCGAATAGATAGTAGTAATACGTGGTGCATAAAAGATAAGGTGGCGATACACACTCTTGCAACCAAGTGAGATCCGCATTTACCACAGCTTGAAAAATAATAAAACCTATAATTACGGTCAATCAATAAAAAAAACCTTTTATCTTTTTTGAATTATGTGTTCATAATCCCAATTTCCAAATGATACCCTATACAATTATGATAGTATTTTTAAAACTAGGTGGTTTATGGGACACTCCGTATAAAGGAATAGTACTGTTAAGTAATATATAGCTTGGATCGGGATGCTTTGCGATTCGGTCTCGCCCTGAATCTGAAATGCAGATGTTAGAACTAACTTTATTAACCCAATTATTTCTAGGACTAATAAATTAAAAACGTAAACTTTATTTTGACTTCAAAAGGGAATGCATCGCTTT
The DNA here is from genome assembly GCA_039000515.1 of Timema cristinae. NCBI lineage: Eukaryota > Metazoa > Arthropoda > Insecta > Phasmatodea > Timematidae > Timema > Timema cristinae. The sequence goes on along the minus strand of JBCFYV010000001.1, from coordinate 31,351,516 downwards.
AGGCGACACAGGCACATGGGGTTGGTGAATGGGAGGGAGTGGGGAGAGGGAGAGAGGGAGAGAGGGAGAGAGATAGAGAGATAGAGAGGGAAGGGGAGAGAGAGAGAGAGAAAGATAGCGTTAAGAGTAACGGAGAGTTACGAAGATGCAGGAAGGAGAAAAAAAGCCGGATGAAGGAATAAATTATATCGTCATCGACGGGGTTAAAGATTTAAAGTGAATAAGAGGAAAGTATTTTTTGGTCGTGAAAAGCAGCGTAGCCATTAAGAATCTTTTTCCCCTTTCCCCAGCTAAAAGGTCGAGCTCAAACAGATTGGGAACGAAAGTTGCCACCGCTACAACTTCTTCCGATACAAAATTTGAATTTATCCGTCACTATTTGCTTTCTAAAACGAGGAATAACTTCGTTAACCGGGAAGGTATATTAAGTGCTCAGGAAATACAGAATAACGTCTAAAGGATTACAAGAGGGGAAAAAAACCTTTGAATATATTAATGGATGTAATTGTATAATATTAAGTTGAGGTAGTCGTCACGAAAAGTTAAGGGTCGAAGTACTTAGATATTTTATGAAAAATAACTTTGAAACATTAATACATGACAAGAGAAAAAATATATCACTTAAAAATGTTAGGACTATATTAAAATGAAATTAAAATAAAATTTCTCAGAATATATAAATATTTTATTGCTATTATTTTTTAAATCTAAAAATATCAATTGAATTAATATGCATAAGTGCTATTATTTATTTAATGTAAATAGTTACTAGCACAAAGATGCACATTAGGATGACATTTATTTTAAACTGATAAATTTACTTAGTTATTTACCAAACCGTATAATAGTGAAACTATTAGTTAGCCTTTTTTAAAATAGGTTTTAAGATATTACAAATACATTTATTCAACGGTTTAGAAAATAAATGTCCTTTTTAAATAGAATATTTAATTCGTTTACCTAATGAGCACATCCATCCCATTAGAATGATAAAATATATTAATATATGGCTTTGGAAAAAATTGCCTCTCCCTTATAAGCATTTTAGACGCTATTTTTTAAAACCAAACACCAATCTAAAATAAAGAATTTACGTATCGGCTGAAATTGGTACAGTAACGGAAAGGCAATATTTTCAAAGTTAGACTATAAAGAAAACGTCAGATGGCTCATTATAAGAATAAATTAATAGGCAAAAAAATTATTTTAAATACGAACGTATCTGGAGTCATATTTAGGCTGAACAGAGCATACACACGAATTTTATGGCTAAACTAATTTTGCATCGAAAAAAAATGCTAGTAGGGATAGCTTGGCATCCGAATTTAGATCCTAGTGACTATTGAAAGGCTGCTACACAGTGATAACGTTGAATTTCCTAGTAGACGTTTGTTGGAAAACCTTTTTATTGAACTATACATAACTATTAAACTGCCCATACAATGTGATCCTTGATCATAATAGAACTTATACAGTGGTAAATGGACATATCACAAACGATCCAAGAGTGTTCTGTTTTAACCGGAAAACATTGGAAACTTCTTGAACAGTTAAGCGTGAAGGTTTCAAATAAAAATTCATAAGTTAAACGAGACGAGTCTTCACTTATGCATAGTAAATATGATGGAACTTTCAATAAGCTAAGTAACAATGGAAAAGAATATTTAAGCACAAAATAGCATACAAACACATACACATTTTATTATATAGTAATCAGAAAAGACATAGACATGATTTTATATATATATAGGTTTTTAAATAATCAAGTATTCATGCTATACAATTTTTAGAGATAAAATTACGATAAGTATAAAGTGATTTATCACTATGTTTATAATTGAATTGACATAGCCTATTATTGACGATAAATAGGAGGAAATTTTAAATCCCACATACCTCCATTGTAAGTAGTATAATGCATATTTCGCGTACTCCCACGCATTTGTAAAAAGGCTCTTCCAAATGAAATTATTTTGCTCTGCGCCAATATAACACAGGGCTCCAGTGTTGCAGGTGACGGGACTTACCAAAACAAACACATCTACACGCTTATATTCATCAGGTGACACACTTACCTGAAACACACACAAAAAAAAACTACTTAGGATACAATATAAAAGAACAGCCTCAGTCCAACTTTTAAACAACTACATCTGAAAGCCAGAAAAGTTACTGATCTACTTTCTAATATTCATAGGTAAAATCATGTGATCTGCAGCTGTCAATTTTATTGGCCTAGATATTATAATGGTATAGGATTTTATTATGATATTTTCCCCGCGATTGGGCACCAATTAAAATGATATGATCCCGTCGATTGGGTTTCTATTAGAGTGATACCGGGTTTTATACTGATGATGACACGGATGTGGACCTGTGTATGCCTTACGGTGAGTAGTAGGTATAATAATACCGGGTTTTATGATGACGACGCGTGCCTTAATCCACACTTTATACGGTTATGTGATCTGGTTATATGTAATTCTTATTCTTATGAAATGACTAAGACTTTTAATGTTGCACACGATTTATTTATATGAGTACACTTTCGGTACTGTAGATTTGATATTAAAGTGATACAGTTTTTGTGTGATAATACTATTTTTCTGTGTCAAGATAACTATTTTCTGTGTACTGTGTGGATTCATACGCACAAGCTACTTATATATGACCTACTCCTTGCTTCTTGGACCCTTGTCTTCGATGTCAAAACTAACTAATAGAAGAAATCCAGGCAACCTGATGTTATGATGGCTAGCTTCTTATTGGATAAAGGGAGCCAGCATGTCACATGATCTTTTTAAAATACAGCGGAGTTGGTCTTTTAAAGAAAGACAGTTTTAAAGCGCAATACATTGAAAACGCGAGATTCTCCATGGATGAAGTATTAAAAGGAAACTTGAGATGATTTTGTTAAATTAATAACTCTACCTTAAAAAGTTTAATTTACTATTAGTAAAATAAAATATACGAGCAGTTTGATTTTAAAATATTCTATTAGAATTCAAAGTTACAATTAATGTTACTTTCGCAACGTGTCCTATCTGGGATATCCACATTTAATAAAAACCATTATATTAGTGTTTATAAAGGTAGAATTTAAAGAAAATGAACCCGAATTTGTGTGCAAGAAGAGTGGGGGAACGATTTTGAAAATAACAACTTAGTACACCGTACGGAAGACTACCCAACGACCTTGCCGTAATCGGCTAACAAGATTAGACGAATTGACGTTTAGTTTTCGTAACAACATTTTTATATATTTTTATTCGTCGCCTCAAAGAAAAAGAAAACACAAAAAAAAAAATCTCTTCACGAAGTGAACACGTTACAAGTTTAAATATTCTATGTTTGCTAAGTCATAAACAAGAATTTAAGCACCAACATTAGTATACAACCCCCGATTTGTCAAAACTTCTGGTTAAGACTGAACTGTTGTTTTAAGTCATTTTGGTAAGCCGTAGCTCCTTTTATAATATTTTATATATTTACCAGCTTCAAAGCTCAAGATAAACTTGGCACTTTTACCTCTGCGGTTCCTTTACTTACATCTCACGCTTCTTACGGTGAACTTCTGAAAAATAAACTTTTAAAAATAAAAATGCAATGTTATTTCAAACTTTGAAAGGCAAGTTTTGAAACATATGTCACAAGAGGCAAGGTTGTTAGAATGAACTAGGGGGATGAAGAATATTGAATAACTTTTACGTCTGTTTAGCAGGTCAGCTTTGTGTCTGACAAATGCTAAATTTTGTAACATAAGAATTTATATGAAATAGTTTTTAAATTCGATAAAACCTCATCCGTGGTCACGTGGTCTTTCACGTCACTCTTGTTCTGGCTGACTGGCTTGTCAGTGACAGAGTAGATCAGGGTTCGAATCCCGATTGGATGTATTGAGGATGTTTTTCCCTGAGCTTATTCCACTTCCTTCCATGAAAGTGTGGATCATTTCCTCTAAAACTATATCTTTCTCGTCCCTAGTCCATTAGTGTAATTAATGTATGCATATTATCAGAATGAGCACTAAGACTCGTTTATTTGTGTCTTCTTCTAGCTCGAAGTCAAAATTTAATTTTAATCCAAGATGAGAATAATATTAGTAAACAAAAATACATATGAGCTTGATCACAGGACGAACCGGGATAGCTCAGTGGTAGAGCAAAGGCGCGATAAACTCAGGAGAGCACCGGAGCAGGATAAGAAGAGTCAGGTGATCAAATTAAGTGTGTATAGTAGAGCAATGAGAAGCTTTGCAGACGTTTAGAAATCCCGGATAATTGATTAAAGGATTTCATATCTTTTAATAATGTTTCCATCAAACTGTAGATGAAACTTCTGACCCGATAAAAAGTTTACATTTCAAATTTACACTGTTTAAAAAAATGTGATAACTTACATAAAACACTATAAACAATGCCACAATATATTAAAATGGTTTGTTGTGACCCCAACAAAGGAATTTATTAGATATTGAATTAATTTTTAATCTAAAATTAATGGTTTAAAACGTCAGAAATATGCTGATAATTTCCAGATACATATTGTTTAAAAACAATATTAAAAATATATCAAACCACTTTTTAAATAATGAGGTTTTCCTAAACGTCTGCAACACGTCTCATGTTCTTCAGCAGCACCCTATAAAACCAGTGAATGGTCAGTGTTGTGATGTTGGATATTTATATTAGTATATAACATGAACTTTCTGAACAGAATAATGATATCAGCCAAGAGAATTTCTGTGAGCGAGAGCAAAATTGTGTACCAATTTTGCCGGAATAGATACTGTGACATACTTTCCAGGGTTATTTTACATGACACAATCAACATGGGACACACGGCCTTACTTCACCTCACCCGCCTCGGTGGCCTAGTTGGCTAACGCGCTTGTCGTGTTGAGCTCGAATGCTGAGGACGGGAAGATCGAGGTTCGAATCTCGGTCGAGTGAACTGGGGGTGATTTTTCCTAAATGGTTTTCCACTCTCCTCCACGCAAATGCGGGTTCACTTCCTCTAATACAACCTTCCCAATTCCTAATCCATTAGCGTAATTAGTTCTTAAAGCGTATAACCCGAACGGTTAGTAAGACGCAGTGCTAATAATAATAATAATAATAATAAATAATTCATTTTTCCAATATTTTATATGTAAGATCTCACTTTCTCACTTATTTCTAAATTCTTGATACAGGATTATTAAAGACCTTCTTCAAAAAATAAAGAGGAATGTTGATAAAATTGATAATTTACACAGGGTGAGGTTCTTCTAGATTGTATTTGTTAAAATTATTGGAAAAAATAAATATATTTTTCTGTGATTTTTAAATGTCACGCAAAACCTTCCGACACTTCCAGATTTTCCCTGTTCCCTGCACGTACTAACCCTTCATTTACAACAGGTCAATCGAACTGACCTATAGTTCATCTACGTTGAGAGGGTAGATAAAGTGGCAGCCGAATATTCTTTATTTCAAACATTGGTTGAAAGTACTATTGTAATCGTTTGATAAAACTTTTTATTAGTAATATAGTATTATTAATAAAATAAAAATTATTTCCGAATATGTTTACATTAGTGACACTCAGCCAATATTTTTTGCAATAAAGAACCTTCTGCTAGCTGTCACTTAAATACACTCCCACCGTAAATAAGCTATACTTTTTTTTATCACCGCGTTTTACTAATGTTCAGGTTGTACGAATATGTTATAATTACTCTAGTGGGGTAGGGATGAGGAAGGAAGCATTTTAGAGGTAATATGCCCGCAATTACTTTGGAGGAGAGTGGGAAACTATTTAAGAAAAACCCCCTCAGTAGACCTGACCAGATTCTAACCTCGATCTCTCAGTCATCGGCAGTCTAGTCTAATGTGAGTTAGACCACGCGGCCACCGAAGCGGGTTTAGGTCGCTAGACTTGTTATTCGTTCACTTGGAGATCGGTCTTCTGCCTATAATAGACTATAAATACGGCCCTCAAGGCCGATATTATAAAGCTCATTCGAATGACAACAGTTCTTAAATTGCATCGATATCCACACGCAGAGGTTCGAACCTTAGCACAGTCAGTAACGTGTCTGTCTAGTGAGATAAGGGCCACAGGTTTGATTCCTGGCATGACCGAAAGAGTTATCATTAGTGAAATGTGGGTTTCCTCTTTAACAGTGATGAATTAACGGCCAGGGGATTGGGCGTTGTGTCTGTTCTAAATTTAAGTTAGCTTATAAGTCTGATATAATCAGTCAGTTAAGGATGTGGTCATTAAATTTTCACCAAGGAGTTGCCATTCGAATGAGCTTTATAATCTTGGCCTTTATTCTTGAGACAGTATATCCATCAACGACCCAACCTGACAACATTAACGTTAAGTGATATGATGACCAGGCCCGGTAGCAAGTTATATCAATGGATTTAAGAATCGGCAATGAATGACTCAAATTCGAGGATGTGAGGTAAAGAGCGGTTCGGAACGGCGGGAGTTTAGTGTGCGGGGGAGGGTATGAAAAAGTGAAGTGAGGCCTAATGCAAATTAATGCGAGTTATTATCAGTATAGTGTGGCGTAGTGCGGCGTTTTGAGATGTAGTAACACCAACCGGTTGCGGTAAGGCGCAGTATGTTGGCATGCAATCGGACGTAATTTATCGGCGAATCATTTTTCTAGAGATGCTGGCTAATAACAAGTTCTCAACATGAAATAAAAGTTCTTCTAAATTACATGTTAAGGTTGATTAGCTTCCAAATAACAGTGGTTTTGTTATCGATTGGTTAAGGATATAAAATGTTACGCTAATCGTCTTCTGTTCTACTTTTCCATCCATTCACATAAAAAAAATTATGAGTGTTAAAAACCGGGAAAAATGGAAATATCTCGCGAAATGTATGATAGCCTCAATCAGGCAAAAATATTAAAATGTCTGCACATAAAAACAAACACAATTAAGGCTTGATCTTGAGAAGGTAAAAAAAAAATTACCCCGTTTAATTTAGTGTAAAGTTCATTCTAAACTGAATTTTTAAAAATCAACATTACAATACGACAGTGACTTTACTTTATTTTTCTACGCCGCTTCTAACAACCCGTCTGGACTAGATGCATTTTAATCACTCTAATATGGTGAGAATAGGGAATTTAGAAGATATATAAGCAATTTTTCTTTCAGAGGTAGAGTGTAAAAATATGTTTGTTTGAATATCCTCCGTACGCCCGGGAGGGATTCTATCCCCAACCTCCCCGTAATCCGAAAACTAGACTAGATGAACCTAACATTTAATCCGGAACTCAGCTTTTTCTTTTTGTAATAATTTATCATACAGGATTTCCAGAAAAACTATATTTTAAAATAATTCCTCGACTTTTCCAGGCTTTTCAGAACCAATTTCCGACTTTTCTAGTCACTATATATCAAACACATTATTTTATCACGAGCCAATTTAATATAATAATAATATTTTAGACACATACACAGTCTAAAGTTGTGTTACTCAATGCATGGGTTAAAGGAATTCATCCTAAAGCAAAGAGCTATTGGCTGGTAATATCTAAGTTAGATTTCAGTGAGATCATATTGATCCATTTTATTAAAAGATCACCTGACACTAGTAACTCACAGTTTAGAATGATTGCGAGAAGAATTCTTTTTTAGTTTCTTCTTTCTATAAAGTAATCAAATTTTCACATGTGCACATAACCATGATTCAATTTTAGCTAAAGGTGCAGGGTATAGGGGTGGATAAAAGACATGAAAATAACATATTGACTGAGAACATAGATTAGTAAGCTCAACTGGTACAAATGTGCCAGAAGAGATTTGTGAAGAGTATTAACTGGGAGAAAAATAATATTTTGACTAATTTAAATAAAAAAATTCGTATTATTTTAGCGAAAATGTTATATTTCCATATATTTGATCAAATTCCCTGACTTTTCCCTGTTTTCCAGGTCACTAGACATATTATTATAGTTAACATAAGCGAACCTTTATACACATTCATTTATTACTATGTTAATATCTAGAGATAAATAAAAAGGCAAGGTAAGCGATTCAATGGTACTAAAAATATGGTATGTACCAAGCTGAGCCCAAATCCGGGCTAGTGAGCTCTCGGACTAAGGCATCAGTCTCATCCGGTCTGGTTTGCTAGTCGTCGTTCGAATAAATCGGGTGTAGTGAGGTGTTTTTCATCCTCCCTTAATGGGTTATCCCTCATCCTCCACACAAATTTGGACATATTTCACAAAACTTTACCTCCCCCACTCGTACACAATCAATATACAAATAGGAAGAGCTAGAACGTGTGGTGAGACGCGATGCATATAAACAAAAGGACAAGTCAAATACACATTGGCTTATAATATACAGTTCAATTTTCACAGGAAGGACCTTTTAGGAAATGCGAACTCTTCTTTTTCCCATGAAAAAATTGATAATATTTTATTATATTAGGGGAGCTACTAGTGTTATTATGTATGAAATTGAAAATATCTACCGAAATTGATTTTTGCAGATAAAATGACTTGACTTATGAATATGTGAAAGTATATATAGTAACGTGTATATCCCTGCCTTTTAAAATTAGACTTTACTTTCTACGCAGCTTATTTAAATTTAAAAAATGTAAAATAAAGTATTGACCAAATCACCCAATTCAGATTCTAGCCGAGAAAAATGACATCGAATACCGAAAGTGAAGAGTAATATACGAAAGTGGAAATCATAAAGAGTGTGTCTGTGATAAATGAGAGTACACACATGATAACAAACTACCAGAGAGAACACCACAACTGGATTGTCACATTTAGAAGATATCCACGACCAACGTTCTGTTCACCCATCCCCTCGCTCCACGAAAGAGCCAAGATACGATATGGGGGTAGAGAGAGTGGCAGAAGGGGAGCGAATACTTGCCCGCCCTACTGGTTTCATCAATCAGCTTCACACCTCCACGATCCGTGTTATTACATTCCGCGACCTGGTTCTTTTACTTTCCCCTGACACAACATCAACAGCATCCTACCCCTGCGTTCGCTAATATTGTTACATTAGAAAGAGTAAGAAAGAGATAGCTAAAGCCGAATTAAATATATTAGAGTTATTCTGAGCCCCCATTGAAAAAATATGAGAAGGGGTAAAGACGGGGTTGTATAAACATATACATACACACACTAAAGATAAAGTATGCTATATAGTTTTTCTTATTTAACTTAAAAATGTCATAGTGCATGTCTGGTATTTATGTTTTGTGTTATTATTATTTTAATTTAAATAGGCATTGATACAAAGGCATACATAAGCGTCATAATCCCTCTAAAAACATTAGATTAAAGAAATAAAAGGAAAAAAAACATAATAGTTAAAGCAAATGAAAGAGTTTAAGCACGTTTGGGGGAGGAAGAAACAATGAATGGACGAAGGAATGGGCAGTGAAATTATTTATGAGTAAAACCGGGAAACCTCCCATACCTAATTGTGTTTTTTTTTGCGTCCTTAATAAAGGTGATAAAGTTTCTAATTTACGCTATAATGATCATATTATATATAATTACCTTGTGATGCACGGTGGTGAGGGTGACGGAGAGGAGTAAGGGAGGGAAGTTTAGAGGAAATATACCCTATTTACTTGGGGGAGAAAACTAAAGTTATGTATCATATGTGAAAAAACAACACTAAAATCTATCGGATTGAGATCCAGGGTGCATGACAGTTTGCCTAAGCGTTAAGGCAAAGGACTTTAAACCAAATTACTTTTGGGCTGACATTAGGTCTGCATTTTTAGGCCAGTGATTTAGGCCCACGGCCGTGTCCCTGATCCACTTGTCAATGGCAATCCGATCAATGGCGAGACTGATGCGCATGGTTACAGGCGGTTAAGATAATAATAATAAATAGATTAGAACCCACCTCGGTGGTCACACGGTCTAAGGCATCACTATCACAATAGATAAAACCACCGATGATGGGTAGATAAGTGTTCTAAACCCAGTCGGGTGTACTGAGGGTGGTTTACCTACATAGTTTTCCAATCTCCCTCCACACCAATACTGGTACACTTCCTTTAAATCCAACCTTCCTCATCCCAAATACGTTAGCGTAATTATTAAATATGCGTAAATCTGACGCGGTGCTAAGAAAATCAGTAAAAATGTATATATAAAATATACGATGATTAAGATTGTGGTTCTATAGCCTGGTCAAAGAATTTTTTGGCACATTTGATTCTTTCTTTCAACGTTTGTCATCATTTCAACAAAAACACTTGAGGTAACATTTTCAAATAAGTATTGCAATAATTGATATTTTGATCCACTTGTTTTTTTCACAGCGTCTTACTACGTGTTCAAGTTATACGCATATATTATAATAACTAATCTAATGGGGTGAGGATGAGGAAGGTAGAATTTTAGAGGTGATATATCCGCATTTCCATGGAAGTAGAGTGATGAAGCAACTTCAGTAGACCCGACCGGGATTCGAACCCAGATTTCTCCATCATCATCATCAGACTAGTCATACACGAGAGTAACCACTGAGACCATTTGGCCACTGAAGCGGATGATCCACCTGTTAATATGATACTTTAAATGAACATAAAACCCACATCGGTGGCCGCATGTTCCGATGCGTCGTTCTCGCATTATTTTGTATTTCCGGTGACGGGGATATCAGGGTTCAAATCCCAATCGAGTGTATTGAAGTTAGTTTTTCCTAAATGGTTAACCATTACCTCTCAACGCTAATGCTAGTTAGTATCTTACTAATATTATAAATGCGAAAGTTTGTGTGTTTGGATGTTTGTTACTCAATCACGCCAAAACTGCTGAACGGATTCGAATGAAACTTTGTATGTTGATAGAATATGTCCTGTAATAACATATAGGACTATTCCCAACCTTTGATTTTAAATAATAATAAATATATGATTATAATGTGATTGAAATGATGTTATTTAAGAATGTGATTTAATATTTTGTAATTAAAGTAAATAGTAATTAGTGTGACGTAGTTTCATACTAATAAATAATAAATGTGATTTTTTTAGCTATATATTTCGAAAAAAATATTTCATTTATTTATTTATACTACTAATTATGAAGGTAAAAATCAAAAATCAAAAATGTATAATTGATAACTTAAATAATATATATTTCTTTTATTATGAATTATTTAAAAGTGAAAATTAAAATACGGCAAAATTATGTATAGCTAAAACTGAGAAAAACGCATAGATATTTGGAAAAAAAAATGTTTGATTTATGACCAAAACAGTTTAGTTAAAAATTAAAAGATTTTGTCAATTACTGCGGGCGAAGCTGCGACGGGTAAAAGCTAGTTTCTTCATAAGTTCTAATGAATTTGATCCCTGTACCATTTGAGTATTATATGTAGACCTACGCGTATAACCGAAATTGGTACCATGACGCGGCGGAAATAAAAGTCAAGCATCAAGAGTTATATTTGAGTTAATTCACTATCCGGGTCCAGTCCGGTTGGATCGAGCCCTTTTATTACTTTCTCGACCCGTAGGAAACTAAAATTAAAGGTTGTTTACTTTAGGGCAAAAATGGAAGAAATATTTTCTCAAAATCAACTCTAAAGTTAATATTTTAGTCAATATTCGTAGCTAGTCACTGTTTAGTATTACAAACAAAGTGGCGCATCTCATTTTCCCTTTAAAGTGATTTTGAAATTGCTTTATATCAGCGTAAATTTAAAATTTTAATAATATATTTTTCTTTAAGATATGATTTTTTTTAGCACCGCGACTTAATAACCGTTTGGGCTATACATTTATGTACTAATTACGCTAGTGGTTTTAAGGAATATGAAGGTTATATAAACAGGAAGTGTACTCGCATTTGCGTGGAGGTAAAGTGGAAAACCATTTTGTAAAACTACCTTCAGTACACCCGTCCGAGATTCTAACCTCAATCTCCCCGTCATCGGCAGTATAGTCTAGCCTAGATACTAAATAACATAATTGCAAAGTTATAAGGCTCTTAAAAATAAACAACATATCTGAGTGAATATGTTTTTTAATTAATATTTTCCTAGTTTTAGGCAAAAAAGAGCTCTCGAAAATTGGTAGTTTATTACGTTCCTTGGTGGGATGAGAGGTTCATCTATTCTCATTGTTTCTGTAACAGTGTGTATTATATCTCTCCAATCCTCCTCATCTTGTTTCATTACATTATTTAGTGTAAGGTTAAGATAGTTTTTAAGATAATAAAGACAGGAACATTAAAAAAAACATCTAACCATAATAATAGCAGTTTTTAAAAAATGAGAAAAGTTATAAAATACACTCTATACTCATGGTCTTTGAAAAGTGATTTTATTCAATTTAATTAAAATCTGTTCTCATATTTGACCTATTCAATGTCATTTTCCCCAATCTTCCATTTATTTAACGATAACGGATGGAGCTACGTTAATAATAATTCGTTAGATAAATAATCAAGTTCAGAAAGGCAGTGTTTGGTTTGTAAAAGAAATATTAGACAAAAAAAACACATTAAAAAACCCCGTCTCATCTGAATCCCCAGACCCAATTAGAAACTAATTATTATTCTCTTTGAATTATCTGAGGTCACGTATTTCTCAAAATACAATATGATGGTATATGTAGACCTATATTTGTTAGAACAATAATTAAGGGGTCAAAAACGTATAAATAGGGGATATTAATATATTGGCAGAGTTTGAAAAACATTTAGCACATCTGCCAACAGCTTAAAACCTAGTAGGTACTTGGGAACATTGTTTGCAAACAATGTTTCTCGATGCTTCAGAAATGTTTCGTATTGCTCATAAACATAGGGACATATATTGTTTGCAAACAGTTAAACATTGTTTCGAGTCTAGAGTTTGGTTGAGTACAAGATGTCTACCGAGCAAGATGCTTTTATGGCTTTTACTTAGTAGAGTGCATCAAAATGGTTCGTACTATGCAAATAAACTTCTGACAGAACTTAAGATGGAAGAAGGCAGTGGTTTCAGGAACCTCGATCGCACCACGTGTCCTCTTTGAGATACGCAAAGAAAACACGAAAACTTGTTTGCAAACAGTTTTAAAGCATACCACAAACTGTTTCTGAAGAAAAAAAAATTAGAGCTACATCAGTTGCATGTGTTTACAAACAAAGTTTCCGAAATAGGTTTCCAACTGCGAGTGACGTGGAAAACCCACCTACAGCGCACACAACCGGTATTCAAATATTGATGTCTCCATCACCAGCAATTCAGGTATTGTATACTCCATTCACGGTAGGAATTACTCTCCAAAAGGTCTTTTTTCCTACCAATATCCTACTATATAATAGATTTATGGTAGGGAAAAAGGCCTTTCAGAAGTCAATTCCTACCGTGAACAGACATTAAGCCTGAAGCCTTAAATAATTTTAATATATTTAACACCGCTCCTTACTACCCGTTCAGGCTATACCCATATGTACTAATTACGCTAAGGTGTTAGGGATGAGGAAGTTTGAATCTAGATGAAGTTTACCTGCATTTACGTGAAGGGATAATGGGAAACCACCAGCAGTCTATTGCGAGAGTGACGCTTTAGACCATGCGTCCACCGAAGCGGGTCTTATATTATGTGTGTGAGAATGAGATTAATTTGTTTATGTAACCATTTACAACAACAACAAAATAGTTACAACTTTTAAGTAGCCGGTGAAAACCAGATCCTACGACACATGTTGCGATTTCCAATTGCTTCTTCTCAAAACTTTCAATTGAAACTCTAAAGAGAGAAAAAAAGACCGGTAGTAAACTAGGTAGGAGTGGGTTTGGAGGGTAAAAGTTGAAAGGCGCGGTGAGGGGGGGAGGGGGAGGGGGATCACCCTTATACTCTTGAGACTGGGCGGTTGGAACTCTCAGGGTGGGATGTACGTCCGCATCAACTGATGCCATTAGGTTGAGTGGTCGACACGAGAGTTCACAGGGCAGGAAAGAGATGGAGAGTGGGTGAGAGAGATTGGGGAGGGGGGCAGACATGACGTTATATCGATATACAGAACTAATAATGTTGAGAGATGTTTCATCTGCTAATAGGACTCTTATATGAAAGGAACACACTTAAAAAAAAAATTGTCGCGACGCCTTAATGCTAGAACTGGCTATCAGCAACTTCTTGAAATATTTATCACTAGACAAAAGGATGAGTGAGTAAAGGGGTTTAGGGGTAAGAGATAGATGCATTTAAATAAAATGTACTGACGTTTGCCCAGAGATATGGGGGAAATCACAATGTGAGAGAATCCACCCTATTTCAGTTAGTTAGAAATTAACCCAAGCTTTCAGTGTTAGATACAACATCATGTGATGAAAAACAGAATGGTGAAACGATTTTAAAAGTAATAAATATAATATTTTGCCAATTTCAAAATAATATCATTTAGTACCGACAATATCAAAATAGTAATTATATTGTAATATTACTAACAATAATAACAATAATAAGTGTATAGCTCGAATGGGTAGTAAGACGCGTTGCTAAAAAAAAAAGTTTTTACCACTAGAAAATGTTTTTACAATAAGCCTTACCGGATCAAGAAAAAGTTATTACGAGCATAAGTGTAGTAAAAAAGACTACTTCAAGTATCCGGTGTTGTATTAATAATATTATTAATATTTGTAATTAATGAAAATGTTTTTTATTATCATGTATATATTAGTTATGTAAGATTATCAAAATGGTATGTAGTTTTAAGGTTAAATATGTGTTGTTATAATGGGCAAGCTAAATAATACTCAGCAGAAGCGACCCGTAGTCGATTTGAAAAGTCGCGGGTAGACCGCACAAAAGTGATAAGCTGGTATAATTCCAATTAGCAGTAAGCAATATAGAGCAGCTGACACATAATTATGCATTTTAAAAAAAACTAGCTAGATTTCTTGGTGTTTAGGCAAGCATCATTTAAACTAAGACCCAATTTAAATACTTCTTACTTTTTTATATTTTTTTTCCTCCCTAAGCGTCCAATCAAAGAGCACCTAAAAATGTAATTATGGTGAACATAAAAATAATTTATTCCACCACCCGCTTTAATCCCACTATAAAAATAAATCTTCGGCACCACCGAGATCCAAACCAAAGTCAATTAGATATTGCTGATTTATCTTCTGAAACAGACACACGAACGGATAAACATATATCAAACAAATACAAATTAACTCAAATTAAAGAGTAGATATCGTTCAGTTTTCATGGCAAGACACTTATCTGGTAGCTAGAGACGCTATTAAAACTATTTTCATGAATTCATACGTCATGTCATGTGATAGGCAACTATCACTTTTGATGTGTGTTACCAATACCCATAAAAGAGTACCAGTAAGATAATAAAATGTTATCAATTTTGGCAGAAAAAAATTATTGGGATTTTCTAAAAGGCCCTTCTTATGTAAATTTGACTGTATTGTAGTTTCTCCGATCACGATAGTGTACCTATACTACGTATACATAGTTTAAAGAAAAGTAATAAAAAAGTCAATAACCCGACAAGTTAAAATATATAAAAATTAATTTTAAATAATCAAACTAAGGGGAGTTCAGGGAATACATTTATTATTTATGCCTACCCAAATGTGCGCCCACCCTCCCCACCTTTCTGTCTAGTTATGTGACGATTGCTGAATGTTTTATCCAAGTTTTTAGTTTATATAAAGTTAACGTGGAAAAAAAGGTATACAACAATAAAGTTTGTAAAAAAAACAATAGAAGCAAATGCCCCGAGACATGGCCGAAATAAGAGTGATTCCCGAATGCCCATTGTAGGTGGGGTACACCAATCGAACCTGATACGCTGCCCCTCCCCTCTTACCAACAAACTCTTAAAATTCTGTTCTTTTGTGTCCGCAGCGGTCATTGAAAATGCAGGGTAGCGAAGAGCAGGGGGAGGATTATGTGGGAGAATTCAGCTTTGTATAGATTCAATTTAATTTATTTTTTCTCCCCTCACCTTGTCGCCCACAATGAAGGGTAATACAAGAGAGAAGAGGAAACAATGTAAAGCCACAACTCGGTCGACCGGGCGGCCCTCTCTAGAGAGCGTCGTGGCGCTATTACCGATAACAAAGCATATGTACACCTTCTAAATCGATACCGACAAAACAAAGTACCTCCGGACCCCCCACCACCCCCCTTTCAGCCCCACCAACCCATCTACACTCACGGTCAAAGAATATGGACCGTTCCCTTTCTGAACAAGGCTGCAAGACTGTGAGCGGGAAATGCCGGTCGTAGTCAAATCACCTGAAATAAAAGGAGTGAAAGAGATGTGCTACAAACTTTTTAGAAGTCAACAAAAGATTTTTATAAAGCTATCAAAACAAAATATTTTTAAAGGAACAATTCTTGCAAAGCATCAAAATAAATTCTAGCACAATGAAGAAAAAAATAAAATGTTAGTCATAAAAGGTTTATGGGATGAACACACAACAGTGAAAGGTCGGGGAATTAGTCAAATTCCGACGTATTACTCCACAATGGGCTTTATCTCAGACTAGGTGAAGAATCTTGGTGCATTTATTAAAATCTCAACTTTTTTTTATCCTTAAATGGTCTTGGGGTAAAGTGCTCACCTCTATACCCGATGTTCTTGGGTTTACACCCAGCCGAGGTCAACGGATTTTTCTTCCAGCGATAAAAATCCGTAGCATAATTTTCTTCGGAAGGAAAGTAAAGTCGTCGATTTTGGCATGTAAAAGAACTCTGGACGGTATGTGGAAATACCTTTGCCGGTAAAATTGGTAGGCTCTTTCGCTCTTGCTCATAGAAGTTCGGTGTAGAACGCAACGAGGGACCACAATTCTTGAACTCCCAAGTAACACTAGCTATTCCTTTGATTAGGTAGTTAATAACCTTGATACCCGATTCGATGGTTGGATGGTCTAAGGTGTCACGTAATAGAAAGAACTGTCAATGACAAGGTGATCTAGGTTCGAATTCCAGTCGGGTGTACTGAGCTTATTTCCCAAATGGCTTTATACTTTCCCTCCACGCAAATGTGGATACACTTCTTCTAAGTTCAACATTCCTCATTCCTAAAACATAAGTGTAATTAATATATACGCGTGGTAAGACGCGTTGACAAAAAAAAACTTGTATTTAGACGTATTTAATTAATAGATTGGCCTCTTGAAGAAAATTATGGATATATTATTATTATTATTATTATTATTTATTATTGTATAGTAAAAAATAAAACATTTAATTTTAAAAACCCATCTTGTTCAAATTCTTTGGGTAAATTCATTTGAAAATTATACACACTCCAATGAATACCTTTACAGCACAAAGGAGCAATCGTATTTTTAAAAGGCTTGTTTCCACTCAACAACAATCGGTTTCATTAAAAAGCCCACCCCCTCCTTTTCCAATCCCTCAATTAGAAAAAAAAATCCTCGAAGCTTAACAGAAACGACATCCGTTCCAAGAGTGGTAGAAGTTGCCGTAAACCAAACCAACACGTGGAGCGAGCGCATGACGATGATGGCGACAACGACTCGCAAATCCACTCAACGAAATTACAGTGAATGACAATTAGTAAAGGATTTGATGTATATCGTTAACAAAACGACAGAACGGTCTTTTCTCACACAAGCGAACTAAATACATATTATTTAATAAGAGATAAAGGCGGACAAAATGGATAATATGCCCGGATCATGTATTAACATTTCCTAACCCAGTAACCCGTCTCGGTGGCGTATACTCCATTCACGGTAGGAATTACTCTCTGAAAGGTCTTTTTTCCTACCAATATCCTACTATATAATAGATTTCTGGTAGGGAAAAAGGCCTTTCAGAAAACAATTCCTACGGTGAACGGACTTTAGTTGGCTAACGCGCTTGTCGTGTTGAGCTCGACTGCTGAGGACAGGGAGATCGAGGTTCGAATCTCGGTCGGGTGAACTAAGGGCGGTTTATCCTAAATGTTATGTATTTACATCTTTAATGCAAATACTATAGTAACATATTATATAAACCTTTAATATGTATTGCATATAGCGATCTCTGTGTATCAGTGTTCGTCAAAATGTGTAATATATATAAAAACTCATTAATAATGTTTACGTTCTGTGCTCTAATACATATGCTATGTGAATGTGTTGAGATTGTCAAGTCCCCAGTGATTCTACAAAGCCACTGGTTCACTTGGGGAATGTAAAAATGTATCTTCTATCTCACATAGGCTTACTTGCCGAACGTTTTGGTTAGGTTAGTTTAGACAAGCTTATACTAGTTTATTTTAGCTTATATTAGGTTAGACTAGGTTAGTTTGGATCTATGTTCTATTTTTTTTGTATCCAGATAGGCCTAAACAAGCAAGGCCATAGGACGGGGTTGGGGGTTAAACTCCCCCCCCCCCCTTCCCGAAATTTTATGAACAAAATATATATGGCTTTATTTATGGTTCAAATAATACCAAAATTAAGGTACAAGTACAGATCATGGGGCTGTGTTACCATAAAAAGCACTTCAGATAGCTTCTAGAGGTGTCTAATATTAATAATTTTTCCTAGCCTTCTGCAGTTTGGGGGCTATGTTGCCATAAAAAAAAACATTTCAGATAGCATCTAGGTGTGTTTAATTGTTCCTTGCCTTCAGCAGTTAGGGGTTATATTACTATAAAAACACTTGAGAGGGCTTCTAGAGCTGTTTAGTCCTAGTCTTCGGCAGTTTGGGGGCTATGTTGCCATAAAAAAAAACACTTCAGATAGCATCTAGGTGTGTTTAATATTTCCTTGCCTTCAGCAGTTAGGGGGTTATATTACTATAAAAACCCTTGAGAGGGCTTCTAGAGCTGTTTAGTCCTAGCCTTCGGCAGTTTGGGGGCTATGTTGCAATAAAAAAAACACTTCAGATAGCATCTAGGTGTGTTTAATTTTTCCTTGCCTTCAGCAGTTAGGGGGTTATATTACTATAAAAACACTTGAGAGGGCTTCTAGAGCTGTTTAGTCTTAGCCTTCGGCAGTTTGGGGGCTATGTTGCAATAAAAAAAACACTTCAGATAGCATCTAGGTGTGTTTTAATTTTTCCTTGCCTTCAGCAGTTAGGGGGTTATATTACTATAAAAACACTTGAGAGGGCTTCTAGAGCTGTTTAGTCTTAGCCTTCGGCAGTTAGTGGGCTATGTTGCCATAAAAAAAACACTAAAGATAGCTTCTAAAACTGTTTTATCATTAAAAAAAATGCTATCCTTCGGCAATTGGGGGATGGGCCCACCAAACTCCCTCCCCCCCCCCCCCCTCCCTGAAATTTTTGGCTGACTACGGCCCTGTATACAAGATATTTACAAAAAATATCATTGGTAAATTTAGATAAATCCTATTATTTGTTAAATAAACCATTGCTTTTGGTGAATCTATATATTCACTGGTTAATTTACAAAATAATGAATTCAGCACATTCACAGTAACATATCTCCTTTATAGCACCACGTCTTACTACCCCTTCGGTTTATACGCCTATGCACTAATTACGGTGATGGTTTAGGGATGATGTAGGTATAATTTAGAAGAAGTGCACGCAAATTTACGTGGGGAGAGCGGGAGGAACAATTTATGGAAAAACCCTATCAGTGCACCCTACCGGGATTTAATCCCGATCTCTCTGTCTTCGGCAGTCTTGTTTAACACGAGACTAGCACGTTATACCGTACAGCCTGTGTTCTAATATTGTCTTAATATATAACTTCAGAATTAATTATTGGAACTCTTGGGATGTAATGAATGTATTCTAAATAATTTGTATGACTACTTATAATGGTTGAAACTTACCTTAAAGTGTATTTAAATGGGTTTTTTTAGTTATTTTGTACCTATTTATTAAAGTGTATTTGAATGTTTTATTATTATTAATATAGTAAAATCATGGTACATCATCTTATTAATAATAGTTATCATCTTAATAATAAAATACTCAGAGTGATCATAGATGTATTTTATATTATTTCTATCTTTCATCGCACCTTTTAATGTATAGAAATCGTCGCCTCATATAGTACGTGTATAAAATTGAGTATTTTCTAGCAAAGATGTTTGGCTGGAAAAAAAAAGTAATTTACCTAACTTCAATGCAAGCGAAGCCTCGGGCTAACTCTGAGTTAGTATATGTGCCGCAACATGTATGCCTTTGTTGCGCTTGGCAAGCGACCGCTGTTTGAAGGCCGCTCAAAAACATAGGGCACAGACAAGTAAAAAACAGACTCTCAACCTTACGGGAGTTTCGCTGCGCTCCTTTTGCTAGCTTGAGACCTTCAACACTGGGCCTCGCTAGTGTAAGTACTAGGTGGTGATAGGACTAACCGCAGCGATCCTAGTGGTGAAGAACTCAAGCTACCAAAAGGAGCGCAACCATTTTAACCTGGAGGCTGAGTGTGTGGGTATATTATTTGTCTGTGACCTAGGGCCAATCATATCACTCTAAATGCGTGGTGCTCTGTACTAGGTTAGGCCGATTCTACACTTGCGGTTAAAACGCGGCGGTTTTGCCACTAGCTTTCGCCCCCAAACTCTTGAATCTACACCTGTCAAAACGCAACTGTTAAACAGCTAACATAACGCTACTGATTCTACACCAGCCGTTTAAATACCACGGTTGTTGCTTACACTTGTGCAGAATGGTTTAAAAATGGACATTGTACAGGCCGTCTGTAATGCAGGACTTATTTGGTTGGAGAACACTCGCAAAAAACAAAAAAAAACTCGTCAAAAGAGACGTTGGTGGACTCACCCCACATTATCGAACGGTCTCTCAACAGGACAGTTTCATATTATGTTTATGAATCACAGAATGTGCCCTGAGAAGTTTTTTTTTGTACTAAAGTATGTCTGTACATTTGATGAATGTGAATGAAAATATTGCAAAACGTGATACCATCTTGAGGAAGAGTATTTATTATTCCCACTGAAAGACATTTTGTGACATTAAGGCACAACTTCCCGTTAACACCAGGTGTAGTTTGATTCGCGTTTCTACCGCTAGGTGGTTTCAACACCTCCAAAGGTAGCGGTTGAAACGCTGGTCCAGACGAAAACTTATTTTCTGACTTGATGACAAGGGTTTCATTCAAAGGCGCGGTTGCTAGCATTTTAACCGCTAGTGTAGAATAGGCCTTAGGGAATATTAATACGTGCCCGGATCTGATCTGAACGGATCCACAGGGTTAATAATGTGGAAATACATGTATTCGAATGTGGAGCCCATTTTTAATATTTCATCATCATTAGGATACATAGCTGGAGTCCAATAATGATTACGAGAAATCCTTGACTATAATAATAATAATAAAAATAATAATAATAATAATAATAATAATAATAATAAGTTAACTTTCCTCGGTGGCTGTATGGTCCAAGGAGTCACTCTCGCAATAGACTAGGTAGGGAGATCGGGGTTCAAATTCCAGTTGGGTTTAATGAGAGTATTTTTCTAAATGATTTTCCACTCTCCCTCCAAGCAAATTGGGTACATTTAATATAAATTCAACCTTCCACCTCAAACTACACGGAACCTCGGACTTTCAAGACTAGACTTTTATTTGCAAATGTGGTGTAACACGTGACCAGATTGTGGTTTACTCGGTTAAAGTAATTAAATAATTCTACTTGTTTTGGGGGAGGAGGAAATTTGTTCACGTAGTGTATATTCTCCACGACATGTTACATCCTCCGGGAAATGTTGCCGTGGGTTGGGCCATGTCGCCCAAAATGACACTTGGTCGCCTGTAACTTTCATCTCCTTTTTGTCGCTTTTGGCCCAAGAGATAACGAGGTAAGCGTAGAAGCGGTGGTCACTAAACCAACTTGGTTTGCGGAATAATGGGGGGGGGGGGGGGGGAACAGAGATGGTGTAGCAAAACATTTATAAACTTAAGCTCACTACAGGGCCACTCATGTAGAAACCCCAAATGGAATATAATATCATGAAACTAGTAGCACGGTAGCTAAAAACACTCACCTCTTTTATCACGTAGCAAAGATCCAGACAGACAGAATGGCAGACGAAATTCAAAATGCTAGGTTAAAACAAAATCCTCTCTGCACTCAGTCAATAAAAAGCCTGGGGAAATAACTACCATACCACAAAATAGTAATTATAAGATATTAATATTAGGCTTTAGAAACAATTCATTATTTTAGATATTTATTTATACTAACTTTTAACTTTTAGAAATCAACACAAATATGTTTTCCTCTTTACGTGAGGCAGTATAGGAGCACAAATATAAACTCTGTTGAATGTATTGTGTGGCAGAGCAAACTATTTTACTAAACAAATTGTGTTTATATATTATTAGCGCCGCGTCTTACTACCTGTTCAGGTTATAGACATATATAATTGGTCTAATGGGGTAGGGATATGAGGACGAACAAGTAAAACCCAGCACCAAAACGGTTAAAGATAAAAACACTCATGAAACAACAGGTTATTTTCTTTCTCTCGATCCCTCAGAGAGAGAAGTACTGTGATCCAAAAAAAATGACACACATGCACAAACTTTCTCATTTGTGTCTTATGGCTTCGAAAATAATTTACAAAATAGGTTTTGAGTAAACTACCCTTAAGTATATTTTCCTCATAAAAACAAACATATTTTATTATTAATCATAATAACCACTCTTTTATATATTAATTAAAAAAAATTGTTCGTATATATTAAACAAAAATTTTATTTTCAAAAGTAATTTTTTTGTTAAACTACCCAAAAATGTGTTAGCTGTAAAAATAAAAACGTATTCTTATTTATCATGAATTTATTATGAATTCAATTTTCAAGGCCAATTTCCGAAAAAATCAAATTTTCTATATGTTGCCTTAGCTAAATTAACCTTAAATTAATTTATTTTGGATGAATAAAGTACATTATTATTGATAATATAAAATAGTCCCCGATACCAATTTTGAACCAAATCGCTAAAGCCATTTTTTTAATAGACTTTAAAAAAAAGTCAGCAGAAAACAACCGCATTTCCCCAATAAATCAAGTATATAGCCTTATTTGTCTTGTTCGTGTCAAACACTACCTAGTGTATATCTTAAGCAAAAACGTTATAGTAATTTTCAAAATAATTTGAATTTTCAAAAATCACTCATTAGCAAACGATCCTTTAATGAATTTTTACCCGAAACCAAAAACCAGTATTATTTTTCATGTCAAACACTCCCGAGATACCCATTTGAAACCAATCGTTAGTTATTTGTGAAATATTTCCAAGTTTTCGAAAAATCAGTCATAAGTAAACACCTATAATGAGTTTTTACCCCCAAAACAAATAACTTATACAATGTTTAATTTTCCTTTACCCTTCTTCTTCTTCTGCTTTCACAATAAATGTGTTAGTAATTATTTTTGTGCGTGTAAACATAGCTTCTTTGCCCTACCTTCATGCAAACATTTAAAGAGCTTTATCAGAATCTTAATTTATCATTCCTTAGAATTTAGATGGATGCGCCTAATGTTGATTCTCGTTAATGCTGCGAGTCTTACTACCCATCCGGTCTATCCGCATATATACACTGATGAAGTAAGGATGATAACTGCAGAGTTAAGAGGAAATGTACCCGCAATTTCAAGAAGGAAAGAATCCTGGTAATCCCGGCAGGGATATAAACATTACCGGCAAATAAGATCAGACGAAAGTGACACCTTTGTCCGTGTACCCACCGGTGTGGAGTGTTTGGAGAATTTAAGCTGCAAATGACCTCTCAGATATTCTCTCTCTCTGCCGCTCCAATAATACGGTTTTGAGAGTAGGTTTGGACCAATAATGAAACAGTCAAGCTTCACAAACATGGCGAACGAAATGTACACGGTTTGACCGACCAACTTTCGCTGTTTACATTGCACTTGTGTTATTCAAGTATAACCAACACTACGATGACTACACGATTCTCGTTTCAAATCTACGCTTTTCACATTACAATTAAATACACTCCACATTGATTTTTTTTTTCACTAGTTTTGTTAACAGTGGACCTAACTCCTTTAATGTTACTATCGTAACTACACTCTTTAAGATTTATCTTTATATTTAAAGTTGAAATATCGACTGCAATCACCCCTTGAATTGGAAGTTGCACTTTTTCCTTGGTACTAAGTGACAACTAATTAATACTATATTTAATAGTACAATGTATTCACAGATAATAACCGTTGTTCACGTGGTTTAAGACGTAAGTCTAAATCTTATAAAAATACGCCCTAAGTGATCGAATGATCGTTCAATATTTAAATTCAAATCACTTGAGATAAGCTATTTAAAAGAAACTGTTTTGAGCAACCATCATCTTGAAATGGATAACTAGCTCACTACGCGATGTATATAAATCGTTTGGCCTAGGTTCAAAGAAAGTCCCTGCCATATTTAGTTAGAATTGGTCCAAGAATTTTTGCAGTAATCACGTAAGAAGCAGACAAACGAAATGCCAAACGGCCGAGTTAAAACAAGACCTTGCTCTACTCAATCAATAAATTGGGTTAGTATGAACTATAAATTAACAACAGTTCACACAACTAATATATATAGTAACTTTTCTGTGCAGTCGCAGACGTAAGAAAAATTGTCCACTAGGTTAATCTAAGCAGCTACAGAT
Organism: Timema cristinae; assembly: GCA_039000515.1. Taxonomy (NCBI): domain Eukaryota; kingdom Metazoa; phylum Arthropoda; class Insecta; order Phasmatodea; family Timematidae; genus Timema; species Timema cristinae. The sequence continues at coordinate 31,326,904 of JBCFYV010000001.1, read as the reverse complement.
GCAACATAAATAAAATAAGTAACTTCTAGGAAATTACAGATGAAAAAAAAAGTGGTCAGGTTAATCTGCAATTGCAGATAAAAACCTCAACCTCAAAAGTTACTTTCTATTTTTACATTTGCAACTGCACAGACAAAACTAGACGCTACTATTTTTTACATCTGAGACTAGTAAGATTAACTTCAAAGATATTGTTTTTATTTTACATCTGCGAATGTACAGATTAGCCCAATATACCCTTTTTAAATGTACAGATTATTGAGATCATATTTTAAAGCTTTGAATGTACCAATTATTGATGCCATCTTTTACGCCAGCGACTGTACATGGGTGTTGTGGTTTGTCGGTACATGACAGAACTATACTTGTTGCAAGTTTTAACTTCATTAATGGTGAAGAGGCTACGCTTAACACCGACATATTTGTCAAGAAGCAAGCAACGCGGCGGGAAATCACCGGTAAGCTCCCCAACAAGAGTCAAAAGTTCGCGCCCGGAGAGAGTAATAATAATAAACGTCCTCGACGTGAGGTTTTGCGGCGCGACCATTACTTGACAACTATACTCCATGTCTCACAAAGACGTCGTCTAGATTGTGAAAGGCTGCGGTGAGGGTGCGGGTGGGGGAAGGATTGCCGACGTCACATATATCGGAAACTCGGGGGAGGTATCCTAATTGGAGGGAAAGTGATGACTCGGAAATAAGTTTAGTTCACTTCTCCTTTCTTCCCATTCTTCTTCTTCTTCGCGGCTTGGAACAGATGAACTCCAAGAACAGACAGTTTTGGTACAGACCGGGGAAAAACGGAAGAAACGTCTTGCGGAGTAGCACGAGACATCAGGATTACTACTCATTCCTCCGCCCAAAATTACTTCACAGAAAGCGCGCTTATTTCCCAGTGGGGTCACTTCGACCTTTTAGGAAGGATTCTAACCCACCCCTTTCCCCCCGCCCACGGACATTTCACCCATCTCCTGGATACCTTATCTAATACTAATAACTTTAAGACGCCACGGAAAACAAGTGCCTCGAGTGAAGTGCCGCTCGATAATTTAATGAATGTTTTCCTAAAAGACTAGTTGATTTGGTGAATGGTTTAATAATGGCCACTCGATTAAAAATTTCATAGAATAAGAATACCATAAAATGTTGGTCGGTGTAAGAAAATGGCTTGATATTAATTGGAAGAAAGAAGGGTTAAATATTTACTTTCTACGCAGGTGGAGGTAAGTGGTATATGGTGAGTCAAAGATGTGGCACTTATGGAAAAATCATTACCTATACTAATTACCGATTATGAATGAGAAGAAAATATCTGTACGCTATTAGGGAAACATTTTATATTTCGTTAAACTACATGAATTAATAATAGTAAAGAAACCAGTACTTTTTTTTGAAGTAAATACAAACACGCACTTTTACTTTCTCTCGAACCTTTGAAGATAAAAGTAATGTGATCGAAAGAAAAATCGACTTCGAGATTTTGATTAGTACCGACGTTTCATAACTCCCTAAAACAGCAAATGTTGTTTTCTAGATACCATCTGTCTGTATCAGACTAGAGTCGAAACCATTTTACCGATCGGGATGAAACTTGATTTCTAGGGTTTGCATAAGGTTCCTCAGAGGTATTTTTGGAACTAGATTATCAAATCCTAAAAATAAGGGTAGTGAGTGTACTGAAGGTCAAAAAGAGAGAAAAATTGTTTTATTTTTATCGTAGTCCACTTTAACGATTTTGATTAAAATTTTATTTAGGCACTGTTTGGCATTACAAACAAAATGACAGTTCTCATTTTACCATGTAAATAACTTTAAGGGTACTTTACATAAACAGAAATTCCACATTTTGATCATATCTTCACAACAGTTTGAGATTATTATCATTGTAAAGTTGCAGTACTATTCAAATTTAAAATATTGTATTTAGCGTGTATTTTTTATGTAGCTCTTTGACGATTTTAATTGATCGTTATGCTCTTTGATGGACAGATATGTTTCTGTAAAGGTGTAAATAATAAATTTCATTTGTGCTTTTGGTGGAGTGTTTCTGCAACAATGTATAAGATTTTGTTTCACCAATTTTACAAGTTTCTAGTAAATGTCACTATATTAAGATAATGTTAAAGTTTTTAATATTTATTTTTTTAATTTGTGTTATTAGAGAGACATCTATTGATACCTAGTCGATAGAGGGATCACTTGAAATGAGCTTTCCCCCCCTCCCCCCATCTGTATTATGCTTATTTTACGAAATTCCTATCACATAAGTTAAAAATTAAGAATGAAAACGGGGAGCTAATTCTAGTAGTTCAATGTTCACTACTAAACCAATTGCGAACAGACCTTATAAAAAAAACGTGTAAATTTAATTAAAATATTCACCGTATGCCGAAAAATTTACTATGCGGCTCCAAAATACTTTAGGTTAACAAAATAAAGGGAAAAGGACCCATTATTTAGAAAAATTAAAACCAACAAGAAAATGGACTTATGCTAGTTAAACAGAGACAGATATTTAACTCCGATCTCCATGTAAGTGTTGTATAAGCTTTTCAAAGATATGAAAATAATGTATTGATCACACCATCCATCCAACATCCTTATAGCCGAAAAGTGTATCTATCTTTAAATATTATCTTTATTAATTCATGTTACATATAACCAAATCTAATTTTTTACAAATATTACAAAAGTGGGACTTAATTAAACATTTTTTTTAATTTAAAGAACTCCTTTTTTTTCTCCGCGTGTTGCTATCCGTCGGGACTATACTCATTTAATTATACTAATGGGATAAGCAGGCCCACCCCGAGGGGGTGGGGACTGTTGGTACAATAGTACCGGGTCCGGGCCCGAGATCCAGATTCACAAGTATAAAATAAATGGTACGGTGCACCGCACAGACTTACTTTACTCTCCTGATTACCAAACCCTTCCTTCACCTCTGACAAGACATCTTGTGAATGTTGGGAATGCCAGGCCTCCACCGTGGTTCGGATTCCACGTTAAACTGTAGGTCCTTCATTTCATCTCACAATCACCCTACCATTACACATTAGCGTAAGTGCGTATAACCCGAACGGGTAGTAAGACGCGGTGCTAATAATAATACTTTACTTTCTCTTTAATCTTAAAATAGAAACATTTACTAAAACGCTCGTAAGATTTGTGAAACAAAATAATATACATTGTTGCATATACACTCCACCAAAGAGCCTAAATTAAATACAATGTTACAGAAGCATTGAGTAAAGACCAGCATCTTTGTCCACCAATGAGCATAGCAAGCAATTTCTTATTTCAAAGTAGACCCTACTCCATAACAATATATGATTGCTCATAACTCAGAGATTTCAAACAAAATAAAAAATATCTTAACAAAGATACGTAATTTTGTATTTCAAATAGTTACGGAGATATAGTCAAAATTGTATAGTACCCTCAAAGTAATGTTCAAGGAAAAATGAAAATAGCCAGTTTGTTTGTATTTTAAACATTGGCTAGATAAAAAATTTAGAGAAAACCATTAGAGCAGATTGTGAGAATACAATTTATTTCTCTTTTCCCTTTAATTAGCTATCCTTAATTTTAGGGCTAAATATCTAATTTCAAAAACTTCTCGGGAGAACCTTATGAAAACCCTAGATACCAAGTTTTAACCCAATCGGTAAAATGGTTTCGGCTCTAATGTGAGATACAGACAGACAGCATCACAAAAACCCCTTCGTCGGTTTCATTTATCGAAATCTCGAGTTTGATTTTTATGACGATCACGATACTTCTCTCTCCAAGAAATCTAGAGAAAGTAAAATATGTAGAAGATTAAAAAAAACACGAGTGACAAGCAATAATATGCCTATTCAAAATAAGGAACAAAGTATTCCGAGCCCTGCAGATGTAGCTACCTACGGAGCTTATTGGCAATGGTTACAATAATTATTATATCACTAGTTATATCAAATCTTGTCCTTCGTTTCCAAAGTGCCTGGAAATTTAACGGACTCCATTATGTTTGTATTGAAGCTAAATTTCGCACATAAAGAGAGTCCAGTAAATCAAGTTTAATATAAATAATTCTTCATGTGCGTAACATTTTAGTGTTCAGTTAAAATACGTATTAATTTTTGTGCATTGCTTTTAATTTTGTAAAATTGACCAAAAAGTTAAACAAAAATGTTTAAACCAAAGTCACTAAATAGTATAAAAACAGGGATGAGGGGGCATTTCTCCCCTGGAAAGAACTTGTTTCCCCCTGACTGGAATAAATTCCTACCTTCACTGGAATAAACTTGCCCCCTTTAGATTTATCTCACTCCCTGTGATGGTCTCGAACATGAAGCTGAAAGATGGCTTTCTATCAAATACTAAATAACTTATAGAGACATCTTTTTCAAAAAATTGTCGCGAGTAGAGCACTCTATATAGCTTCAAGAGATATTAAATTTTCAAAGATTTGTCAGGTGAGGACAATCCAAATAGCTTCTAGAGTGAGCCAATTTTCAAAAATGTATCGGGTCTGAAGACCCCGTGAACTATCTTCTATGGTAGGCATCTGATTTTAGACGAAGACCACTCTAAATAACTTTTAGGGGCATTCAAATTTTAAAAGGTTCACGTGAAATGACCACTTCAAATAGCTCCTAGTTTTCAAAAATGTCCAGACAAAGGTCACTGTAAATATTCTTTAGAAATTTTTAGGGTAAAGACCCCCGGGTCCCTCAAAACCCCTTCTTTTTTAATAACTGCTCCTTATACCAGATTTCGACGTCACTGAAGTCGAATATTATACATAGAAGGGGGATCATGCTTTGTCCCTGGTGTCGGGACCGGTTTGAGCATCTGGCGGGCCTTGGAACAGGGATAAGTAAGGTTGAATTTTGTGTAAATTTCCCAGCGAACGCGTGGAATAAATTTAGGAACAAACATTACCAGTACACCCAACCGGGATTTGGGGGAATTCAACCCCCCCCCCCTCCCCAAAACTCCCCGCAACCAGCAAGCAAACTTGACTAAATGAGACTGAAATCTAGTCCATGTGATCACAAGTGTAGGTGTTTGTATATAAAAATGATTGTCTAGAGGTCCCTTCTAAATAATAACAAAAAATATTACAGGGAAAGAAAATTTTTCTCTCATATATATATGTAAGTCCTCATTGAGACATTATTGCCACGTTTAAAATAAGAATTTAATCTAGAAACAACTGTTTTAAAATTACCTACAATCCTGATTAGTAAGGGTGGGGACATCTAGTATAATTTTGGTCGGAATAACAGTAGATGTTAGTTAATTACGTTATTAAAACAATTTATATTCATACGTGGGGTCATGTTATCTGTAGCCGTTACTTTTGATAAATATTATCAATGCCCCTAAAATAACATTAATAATATAGTGAAATGGTACTATGGTTGATAGAAAAGAAATATGTTTGAATTTGTTCACACTGTTCTTTCAACAAAAATCAGGGTACGAGTAGAAAAGAATTTATGGGGACTATCCTGTAAAAAAATTGGTACAATTTGTGAGGCCTGCTATCATTAGAATGGTAATATAGAAAAATTAATTAATAAATGGATAATTACACTGTAGCCACTCACTAGCAGGTCGTCACAACCAGATTGAAGCTGGCTTTAGCCCAGCCACACACGCCGACACAAAAGTAGCTACAGAACACCAACTAATCCCATTGCGGCTTGGAACTATCCTATAGTAGACCTGTAATTACTCTGAAGAAGCTACAAGGTTGAGTGGGTAGAAAAGCCTACAACCCTAGGCCCCAAACCCCTTACCACCATCGTCAGTCTTCATGACTATGACTTACATTGCAATACGAGCACCGAAATAACAAGGAACAGGTTCGGCACACTCGAGTATTTTTAAATTTATCCCAAAATAGTTCGTTGTTTAAAATAAAATAGGGAAAATCGATAACGCTTAAAGGTTTAGAATAGTACTGCTTATATGTAAGTAGAATACCATAAAACAAAATTACAACTTTTATACTTTCTCTCGGCACCTCTGAGAGAAATATTGTCATCATCTAGAAAATTTAACTTAAGATTTTGATGAAATGTCGACGTTTCATGACCCCCAAAACCAAAAATGTTGTTTTCACAATGCCATCTATTTGTCTGTTTGTACCTCGGGCTAGAGCCAAAACTATTTTCCGATTGGGCTAAAACTTGGAATCCAGGATTTTCATAAGGTCATGCCGAGAATTTTTGGACTTAAATAGAAAACTCTAAATCTACAGGTATTTTACTGAAGGGCAAAAAGAGAAAAATGGATTTTAACAAAATTCGCTTTAACGATCTTGATTAAATTTTATATCTAGACCATCTTGTGAATGTGGGGAATGCCAGGCCTCCACCGTGGTTCGGATTCCACGTTAAACTGTAGGTCCTTCATTTCATCTCACAATCACCCTACCATTACACATTAGCGTAAGTGCGTACAACCCAAATGAGTAGTAAGACGCGGTGCTAATAATAATAATAATATATCTAGACATTGTTTATCATTATAAACTAGATGGAAGCTCATTTTCTCATTATAATGGCTTTAAGGGTACTTTACATCTGGTAAATTATCCGATTTTCATCATTTCTCCACAATTTTTTAAGATATGAAATAACTTATCATTATAAAGTTGTTGTAGTAGTATTAAATATAAACATCTTTTAATTGAAATATACTTTTATAAAACCAATGATTTCCGAGCTATAAACATATATACAATTTTTTAATTCAAGTCTATGGTAGCGGCACATCCGAAAATAGCTCAAAACGTCATCGAGAACAGAATTTTCGGCACCACGCACCGAAAATGTTGACGCGCTGAAGAAAGAAGGAAGGAGAGAGAAGAGGAGAAATCCTCCAGACATCCGCAAGAAGAAGAGTGAATGCCACACACTCCCGGAGTACTACTCTGGCATCCCTGTACAACATTGGCAGAGGATAGGGGAAGCAGGGGGCTAAGTGAATCCATTTCCTCTGTGTAACGGAAAGTTCTTCACAGTTTACCCCTCAAACCCCACAAATATAGACATACAAGGAGACGATCCAGCCCTTCAAGAGCTTATCCCAAAGCGGAAACCAGAGCGAGGAAAAAAAAATTGTAGTAATGAAGCACCAACAAGATTTTTTTTTTCTTTAGGTGTTCTTAATCTTCTCTTTAAGTCCCACACGTCAGAAGATACCACTTTTCACGAAATTCTTAATTGCCTAAAGGAAACAAGCTAGAGATGATTCCTTATTATGAGTTATCCTCCCTCCAACCCCTGCTTAATAAAAAATAATCTTAATTTGCAATTGGCCAGGAGAAATGTTGATTTAGTTTAATGATTATTATTATTAGCACCGCGTCTTACTACCCGTTCGAGTTATACGCACTTGCGCTAATGTGAAATGGTAGTGAGAGTGTGATAATAAATGGAGGACCTACAGTTTAACGTGGAATCCGAACCACGGTGGAGGCCTGGCATTTCCCACATTCACAAGTTGTGATTAATACACGTCTTGTCAGAGGTGAAGGAAGGGTTTGGTAATCAGATAAATCTGTGCCGGGACCAAGGATTGAACCCGGACCCCCAGCACAGAAGTCTGACACACTCCTAGACCGCCAGGTCACCTGTAGTTTAATGATTGTACGTGAAAGTTAACTAGTTAGTGCCTTTAAGCCCTGCGTAACTCGTGGCCTTTTTAATTACCACCCGGTTTTTTAATCTATTTAAAAAATCTAATTTATTTATTTAAAAAATTCCTTCTTAGGTGTGTCCACGTTCGTAACCATGGGCTACTAATATTTATCAATTTCAGACTTCTGCATCCGGTAAATAGCGCGCAATGCTATAGAGAGACAAAAAAAATTATATAATACTTCCGACCCAGTGTTTGATTAATTTAAAAAAAAATCTAATCTATATTTAAAAAATTCTGTTTCTAGCGCCTTAGATAATTCGTTAGCGTGTCCGTCTAGTAAGCTAAATATCCCGTGTTCGATTCAAGGCATGGACAAACATTTCATCATTGGTGAAATGTGTTTCCCTCCTTTCACAGTGATAAGTTAAGGAGCGGGGGTTGAGGATTGGGTGTTGTGTCCATTCTAGATTTAAGGTTGTTTATGAGGCATGTGTTGATATGATCAGTCAGTTCATAAAGTAAACGCTTAACACTTTTTTTTATGTAAAATTGTTAGAGTTAGGAGACGAAATCGAAATGAGACAGTACCGCTCAAAATAACGTCTGATTTTTAGCAAATTCTAGTATAAACATTGAAAATTCATTAAGGTGGCCATATTTATTATCTTGATTACTGTATATGAAACATACTGATGATGAACATTGATCGTTAAGGAATAAACCTATTTTAACGTGTCAGGAGTAAAACACGAGACTTTTAGATACAACGCAACAGGGAGAGCATAGCCGTTCCGCTGTGTTGACAGTGAATTTATAATGCACAGAAACAGATTGCTTAGTAAATTATGGTGATTTCTAGCAGACGTAGATTTTAGCATAGGAATGTAATAAATCACATTAATTATTCATTAAATCTGAATTCACGGAAGACGGCCGAGTTGGTTGTGATTTGGGCTATAATCTGAAATAGCCTAAATTTAAGCTTGAGAGTAGTCAGTCTTAGTTAGGGTTTATGATAAGGTTGACCCCTTTTATCTTGAGAATTAGCTAGATTACCTTACTTGGTTGCTAATATAGATAAGGTCAGTCAAGCTAAGACTGCTACCTTTGAAGGTAAATGGAGTGTACTCATCAGAATGTTTGTACGCGTTTTAACATTATTAAATGGCTAGCCTATTTTATAATCAAATGCATGTGTTTTTATTCATGTGTGTGAGATCTCTTTTAACCAGAGTGCATGTTGTGTTCAGAAAAAGATTGATTGATTGATTAATGTTGAGGAGGTTAAACTCGATTCCTCGATGCCCTCAATTCTAAAAATATTGAAATATTAGAGCATTTATATTAATCTCGTGGTTTTCGTTACCTTTATTCCTAGCTCTCAAATCCCTGAAAGATCTGGATTAAAAACCAAACTACAAGATTAAGAGTGTCTGGGTGATTTTTCATCATGTTCCTTATTAGTTTATTTATCGTTTATTTTAATTGCCGACCAATAGTTGTTAATGTGCTAAACATGACCTTTGTATTCTAATGATCTTGCACAGATTAAGAATGGGCTTTTTTTTTATTCATACTTTTTATCTTGTATTTTTTTTTTAGTAAATAATTACATTTTTAAAATTAAATAGGATCCCTGAATACTAATTAAATTGTCAATATCGAGTAATCGGAATCGAGAATAGAACAATTTAAGGCTAAAATTGAAAAATGGGAATCGAGACATTTAATGTATGTAAATATTTAGAGTAACTAAGCAAAACCCGCTTCGGTGGCCGTGTGGTATAAGGCGCTACTCACTAGACCAATGGTTCTCAAAGGATGAAAAAGGGAGAAATTCACTAGGTATACAGCAAAATTGTGTACGTAATTTTATTGTTTGATAAAAAAAACTAAAATCATTTCATTCAAGTTTTTTTTTTAAGAAATATGAGAAATATGTTCGAAAGCTCTAATATATCTATTTTCCTAGGAATTCAATATTTACATTGAAATAATTGACTAATTAATGAAAAACTGGTAGTTTCTTGTACAAAAGTTCTCAAGAGGTCAAACACGCGCATTTCATGTTCAACTGAGAGAAGTATCTCCGCCTATGTCAGAATCTCCCGTTATGTCACCAAATTGCACGTTCAGTGTGCCGTGAACAAAATAATTTGAGAGCCCCTGGACTACATTGGCGGAGACGGGGAGATCAGGGTTAGATTCCGGTTAATATATGGTGAAGGTGGTTTTCTCTAAATGGATTTCCACTCCATCTTCATGCAAATGCGGATAAACGTACTTCAAATTCAGCCATTCTAATCCCTAAAACATTGGTTTAATTATTAGTACATAAGCATATAGCCCGAACGGGTAGTAAGATGTAGTACTAAAAAAAAACAGGCAACCACCTACTTCGATCGTCGAATGGTCTAAAGGTATCACACTCGCAACACACAGGACGGCCGATGACGGTGAGATCGGGTTCAAATCCATGTCGAACTTAATGAGGGTGGTTTTTTATCAAACTTTTTTCACTCCAATTTTCTTACAACCTTCCCCATCCCCAACACATTTTTTTGTATGATTAGTACACAAGCGTATAACTTATAACTTGGTAGCAAGAGGAGGGGACAATACAAGCTCCGTTAGAACAAGAGAAAGAAAACTCAAGGAATCGAGTGTTTGTTAGTTTGTAGCTATGTCTCTTCATGCGGTGATGATTGCACATAAGAAAATCAACCAGAGAGGAAAGATCATGGGCAATCAAGAAGATTGAATGAAGCCTTCTCGCACATCTATGGGAAGGGGAAGAAGGGGAAGAAGGGGAATACTATTTAACCGGCGATCCCTGATTACACAAAGGAAACTAAGCAAAGAAGCCGCATCGCGAGGAAGTAAATTGTGAGACTGAGGCTCCTAGCACTATTTCACCGACGTGAGTAACTAGGCTTTATTTGATGGGAGCGTTAGCTACAGATTATGCTAGAAAGGTCTATAATTCAAAACAAGTGTAAAATACCTAAACACTAAGAATATTTTATTCAGCCGACTGATCATATCAGCACACGAGAATTTCTCTGAGCGAGAGCGAGAGGAATTATCAATTTTGCTAGGAAAGGTATATTCACATACCTTCCAGGGGTTTTTTTCATGCAACAATCGACATGGAACACACGGTTTTACTTTCCCTACATAAGATGTTGTGGTAGAGATTTTTATCGCTCAAGAAAAGTCCCTTTACCTCAGTTGGTTCTGAACCCACGAGCATCAGATCCTGAGGCGAGCACTTTACCCCAAGACCACCGAAGTGGACCACTAATAATAATAACAACAAGAGTACACAATAGAACAAAAGTCAGTGACCGTGACACATTTTTTTAGGTAAAATAAGCAACTCACAGAAATTTTCAAGGAGAGGAGAAGAAAGTTCTCCAATACCAAAACAGCGAAAGTGAAATAATAAAACATCAAAGGCTGTGATGCAGAGGAAATTTCAAACGACCCTGGATCGACTAAAGAACAGATTATTATTATTATTATTATTTAAAAAACGACCCTAGCCAAGTTCATGAATATCAAAGTGCATTTTTCTTATAATGTGTAATTTCTTACAACAAAGCATAGGTGTCAATTTTTTTTTAGCATCTCTTCTCACTACCCGTTCGGGTTATACGCTTGCGTACCTATTACACTTATGGTTTTAAGGGTGAGGAAGGTTATAATTATATTAAGCATACCCGCATTTGCGTGGACGAGTGAAAAACCTATTTGGAAAAATTATCCTCAGTACACCAAACCAGGATTTAAATTCCGAACTCCCGTCATTGCGAGAGTGACGCCTTAGGACTAAGCCAATTCAGCCATCGAAGCGGGTCATAGGTGCCAGTTAATAAACCAATAATTTCATGCAATGAAGATAAGGTTTCACAAATTTTAGCCCAAATCTCAAAGATCAATTAGCCAAAAATAGTCCACTCTTGTTTATTGATTCAATTTACAAGTTGTGAGAAAATTTCAACAAAGAACCCCATTATGTAAAAACAGTAGTTTGAGTAATGGCATATACTGTCGATGCTCAACGGGAAGTTGGATTTTTTCCAACTTCTTACATTATTCAAATAATATATAGTGGTTACCAAAGAAAATGAGCAAATGTAGCTGATGAGAAGGAAATGAATAGTAAATCATTGTGTGTGTAAGAAAAATATTAATTTAGAATGTATACAGGAACAGAAATTATACAGTGATTGTAAGCATTAGATTTTTATTTATTTTATTTTAAAATTAAAGATAAAACTCTAATGGTGTTTATGTTTCATTTGTTGAAAGGCCATACAACTCCAAGAAAATGTTAAGAGATCGATAAACATAATTTGATGAACACGGGACCAAAATTGTGAACCTTGTATTTTTATTGACATGCTTCGGCGGCATAGCGAGTTAATCTACCTAATTTAGAAAAAAAGGATTAAAAATCATCCGCATTTAGCGGGTAGATTCAAAGAATTAACAAAGTGTGGAGACATTATTGCCAATGAACTCGGCTGAGAGTCAAACCCCGGCCTTAAGATATCTGCCTAGATAGATGAGATATTGCAATCATAAGTCGCGCTTAGTTAAATATTGACAAAAGATTTAATAATACACGGGTTTGGTGTTGGCTGGAATTAATACTAAGCTATTTTCTATAGCCCTATAGCCAAATATACTTGTAAACATAGTTTAAAAGTGGGATTTTTTCATTATGTAAAAAAAAAGTTTGATCATTAAAACTTAAGGGCTCGAGAAACAAAAGATAACTGGTATAGGAGCATAGAATGGATATTTGTGGATCAATGATGTAATTTAATAAGGGGATCACAAAAAAAATTGTATATTCAGTTGCATTTTATTGCACCCTTGTTTGTTCTAATAATGCCTATCCAGTAACGTTAAAAGCCCACTTGGTTTCTGGCGCTTATGAATTCCTGCCCGACCATTCTAGCGGCTTTATAGTAAATTCCACTAACGTTTATCTAACCTTACCGGTCTCTACATGTGTTAACAAAAAGAAAAATCCAAAGTATAAACCTGTGTTAGTAAATCTACCTCCCCGCGCTTACCCCTGTTGTTATGTATATAAACTAACACAGTAAACAAATGAACCCGGAAGCCCAAAGAAGAACGGATAAATGCATTGCTTGAGACTATAAACCTAACCTTGTTTAATAGCACGGAGGAACTGGGTGAGCGCAGCTGGTACGAACGTTTCTCAAAAGGGACAGAGCACTGCCATGACCGAAGCAGAACACTACTAAACGACGTGGGATACCCACAATAAATAGCCCATATGAAACTGGCGCACCGCTAAACCAAGGGTTCTGTTCAAAGGGAACCACAAAACTAAACAAACGTTAATACCACTCCTCAAAGTTTCACCGCGTAATAAGTAAAGAGACGTTGATTCGCACAAAGCCATGGATGCTCCAGTTAAAATACTAACTAACAACTGTTAAAATAGGTATTCATAAGTAAACGTTACACAGTAAACAAAAAATTCATTAACTTTCTTACATCCGAAAATTAACTACCAGAACAGTAACTTTATAGTACATTCTTTTCTTGATTTATATTTCATCAGGGAAATATGTTTTATTTTTCACCAAATATCAAGAATTTAAGAAATAAAAATAAAAAGATATTATAAATGTGAAATTATTTAATTTTTGGAAAACGTGGTCTGTGTAGTAATAATCTCTAAGCTCTTTACATCAGGTTTTTTTTTTTGCACAGCATCTTACTACCTGTTCGGATTGTACCCATTTGTACTAATCACGCTGTGATAGGTATAAGGAGAATTGAAATTAGAGTAAGTGCACCCGCATTTGGGTGTAAGTAGAGTGTAGTAAAGCCATCTTTGAAAAACTACCCTCAAAACATCCAGCCGAGATTCTAATCCTAATCATCCTTCCCGTCCAGTCTAGTGCAAGAGTGATGCTTAAGTCACAGGTGAGCAACATAGTTTTCGACGTAGCCGCATGGTGTGACGAATTTCTCTTCACATTCACCACACCATGTAGAAATTGAGAAACTAGCTCAATCGAACATTTAAAACAACACATAAGCTTTGTTTATTCAAAACATGTTTACTTTGACTTTTCAGTTACAGCTACCTTAGACGTAAAAGATGAAAATAATTCAAATTGAAAATGTTAGACAATTTAATAAGAATTTGACAATCCGTCTTAACAAGTTGCAGAAATATCGGAACACAATGAATTGTAGAGTTATTCCAATGATTGATAGGAAAAAATAAAGTTTAACTAGTACACGCCGCCAATAAAATAAATCATTACACAATTAGTTCAACAGCACCACCAATATAAAAAAATTAAAGTTTTTCAACTAGTACACCCCACCAATATAATAAAATTCAACTAGTACACCCCACCAATATAAATAAAATTTTAACTAGTACACGCCAACAATAAAATAAAGTTCAACTAGTACACCCACCAATAAAATAAAGTTCAACTAGTACACCCACCAATAATAAATTCAATAAAACGTTTTAACTAGTACACGCCACCAATAAAAATAAAGTTCAACTAGTACACGCCCAAAAATAATCAACAGAGAAAAAAGTTTATTTTACTGGGAGAACTGGAAAATTCAAATTTACCACACATTTACGGCCAATTCGCCGCTTGTGGCAATTTGCTATAGGTTTGCCCACCCGCCTCAGCCCTTGGATCACTCGACCGCCGAGGCTTCTGGTAAACTTTATAGTCAACTCGCGCTAACATCGTCCTTTCTGCCAAGATTAGATGTTACTAAAAGCAGTGAGGTATTCATATACTTACAAACATTCTTTTCACAGTTTGAAAAGTCAAGTAAATTTACATCACTTATTTAAAGCAACAAAATATTAATGAAATTATTTTATGGTAATTTTTCCTATGAATTGACATTCGGAACACCTTTTAGAACCCCCCCCCCCCCTCCAAAAAAAATTTGCGGGGAAAATTATTACATTTTACTTTATTATTAGTTTTATTGTATAAAAATCGATAGTATCCATTTAAAGAGACAGTTGCAAATCACATGACGTGACGTATGAATACATGAAGGGAGATCTAGTACTTTTTTAAGCTATCAATTTTTTTAGAGCCCCGCGCCTTACTACCAGTTCGGGTAATACGCCTATGTACTTGTTACACTGACGGGTTAGGCATTAGGAAGGCTTAAGTGAAAGTAAATGCACCCGCAATAGCGTGAGTGAAAAATAATTTAAGAAAAATCTCAGTGCACCGAACGAACGATCCACCTCCCCATCATCGGCAGTATAGTCTGCTGCCAGAATGACGCGCTAAACCATGAGGCCACCGATGCTGGTTTGATTTTTTTAGCGCCGCGTCTTACTACCCGTTTGGGTTATACGCTTATGAATTAATTAGCCTACACTAATGGATTAGGAATTGGGAAGGTTGAATTTAGAGGAAGTGAACACGCATTTGCATTAAAGGAGAGTGGAAAACCATTTAGGAAAAACCACCCCCAGTTCACCCGACCGAGATTCAAACCTCGATCTCTCCGTCTCGGAAGTCTAGCTCAACACGACTAGCGCGTTAGCTAGCTACGCCACCGAGGCAGGTAGTTATATTTAGTTTAAGATACACGAAGTCACAGGGGTTTATTCTTTTGGCTACTTAGAGGTGGAACTATTATTAAAAAAATGGCGCGTACAGTGACCACAATCTCGTCGCTACTACATTATCGTGCTACTTCTAGAGTCACTTGTGATCAAATGAAGTCAGGGGATTTTGATGTGCGCCCCGCCGCCCTCACGAACCTCGACGGGGCGAGTAAAATCGGCACGTAGTGTGATCACAAAATTCAAGCTAAAATACAAATGAAGAATTTGAATTGTAACGAATCGCAAACATGAATCACGCATCGAATACCACGGATAGTGTAAATGGCGCTTTAGACACATTGTTTTAGGGTTCAGGGACACATAAAACGTAAAATTCCGTCATAGCCTCGAGATCGAAAATGTACATGATTACAATACTTTATTTACTTGATAAAATAAAAAGAGAACTACAAATTGAAAGACGAGCTGCAGCGTCAGTCAGGTTTCCCCGAGACGGGTTGCTTGGGAAGTTTCTGGTAACGAGTCTTCTCAAGATACTCCTTGTCTCCATGGCGATGTGTTCCTTATCATGGCGACTTCTGACGTCTTCTCATTTTACTCAATTCGCAGCGCTTGGTGATTCCACCAAGACTTATAATGCTTCCTCCACGCTTCGTTAAGGATACTCGGGGGGAGGGGGCGGAGAGGAAGCTATGGATCTTTTTTGTTAACAAGGAGATTTTTAAACTATACACAAGAAAGTACAAATACATAAATACCCGCTTCGGTGGCCGCATGGTAAATTTAGAGTGTCACCCTCGTAATAGATTAAACTGCCGAAACTGCGAGATCAAACCCTGGTCGGGTGTATTGAGGGTGGATTTCTCCAGAAAAGTTAAATATGCTCTCTCCACGCAAGTGCGGGTACATTTAATATTGTATTCAAAACTTACCCATCCTTAACCCGTTAACGTAATTATACATGGGAGTATAGCTCAAATGGTTAACAGGACGCGATGCTAACCAAAAAAAACATAAATACTTGAATACATTTCTTTTAAATATGCACGAATGAAAAACCAGATAAAAAAATTAGCCTTTGAATGTGTGTACATTTTTAAGTTTTAGAAACTATCTAAAGTGCCTTATAGGAAAGATTATTAAAGTTTAAAAAAATACAAAATATATATTCGAAGTAGTGCAGTGTTGCATCTTTGTTGAGCCAAATTTAGAGATTACTTGATCATTATTTTATTAAATATTTTCTATAGTAGGGATAATTTTTTCCAGCTCTTCTTACTGCCCATTCAGGAAATACAAATTTTAATTACACTGATGAGAGTATGGATTAGAAAGGTATATTAGGATTATGGTAAAAAGAACATTATTTTTCGGTTACCTAAGTTACTTAAATTACTTTCAAATATTCGTACGTCAAGTAATGTGATCTGCAAATGCCATTTTGCATACAAAATCTAGAAATACATAAAATAGCATTAATAATATAGTAAAATGTTATAATAAATATTGATTAAAAAAAAGCATTTTGTATTTTATAAAATATCCTTTCTACAAGAATTATAATAGAGATTGTTAATTAAATGTACCTGCAGTTGTGCGAAAGGATATTTGGAAAAAAGATAAAAAGGTACACCCCCCGCACAACCCATCTGGGATTCGAACCCTCATCTCCCCATCACTGTTGAATCAGACTATATCAGCCTGACATTTCCCCCGCAGGCCTATCAATGAATTATTTTTGTTTACAGGTATTTATTTAGCGCAATTTCTTACTTCCTGCTAAGATTATACGCATGTGTACAATTTACGCTAATGAATTAGGGATGAGGAAGGTTGAATTGCAGATCAAATGTACCCGCATTTGCGTGGAGTGAAAGTAAGACGTCTAGTGTATTGCGAGAGTGACGCCTGGGATCATGCAACCACGAAGCAGGCTACTTACTGTTTAGGGGAGGGTGTGGTTGGTTAGGGGGAACACACAAACACACAAGGTCCGAGGTGCGAACAAATATTCCGGCCTGAATTTAGACTTTGCAATAAATCGTTCGCTAAAATATTCAGTGGCCCCTGCCGGTACTAGCTAAGTGTTCGGAGGAAGCAGAAATTTGTGGTCAGGGGCAACGAAAGGGTTATTACAACATTCTAGATGTAAAAATTCCATTCTGCGGTGCTTAAAGTGAGCGCTCGGTCTGGCGCGGAGAGGATCTGGAGTTCCTAGTAAATCTCACTCCAGCGCCCGGGTTGGAAAATGTGTGGAGGGTTTAGGGAGAAAAGAGGGGGTGTGGAGGGAAGGAAGAGGGTCTGAGGGGGCGGGGCAGTAGCACCCCGGGGGTTTGGGAAATTTGATAAACGTGTCTGCTAGGGTAAACTTTATATCCATGGCCCAGCAGTGAATCGAATGTGTTCACGTTAGTTAGGTTGAACAACGGCTTTAGTGACTTTTATTTAGGAGAAGTCCGATACTTTATCTCAGTTGGGTACCGTATCTGTCTACAGAGATAAGGGTCCTGGGTTCAGTTCCTGGCATGGCCACAACAATGTATAATTGGTGCAATGTGGGGGTTTACCCTTTGACAGTGATGAATTAACAGCCTTGTGTCTGTTCATAGATTTAAGTTAGTTAAAGGACCGGCTACACGAAGCCACACCACACCACATTTTTCCGGTGGAATGCTATCAATTTTTTTTTAAAATGCAAGTGACTGCACGAATCGTCTAGAGAGCATTGCTCCGAACCTTGTTTTAATGCTAACCCCTAAGCACTGTAGAGATGGGCGAAACAGTGATTTTACGATATCGGTGATCACAGTGACCTTGTTTATAAAAGAGCAGTGATTTATACCAGTGAATATTCACAGTGATTGGCAGTCACTGTGTCAGCACTTGTAAAACTAGGCATTCTTTCACAGCCATTGCACGTTGACGCTGTAGTCATTGTTTCCAACATTACGTACAAGATAAACAATAATATATACAACAACTTATTGAACAACAAACATTCTTCTTCTTAATTATTAGCTATCTTAAAATTTATTATTCGTAATTAATAGCTAGCTTAATTTTATGAAAATAGGTGAAAACCTATACAAGTAAAAATAAAAATACAAACTTATTTTGTAATAGAGCTCAGTCTATGAAGAATATAAAGATGACTTTCTTTTTTTAGTTACAATAATCTTATTCTTGGTTTAATAAAGTGTGGTGCGGGTCGGTTCCGTGAAGCCATGAGATTCAAAATTCGAAAACTTTTTACATTCGATATTTACAATAAAATGTTTTAAAGCATAAATGTGTTGCTTGTGTGAGGCGTTTTATTAACACCCCTCCAGACCAAACCTAACAAGACGACCTCCATCCCCAAATGGCGTTAAGTTAAAGATTAATAGAATATGGATGACACACCTTTAGACTACGAATAAATATGGATCCACATTAGAAAAACAATAACATATTGGTACTATTTTACATTCCCAATAACGTACTTACTCATTAGGAACTCATATATTAATTACCACACTTACAAAAGTACGCCACCCATCCATATCTTTAATTAGGTATATCCAGTTCACCTCATTACATTCTATCCCTATATTGAGCTGGTTCTATCTAGATCACCTCTAACCTATCCACTGAATAGTCCATCACTATTACCCTATCCAATTTGAACTAGGTATATCCAGTCCACCTCATTACACCCTATCCCTATCTTGAGCTAGCTCCAGCCATTTCACCTCATTACAACGTATCCCTGTAAATTAAATAAGCTTTAAAAGGAAAAAAACATACCTCTAGATATATGATTATAACATGAAGGAAGACGCTTATAAAAAGTTATTTTTATGCGAATAGTAATGATCACATTTTACTATAGGTTTTAGTATTATTGTATAAGTATTAATAATAATGACGTGTCTGGGGTATATCAATCGTAGCTCAGTTTTAAGAAAGTTTAACCAGTCCTAATGTACCCTTGTACCGTTGCCCAGGGGACGATCGAATGTCTAATCCACTTCCTTTTCGTGTAGGCTCTTTCCATGTCCCGATGAGACGAGCTGATGGTGAAAGTGAGTATGAATGAATGGAGCCATATAAGATATTAGTGGGGATGTAGGGACGCGAGAAAAGGTCAGGGTTTTTATCATTATCTATATCCAAACTCTTTTTGGTCAAAATAAATTAAATATTGCTTCAATACAAATAAAGAGTTTAATTTTATTACCATGGTGGTACCAACA
This sequence comes from Timema cristinae, assembly GCA_039000515.1. Classification (NCBI taxonomy): domain Eukaryota; kingdom Metazoa; phylum Arthropoda; class Insecta; order Phasmatodea; family Timematidae; genus Timema; species Timema cristinae. The sequence goes on along the minus strand of JBCFYV010000001.1, from coordinate 31,307,402 downwards.
GTTCTTAAATATCTGTCAAGGGTGTCCTAGAATTTAATGACCAATTTTTCTTTCATTTGAAAAATTTGTCATCTAACTCCGCTTTGCTTATGACAGATATTCAACAATTTTTGATATCACCATGGTAATAAAATTAAACTTAGTGTTTCTATTGGAGTGATTTTTTTTTTTTTTCAAAAATATTGTTTTCTATTAGGACTGCAAAAACACCGGACTTAACTCACGTTCATAATTCCCTACCTTACTAAAATATGTCATCAATTTAGGTGTGAGAAATGGTTTGTTTTTAAATATAAAGATATCTTACAACATTGATACTTTTAAAACACATACCTCAATTTTTCTTAACAACGGACGAATTTGACAGCTAGAAAATGTTACTAAAAGTACTTATATGTTTTCATATTATGTCCAGTCATGTTATCCACAGCGTTCACCTTTGATAGATGTTGTTGTTATTATTATTATTATTATTATTATTATTAGCACCGCGTCTTACTACCCGTTCGGGTTATACGCACTTACGCTAATGTGTAATGGTAGGGTGATTGTGAGATGAAATGGAGGACCTACAGTTTAACGTGGAGTCCGAACCACGGTGGAGGCCTGGCATTCCCCACATTCACAAATTGTGATTAATACACGTCTTGTTAGAGGTGAAGGAAGGATTTGGAAATCAGATAAATCTGTGCCGGGACCGAGGATCGAACCCTGGCCGCCAGCATAGAAGTCTGGCACCTTACCCTAGACCACCAGGTCACCCGTTGATAGATGTTATTAATGCCTATAAAATAATACTAATAATAAAGTAAAATGCTATCAATGTTGATCGCAAAAAAAAAATGTTAGTTCCAAATGTGCTTTCGTAATAAAATAAATGTGGCATCATCCCTTAATCAAACCATACCGAACGTGCATCCGCCACCTGTTGGTGAAGATAGTGGGGATATAGGGTGTCGTGTGGTCAGCAAAAAAAGCCCTCCAGCCATTAATCTCAGTTTTTAGAACGGTGACACTATTTTTTCATTCACGTAGCTACTTATTTGTCCTCACGAGACTAAGTTTGACTCCGTTCCAGATCCAATACTTCAAAAAAAATAATTCTGGAAGCACCGGGGATCCAGCCCAGGATCTCTGGATCTGTAGCCAGAAAAACTGACCATTAGACCAAAGAGGCGGACAAGGTTTAGATTAGCCAATATTTTTTATATTATAACTTTTATTATTAAGCTTTCAAGATTTCATCATAGACAATGCTAGTAAATTAATACAATCTGCTCATGAGTCCCTGCTTTCAGAAATGTATATTTTAAAACTCTTTTTGGTCTTTTTTTAAAGCATTTTAGGGCTTTTTTTTTTTTTTTTGCATTTTGGAATCATTTAAAGGCATTAGTGTTAATAACGTGGCTTTTAAAAAAAATACAATCGAGTTTTATAAACGCATAATTTTTTTCAACACACAGTTGTCATAATAAGAAGATGATCAGTCAATGAACTTTGTATCCTCTTTGCTTGTATGCTTGTAAAATAAACATTGCAGGTGAAACAGGCGTTGCATTAGGAGGGGGTAGTTTTTACTTCTAGAGCACATATTTTAAAGAATATCATATTTAGCAAAATGCTAAGAGTTTAGTTGTTCAAAACTTTTCAATTTTGTAAAGTAAGCGTTTGATTTAGTTATGTGCATTTATTATGAGTGTTTGTTCATATTTTTATGTCAATTTTTAGGATTTTTATGGTTATTTTATTGGATTTTTTTTATCATTTTTTAGGTCATCAAAATACGGGCCCCACTTTGAGCGTATTAATACATGAAGATAGAGCTAGCAGACTGTCAAATGTACATAGTAAACAATCTGCAATGTACTTTGTCCGTAAGAGAAATGGGTGGCTCTCATCTGCAGCCTGTGAAAGACGGGGCGAAGGTGATGGGTTTCTTGAGGAGGGGGGGGGGGGGAGTAGTTGGAAAAAGGGGAGGGGAAGAGGAAGAGTACTCACACAAGTTTAGCGGGCGTTTACATTTTCGCGCCCACTTCAAAGTTCGAGGTGCTTATAATAAAATTTACAACCACACAACTAGGGCGCACTAAAGCTAAAATTCTAAGACCACAAAGTAGATTCATAAGTTTCTCCGGTGACCTCTTATGACTTCCCTTTGCCTCAGGCCAAAAGGGGCATTAAGCTCAGAAACAAAAATTAATCATGGGGAGAAGTAACGTTCTTACATTTTAAAACTATACTATGCAACAAAGATACAATCTTTTATTATTATGTATTATTATTATTTCTGTTATTATTACTATATATAAATACGGAAAACAACACATGGAAATAATAATACCAGCACTTTTTTTAACATGATACCAGATATCCTTTTGGGAATAGATAAAATATCAAACGTAAAAAGAGAAATAAAAAAGCTGACAAGCACATTGTGCTTAGCTGGACCATGTTTAATGATAGAAAATATTTACTCCCGATACAATAAAAATATTATTATTATTATTATTATTTGTAAAAGCCTTCTAGCAAACATTTAGTTCGTAAACTTAAACTTAATTCTCATGAGTTGAGAATATATTCGACGAAGAGAGCAATAATAGCCATTTAGGAAAAAAACAGGTGAGCCGAAGACAAGTCAAGTTTGTCGTTGGGTAGACAAAATGAAGTGAGTTAATGGAGTAGTACAATTGAACCAAGGTTATACTATGGATAGGACACTTTAGTTGGTGAAAGTTGGTGGAGTAGGACAACTGAAACAAGATTATACTATGGGTAAGACACTTTAATGGATGAAATTTGATTAAATAGGACAATTAAACCAACGTTATACTATTGATAGGACACTTTAATTGGTGAAAGTTGGTGGAGTAGGACAATTGAACCGAACAAAACTAAGGGATAGGACACCTTGATGGATGAAAGTTGTTGTAGGACAATCGAACCGAGGTGAAACTAAGGTCTGATCACTTTAAATGATCAGATTTGGTGGGAGAGGACAGTTGAAACGATTTGAAACTGTGAGTATGACACTCTAACCAGATACTAAGGAAATGCGGGTACATTACCTTTAAATTCTACCATTCTCATTTCTACCACAGACCCGCCTCGGTGGCGTAGTTAGCTAACGCGCTAGTCTCGTGCTAGCTAGACTGCCGAGGGCAGGAAGATCGAGGTCCGAGTCTCGGTCAGGTAAACTAAGGGGGGGGGGGGGTTCCTAAATGGTTTTCTGCTCTCCCTCCACGCAAATGCGGGTTCACTTCCTCTTAAGTTCAACCTCCCTAATTCCTAACACATCGGGTGACCTGGTGGTCTAGGGGTAAGGTGTCAGACTTCTATGCTGGCGGCCGGGGTTCAATCCTCGGTCCCGGCACAGATTTATCTGATTACCAAACCCTTCCTTCACCTCTGACAAGACATCTTGTGAATGTGGGGAATGCCAGGCCGCCACCGTGGTTCGGATTCCACGTTAAACTGTAGGTCCTTCATTTCATCTCACAATCACCCTACCCATTACACATTAGCGTAAGTGCGTATAACCCGAACGGGTAGTAAGACGCGGTGCTAATAATAATAATAATAATAATCCTAACACATCAGCGTATTTAGTACTTAAGCGTATAAACCGAACGGGTAGTAAGACGCGGTGATAAATAAAAATAAAATAAGGATGCATATGTATATCCGAACGGGCGGGAGACGCGGTGGAATTATTTTATCCTAGTGGCCTCAGCATCAAACGTGTTTGTTTGAACTATCAACAAGAAGAAAGAATAAGACCGAGAGGTCATTCAAAATATAAAAATAAAATGAGACTTTATAACGAAAAATGTGATTTTAATGTTAAAAAGTAAACATAAGAATGGAGGGGGGAAAAAACCAAATTAAAAGTTTTAAAATGTAGATATGATTGTTTTAATGTATTTTTATTCTCAAACGGGTGATAAACCTAGAAACGTTTTATGCGTGATTTTGTATTCAAGCAGAGGAAGCCATCTTGAATGAATTAACCATAAGAATGCAAATCAAATGACTGTGTGGGAAAAATGGAACAAATGAGAGGGGTTGGGGGAGGGGGGCGAAATGACACTAAGAATAGAAGCTGCGTGGGAGGTGGAGAGCAGGGTAAGGGAGAAGGTGGGTCTTTCATAAACGTTTAACCAAATTCCATAAAGAGAGAGGGGGAGGGAGGGGAGATTTATCACAGTATATTATTTTCAGCTGGTAGAAAAACCACAAAGAAGTATTTTTTGCAAAAAAAATATATAAAATAAATACAAATAAATTCTATTTTTTTTAGCTTGGTAAAAAAGAATTGTTTGATGACAGAAGTGATTTATTTTTGCAGCGCTTTCAATTTTCTGTTTTGATGAATGATAAAATTCAATTGATTTTTATCGCATGGTTTTACAATTAATTTTGTTTGTTGCTGTGTGACATCACCTCTTTGTTAAAGTATGTTACATTGCCTACCTGTGACGTTACGACGGGTCAATATAGGATTTCCTATAGTGAATTTATTTTTTATTGGGGAATGCCAGGCCACCACCGTGGTTCGGATTCCACGTTAAACTGTAGGTCCTTCATTTCATCTCACAATCACCCTACCATTACACATTAGCGTAAGTGCGTATAACCCGAACGGGTAGTAAGACGCGGTGCTAATAATAATAATAATATTTTTTATTCGGCGAGTTTTAAAGATATAACATTAAAACCAAAACCACAAATTCTTAAATAATTCTAAAAATAGTATTACAGTGTCACAACATTATTTTTATTTTGAAATAATTTATTTTATACGTATTTTTTATAAATCATTATACAATTTAAGATATTTGGCTTGACAACGAAAATGACCTGTAGGAGTCTTACTGCCAAGATGTAGATTAAAAAGGTCCTAAATAGGAATATGTGCATCTAAAATAGGAAGCAAATATAGAATAGGAGACAAGAAAAATTTAATTTTAAAAAGCAAGTCAATGTTTTTAAGGAGCAAATAGCATAGTGACTATGTAAATTCGTCAGGGGAAGAGTTATCGGTAGATAAACAAGATGCTTCGCAGGGTAAACTGCTAATTTTCTTTCCTCGCTTTCTATTTCGTATATATTATCCGCCTCGGTGGCGTAGTTGGCTAACGCGCTTGTCGTGTTGAAGCTCGACTGCTGAGGACGGGGAGATCGAGGTTCGAATCTCGGTCGGGTGAACTGGGGGTGGTTTTTCCTAAATGGTTTTCCACTCTCCCTCCACGCAAATACGGGTTCACTTCCTCTAATTCAACCTTCCCAATTCCTAATCCATTAGCGTAATTAGTACTTAAAGCGTATAACCCGAACGGGTAGTAAGACGCGGTTCTAAATATTAATATTTCGTATATTAGTGTGTAGATATGATAGTTAGACTGATTAAAGTCTGTTCAGCGTAGGATTTGTTTTTCTGAAAGGTCTTTTTCCCTACCAGAAATATATTATATAGTAGGATATTGGTAGGAAAAAAGACCTTTCAGATAGTAATTCCTACCGTGAATGGAGTGTAGGTGCGTCCAGTTAAGATTCCTAAAATAGCCCCGAAATCTCCAAGTAGGCAACGTCGTTAGTATATTTAAGGAGCGCGTATATGATGGTCCACAAGCATCTTCCAATATATACCTCCTAAACTAACTTAACATAATACACACACACCATCCAGCCACCAGCCATTAGTTTATTCACAACAAAAGGAGGAAGCTCCAAATCCGCCAATCATCATATTTTTCATTCATGCCGGGAATCGAGCTCAGGACCTTAAAGGTCAATGGGCAGTGAGAAATACTGAATTTTTTTTGAGACTTTAACATTATGGCAGAGAAATTAACATATGTGCGAATAGGGGGTATGGGGGGTGCGAATTGTAGGAGAGAGTATCTTGGATAAGATAGCAAGTAGCAGTCCAGTAGCACCGACCAGAAAAGGAATCCAGCGTCCAATTCACTTGGGATTATCTGACCTTCTACCTTGACAGGGCATATTATGTTCTACTAGTTGATGATCTATTTATAATCGATACAGTCGGAACAAGAAATTTCATTATATAAACATTTCAAATATATTTTTTCGTTGATCAATTCGTACACATTGATAAAATTAACTAGGAGTTCGGTTGGATATTTTTTAAACAAATAACGACAGTTTGTACTATAAAATGAGATAAAATCAAATTATCGGATGTAAAAATAACAGTATTTATTTATGACTAAAAATTAGACGTTACCTCTTTATACATTAAAATTATCTTTCTTTAATATAATATTATGAATATTTCATTGAGTACATCTCATATGACTATCTATAGTCCATTCCACTCTTACTTTGCAGTACAGGTCTTATGGAGTGCGCAGTTGCCAGATCTCACCCGCTCGAAGCAGATGGACAACTTTTACATTCAAACTTAGCAAATTATACAAACTTTAGACACACTATGGCAATCAATTTGAAGTTTGGGTTGCCAAGAATTGTGTATTATTCTATTTATTATCATATTAATGCCACTTTTAATACACACTGTACACTGTCACCTGCGATGAACAGGTTTAAGATCGAATCTTTTCAAAGACGGTCTTCCCAAGTACATAGGTTTATACAAAAATATTCCTTGTTTGCATGTGAATGTGTGTTCACTTTTATAAACAATTACCTAATTCATCTTTAATATAGTAAATGCTAAAACTCAATACTAATAATAATAATAATAATAATAATATAATAATAAATTAATATACAATAGTTCTAAACACCATTCTAGGCAAATGTAAGCCTTCTCTGTAAAGTAAATAACATATTAGTTTAAACCTAAGAAAATACCTTTATTCTTCATCGCTGTCCCCGCACAAAAGTGTGACTCCATGAATTGTAAAGTAGTGTTTAGTGGATGGCCCAGGTTGCTCAAAGTTTTGAGAGTGAGTAGGTGGACTTATGGGTAGAGGAGATGACACAGGGGACGATGAAGATGATGAAGTTAATCTTATTAAAAACTGCTCCTCATCATCTTGCAGCTCGTCTGCTTTCCACATGTCATTTTAATTTTTTCTTGACGTGATTTATATAATTGAACCAGTTTTCTACAGAAACCTTTTCATACGCTGCAGCTATTAAAGGCCTCATATCTTTAACTTTAAAACTAGTATTGTTCATTTTAATAAATGTTTTTACTTGATCCCATACCATCTCTATAGGGTTAAATTCACAATGATACTGAGGCAAACGAGTGACTTGTCGATCCACCGCCTTCGCCATCTCATCCACCTTGTATTTGTCAAATGTGTGTTTATGTTGCGAAACCAAATACAGCATTTCCCGTTTCAACATTTCGTCATCAACATCAATGTTCTTTTGGATAAACCACTCAGCTATTTGAGATGTACATCATGATGTGGTCGGGATCGCTTCACACCTTCTGCTGTGATAGGCTGAATTATCTATTACGATAACAGCTCCTTCAGGTGTATTAGGGAGTAATTGTTCTGAAAAACCTTTTCATAAACGTCACCATCCATTTCGTCATGGGCATCTGATGTGTTTTTCTTGCACAAAAACGTGAGTTCAGCACCTTCAACAAAGCCATTGCCATTTCCAGAGTGAACCATCGCAAAGCGTGGTCCACAAGCCCTTGGTGGCATCAGTCCCATGTTTAACTCCTCAAAAAATGCTTGCCGAGAACTCTGAATGGTAGAAGCTTTCCACTCCTTGGAAACGCTATGTCCAAAATGTACCCATGATTCATTTGTAGAAATAATAGGTCCACCTTCAGCTCTGAACTTCTTAATATTCTTCAAATACTTATGACTCCACCTAATAATGTCATCCCTTTCAATGAAATAACTCTTGTTAGCCCCCCGTTCGTACTTAAAACTCATCTCCTGCAAAAGTCTGTATGAATGTTCTTTAATATGACATGCTTATTTAATAGAAATAACGATGTTCAAATTTAAGATACAAAATGGCAATTCCGCTTAGTAGAAAAAGGACACGCTAACGGAGATACCAACGGGCTGGAAAAAGATGGTAATAGTCCATAAGAGCCTGTACTGCAATTTGAGAGTGGAATGGTCTTATAGCTAAACACTAATTACATTAATTACATTAGCTTATCTCAATGCTACGTAACCAGGACAAACGAGCAAGTTTGATCCCTTATAGCTCGTGAAGTGTAATGATTTGAAATCATTATAGCTTATAATTAGGCCTATACAATTGTTAAAATTGTACAATGAAATATGTATTGTCGAATGATCTTATCTCAGCGGGTAGACACGCTACCAAGTGAGCTGAGGTGTCGAGCGACCCTCACGCTAGAGGGTGTTAATTAATTTTCCGTTGATAGACACGGTGTCAAAGCATTAGATAGTTAATTGGGGGACGCTTATGAAGCCGTGCCAATGAAACGTTCTCATCTTTGAGATGAAATGGGGAAATGCAAGTGGGGGATAGGAGGAAATAGGGATGGGGGGCGAGGAGGGGTCGATTAAGTCCCATCACACTTGATGGGACTTTATAAAGCGCTACCTCTAAGCTCAGGGTGTTTATCCGGTCATATCTCGTATCTCTACATTATCCTCCCTTAATAACAGCCCTTGAAGCGGTTTCCGGTATAAGGCAAACTGATTACCACCCATTAGGGCATATACCTATATTTACACTAATGAGATAGGGAAAAGGAAGGTAGAAACTGTTAAGGATGCACTCGCATTTGCGTGTGTTGAGGCGGAGTGGAAAACCTTGGATAAAAAGCCACTCTCAGCATACCCAGATGAGATTCGAACCCCCGACTTTCCGGTCACAGGCAATTCATACCAAAATAAGTCGACGCCTTATCACGAATGCCCACCAATAGGGGAATGCAATTCCTTCAAATTAATAATTTGTCAGTCACAATAAAAATCGTGGGGAAAAGTGGAAGTAGAATACGTGGGAGTCCTTGTACTGTAATAGTATATCCTGATATTTTAATTTCTATTTTTTTCGAGATGAATAATAGTTTTAGTTGTAGATAAAAACCCATAAGGGTGTGTCAAAAACATAACTTACCAGCCAACTTTACCTACACTAACATGTATAATATGTAAATATGTCACTAATTTGAAATACGAATAATAAGCTGAGAAAACACACATACACGTGAATGTATTAAATAACTAAATTAGGGTCCAGGGTCTGAATGGATCTAATGGATCGTGCGTTGTGTGTGTGTGGTGGCGCGCGTGCGTGTGTGTGTGAGATGAATTTTAGACTCTCGGAGGAAACCTGAAGCACTTAAATAAGTTACGAAGAAGATGCTCTAATGATTGGGTTTAAGGTTTCAGACTTAAAACATATAATCTACAATATGACTAGAGCAAAAGATGTTAAGTTTTAAATACTGCGTGGTACGAGCATAATTTAGTGCGACGATCGAATAAAAACGTTCAATGATTATGAATTAAATTATTTTTTTAAATAAAAAACTGGACGACTTAAAAATGAATAGAGAGAGAAAAAATAATAAATCTTAAAAAACGAACAAAAAAAACTGAAAACTTTTTTCACACAATGGAGTAACTTTAACGCGAATTTTAATTCCCTCTCTAAGTACCGCAGGAATAAAGAACATTTTCATCCGGTCAGGTGAAACTCAACCTTCTTGCCACGATATTGTGAGAAAACGTGAATCAACTTTTGAATAAACGCTCGTTTAAAACTTTTTCGTGGCATTTCCTCCCCCACCCTCTCTAACTCTCTCTCTCTCTTTCTTCCACTCGGGAATCAAATTCTCGAAAACTTTTTGACGAGATTTGTTTCAATACTTTTGACGAGAGAGAAAGAGAGTAAGTTAATACACTACACAGGAAGCCGGGGTTTTCGTACTAGTCCCGATACCACCAGATGAATGGAACGAAATTCTGGACGAGTTGGTGAAAATAGAAGACCCTGAGGATAAAATAAGGAAAGGGAGAGAGTTGGAGTACAGGGTGCAGTTCATAACGATTCTTGTCAAAACAAACAAATTAAATTCAAAGTCGAAAGACATGACCAGTGAAAATTTGTGTTTTCAAATTTCAGTGAGCGTTCCATTAATATTCGGTTCTATTTAACATATTTATTGGTAATATATATATTCTTCCTCTCTTGTACTTATTCTTCTTCTATACAGTGGATATTGGTCTGTTACAATCTTATCAAGAATCTTATTTCCACCTCTTCGTTGCAAGAACCAAAGATAATTATTTATAGAATCCTATCTCTAGTTTAAGTGTTTCTTCCAGGTCATTTTTATTGCATTTCTGTACGTAGTTCACTACGGATCCATTTTAAATTTATAAAGCCACGTGGTTGACTCACTCACTGACATTAATGTTTACCCACTTCCAGATGAGATAGAAACTTGAGATTTGGCAAACTATAGATTCGAGCCTGTAACCGGCGGGAGAATTCCAAAAAGTAGGGGGGGGGAAATAACCCCCCCCCCCCCAATGCAATGCGAAATGGCAGAGCAACTTTAAAGTCGGCGCGGACCTTTCTTTGTAGGTATCTTGTGGCTAAACGGTAAGACCTATAAAAAAAACAGTTCTGGAATTACATTAGTTTACATCCACTTGCAAAGAAAACTCATTGGGGCGGAGCCCCCCAACGAGTGAGGAGAGTCTATCTATAATTCCAGAATTCTTTTCATGGTCCCATCTGGTAGAACCTGCCTAAATCTAATCTAATATGCTGTTAAGTCTATATGAATCCCTTTCTTTAATGTCAAATCTTAGTTTACATACCAGACAGCACAGGCCGTGTTTAAGGTTCTATTCATGTGTTTTTGTACCGATGATGGTTTCAAAGTGTTATCAAATCCTACCATTATTTTAAAACATTTAGTCTGGTACTGATATTAACCTAAATGTTGGCAATATATAATCAAATGTTTGATCAACGACAATTTAATATGATTATTTTAACATTTTAGAAAACATTCTAAATAAAAGTAATAAGGATCGCTATATTTGTTAAGGAATGGTTTAAACAATTGGAAGTTGGTTTGGAATAATTAAATTGACAAATAAAGGGGATTTTTTTTTTAAATTTGATGTTCATTCCACAGTGATACAATAATAAGTAAAACTGAAAGTGTAAAAACCATAATGATAAAAAATCTTTCAATTATTTTAACACTTTATGTTTATTTATTATTGTAAACATCTTTCTCGATTTTTTATTATTATGTTTTTACACTTTTAGCTATACTTGTTATATCATCACTCTGGAATAAACCACAAATTTTCATATTTTTTCTAATATTTACCCACTTGATTGGTCAATTCAATTATTCCAAACTTACTACAATTATTCTAAAACATAATTACTTTGCCTTTCTTTTATGATTCGAGTCAGTGTCCAAGAACAAAATGGTCGGAGGGGCGAATACTTTTCAGACAGTAAGCGTATGGTTAAAAAGTGTTTTAGTCTCATTATAAATGAAAATTCAGGAGTTAAAATAATAGGGATGTACATTAAACATCGGCATTTTAAAAACGTGATGTTAAGGTCCTAATATTGTTTTCCATCGACAAACATTGTTCGATGATTTTTAACAATCAATGTTTTATAGCAATATTCGAGAAAACAATATACTATATACATGCATAAAAAGTGTGTCAGATTGTGCGTGTTCCGATTATTATATGAAAGCTACAAATTACTGTTTATTTTACAAATAATGTTTTTAATTATGTGCTGTTTTTAGTCACCACGTATCATTACGCGTTCGGGCTGTACGTATATTAACCAATCAGGTTAATGAGTCGGGGATAGAGTAAGTTGATTTAGAGGTGTACCCGCATGTGCATAGAGAGAGAGTGAGAAACATTTGATTAAAAGCCACTTCAGCAGATTCGACCGAGATTCGAGCCCCGATCTCCTCGTCATCGACAGTCCAGTGTATATTGTGAGAGTGACGCTTTAGACAATTTTATATATCCAAATGGTTCGAATTCATATTGAGAATTTAAATAATGTATTAGAAATGCATTTCAGTTAAAGCTATTTAATTGATTTAAAATAGATCACAGATATTTTATGATAAATTACTATCGATATTTTTAGCACCGCGTCTTACTAACCGTTCGGTTTATATGCTTATGTACTACAGTAACCCCATGACTTCTTTGGTGCTGGCCGACATCTGACGGGTTTGAAAAGTTACTAGACCAAATTATGTATCCCTAAGCCGAACTAAATGATCTGCAAAAACATGTGTTTATCATCTGTCACTTCTGACAGTCAAAATTTAGGTATATACCTAAATGTTGTCTGTCAGCTGTCAGCTGTGAGCTGTCAGTCAGCACCAAAGAAGCCATGGGGCTACTGTAATTACGCTAATGTATAATGCTGGTGGTTAGGGATTATCAAGGTTAAATTTGCATGGAGGTCGAGTAGAAAATAATTTTGGAAAAACCAAACTCAGCACACTCGACATAGACTCGAAGTTTGATCTTCCAGTCACCGGCAGTTTAGTTTAACACAAGAGTAGCCGTTGGACCATTCGGCCACCGAAGCAGGTATTCTAGATATTTATCCCTAGTTAAGAGTAGTTGGGCATCAGTGTAGCACCCCTTGAAATGAGATGCAGGGTGTGTGTGTGTGTGTGTGTGCTGTAACGACTGCCAAAATGTTGATTTACCGCCCCACGGACATACGGCTGCAATGACGTACAAGCTACGAGGGGTTGGGCTCACAATACCCTATTGATTATAAGCCCTGGGAGCACTTGCGATGCCATCTACCCGTGAACGCGAGGAACTTCACAGCGGCGCCAGCCGTCCCACCCAACAAAAGCGTAGTCTGATACCACCTGGTGGCGGAGAAATGAACCACTTAGCCGTACGACCCCCGTTTCGATTTTTTAGATAGTACTTGAATACTTGTAAACAATTTTTTTTTTCGCCTTCGGGGAAGAGGAACAAAAAAGAATGAAAGAATGTAATAACATGTCGGTCGCTTCAAAAAAAAAAACGAGAAAAATTATCAGATTAAAAGTGAACGGATTTAAAACAAACGGGAATAATAATGCTAAAAACTAGTTTTTTTAATGAAACCATTCTATTAAACGCAAATCAAATAAAAAGTAAATAATAGATGTTTTTTATTCAAATTGATCAAACAAAATGTTTTTGGCACTTTTTTACTCATTAGTTCATATTTGGTTTACGCATTAACACTTCGTTTACCCTGAAAGGCGGTAGTCTTATCTTGAAAGATTACACTATGGAGCTATCTTGTAAGCTGCGAGATAGCTAAACCAAACAAGGCAAGCTTGCAAGATGGTTAATGAAGGGTGCATGGCATATAGGTGATAATTTGGGAAGGAAACATAGGAATACTATAACTATGGTTCAAATGACTAACTTGAAGACAACAAGGTCCCTCCAAACCCGATTATGTAAATTTATAGCCTATTAACTTGAACCCAATTACCAACTTGGGGGCAACAAGATTTAATACAAGGCCCCTTCAATCCTATTTCTACTTCAAATATTCGATTTGATTAAATATGGAGCATCTATTGTTAACCAAATTCATTAATGGGGATAAATGTAAAGTTTTCTCAGGTTGAATGAATCTAACATCTGAGATGGTCGAGAATCAAATTTTGGTCAGGTGTTTTGCGTTAAATAAATTAAATTCATGGTTTTGTATTATCTCACTGGTGAATTTATTATTTTCTCCTTATTCGCCGTGTGCTTTTTTCTTAGTTTGTGCAGTGATTCATAGCACAAAAAGGATATAAAAAGCATCTAAATAAATTATAATAAATTTCCTAGTGGTATCTATACTAATATTATATAGAGGAAAGATTTGTGTTTTTGTTTGTAATGGATAAACTCAAAAACTACTAGGACCAATTTTAAAAATTCTTTCACCAATATAAAGCTACATTATCAGCGAGTAACATAGGCTATATTTTATTTTGAAAATTTAATTTATTCCTCATAAAAATGTCGATAGTTTTACACAAGGTATAATATAGCTATATTTATTGACATAATTGGCTTAGAATTACGTTTCAGAGATAACGTTCGCATTTGAAATCGGGCACCATGGGGGAGGGGGGGGGCTTATATAAATCTTATACTTACAGTGGGTCACAGGTAGCGTGGGGGGATTGGGGGGGCAAGTGAGGTCCTTATATAAATCTTATAACACAGTGGGTCATGGGCAACGCATACGGGATTGTCTAGTGTTCAAATAACGAGAGAAAAAATCTAAATAAATCAAGGTGTAGGAACGAATGTACACTTCGTTCACCCTGAAAGGTACATTGATATATCGCACAGGGTATAGCTTAAAAGAAAGTGTTATAGTATCCGTGCAATTTGAGTGTCACCTATCATAGTGGAAGGAGCGTAAATAAGTGTAATAGGCTGGTATTGCGGACGTAACAAATGCATATTATGACACAAATAAAAATTAATCATACACAAAACAAATTTACACTCGTGTATTTATTCGCCAAACTATATTATCTGCAAAAGCATATTTGATTTGTTGTCACTTTAGGCAGTCAAGAAGAAACCATTTGTTTTTTACTATGTTTTTATATTTTCTGCTAGCTGACAGTTACCATTACTCCTATGGAGAATGGAATATAGCTTGAGTTGTATTTGAACTAATGTAGCGAGATTGAGCTGAAAAATAAAATACCTTACAATAATTATCAAGCCTTATTGATTAAAAATTTTAAGGGGACATTTGGGCACAGTGTAATTCTAAAAACAGATTTTCCTAAGATTTATTTTAGGGGCTCCATTAATTTATACATTATTTCAAACATAACAAGACAAATTAATACATATTTAACTTAAATTCCTGAGTTAAAATGCAGAACTAGTTCAAATTAGTGTATTTACGGCGTAAAGCCGTGAAATGATGCCAATAACTTATAATAAAAATCTATTTTAATGTATATTAATACATTAAGGGTGACGCAATCGTATTCCAATTTAATTAGCTTTTTTAATATTCTTTCGTTGATTGCACTATTTACTACAAGAAGTAACTTAAATGTTTACTTGATTTTCCCCATAAAATAATATAAAATCCAAAATAAAACTTTAATAATAATATACTTTTTTTTCAATAGTTTTGATTATAGAACTATATGTATACTCCAATACCGCTGGCCAGGTAACTAACCGTACTGTTAGAACACCAAGAGCAAAACATTTTATGTAAAGCATATTAAAAATAACTTTGGATTAGCTAATAGCTAAAAAATAAATTATAAAATTATAACCTTTATGTACAAATGTCAAAATTAACAGCTAAGAAACACATGACTTTGCACATGTTTGAATAAAAAGAAAGCCATCGACATTTCTAAGACTCGCTTCGGTGTCAGACCAATTTATGGCGTCACACTCACAATAGAATATACTGCCTATGACAGGGAGATCGGGGTTCAATCCCCGGTCGGACGCACTGAGGGTGGTTTTCCCTAGACGGTTTTCCATTCTCCTTTTATATAAATGCAAGTATACATATTTTTTAATTCAACACTCCTCATCCATTACCCATAGCGCCCAACCCAAATGCGTAGTAAGACAAGGTGCTAAAAAAAAAATCACCATGCAGAAATTAGAACGACCCCCTTCCCCTTTTTTTTTCATAAGAGCGTCACGTGGTTTATGGATGGCCCTTACTATGCAGTGCTAAAAGAAAAAAATAAACTCTAGGTGTATTATCACGGTGACCTACGGTCGCTCTGACGTAGAGGAAGCGCCCGTCGTCAAAAGCGGCGGGCAAGAGAAGCTCCCACCTGATTACTTCATTTTCTCTCTCGCCTCTGATGAGTGTCAACCACACGCCCTGCAGCGGGTCATGGAGGCTAGTAAATTACTCCTCTCAAGAGAGAGAGACTCGCACAAGATGGCTTGAAGAGGCCAAGGGGAGGGGGCGTTGTGGCATCAACAGCACCGATTATTCTAGTCACCTCGAGGGGATTCTCTCCTGCTTCAATCACCATGGCTTCGGCCGGATTAATACCCAGAGAGCAGGCAAACTGACGCGATGTTCACACGCAAGAATGCACGGCGACAGAAGACAGGGACATGTGGTGTGGAGTATTCAGAACGGAAATACGGAGAAGATGAAAGATACCCGCACAAATTGACAGAACCGCCGGGGACGACTCAGGAGGTCCGGGGCAGAGAAATTTCCGAGGCATCGCATTCACACTAAATAAGTACTTGATGTATAGGTTTTATTAGATTTTCTTGGCATGATATTTAAACTGCTTTCATGAAAAATCATAAAATAAAACTTCAATTACCAAGTTACTACACTATTCTTATATTTACAATACAAACCACCTTTTTAAAAAAAAAAAAAAAGCCGGTATTTGATATTTAATAAAAGAAAACAAAAATGATTGCCTTTTATGCGCGTGTGTTGTGAGTGCAACAAGAATTGCTGCAGCACCTAAGAAATAATATGGTTGGGCGGTTAGTATAAACTTGAACGAAAAAGTAGCACTTCGATCTATAAAATTGAGATTAACAGCCGGAGGGGAGGATTCGTTGTGGAAACCACATGACAACCTCTTTCCATGGAATTTGGCATTAGCTTCGCCAACAGACGGCGGCCACTCGGTCGGTATGGCTCAAGTCTCGGCTGACGCCATGGAGTTTTATTATTATTATTATTATTCCCTGCACATATTGAAAAAACTCCCATATAAAAGTTAGGCACCTGCTTTGCTGGCCGCATGGTCTAAGCCGCTACTCTCGCAATAGACTAGACTTCCAAAGACGGGAGATCGGGGTTTGATCTGTAATGAGGGTGGTTTTCTCTAAATGGTTGTCCACTCTCCCTCTACGCAAATGTGGGTATACTTCCGCTAAATTCAAACTCTCTAATCCTTAGCACATTAGTGTAATTAGTACAAAGGTATATAAACCGAACGGCTAGTAAGACGAGGTGCTAAAAAAAAAGTTAACAAACGTGTTTCCATTTTCCTACGGTTAATTAACCATCTAGAGTTAAATAGAAAGATATGTAGCGTAGTCAAGAGTGCAGCCAGAGTCAGCTTGCTAATGCCAAAAGCGCGGAAGGGGGGGGGGGGGGAGGATTGGCTGAGGATAAGGGGCGCACAGCAGCCTTGCAGTATTTGGGCGCGACAAAAGACCACTCCTCTGAGTGAGATTACCTTTTGTTCTCACAATCTTTTGTGCTCCTTATACCTTCCTATATCTGCTCAATTTCAACAAGATCGTAGAAACAGAGAAACGGTGGGTAGTTTATTTTTAGCTAGTGTGGTTCATACCCTTTATTCACTATTGTGAATTGAAAAAATGTTTAGCAAAGAAACGTTCATGATAAAAGATAAATAAATTGTATTGTGCACTTCACAGATTTTCTTGCTACTTTATCTGAATTATACCTAAAACTAGTAAGAAATGTAAAGCGTCTAAATATTATACATTGTTACAGAAACACAATGAGAAGAAATATCATATTGCATCAAAGAGCATACCTAAAATAATAGACAATACTACATAAACTTGTATTTGTTCTATGCATTTTCAACTTCTCAGTTTCCAAAGGTGTGTGTGTGTGTGTGTGTGTGTGTGTGTGTGTGTGTGTGTGTGTGCGTGTGTGTGTGTGTGGTGTGTGCGTGCGCGTGTGTCACTGTGTGTGTGTGTTCCTATGACTAAAATAATAGTGATTTTATAAAATAAAATAAAAGCTGTTTATTTGCAACAGAAAATTAATTCGTACCTCATAACTTGGAGGAGATACGATCAAAATTGGAGATTTCCGCTTATGTGAAATACCTTCAAAGTCATTTTGAAGGGAAAATGAGATGCACCATTTTGGTTGAAAAAAACAACTTAAAACGGCCGTGTTTAGATCAAGTTAACTAAAACACAAACGGCATATTGAGTATATTTAAAACTTGTCGGTAGGAAAATTGAAACGGCAAAATAAATAATAGTCCCAATGAAAAGTCACACAATTCTTAATAATATTAGTTTCGTTTGGATGTCAAGACTTTAATTTACTTGGGTGAACGGTATGAATAGTGACTCAGTGACTTGCAGATAAAAAGTGACTAAAGTGATAAAAGTGACACAGCTGCGTGCCTAATTTGTGCAGGTTATGTTAGTGATGCCTTAAACCATAATTTATTGTTTTCTCTGTGTGGTCTAGTAGTTAGAGTTCCTGCCTAAGGATTCTAAAGTCCCTAGGTTCGATGTCAGGCGCTTACAGATTTTTCTGCAAGCAGTGGGTCTGGAACGGGGTCAACACAGCCTCATGAAGTAGCGGCTCTAGTCTAGAAAAGTGAGATTAACGGCCAGAGCGTTCGTTAGTTGTGCTGACCACATGACACCCTCCATAGGAAAAAGTTGGCACCATCTTCGCCAACATGCGGCGGCCAATCGGTAGGCTAGGTAAGGCTTGCTTGCAGGTTGACGTTAAATAATATTTGTTTATGTTAATAATCGAAGTGTCGAAAATCGTGAATAATATCGATTCTAGATTATTTAGATACCAGTAAGTATCGAAGTTATCAATGAATCGAGTTTGATATCCCAAATAGGATAATGATAGCGATTATGATCATAATAATAATTCTTCGAATGAGAGTAAGCTTAGCTCCTAACACCAAATAGAGATGTATTAAAAAACTCATTCTTAAAATATGGTAGAAAACTGTGTTTAGTGTGCTACAGGGTAGAGCAGTGAGAAGTGTTACAGGCGTTTACAAATCGCGGATTGTTTATGTAGGGGTTTGATAATTTTATAATATTATTTTAATCAAAATGTAGGTGACAATAATAATAATAATAATAATAAACTATTATTATTATTATTATTAGCACCACGTATTACTACCCATTCGGGCTATACGCACTTACGCTAATGTGAATGGTAGGGTGATTGTGAGATGAAATAGAGGACCTACAGTTTAACGTGGATCCGAGCCACGGGGGAGGCCTGGTATTCCACACATTCACAAGTTGTGATTAATACACATCATGTCAGAGGTGAAGGAAGGGTTTGGCAATCAAATAAATCTGTGTCAGGACCGAGGATTGAACCCCGGACCACGAGCACAGAAGTCTGACACCTTACCCTCTAGACCGTGACCAGTTAAAAATATTTAATTTTATGTTTAAATTGCTTTTAAAAATGTATGAACACATATACTTTTCTGTTAGTCAACTCTACAGTGGAGCCCAAGGTCAAATAGTGGAAAAACATGCCAATGTGAACAATTCTTTCTGTAATGCAGTCGTCGAAATGAAACCCAACTAATACAGTCAACAGATTATCCCGTCAGGTAATCGATAAAATGCCACGCACGAAGCTACAATGATAGATAGGTGTGTGAAGAGTAGAAAGCGATCTGACACACTGACAGGCAGTGGTTTTTTTTTACAGTTTATATGAAGAACACTTTATTCAGAACGAATGGCCATAGAAATAACACTTTAGCGCAATTATACTCGTATATATAAATTTGGAACGGTCAGTAGTAATAAAGCGTCATTACATGTATCTTACAGCTACTAATAAAGTGTAAAACCTTCAGCCAAAATTGTCAGCTCAAGAACAAATGCATGGACGCCAAAAAATTTAAGGAGAATGTTATTAAATATAGTCACAAAAAAAAGTAAAATTGTTATCCTGTATGGGCCTTATTTTTGTTTACTTTCAATACAAAATAAGTCAAGCAATGTTCAAGCAAAAAATATATAATGACTAGCAAAAACAGTATATTTTATTCATGAGAGAGCACTCATTATATCGGACTATGCATACCTTATATAATATAATATGGAGTACCACGGCAACCTTTGTAAGCACCACGTCTTGCTACCTGTTCAGGTTGAAAGAATATGTACTAGTTGTAGCATCGGATGTTTTATGATAGACACGAGACAAACAGAAATAGTCAAGACTTACCCCATTTGCTTGTTGACTGGGGCTGCGTGGAAGAACGACACAAAACCACCTAACGCACCTTCACCGAACCGGGAAAATTGAATACTGACTGTGAAGACTGAATGGCAAGTTCAAGCCAACGCCTTGGGTTGAATGGACTTGCGCAATAAAGAGATCCCCTCCGAGAAGATTCCGGAACGCCCACGGCCTCTCTCGAAGCGAATCAACTTGCGCTTTCTCGTGTTCCTTTTTTATTCTAGAATGTTATTCCCCCTTTTTCCCATCTTCCCCTCTTCTGTGCTTTAGGGTATATATTCTGGTGCCTGTGGCTACGAACTTTACAATTGGGCCTGAGTCATATCAGGGATAGGATAAGCTCCGGCTTTCTATTTCGTAAAATGTAAGATCTAAATCCATTTTCGGCAGATTAAAACCTTTTTTTTTTTATATAATGTAAATCTTTTCTAAATTCAACTTTGGCTTAAATTTCAAATAACCTAAAAATTCAATCTGACACTTAAGAACATAGTTTTTTCTGAGATCACTTATTTTGCAAGGTCAGGGCGACTTAGCGCCATTAGAGTCACGACTAATCGATTGTATCGATTATATACTGTATTGTTTAAATTGATGTTCGCGGGAACTATGTTAGTATTTGAATTAGTTTATCTTATTGTGATACGCTATGTGCCTTTTTTTTTGATGGGCAAATATTTAGAACTTGAATTTAACATATCTTACGCTATGAGCCATTTATTATGGACAAATATTTAGTATTTGAATTTAATATATATCTTATTGTCATACGCTATGAGCCATTTAGTATGGACAAATATTTAGTATTTGAATTTAAACTATATTATTGTAATACGCTATGTACCATTCCTAATGGACGTATATATTATTGTCTTGTTGCCATTGACTAGGTGTTTTTTTTTTAATGGATTTATATTTAACGATGGAATCCAAATTGTCATGTTGTTTTTACTATGCGCCATTTCTAATGGGCGACATCTTAAAGTTAACATTTACTCTTTTGCTTTGACTTCAATTAATAGTTGTTATGAATTTATTCTATTTTCTTTACACTTCGCAACATCAACAATGTATATAGCTGGAGGAACTGTTAAAAATCTAATTGAGTTATGGCTAATAAATATCGACTAACTTTGACTTATACTAATTCTTATTATATATTTATCCCATCATTCCCAAGGTTATCCGTCAAACGTTTTAGTTTAATATGAACTATACTGAGGCTGAAGTCTCTTGCCATCTGGATGAGATAGAGGGTCACGTTAATAACTCCTCAGCACTCGCTCTGGGTTAACCCCCCCCCCCTTTTTTTTTTGTAGTGTTTATATTTTCGATGTATTTTGTTGGCATCTGCCCTTTTGGATGCTACATAGTTAAGCTACTGGTATAGGGATGAGGAAGAATTAATTTAGAGAAAGTTTATCCGCATTTGCGTGAGGGGAAAGTGGAAAAAACATTTTGGAAAAAAACACCCTCAATACACCCGACCAAAATTCTAATCTTAATCTCCCTGTCATCACCAGTCTTAAAATATATTAATGTTGGTATTGAGTTATGCTGTAAAAAAATAATCGTACTAATAAACACCGTGAAATCGTAAACGTAGTTATGTTTTCGCATATAGTCGTAGTTGTAGTCTGCAACCATGCACATGACTTAGCGTATGAATAACTAATTAAAGTAACTTTTTGAAACTCCAGAAAAGATTATTCCTAAAACGTTTCGGCTGTAGTTCACCCACCCTGCTACAGTAGCCTCATGACTTCTTTGGGACTGACTGACAGCTCACAGCTTTGCTAAGTTACCTGACCAAATTATGTATCCCTACACCGAACCAAATGATCTGCAAAAACATGTGTTTAGCAGCTGTCACTTATGACAGTCAGCTGTGAGCTGTCCGTCAGCACCAAAGAAGCCATGGGGCTACTGTAGATTACTTGGTTCTCCCTCAATACCGGTACTTCCCCTATTCCGCCTTTTCATACACACAACTCATTTTCTCTATCTGTTTACCTATGTAAAGCATTGATTTAGGTTATTAAATGTTTGTATTATTTTATATAAACATAAGATTTCAAGGCTATTTTTTTATTTATGAGATTCAAAAGTAATTTTAGAGTATATTTATATAAACCACCCATTTTCAACCTTTTTAAACCCACGGCACATTGAACAAGGCATTCAAATTGTCAAGACACACCATCAGTTTGCTAATGAGTGGTTTTATAATTAAAAGCTCTAGTATTAGGTCTTAATTTGTGTTTAGAAGTTCAATAGCTAATATTATGCGTATAACCTGGAGAACAGGTAGCAGGACGCGGTGCTAAAAGAAGAAGAAGAAAGCTAACATATTAATATTTGTGGTATTTTAAAAATAATATTGATCATGGATATAAAAGATTTATTTTAATTCCCTAAATATGTTTTTGCTTATGTTTGATCTTCCACTAGAATAGCAGTGCACCTGCTTACAATTCTTCCACTAGACTCTAGCAGTACACCTGCTTACAATTCTTCCACTAGACTCTAGCAGTACACCTGCTGACAATTCTTCCACTAGACTCTAGCAGTACACCTGCTTACAATTCTTCCACTAGAATAGCAGTGCACCTGCTTACAATTCTTCCACTAGACTCTAGCAGTACACCTGCTTACAATTCTTCCACTAGACTCTAGCAGTACACCTGCTTACAATTCTTCCACTAGACTCTAGCAGTACACCTGCTGACAATTCTTCCACTAGACTCTAGCAGTACACCTGCTGACAATTCTTCCACTAGACTCTAGCAGTACACCTGCTTACAATTCTTCCACTAGACTCTAGCAGTACACCTGCTGACAATTCTTCCACTAGACTCTAGCAGTACACCTGCTTACAATTCTTCCACTAGACTCTAGCAGTACACCTGCTTACAATTCTTCCACTAGACTCTAGCAGTACACCTACTTACAATTCTTCCACTAGACTCTAGCAGTACACCTGCTGACAATTCTTCCACTAGACTCTAGCAGTACACCTGCTGACAATTCTTCCACTAGACTCTAGCAGTACACCTGCTGACAATTCTTCCACTAGACTCTAGCAGTACACCTGCTTACAATTCTTCCACTAGACTCTAGCAGTACACCTGCTTACAATTCTTCCACTAGACTCTAGCAGTACACCTGTTTACAATTCTTCCACTAGACTCTAGCAGTACACCTGCTGACAATTCTTCCACTAGACTCTAGCAGTACACCTGCTTACAATTCTTCCACTAGACTCTAGCAGTACACCTGCTTACAATTATTCTTCCACTAGACTCTAGCAGTACACCTGCTTACAATTATTCTTCCACTAGACTCTAGCAGTACACCTGCTTACAATTATTCTTCCACTAGACTCTAGCAGTACACCTGCTGACAATTCTTCCACTAGACTCTAGCAGTACACCTGCTGACAATTCTTCCACTAGACTCTAGCAGTACACCTGCTGACAATTCTTCCACTAGACTCTAGCAGTACACCTGCTTACAATTCTTCCACTAGACCCTAGCAGTACACCTGCTTACAATTCTTCCACTAGACTCTAGCAGTACACCTGCTTACAATTCTTCCACTAGACTCTAGCAGTACACCTGCTGACAATTCTTCCACTAGACTCTAGCAGTACACCTGCTTACAATTCTTCCACTAGACTCTAGCAGTACACCTGCTTACAATTCTTCCACTAGACTCTAGCAGTACACCTGCTTACAATTATTCTTCCACTAGACTCTAGCAGTACACCTGCTTACAATTCTTCCACTAGACTCTAGCAGTACACCTGCTTACAATTCTTCCACTAGACTCTAGCAGTACACCTGCTTACAATTCTTCCACTAGGCTCTAGCAGTACACCTGCTTACAATTCTTCCACTAGACCTTAGCAGTACACCTGCTTACAATTCTTCCACTACACTCTAGCAGTACACCTGCTTACAATTCTTCCACTAGACTCTAGCAGTACACCTGCTTACAATTCTTCCACTAGGCTCTAGCAGTACACCCGCTTACAATTCTTCCACTAGACCCTAGCAGTACACCTGCTTACAATTCTTCCACTAGACTCTAGCAGTACACCTGCTGACAATTCTTCCACTAGACTCTAGCAGTACACCTTCTTACAATTCTTCCACTAGACTCTAGCAGTACACCTGCTTACAATTCTTCCACTAGACTCTAGCAGTACACCTGCTGACAATTCTTCCACTAGACTCTAGCAGTACACCTGCTTACAATTCTTCCATTAGACTCTAGCAGTACACCTGCTTACAATTATTCTTCCACTAGACTCTAGCAGTACACCTGCTGACAATTCTTCCACTAGACTCTAGCAGTACACCTGCTTACAATTCTTCCACTAGACTCTAGCAGTACACCTGCTTACAATTCTTCCACTAGACCCTAGCAGTACACCTGCTTACAATTCTTCCACTAGACCCTAGCAGTACACCTGCTGACAATTCTTCCACTAGACTCTAGCAGTACACCTGCTTACAATTCTTCCACTAGACTCTAGCAGTACACCTGCTTACAATTCTTCCACTAGACTCTAGCAGTACACCTGCTTACAATTCTTCCACTAGACCCTAGCAGTGCACCTGCATACAATTCTTCCACTAGACCCTAGCAGTACACCTGCTGACAATTCGAGACACACCGGTTAAAAAAAACGCTCATAAATTTTTTTTAAACTTTTTTGTATTGTCAATTTTTCCATAGTTTATTTTAAATAACTGGTTGCTATAAGCTCGTACCGGTATATAAATGGTTAAAAGGGTCAGTTTTGTCTTATAATGGAAGGACGGGGTTCAAATCCCGGTTGGACAAACTGAGGTAATTTTCCTTACATTATTTTCCATTATACCTCTATGCAAATTCGGGTATATGTCATCTAAATTGTTACCTTACTTATCGCTAGGTCACCTGTATAAATATATGGATATCACGGACGGGTAATAAAGCGCGGGTGACCTGGTGGTTTAGGGGTAAGGTGTCGGTGTCGAGGTTCAATCCTAGGTCCCAGCACATATTTATCTGATTACCAAGCCCTTCCTTCACCTTTGACAAGACGTGTATTAATCACAACTTGTGAATGTGAGGAATACCAGGCCTCCACCGTGGTTCGGATTCCACGTTAAACTGTAGGTCCTCCATTTCATCTCATAATCACCCTACCATTACACATTAGCGTAAGTGCGTATAACCCGAACGGGTAGTAAGACGCGGTGCTAATAATAATAATAATAATAATAATAATAATAATAATAATAATAAGAGCGGGACACCAAATATAAACTTTTAAGAATTTGAAAAGGGCCAACTGGGACCCTTTGGCACCAAAAATGTTTAGTTTCCCAATGTGATCCCTTGAAACACGGTAAAAGTTAAGAAAATATTTCACATATCTGGTGTCACATAAATCCAACCTTGTGGTCAAAAGTAAAACAGCCGCTGTCCGCTACGTCCTGATATAATTACGTTTTCTCGCAAATCCGATTATTCTAAGCCGCACAGAAAGGCGAGAGAGATATGTAAAGTTAGCACTGTCTTAATTAACGTTAACTTTTTTTTTCTAGCTTACAATGTACATCTCACTACGTGTCTCGTTGGCTGCTACCCCATTCGCATAATTATTATTGTGAACTTATGAGTTAAACTACATAACGAAATTAAAAAAAAAAAAAAAAGTTCCACGCAGACTTTGAATTTAAATATAAAACAACTACAAGATTCATTGAGCACGAATATATGTTATAAAATATTACACAATTAGAGGTTTAACTAAGATTGTTTTGCAGAACATTAGTTTTGTTTTAAATACAAAGTGTACAAAATCGTTTAATAAAAGAAAAACAATTATTGAGAATTTAAATCCGGTTTAAAATAGACAAAAACATGAAGTGCTGGTCCGAATCCAAGTAAACCTTGATAGAAATAAGTATATGAACATGTACAGTTAGTTAACTGTCTTAGTATAATTATTTGAAACGATATATTTAAATTGAATTATGTGTTCTAGGTTAAGTTGGAATCTTCCAGGTCACATGTTAGATATTGAGCTTATAAAAGGTTTTTAACTCATATGCGAGTCTTCGAAATGTCGAAGGTCAAATCTACTTCACTTGAACTTCGACACCCACAATAGCCTTCTCATCTTCAAAACATTTAAAAGGAAGAAGAAAACTTGTAACGTTTAAAAGAGCTAGCCTGATATATTGTTTATTCGCCACCATTAGGGTGATATTTGTTATCATGATTAAATCGGGTCCAAGTTTGTTATCCTGTATTTATAATGATTAAAAAAGGGTGGTATATTATTTTAGTTATTAAAAGTACTGGTTGTATTTTTTTAGTGTGATATTTTTTTTATTTTAACGCATTTCTCAAAATTGTAGCTAAACCTTGTCTATAAAATAATATTATATATTTGTGTTCCTTTTAATCAAACTTTAAACATAAAATAGTAAAAAGTATTCATTAAGATTAATATCTAACTACTCAAATGTAAATAATGTTACAGAAATTTTTGTGTCAAAACTCTCTAAAGAGTTATGACTTTTGAAAGGTTTAAATAAAACACCAGCGTTTTATATTTTCAACGGAAAAAAAAAAGATGTTCTTGAAACCATCAGCTTTCATGGATTGTGGTAGATATAGAGAGTGCGATGACATCATTAAATCTCCGTGGAAAACTTGTTCAGTCGTATATTGCTTTCCCTTTACATAATCATTACTTTTGAAACAACTCGGATATGAATTTACCTTTCTAAATGAAATATCTTTTGTCTTCCAAGCAAACAGAGGGAAAAGGGAGAAAAAAAAAACCACCTGAACCAAAGTTGGTAAAATGAAAAAATTAAAATAAAAAATCAATTTAACGTTCAATGAGTCACGTTTATTTCCGGAATGAAAAATAAATTAATTTCAAATAAAAATCAACATCTGATTTTGAACAAAAAAACACACAAATACTACAAGATATTGAAGGGAGGGAGTTTATCATTTTCTTCCTGCATTTCACGTGACTAGCAAACAAACTTTCCTTCACAATATGCTTTCTTCCTCTCTTCAATTTAATTTCATTGTAATGAGTTTCCCTCTCCATTTTTTTCCCCCGCCCTTAAGAAAAACTTTCAACTTGTGGAAACAGCTGCCTCCTCCCACCTACTCTCTCTTTATGAATTCTTGATTTAAACATCTCATATTCAATATTTTACAAGTCCAGACTTTTTTTCTTTTTCTTTCCTTCTTTGAGTTTCAGGTTTCACAACTTGAGGGCAAAAAAAAAAACTTTACCGGACGTTAAGATTCGGATGGACACCTACTATATAAGAACGATAAAGTTGTGCCGGCTATTGCTTAAAAAATATGCATAGTAACAACATACGGTTTTTTGCATTGCATTAAACTTGTAAATTTAAAATGAACTATATTAATAAAAAAAGTTACAAGTTAATATTTACATTTTTACAATAAGACGTAATTTCAATTAAATTTAAATAAAATAAAACATGAAATACAAGAATATAGTTTTGAAGTTATCATATTATTATAGAGAATAAGATAATGTTCGATCATACACGACACATATTTACAATACAATAACGGGCAGAAAATTTGATATTTTTAAATTAAATCATGTCTGAACTGTTGAAAAAGTTCAGTAGCTGCCTGGTAGAATGCTCTGTCCTCGGAAGCGCCTCTCCCTCACCTCCCTAACCCCTCTTTGGCATCAACTATCTTTTCATCTTTTTTTTTCTGTAAGCCATGCTTCTCCCCCTTCCCTTCCAACATTTATTTCTCCTTCAGGTAAAACCCTGGTCTGGACATTAACTGTCTGTCACCTTGTTACTACTATTATCTCCAAACCTCAGTTTTTGTAAAGGTTCCTTTTGATGTATTTGCATGATCTATGTTAAAAGTTTATTTATAGAGTAGGCTTGATTATGTTTACCTTATCAATAATTTGTGTAACAATCTACAGTGTTTCTTTGATTAGATACAAACTTTTTGTAGAGAAATTATGTTTTTTAGCCAAGAAAAATATTCTAGGCGATACTCCCGCAATGGAAACAGAAAATTTGTGTTACACAGCAGGAAACCAACTAAAAAATATTAAAACACTTTGAGAAACACTACCAAAGCAAAAAGCGAGTTAAAAAACAATACCTATTTTGTTACTTTTTTGTTTAGTGTTGGTGTTTGTAACATATATATTACACGCACCAGTGGTTGAGTAGACTAATATGCTAGTATAGCATTGCACTCTATCGCTGTTGTCGGTGAGGTCGAGGTTCGAATCTCGTCCAGGTGAATTAGAGGGGCTTATCACATGTGATTACCCGCCTCGGTGGCGTAGTTGGCTACCGCGCTAGTCGTGTAGAGCCCGACTGCTGAGGACGGGGAGATCGAGGTTCGAATCTCGGTTGGGTGAACTGGGGGGGGGGGGGGGTTCCTAAATGGTTTTCCACTCTCCCTCCACGCAAATGCGGGCTCACTTCCCTTAATTCAACCTTCCCAATTCCTAATCCATTAGCGTAATTAGTACTTAAAGCGTATAACCCGAACGGGTAGTAAGACGCGGTGCTAAATAATAATAATAATAATAACATGTGATTTATCAATGGTTTGCCATCCTCTCTATGCGCTAATGCAGGATCACTTCCTCTCAACTACCTTGGTAACCAAAACGGAAGATATAAATAATAGTTTGTGGGTCATTTATAAAGGATATTGTATTTTAATTATAAATGTTTGACAAAAAAAAAGACAACAAATCTAACAATATTATTTCCAATATGCCCAACACGTTCGGTTAATCGACTAAAATTATACAAACATTATTATATGGAATAGGTTAATTATATAAAATAGTATGTAATAAATTAGTTTTAGGGTTATTTTGTCATTAAATCTAAATACATCCCCGAATATCATGTGAATTTCTTGGATGTGATTACGAATAGGGTGCGGCGGTGGATGTTATTTTCAACATTTGTGCCGGAGTTTACTGACATTACAGCAATAATGTTTGCTTGCATTTGCCCATTTATTTTAAAACATAGTCCCAATAAGTATTTAGTAGCTCACATGATAACAAAAGTGTGTAGGTTACTTTTGTTAACATTTTAAGCTATTGCTATAATGACACTAAATTTAACAAGTTATGTTTATTTAAGATTCGGATGGATATCTACTTTAATATGAGGTTGATTTTGTCTACTGTACCCCACGAAAAAAAAAAACCCTAACAATAACATACGTTTTTTTCATTCAATTTAACTTGTAAACGGAATATGAAAGATTGCACTAAAAAAATGCAATTTAATATCTACTTTAATACAAGATATATAATTTTATTTAAAAATAAATAAAACTTTAAATACAAAATGATAGTTCAAAATTAAGCATTTTGCTCTGACAAGTAAGAGGATTTTCTACATACAAGACAGTCAAATTATAATGCATTAGACTAGTAACTTGACACTATGGTGATGGAGGGGGTGTAAAGGAGAGACTAGACGAAGAGACAAAGAATTTTTTGTTGTTGTTAAAAGCTTTATTTATGAAATGTCAAGATTTAATAAATTAAAATGTCCCACTATTGGAAGCTGTGTACCAAATTCAACCTTCTAGATAGTGGGGAAGTGAGTTAAATAAGGACTCTGGTCCACGCAAACAAACGGCCATTTCCTGAATGCATAAACAATTGATATAACATTCTCTATCAGACATTATCCTTAGACTATGTCACTGAATTTTATATAATAGGCCTCTGTATAGGACAACTTGTTTAATGTATTAGTGTATAAATGTACATGGTCCCCAAAGGAGAACAAAACAAGTATGCCAGTGAGTGTACGTCCCCACCCCTTACTCTCCCCTAAGAACTTCATAACCTTGATCGCTGGTGTGGGTGGAGGGGGTCTACGTTCCTTCTTTGGAGGATATGACTTTCATGATTAATTTTTTCACACTTCATTTAATTTATCATCCCTTATTTCTCCTTCACTCTCACCAAGCCATGCCCTCTCAATGAACTTGCATTTACTGTCTTTTTATTTTATTTCATATAATTAGTTTTGAGTTACTTTAATTATAGTGTTTTTACGTAAAAGGTCTATTATGGGTCGACACGTAGTTAAAACATCATAATAATAATAATAATAATAATAGTTATTTTAAATATTCTATGGTAAGTTTTCTAACAATAAAGTATAGTTGAAATATGTTACTATAATGCCAACTATTGCTTCATTATTTAAACAACTTTTGCCAGGGTCTTTGGTACCTTCTATTCTTTCCTCCATCATTGCTCATTTAATCACAGGTTGAGAATTTACCAGTAGAGGAGAGAAGTAACAAACAAATTATGTTTTTACTATGGAATCTGAAGAAAAAATATGTTTGTTTAAAATAGTAATGTTTTTTTTAGTCTATAAACAATGTTTCAGTATGTTCATTTTAAACTTATCCAAGATGAATGCTATTTTTTTTTAAAGTTAGATTACTTAATCTAGTATTAAATAACAGTATACCCGCCTCGGTGGCGTAGTTGGCTAACGCGCTAGTCGTGTTGAGCTCGGCCGCCAAGGACGGGGAGATTGAGGTTCGAATCTCAGTCGGGTGAACTGAGGGTGGCTTTTCCAAAATGGTTTTCCACTCTCCCTCCACGCAAATGTGGGTTTCCCTTCCTCTAATTCAACCTTCACAATTCCCAATCCATTAGCGTAATTAGTACTTCAAGCGTATAAACCGAACGGGTAATAAGACGCGGTGCTAAATAATAACCCTATTGTTTTGAACTGTCGGTTTTATTTCATGTTTTTGAAACAGTTTGAATGAAAAGTAGCTAAAGTATTGTCAGATTATTGCTTATTCTTTTTACAAAATATATATTTGAAGTAGTCCATTTTACAGTTTCAAAATTCCCCCCTCCTCCCTCTTTTAAGATCTACAAATACTAAAAGTGATTATTTAACGTATAGTTTCAATTCTAAAATATGTTCGAGTATACGAACTTTAATTTGATACTGGCTAAACTAGGGATACACACGCAACTTCCTATTTAAATTATTGTTATTACTATGATAATATCGTGACTTTAGCGTTAGTGCGTATAGCCCGAATGGGTAGTAAGACATGGTGCTAATAATGATAATGATATACAGTGGGTAATATATAAACTAAATAAAAATGTCACCATTTATTGTAAATAATGATTCCCTTGGGTAACTCGAAAAAATTGTACTTAGGAATTGGAGCCCTTGTCCTTTGACTTGGGACGACATTCTAATATTATTATTATTATTATTATTATTAGCACCACGTCTTACTACCCGTTCGGGTTATACGCACTTACGCTAATGTGTAATGGTAGGGTGATTATGAGATGAAATGGAGGACCTACAGTTTAACGTGGAATCCGAACCACGGTGGAGACCTGGCATTCCTCACATTCACAAGATGTCTTGTCAGAGGTGAAGGAAGGGTTTGGTAATCAGATAAATCTTTGCCGGGACCGAGGATTGAACCCCGGCCGCCAGCATAGAAGTCTGACACCTTACCCCTAGACCACCAGGTCACCGACATTCTAATAAAACACCGAGATTGCGGCTCGAAACTCCACACTACTCCTTAGAGCAGAGGTGGGCAAATTTTATCCCCGAGAACCACATGGACATATGTGAGGTCTCTAGCTGGCCGCATGTAACAAACGTCTAAATTAACTAAATAAT
The DNA here is from genome assembly GCA_039000515.1 of Timema cristinae. Taxonomy (NCBI): domain Eukaryota; kingdom Metazoa; phylum Arthropoda; class Insecta; order Phasmatodea; family Timematidae; genus Timema; species Timema cristinae. Next base: position 31,275,656 of record JBCFYV010000001.1, on the reverse strand, counting down.
GAACTTTATTATCACGGAAAATTGCATATATTAGTCATATAACCATATAGCTTCGATACAAAAAAAAAGTAGCAAATAAAATCTAATGTCATAACAAATAAAACTAAATATGTTATGTACTCATGTTGATACTTAGCCTACCAAATGTTGATTAATAACTACTCAAATTGCCATCGTTAATGGAATTTATGCAACTGTCCAAAATCCTGCACAAGTTTGTCGAAGTCAGGATTCAGCTTGTTCGTCCTAAATCGCGAAACACTTTGTAGATTTGAGTATGTTAAGAGAGACCTGTTCTTTGCTTTGTTAATGTTCATGCATGAGAAAGTCTTTTCACAAATATAGGTAGAAGCAAATAACACAAACATCTTTCTGGCAAACGTTTTCAAATTACCAAACTTTTCTCTACAAGTGATGCATACAATTCAGTTAGTTTCATTTTCTTAAAGTCTGCTTAAAGATTGATTAAATCAAACTGGAACTCATTTGATTTGCTCTTACACATGGAACATTATAATCGAGCTTTCTCACTTGTTCAAATGTCTAAAAACATGCACTGATTATCTATTTAATTTGACATTTTTGTTAGTAAAATCACAACAATTTTACAATTGCGTGCGGCCCTCAAGCGGCCCGTGGGCCGTAGCTTACACACCGCTGCCTTAGAGAGCATCATCATGATAGCTTTTCTTTGGTTTTGTAGTAAGCAACAAAATTGAAAGGATTAGGGGGGTTGGTGGCGGCCGGGAGTAATGACACTCCGAAAGGGGTAGGGAGAGTATTAGAGGGAGGAGAGGGGTTGGTGTTGTTACTGCCCTAGCTACAGCAGCGCAGCTCCGGTGTGGTGTTAGCACATGGTACTACTTGGAGTAGAGATTTGCCAAACCTCGAGATGTCCATCCGAATCTTAACAGATAAGGATTAAAGAAAATTCTAAAATAAGTTTTTTTCGAAACACTCGCTAAAGTGAGGAGAGACGTTGGCGGCTCAAATATTGACTTCATCTAAAAAATACCTAGGTTGAGCACTAACTCATCTTCATGTGTATCCTCTTTTCTTCGTATCCACTATTTCTTTTCATCATCTCAAGCTACCATGTCCAACCCTCTTCCCCACCATTCTCATTTTTTTTCAGAAAAAAAAAGTATTTTCCTTCACGCTATTTTTTTCCTCTTGTCTGAGAAAGGCGCTATTGTCATGCTGAGTTTCCATGCCATTTACTTCAACTTGTTTCCATTTGTGGAATCAAACACATATAGTATTTTTTTTATTCTTTTCCTTGTTTCCATTGTTGAGAAGATGAGTGTCTCCAATTCATGTTTTTATAATATACAAACGCACATATCTTTATGGTGGAAAACAGGTCTCATAAAAAAACAACTTTGAAACCAAGGAAGGGTGGGTATAAAAATATATAAAACATTGCTAGGCGTTCTGGCGACCTGGTCGCGAGGTTTTTGGTCGCGGCGACCAGGTCGCAAGTATGGCCGTGACTTAAAACGATACTTATATGTATCGGCTCTGTATGTATATATATCACATACACACACTCGCTTTGCTCGTTAAGGGCGTATTAATTCCAGAGCCTTTTTTGATAGGTCTTACCGTTTAGCCAAAAGAGACCTCCAAAGAAAGGTCCACACAGACTTTAAAGTTTCTCCACCATTTTGAAATTTTTTCAGGGGTTAAAATTTTTTTTTTTTAACTTTTTGAAATTTTTCCGTCGGTGTCAGGCTAGACGCTATACGTTTGCCAAATTTGTTAGTGAGTGAGTCAGCCATGTTAATTTATAGTATAATAATAATAATGTAAGAGAGCGTTTATTTAAATGATGCATCAAAGACAAGGTCCGAGCCGTAATCGAGAATCAAACAGTTGGTACTTTCCAAGATGAAATAAGATTGAATGCTGCTGATAAATTCAAAATTAACATAAATCTGATATTCTCACATTTTACAGACGAATGTTTAGTCACTAAATGAAATATGATGGGCATTATGACCACTTGTTTACGTTTCTGATAGGAAATATCACAGTATTATATAATTAACAATAATATTTAAGAATGCTATTCATTTTCTTCGCACAGATTATTATAAACATATTCCTTGAATCAAATCAACTTACACAATTGCAGGACATTCATTTTTAATTGAAAATTTATAAGGTGAAAAATTATAATAATAAATGGTACAATTAGCCACATAGACTTTCTCTTTCCTATGCCTAAACAGGAGGATATTTACTTAAAACTCGAAAAATAGGGTATGTTGAATAAAATAATATACATTGTTAGGGAAGCACTTCACCAAAGGTCTTAATGAGATATTATACTACTTCAGAAACATATCTATAAAAAGTAACATCACTGTTCACCAAGAAGTAAGGCAATCAGTTACCCATAAGCTTCGGCGGCCACATGGTATAAGGCGCTAATCTCGCAGTAGACTTGACTACCGATGACGGGGAGATCGAGGTTCAAATTTTGGTCGGGTATGCTGAAGGTTTTTTTTCCACAATGTTTTTTTTTCGCTCTCCCTATACGCAAATTCGGGTACACTTCCTACAAATATAGCCTTCCTAATCCATAAAACCACTAGAGTACTTAGTACATTAACGTATAAACCGAACGGGTAGTAAGACGTGGTGCTAAAAAATCTCATAACTCTATTTTAAAAATGTATCGGCCAATATCTACCCGATACCTTAGCTCAGTCGCTAGCATGTCTGTTTACTAAGCTAGGGGTTCCGTGTTCAGTTCCCGTCATGGCGGAAAAGTGTATCAATGGTTAAATGTGGGTTAAACCTTTCAAAGTTATGAATTAACGGCCGGGGACTGGATGTTGTGCCTATCCTAGTCTTAAGTTAGATTATAAGACATACGAAGCGTAACCACAAGCGTAGCAGGCCGGTGGTGGAAAATATAACTATGGATTGAATAAAAAAAAACTGACCCAGGTCACAGGCTAGTAAACAATATTGGATATATATATTTGCTAATTTCTCATAAATAAAGATTTTTTTTTATTATTTTCAAAAGTAAAGTAATCTAGATCCTTTGAGAAAATAACTTTTTTTTTCCTCTCTTTCCGAACTTAAATAAATCTACCCCTAATCTTAGGGTTGGAAAAATAACAAAATGAAATTTGAGGAACCTTATGAAAAACCTAGATCTATCCTAATCGGTAGTATTTTTTCGGCTCTAGTACTAGAAATACAACTTTGCAAATGATAATTTTTCGGGTTCGTGAGGTTATCCATCAAAATATAGAGTTCGATCACTTTTACAATCACAATATTTTCTCTACGCGAGGAATGCGAGAAAGTAATAAATCTACGTCGTTTTATAATATAAACTACGCACAGTACTCTCGAAACACCGGACCTGTCCGTTTATATAGTAAAATCTTATCAACTGATGGTAGATTTTTTCTTTTTTCTTTTGTCATTTATATGAGGTTTTGGACACTTTATGAACCGAATGATTTTATCAGCACACGACTTATTAACAACCTAAATCTAGAATAGATACAACATCCAGACCCCAGCCATTAATTCATCACTGTGAAAGGGTGTGCCCACATTTCACAAACTATAAATTTTTTTCAACCATGCCGGAAATCAAACCTGGGACCCCTTAGCTCAGTAGACAGTCAGGCTAGAAACTTATCTAAAGTGTTGGACAACTTGTAGTAGAGATTAATAAGTATTTTTAGTTTGTTTTTTTTAGTACCGCGTCTTACTAACCATTGGGGCTATAGGCATGTCCCAATTACACTATTACATTTAGAATGAAGGTTGAATTTTAGAGAAAGTGTTCCCGCTTTTGTGTGGAGGTAGAGTGGAAAGGCATTTAGGAAAAAACCTCAGTAAACCCAACCGGGATTCAAACCTCAATCTCCCATCATCGGTAGTCTAGTATATTGCGAGAATGACGCCTTTGGATTATTCGATCACCTAAGCGGATAGAAAATATGTTAATTTGGTTTAAGTCCCAAATGTTATGGATTGCATATAGACTACTAGTCACTTTTATTCACTTCTTGAAACAATATACACCAGTATTTATCAATGGGTGTGTTGCAATATACTCTACGTTGAGTTATCGTTGATAAAAAATGGAATGAAGGTAGTGCTATTCCATAATTATTTTTAAGAATACAAGAAAATGTTTCGAAAACTTTAAGATATATTTTCCAGAGATGTTATCACTGCGTCTCACATTACCTATTCAGGTTATACGTATACATGTATGGCAATTACTCTTATGGGATATGGCTGAGGAAGGAAACTTTTAGAGGTAATCTACCCTCATTTCGGTGGAAGGAGAGTGGGAAACAGTTTAGGGAAAAAAAACACCCTCAGTACACCAGACCGGGATCGAACACTTATCTCCCTGCCATCGGGAGTATACTCTAATCTATTGCGAGACTGACATCTTGAATCATGCGGCCACCGAAGCAGGTTTCCATTTGTTAAGTGCGTGTTGCATTCATTAGGCCTTTTTTTAATTTAAAGATTTTTTTTATTATTTATGTCATTTTGAAGGTGTTTTTTTTATATAATTTTAGGTCATTACAGTTCGGGCCCTGATTATTACAAATTCATGTTCTTGCAAGCTGTTTATATCGTGCTCAAGTCTCGGGGATTTTAGAGACGTTCTGGGCGCGGGCCGCCCCTCCCTTTACCCGCACAAGCTTGGAGACACATCAATCTTGAGAAGACGCAAGGCCCAAGGTTGGTTTTGGAACGGAAGGGGTGGAGGGGGGAGGGGGAGTAACCTTTACCCCAAGACCAAAAACTTTCCGGGAACTTTCGGCGTCACACGCCTTCCCATTACACGTTCAAAAAAAGATCCTCAAGATGAAACAACCTTAGCTCCGGATTCAAGAGGTTCTCCATGAATCTCTGGGAGAATAAGCCGTTGTTCAAGTTGAATGAGTATGTGCGTGTGTGCTGTTTCACATCTCATGAAACGAGTGAGGATCAACATTATTAGTGTTCTCCTACTAGAATCGGTGGGTCTAATAAATCATAAATTCGTCCAAGTGCAATATTCACAAACTCGGGGCGTGTTGCTAGCCAAGCCTTTATAAATATGTTTGCTGAAAAATATATTCTACACTTTAATTCCTTTTTCAGGGCGTTTTCTACCCGTCTGGATTATGCACATTTTAAGCACGCTATGGGATAAGGAATGAGAAAGATATAGTATAAAGGAAATGTGATGTAACCGCATTCGAGTGAAGGGAATGCGGGAAACCAATTAGTAAAAACCAGTCTTTGTACATAAGGTTGTAATTCGAACCCTGACCCCTTCTGCACTGGCAAAATAATACAGATTATCCTGATGTTTAATCCGCATGTCCACCGATGGAGGTGGGCTAAATACTAGATATTTGCTACTGTGTATTTAAAACCATCAATATGTAGTTGTAGTATTTAAAAACTTATATTTTACCAGATGTTTATGTCGGTCAGCGAAATACTCGAAGCAGTATTTATTAAATTATGTAAATAAAAATTCTCAGTCAAGTATTTTAAGTGAAAAAATAGCAAAGTTTGAAATAATTCTAATGGTTTTTTTGTTGTTTTTTTAAATCAAACTATCTTGCTACAGAAGGAGGCTAAAAGATATGTTTCAACGATTGCGATAAGTCAAAAAATAAATAGCAAACTAAAAAAGAAAACTCGAAGAAGGGAGAACATTGAACACTTGAATACTGGTGATATGCGTCTTATATACAGAGCCGGCTCTGGGAGTTGGGGCGGGTTGTAGGACCGGGTGGGGGAAACGGGGGAGGGTAGACAGTTGCCAAGAGCTGTAGATTCGGAAGGGCGGCAAAAATGAGATAACTTATAGTAATTTTATTTGATCTGCTTCGGTGGCCATAAAGTCTAACGCGCTATTCTAGCAGTAGATTAGACTGCCGATGACGGGGAGGTCGAGGTTTGAATATCACCCGGGTGTAATGAAGGTGTGTTTTTCCCCAAACTAGATTAACACTCTTCCTCCACGCAAATGCAGGCACATTTGCTATAAATATAACCTTCCGAATCCCAAAAACCATTAGCTTAATTAATACATAAGCATATAACCCGAACGGCTAGTAAGACGTGGTGCTAAAAAAAATTTATTATTAATGAACTAAGGTTATAATTCATTTTAAAAAAAGGTACTATAGCGATCATATTGTTTAAAAATATACTATAATTAGTAAATATTCAGATTTTGCTTGTAGTGTGAGCATGTAGACTTTCATAGTAAGTACTTAATTTTAGCTATATACATTTTAATAGAATGTTGTCTTTATGAGAAGTAGCCTATACGTTAGTACATTAATAACAAAATACGTAATTTAAGGTGGGACGGAAGGGGAAATGAGAATAGGCCAGTGTTTTTGCGGTTTTTATAGCAACACTATTTGTGTTAAAATAGATCAAATATTACTCCAGTACAAACATGGAGTTTAATTTTATTCGTGTGGTGATATCAACAGTTGTTGAATACCTATCAAGGGTGTCCTAAAATTTAATGACAACTTTCTCTCTTCATTTAAAAAGTTTATCATCTAATGTCGCTATGCTCATTGCTCATGACAGGTATTTAGGAACTGTTGATATCACCACCATATGAAGAAAATTATACTTTATGTTTCTACTGGAGAACTATTTAATTTATTTTGACCAAAAAAATATTTTGCCATAAAAACTGCCTTTTCTCGCATCCACTTCCATTCCGCCTTAAGGGCGTAGTTTTCCTTAGTAAGATTCGGCAATTTATGTCTACAAATCTATCCAGATTAACGTAAATACTTTAATTCTTTTTTAACTGGAATTTCAAAAACTGATGATTTGAGAAAAACAACAAGTGCTATCATGTTTTACGGTACAATATATGTATATTTTTTATATCTGGAGGTGGAAGGGCGACATTTGCATGCGTTGCCTGGGGTGGCAAAAAGGCACATAAGTCGACCCTGATACATGCTCTTAGAACTAAGGTTAACCACAACTTTAAAAACAAATGTAAATACACGTGACATTATGGGTGAACAATAAATAAAATAAATACTAGCATACACGTGGAGAGATATGGGAAAAAACTACTAATGAGGGGAAAAGGTTTCACACTCTCATGCTTGAACACTCCCACATCGGTGGTAACATGGTACATCGGGGCAATTGTATGTTGTTACTGGATTGTTGGTAGCTTGAAGTCGGGGTTTGTATACCGATATGGTGTATTGAGGGTGTTTTTGTATCCTAAGTAGTTTCCCACGCTCCCTCTACGCAAATGCAGGCACACTTCCTCCTAATTCAACCTTCCTCATTCCAAATTCATTAACGTAATTAGTACATATGCCTATAGCACGAACAGGTAGTAAGACGAGGTGTGTGTGTGTGGGGGGGGCGGGGGAGGAATTTGAACGTCAGCCTACCGTATTACAGCCAGGGGCACCAAGTGCTACATTCTCCTTGATGTTCAGTAGTCCAGTATGGAAGTCCTTTTATCCTACCAAATTATTACTATACAGTATGATTCTTCTATGAAATAAGACCTTACAAACTGTCTTCCTAGCAAAAAAAGAGGTATAACTCGCTTATAGGCTGAATACGATGCCTCTGAAATAACAATGAGACATCGGCCGAGTCAACCCAGCTCCAACATAATCGACTTACTTTCTCAACTCTAGCATGTGAAAGCGGGGATAGGAGGGTGGGTTGTATTAGGACTCGACTCCCGACCTCCGATGTCAGAATTAGGCAACACGCATGTCCGAGTTTCGGTGTATATTTTTAAACTGAAGGAAATCTTTAAAAAGGAGTTTGTCTTAGGCATTTCATATCGAGAACGTTAAGGCCATTATCACACAAAATGTGAGCTCATATTTCAATGGTTTATTTTTCCTGTACCTCTTCTCGTTCGTCAAGGCAGCATCGCCGAAAGAAGTTCGCGCTAAGCTTTCAGTGCATTTTTTTTTGTCTCCGCCCCGAAAATACTATTAATCTTCCCTTGTTCTTGTCACTTTTAGTCCTAACACAATGACTTACAGCTGCTCCCCCGCCCCTTCCCCACACCCTTTTCACACCCCACAATGTGCTGGTCAGAAGTAACTCAGAAGTAGCACCAACCAAGAGCGATTAGAGCACTCGATTCTCACCGAGGAGTCAGGATTTGCACCCCAACCGACTACGAGGAGCTAAGGTGCCTTTCCATCTTTGCTAAAAGCAATTTCTAGAGCAGTAACTTTTATTTTTCTTCAAAATAATTTAGAATTCAGATTATTTAATAAGCTAGTTTTGTGTAAAATTAAATTAAAAACAATAGATCATAGAATATATAGTAGATTTGAGATTTGTATTCAACTCAACTCTTTCTAAATAACTAGTGCTGCGCGTCTAACTATCTAATTCTAATCAAGCTAAAGCGGTAGTGATGTCTTTGATACAACCTAAATGTGTAATGATGATGAAACACCATTAAGTGTAAGATTAAAATATAAAAACACTATATAAATTCAGTCGTGATTCGAACACCAAACTCTCAAACACTCGGTAAATCAGATGAGACTGACGCTACGTGACAGCGGCACAGGTCTTTTTCCAAACAAATAGTCCACGCTATTCGTAATTTTGGCTGTGATATTTGCTTTGAGCGTATATATCTTGAGATTTCTACTTTGTATTTATTTGTAGGCGAGAAGGTTTCAATCATAATGCGGAACTAAACAAATAACTCCTTTAAAAGTGTATGCAATATTAATATTTATTTTGGATATGAGAATCAAAACATAATACAATGAAACAAAATCGTGTTGTTTATAAAATAATGGTACAAATGAATAATATTAAAAATAAATTAGATATGAGTATGAAGACGTAATACGATGAAACAAAATCGTATTGTTTAGGAAATAATGGCATAAATGAACAAATCAAATATATGAGAACATTTTAAATCCAAAGAGTTAATTAAGATAATTACAGCTTGAAATTATAAGACTATGCCATAAAGCGTTCAAAAGTAGGAGTCTAACGATATGATAAGATAGATATTGCGAAACAAGTAAGAACTACCTAGGGATTAAATCTGAAAATAAGGCAAGGTTGAAGAGTTTGTAAAAGCTCACACATAAAAAAAAATTATAAGAAGCATTTAATTAAACACGACCAGCATCGGTGGCCGCGTGGTCTAACGCACTACTCTTGAAGTAGACCAGACAGCCAATGAAGGGGAGATCTATAGGTTCGAATCTTGATCGGGTGTACTGATGGTGTTTTTTTCCTAAAATGGTTTTCCACGCACCCTACATGCAAATGTGGGTACACTTCCTATTATATAACCTTCCTCATCCCTAAAACCCCCTACGTAATTAGTACATAAGCGTATAACCCAAGCGGCTAAACGCGGTGTTTAAAAGAGAGATTGGGTGAACTGGCAGGCTAGGGGTAAGGTGTCAGACTTCTGTGTGGGGGTCTGGGGTTCAATCCCCGGTCCCGGCACAGATTTAACTGATTACCAAACCCTACCTTCACCTCTGACAAGGCATCTTGTGAATGTGGGGAATACCAGGCCTTCACCGTGGTTCGGATTCCACGTTAAACTGTAGGTCCTTCATTTCATCTCACAATCACCCTACCATTACACATTAGCGTAAGTGCGTATAAACCCGATACGGGTAGTAAGAGCGTGCTAAATATAATAAAAAGAGAAATTAAACATGGGAATGTCAACAGGCCCGTCATACACTGGTCATACAGTCTGAGATGTAAAACTGGATTGTAAGTAATGGTGTGGAGAGGTGGGGAACCGGGGGAGTATCGTCTGGGTGGTGGGTCTTCCTAATGCGTTTTATCTTTAAAGTTTTCTTATCGCTTCTTCACTCTAGTGCAGGTGTATTTCCTTTAAGTTGGCCGCCCAATCTTTACTCACTGGATCGTTAATTGCCTTACTATTAAACGCACTAGTTAAAATAAACGGTAAGGTGCACCGCAAAGACTTTATCTAAAAATAGAGACCCTGTTTTTATAAAGATTAACTTCAAATAAAATATTTCTATTTTTAATAGTACTAAAAGTTTACAAAGATATGTTATTTAGTATTTCAAATAATTACGAAGATATGTTCAAAATTTGGATTATCCTTTTATATAAAGTACCTCCCCCAAAAGCCATGTTCTTAGGAAAATGAGAACTGACATTTTGTTAGTAATGTTAAACAATGCCTTTAGGTCACTATGTATAATCAAAATTATTAGGGCAAATCTTGAAAGAAAAAATCCCCCCCCCTCCCTTTCTGCCCTTCATTAGACTAGCCTTAATTTTTTTTAAGGTTAAATATTAAATTGTACAAAAAAAAACTCCTCGGAGGAACCTTAGTGAAAACCCTAAATACCAAGTCCGAAGGAGGACATAACCTTCACAAATCCCTTACGTCAGTGTAAACGTGAGCGCGGTACAACAAGGTAATATTGATTGACGTTAAAGGAATGGACGAAAGAAAAGTAGTGGGAGGTGAACTAAATCAAAACTAAAATTAATTTGGGAGCGTAATATCTGAAGGAAAATGGTGAAGGGTTGGGGTGTGGGTGGAGTGCTGACTCGACAGGTTTAGGTTGTCGACGATTGAGTGGGTCGGGATGTAACTAATAAAGATTGTTTAGGGGATGAAGTGTAAACTCGCGAGAAAAATATTCAGTAGTGCGGAGTTTTTTTAAAAAAAAAACAATAATTCCTGTTTCTTTTTACAAACGAGTTACACATCACTGGCTGCGAAACATTTTACAACAGGGCTGCTAAGAATTTATGACAAAAACATTTTGACGAATAAAGTCCGGATAGCCAAAAGCTAAACCCTTAAAAGAAGAACAAAGAGCTTCTTCGTGTGATGAATGGATCAGTCAGTATCTGTGTCTTGCTATTAAAAAAAATATGTTTCCGACATTTTAAGGACGTCTAAGTTTTCAATTTACGTTTCGTAACTGTCTCATCCGATGGAAAAGATGCATGGCACATCCAATTAACACCTGGATATTATTATAAGAACAGGTTTAGCTCGAACTAAAGATCGTATCGGAGTGCAGTTTTCTAAATTTTACACTAGACAACATTGAAATTGATGTTGGTGAAAGAGTTTAAATTTTTTTATACATATTATGATTTTTCAATTTCGTAATATATTTTTACTTTTTCGCGACCCCTAGGAATGAAAAAGTATTGTGCTCATCAAAAAAAATTAATTCGAGATGATGGATGACGATGTTCCATGATCCACTGTTAACAGGACTAGAGTCGAAACCATGTTACCGTTTTACCGATCAGGCCTAGACTTAAGGTATTCCCAAGTTTACTCTGAGGTATTTTTGGAATTATATATCTAATCCTAAAGTTAAGGGTAGTTAGTTTACTTATGAACGAAAAGAAAGAAAAAAAGCGATTTTCTAAATATCGGCTCAAATAATTTGGATTAAAATTCGTATTTAGGCACTGTTTAGTATTACGAACAAAATGGCGTATCTCATTTTCCCATAAAATCTACTTTGAGGGTACTTTACATATGGGGAGATTTCCAATTTTGATCATATCCCCGCACCTCTTTGAGATACGAACCAGTTTATCAAGAAAAGAGGTAAGACTCTTAAAAGTAAACAGCTTTTATTTGAAATAATATTTTATAAAATTAATATTTTTCTATTTATATAAGAAATTATATAAATTTTAATAGATCTTTGAGAAATGAGGAGTTTAATAATTGCACAGAAAGACTCAAATGTTTTGTAACAATGTGTAATATTTTATATATGCTCTTTGGTAAAATGAGATTTTTTTTTTCTCGTTATGTTTTTATAACAATTCTATTACTTCGTTTTATTTCAATCTTCAGTAGAAATTGCTTTATGGATTCCATCCGTTTGTGCACTTATTTTGTTGCTATACACAAGGGATAGGTACTGGGTTTTTTATTGTTACCATAATATTTTTAAGATTATTTTTTATTTTTTTCCTTTCATCTTTTGTATATAGAATTTTCCTACATGCAGACATGAAAGCAACTCCCAATATCTAAGTTATAAATAAGCAAATGGTTCAATTTTAAAGTAAAGGAGGGAGAATGTCTGTGCGGTGTATTGTATCATTTATTTTAATATGGTAAAATGGTTTCACTGGTCTCAATTTAGTTTCCTAATGAAGACTTAAGGTTCTTGCACCACAAAGCTTAGTTATAATTGTCTTAACTACCTAAGCTAGGTGTTAACCACGGGGTGAGACAGATTCTTAAGGTGAAATGGAAGGGGACAAAACGAACAATTTTTTTTCTCTGATATTTACATCAACTATTCCTCCAGTAGAAACAGAGTTTAATTTTATACGCATAGTAACCTAATATAAATAGTAATCATGAATATTTGAACAAAGTATATTAGAATTTGATGATCAACTTTTTCAATGAACATAAAAGTTAACAAATTCCAAGAAACCCTCGACCAATATTCAAGAACTGTTGATATCACCAAACTATGATTCTATTGAAGAAATTTGTTTAATGTGCAAAAAAAACCTTTATGATAACAAAATTACAAAAATATTGCCCTTAGATCGATATCCCTACCATCCACCTTAAGAGTAAACTGCGTGTGAATGGGACAATCGCTTACAGGTCTAATGATCCTTAATGCAAGACGAGAAAATATTTGTCAATATCAGATATTAATTTTAGTACTAGCTTTGCCAAATTAAATGGAGCGCGTTTACGAATACTTCGTTTGTGATCAAAGGTAACAGTCTTACATTGGCAGATTACACTATCTCCCTATCTTTTAAGCTTTAGGCCTACCATAGTGAAACTAAGCAAGGTAAGCTTGTTATCTTTCAGAGTAAACGGAGTGACATTTAGGAGATCACGGAAAAACTAGGGAGAAAAATGTTTGAACATTTTAACTTATAAGGAAGGTAACGAACGGAAGATAGAATAAATAGGTGAATTATAACATTTCCGGGAGAAATTTCAATTATTATGATTTATTTTCTTTCAAGTCAAAATCATTTATTTTATAACAACTAAAATTCCAACTCCTTAAACGAGACGAAAGCGAATTTCTACTAAGCTAAAGGCCTCTTGTTCGATTCCCGCTATGATAAAAAAATGTGTAGTTAGGGAAATTGGGGGTTTCTCTTTCACAGTGATACATTGACGGCAATAGGAATAGGTTGTTTGTAATGACTTTCCCTTAATCAGTTGGTTCAAAATATCTACTTGAAACTGTTATTGTTTTATCAACACTAGTAAATATAACTTCTACGTTAAATCCACACGGCGTCTAACCTAGTAACGAGAACGCCTACCAAGACTGAGAATACTGCTCGCAAGGCAGAGCTGTACTGAGGATTTTATACTCAAATAGAAATACGTAAATTCGAATAGCAAGGTTAGGCGCAAACTTGGATTAATTCTTTCAACTGTATAATACTTCACCGGCAATGTGTGAAACCCAGCGTTCTCTAAAATGCCTAAGGCTGTCTATATAATTCCATAATGGTTTTTGGCAAATTAGAAAGAAAACTAGTTTTGATGATGTATTTCATACTTATTTTCAAGTTATTTGTCTTTTGAAGTCCCGGAATACGTTATCAATTATTTTATCTAATTCTTTGTAAGTCTTGCAACGTTTTCTCACAGGTTCACCTAATTCCTAGGATTTAAGTTGGTCAGGTTGTTATTTTATAATAGGGTAGTTAGGTAAGGTTAGGTTAGATGAGGTTAGCTATTGTTCTCGGTAACATATAATGAATGGTTATTCTTAAAAATTCCCAAGAAAAGTATGAAATACAACATCAAAACTAAATTATTTCATACTTTGCTGAAACCACTTAGGAATTATATAGAAGCTTAGGTATTTTATATAATGCCAGGTTTACACACATTGCCGTTAAATATACATTGCACCACTAATTTAACTCATAAAAACAACTGTAAACATTGAAATAGTAGGAAGACTCATAAATACAACGTTAGAAAGTTCGTATTTATATTCAATATTAATAAAGAAAGAGTTTGTCTGTCATGAGCATTGCGCGATATCTACCACACTCATAGGTCTGAAATTTTAACAATTAGTAGCCCCTGTGCACAAACATGTGCACCTCGAAACAGGAATTTTAAAATTTTTATTATTTTGTTCAATCTATTAAAACCTGATCGGAAGCAAAAGGCCCGCGGGTCACACAGGGCTTAAGGTAGGGATGGAGGAAAGACGAGAAAAGGTTAGCATTTTTTGCAGTTTTTAGAGCAAAACTTTTTTTGCCCAAAATAAATAAATTATTGCTCCAGTATAAATAAAGTTTAATTTTCTTCACATTGTGATATCAAGAGTATTTGAATTTCTGTCACGAGAAACTTTTTTAATGGAGAGAAAAAGTTGTTAATAAAATTCCGGGACATTATTGACAGATATTCAACAACTGTTGATATCACCATGTGAAGAAAATTAAACTTTTTGTTTCTACTGGAGAAAGATTTTATTTCATTTTAACAAAAAAAAAAGTATTGTTATTAAAAATCTGCAAAAATACTTACCTTTGTTCACGTCCCCTACATCCATCCCCATCTTAAGGCACTAATTTTAAATTTACCTCCCAAGTACATCTCATTAAACTATTACATTTCCTCCGGTCAACGCCGGGCACTTCAATTAGTAAGTCATAAGGAAACATTTTACTACTGGTTTAACTCACAAAAATACAACTGTATACATAATAGTGGAATGTTTACATTTTATCATATTATTAGGAATGTTTCGTGTTTCCAAATCATTCACTCTTTATTATAGTTCTATAAGTCACTTTGGCTCTTATTGGTAACCCCTTATCCACAAGTCCCTTTATTTTTAAGCCCTATCAGAGTTATACATTTAATGAACGGCTCGCAAAATAAGATTTTAAAATTACTCATAAAATGTTATTTCTGTTATATTGTTCAGTATAATATTCATACACATCCATAAATGAAATAATTATATTTGACAAGTACGCCGTTGTGCCAGAATGTTTGCTATCAGTGACATAACACACATATAATTTAAGGGAACAGGATAAGGAGGAAAGTGTTGAAGCAACGCACCAGCTTTCACTTGCAAAAAGAATTCGCTAAGCCCCAATGCGATAAAAAGTTTGTTGTTTGTCCTCGTGACTTACTTGTTTATATATTTAGCACCGCGTCTTACTACCCGTTCGGGTTATAAGCTTTAAGTACTAATTACACTAATGGATTAGGAATTGGGAAGGATTAATTGGAGTAAGTGAACCCGCATTTGCGTGGGAGAGAGTGAAAAACCATTTAGGAAAAATCACCCCCAGTTCACCCGACCGAGATTTGAACCTCGATCTCCCCGTCCTCAGCAGTCGAGCCCAAAGCGACAAGAGCGTTAGCCAACTACGCCACCGAGGGGGTGACTTACTTGTTAATAGAGTGGTCAACCATAAATATAGAAGCTCCTGATTCAATTCCGGGTGGGGTAAACGATGAGATTTACTATTTTTATATGGACTCTTTTTGTTTGCCAATCAGTATATATATATATATAATTTAGGTATGTGGTATTAGGCGGACGGACTGTATCAGTGACCTAAAATTGTTGATGGCCTACACAATATGTATGTCCACGTAAAGTACCCTAACAAATAGGTTTCCTAGTGCAATTTTATATTAACACAGCGTCTTACTACCCGTTCAGGTTATACGCCTAGGTACTAATTACTCTAATGTGTTAGGGATAAGGAAGGTTGAATTTAGAGCAAGTGTAACCAAAACTTAAGTCGAGGGAGAGTGGAAAACCATTTAAGGACACCCAACCGGGATAAAACCACAATCTTTCCGTTATCATAAACAGTCTAGTCTAACACAAGTGGGAGCCTTAGACCATGCAGCCACCGAAGCGGGTTTAAATTTTGTTCATACTCGCATCATCGGGCACCCAAATTAAATACTAACCACATTAAGTCTGTTTGCACTATGACGGCAAGGTCGAGGTTAGAATCCCAGCAAGGTGTAATGAGATTTTTTTTTAAAGGAATGTCCCTCTTTACCTAAACGCAAACGCGGGTACATTTCCATTAAATCCTATTGTTCTCAGATCAACACTATCAATGTAATTAAATGTGTATAAGCCCAGACTGTTAGTAAAATGCAAATAAAAAATAAAATGACCGGTAGTCCGGTGGCATTGGTGCGTATTGTAAAACCATGTCTCCCAGAGCTTCGTTTCATATATCATTTCTGCCGTAAAATAGGGCAACAGCGATTGTGCGTAATCCTTTAAACTTTGAGACAAGTCTTGACACCAGTATTGACTTTACAGTACGTATTAGACGCTGCTATTTTTTTTAAACTTGTTTTAATTTCCTAGTACAGCTCAAAAACAGTTTAGACCCATTTCCTATCTATTAAGAGATTGAAACGTGACGCAACCTTGAGGTGCGTTTAGATCAAGCGAGCGACTGCTCATTCTTCCCCAACTTCGTCTAATTAAATTGGTGTAAGCGTGTTGCGAGCATTCTTTGGGTGCTCGATAATGTTCGCCTTAATTGTCCAGAATGCTTTAAGAACGCTCCCTCAGTTGGTCTAAGCGACGACCTTCCTTCGGGTTCGGACGGTTTTTATCACAGGATTATGGATTATTTCGTTCGGGGCAAGTACTTACAAGTGTGCCTACCTGCTAAGTAACAATTTCAGAAAGATATCACACATGGATTGGAATAATGAATTGTGACAACCGCCAGAACATTTATATATATATATATATATGTGTGTGTGTGTGTGTGTGTGTGTGTGTGTGTGTGTGTGTCTTTGGGACACTACTTTTAAGGTGCGGTAGAAGGGAGTGCAAGTATTTTTCAGTTTTTATAGAATATAAATTTGTTAGCCAAAATAAATCAAATATTTCTCCAGTAGCAATGTAGAGTTTAGTTTTCTACACATACTAATATCAACAGATCTTGAATATCTGTCAAGGGTGTCCTGGAATTTTGTCAAAACATTTTAAATAAAGATAAAGTGTTTTGACAACATTCCAAGACACACTTTACAGATATTCCAGATTTGTTGATATTAGTATATGTAGAAAACTAAACTCTACATTGCTACTGGAGAAATATTTGATTTATTTTGGTTAAAAATATGTAATTCTATAAAAACTGAAAAATTACTCGCGCTCCCTTCTGCCGCACCTTAAGTACCGGTAATATAAAAATTATTCAATAAATGAAGATGCCTGGAATGACATCGGAAACATGATGAAATGTCAAGTTTATGGGATGATGAAGAAAATAGAATCACTCAACGCATCTTACCGACGAGAACAGAAAAACAGTATGCTACCGAAAACTAGCGTTGGAAAATATAGTACTGTAGATATACACATATATGGCTTGCCTAACTAAGCCATCATGCAATTTTTATTCGACAAATATAAAACAAGCGGGAAGGAATGATAACTAAGCATTCGCTTGCATTTTCTCGGATCCGTTGATTTACGAGTAGCTTTATAGGTGTGAGCGAGTTAGTATAAGTTTGATCCATGGTAATTTACACTAAACGAGCGCAAAATAATGTCTATAATCTTGTTCGTTTGGTCTAAGCCCACTTTTACAAGGTATCGTATCATGACCGTGTGGATGGGATAGATTAGCACAATGTGCCCCATTTAACGAACAAACATAACTCTTAAGTCAAAGCGTACGATTATATATATACAACGTGTATCTAAAACATTGCATCAAACTTTGACAGGCTATTCCTTGGGTGAAAATAGAATAATTCACATCAGCAACCTAGGGTCCATCTTGAATATAAAGGGTGGTATACACCCCTAAACATAGAGCTAAAAACGACTATTGTGTGAAATATTATGAAAACTGATTAAGGTATTACAACGAATCTTTGTATACTACTTATTGAAACCTTGATCATTAATAAACTAAATGTGCTGTTACCGTAACCCACCCCCATGATGTAAAAAAGGGGGGTTGTAACACTTTTTTCTGCAATAAAATGTGTCAGAGTAATTATTACTAATTTTGACTTAATATTACAAAACAAGGATTAAAATTAACAAAAAAAGGTATCTTGGAGAAACTGTCTATTTTTCCCAGTTTCCGAGATAATCCTGCATGTTTGATTTCAAAGACAAGTGTTAATTCCTGCCAGGTAGGCAGCCAGTATAGCTGTTGCGTAGCCACCACGCTCTCCTTACCTTAATCCGTTAGACTTCTTTCTGTGGGTTTTTTTCAAAGCTTTGGTGTACGAAACAGCCATTGAATCCGAGGAAGACCTGTTAGCCAGGCTAGGTGATGCATGTGATAAGGTTCAAGAAACACCACGTGTTTTCGAAAGATTACGCCAGTCATTGATACGCCACCTCAATTATTGCAATGACGTTAGGGGCCACTATTTTGAACACTTGCTATGAATCTGCTCTTGAAGCTAGGAATTAAAACATACAAGAACTCAGATTAGTATTTCTTAATTTAGCTTTCAATACTCCAGTGAATGTAATAATTAAAATCCCACCCAAGTGTGAGCTGTGTAAGCATAACTTACTAATGTGATAACTAGCAACACATCTGAGCTTATGAAGAAGGAAAAGTATCCGAGTCTCTCCATCATTACACACAAACCAGCCTTGTTTACCAAATTCACGTGATACATAGTCACACGTGCCAGTAAAAATGGTTTAACGACTGCAGTGCGAAGTAACACTGCGATTCTGGCTGCCTACCTGGCAGGCATTTACACTTGTCTCTGAGTTCAAACTTGTGTGATTATCTCGAAAATGGAAAAAGCTAGACAGTTTCTCCAAGGCACCTTTTTTTGTTAATTTTTAATCCTTGTTTTGTAATATTAAGTCAAAATTAGTAATAATTACTCTGACATATTTTATTGCAGAAAAAAGTGTTACAAACCCCCTTTTTTACATGATGGGGGTGGTTTACGGTAACAGCACATTTAGTTTATTAATGATCAAGGTTTCAATAAGTAGTATACAAAGATTCGTTGTAATACCTTAATCAGTTTTCATAATATTTCACACAATAGTCGTTTTTAGCTCTATGTTTAGGGGTGAATACCACCCTTAATATTCAAGATGGACCCTAGGTTGCTGATGTGAATTATTCTATTTTCACTCAAGGAATAGCCTGCCAAAGTTTGATGCAATGTTTTAGAAACACGTTGTATATCCACATCGGTAGTCACGCGGTCTTAGGCGCCAAGCTCGCAATAGGCTGAATTGCCGGTGAAGGTAAGGTCGAGATTTGAAACTCGACCAGGTGCCCTGGGGGTGGTTTTGCCATCCCTTCTCCCCACTCATCTAGGTGTATTTATACTCCCCTAACTACAACCTCCCCACCATATAATAGAGTGTTAATAACCTCAGAGTTGAATTAATTTTATTTTATTATTTTATATCTCTAAAGAAACTTATTTAGGCAAACAGAAATGCTCAACTTTGTATCAACGACTTCTTGTACACCCTGTATATGTGCCTGTTTATCATTCGTGTTTCAATTGAATTTGAAAAGCTACCTATGGAAAAAAATAATCTTAATTTGTTTCAAATGCATGAAAAAGTTCCGAAGATGAATCACAAAAGTTGAATGTATGTTTGTTAGATTGTGTGTCAATCCGTTGTTCTACCAATCTGGAGCGGTTTACCTCTATTTTACTTCTCCTTCAACTATTCAAGGAGCAAGCTACCTCGATAAGTAACGTCGTTTCATTCCTTCATCTTAAGAGAAATAAAGACCATTACTTATTACCCGTCCGGGCTATTCGTATGTAACTATACTAATGGAGTAGAGCTGAATAAGGTAAATGAAGGATACCCGGAATTGTGTGAAAAGTGAAGAGGAAACGATTAAGGAAAAACCGCCCTCAGTGCACTCAGCCAGAGTTCGAACCTCAACCTTTCCGTCATCGTAAAACCAAACTAGATGTGTCTGACGTTACGTGTGTCCACCTATACGGGTAATATGAAGTTAGTAATGTGAAAAAGTTTGTTTTTAATAATAGAAAAAAGAACATGTTTCTTGCGAGTAAAGAATGAGCTAATAACAAATAACAGATTATTGTATGTTATCGGAGGGGAAAAGGAGTTGGAGGGGGGAGCGAGGGAGTCAAAGCGATAACTTAAAATCCCGACGAAAAGCATTCTTCCCTTTCTTGGGCCTTAACCTCTTCTGAAAAGGGGTTCATTAGTCAAGTTTATCTTACCCCCAGCACCCCCCCCCCCCCCCTCCAACACTCAGTGGAGACGCCGCCCGGGTCTTCGCGAGCCAGCACCACCTCGATACGACTCAAAACTAAGCGTTCTCCGATACTTCTTAGGGTCCGTTTTCCCAGCCAGCCTCTGGGTCGATAGCACTTGACAGTCTGATTCGGAAGGGGAATGAGGAAAGGGAGAGAGGCCTTCCATGCACCCTTAGCTCCAGAGCCCCCGGCCCCTTTCTCTACTGCCAAAAACTCCCGCGATTGGGCTAGAAACGCCTAGAGGTCCTCGACCCATATACAGAACGATACGTTGTTATGGAGATGGTTATCCACGCCGTGTAAGGGTAGGTGCATACTATGGCGTATTGGAGCGTCTTTCAAACTGTGCTCCAGGGAGCCGTCTCAGGCTCCATCAGCCAATTTTAGAATATTCTTCTCTTTTTCACGCTATAAAATAGCATCAGTAATTAGGATTCACATTTTTTTTAAATCTTAACATAGAACATTTTTGTCAAAGGCGCATCCAGAAGATGTGATGTTGTCTGTTTCATACGTGTAAAATGTAAATGTTGTTATTGAATGTTCGTAAAAATATATCTCAAAGCTATCAAAATTGGCACTATCAAAAGTGGTGGTTTCAAAACATACCCTTTGACGTTAATGGTACGTTTATGTTGACCTCAGTGGTGTTGGGGTAAAGTGTTCGTCCCAGGACCCGATGTTCGTGGGTCCAAGCCCACACGAGGTGGACGAATATTTCTGGCGCGATAAAAATCCGTAGCATAGCCTCCTTCGAAAGGGATGTAAAGCCATTGGTCCAATGTAAATTGTGGCATGTGAAATAACCCTGAAACGTAAGTGAAATTTCTTTTCTCGGCAGAAGTGATATCCCTCTTATTCTCGTTCATAGAAATTCTAGTGTGATGATATAATCAGTCGGTTCAGAAAGTTCACGTTAAATACCTAAAGTAAATAAAATAAACGTTTAGCGCTTTCATATAAAGTGTAATAAATGGTAGGTCTACCATATACATCAAACATTAGCGCTAAAAAAATTTACTGAATACATATAATGCGTGTTTGCTAACAAAAACTAAAGGTCCCGAGTTAAATTCCCAGTATAACAAAAAAAAGAGTCATTGGTGGAATCGAGGACTTGCCTTCTACAGTGAGAAGACGGTTTGGAGATTGAATATTGTGTTTTTACAGTGCTAAATTAGTCGGTAAGTCGTGTGCTAATACAACCAGTTGGTACATACAGAATTTCCACGTTAAATATATAAACACACACAAAATCTGTGTGAAAGGACAGACCACACGAAATAATAAATCACTTTAGAGACATTTGCGTTCGAAGTTGAGCTTGGGTTTCCAAAATCTGAAGTCAGCCCAACTATTCGACCACGCGAAAGATTTTAGAATGAAATAAAAAATATACTGAGGAGGTTTTCCGCCCACCCTTTAAGCTTCGCAGAGATGAGAAATTTTAAATATTTAAGAGGAAAGATAACAGTCCATTAGAGTAATTAGACCAATTTAAATTTGTAATATGGATATAAGAATTGGTTGAATAATTTAAACTAAACATTCAAACACAAACAAGGAAAGTACCTACTCATTGCTCCTCATAATTTAAAAACTGTTAGACAGAAATGTATGCAAAACTTAAAAAAAAAAAACTGTGTCTTGTGAAAACCGTTCCGTTTCCGTCCTTTAAGAAAGTGGGTCAAAATATTAACCTAGGAATAATTGCGCAATACAATTCGTGCTTTAGACGGAAAAGTGATCACCAGAGTAAGGGTGAAGATTATATGGTATTATGACCTTGGTTAGAATCTTGTGTCGATGAAGATGTAACAGGTGCGTCCCAAAGGTTTTTGCATTATACTCCAAATGCCTGTAAAATTAAAATCTAGATACAAATTTCAATTAATACCCGCATCGGTAAATACGCGGACTAAATGTAAAGCTCCTCTAATATGGTTTGCTAGTGATTGTGAGGTCAAGGTTCAAATCCCAACCAGACATACCGAGGTCGGTTTGTTTCCGACATGATTTCTCGTCCTCTCCCACCACGCAAATCGGGTACACTTCCTTAGGATTATATCTTCTCGTCCATAATCCCTTGGTGTAACTACATGGATAACCCACAAAAACTCTCTCAGTTTTTCTGGTTGACTGTCTCTTTATCTTTGTATCGGTGTTTATCTCTATATATTATTTTCTCTCTCATCGTATTTTTTTCATGCTTCTCTGTCTGTCCCTTTCTGTATTTCTCTATAGCCATCTCTTTTTGTCTCATTATATCTGTATTTGTCACATTCTATGTATGTTTCTCTCTTTAGTCTGTACAATGGTACCTCACTTATCCGGCCCTTAATGATCCGGATTCCCAGTTCATCCAGACTGAAATTTTGCATTAATTGATTTTATATATAACAAATCTTTATGGAAGTAATAATACTAGATTTTTTAAACTTCTTTCGAATACATTAATTTAATTGTTTCAAGTTTTATATAATTTGTTATTGTGAAAATAAATGGTGAGCTGTAGTAATATATTATGTAAATACATGTTTCATATAATTTCCGGATTTTCGTTAATCTGGATGACACCTGGTTCCAGTTATGCCGGGTAAATGAGGTCCCACTGTATCTCTGTCTGTCTGTTCCTCACTCTGTTTCTTAATCTTTCCTTCTTTTATTCTATGCGTACATATTCGTCACATAATTTATTTATTAATTTGACAAGTCTAAAAGTTACTAGACCTATTTTACTATATAGATCAAAGAACATGTCCTATAGCTGATATTTATGACAGATCGTTTCTATTACTATTAAGGTAAAAATAAATAAAGTAATTTTAGATCAATGTTGTCTACTCCATTTTAAGTTAGTTTTTATTTTTATTTTACTTGTTTTAAAAATAAAAATATACCACAAAGACATACGAAGAAACCTAATACGCATGGGAGATTTTATTTTTATGGAGTGCCAATGGTCGGGTCTAAAGCACGGAATTGTTCAAATAGGGTAATTGGGTATGTAAAAAAAATATCTTGTTTCTCAATGTATGCTTGAAAAAAGATAGTGTGTTCTACCAGCAAAGTCTCCTAGTAACCTGACTACGGCAATCGAATTGGGTTAGGTCCCGTTAGGAGATAGCTTTTAGAAAATATAA
The DNA here is from genome assembly GCA_039000515.1 of Timema cristinae. Taxonomy (NCBI): domain Eukaryota; kingdom Metazoa; phylum Arthropoda; class Insecta; order Phasmatodea; family Timematidae; genus Timema; species Timema cristinae. Next base: position 31,252,208 of record JBCFYV010000001.1, on the reverse strand, counting down.
AAGGCGGTTTACATATATAAAATTTTGATATATTAAGAGTGTTGTATTACCCAGTTCGGTGGTTGAATATTCTAAGGCAGGAGTGAGAAACATTTTGATATTGAAAGTTCACATTTCACTTCAAGTATTATTTGTAAAGTCGCACCACACCGTACACCTAGTATTTGTATTTTTATATATATATATATATATATATGTATATATATATATATATATATATATATATATATATATATATATATATATATATATATATAATATATATATATATATATAATATATATATATATATATATACACACACAAATACTATATATGTATATATATATATATATACAAATACTATATATGTGTATATATATATATACAAATACTATATATGTATATATATATATATATGATATGTCAAATATAGATAATTAAATCAATAAGAGCTGTTATTTTTTTACTATATTTTGAAAATAACAATTTTCATTTTAATTAATTAAAATACAAGACGTTGGCGAATGTGTAAATTTAAACAATAAAGATACATCAATGAATATAAAAAAATTGTAAAAAGGTCACAGGTTTCCCATCCCTGGTCTAAGGCGTGACTCTCGCAATAGACTGGACTGTCGATGAATGGGAGATTGGAGTTCGAATCCCGGTCAAGTATACTGTGTATGGTTTTAAGCTCTTCCTTCACGCAAATGCATATACATTTCCTACAAATTTAGTCTTCCTCCTCCCTAACTCATTGGAGTAGTTACTACATGACCGTATAGCCCAAACGGATATTAAGACGCGGTGCTAAAAAAAACTCTTTCGAGGTTACCAATATTTGTTAATACAAAATTATTTGTTTTTTCCAGGTTTTCCAGACACTTTAAATATTAGCTAGTTAAGAGGCGTGAAATTTCAATTTTAATAAAATTAACTATTGTGAAGTTATGTTATTAGTGTTTAGAACAGGAAGATTTTACCGGGTCCTAATTTATTTAGTTCGTTTTTTCTTATATGCAACGGCCTACTACTGTAACGTTGATTGACATCAACATTACAAGCATGAAGGATATACTGGCGAATGAACACTATTTCAACAACACCGAAGAATAAACAATATTGTACTCACCAAGACGTGCCCCGTTTCTCGGCTAGTGTGTCTCGACTCTCGTTAAACAACATCCCTGTTCGCGAGCACTTTTTCTGCACCGAGTGTGAAAAAAGACTAAACGAGTGAAAGGTGTGGCACATTGAGCGTGAGGTCGCCCGTTGCATCATGGGAATAACCTCGTGATAGACACGTGATGTTCTACGCGCCCCTCCAATGATCTAGTTGTTTCCTTTGGTGACTTACGACCCCTTCCCTCTGTTCCGTGTGATTGTTCTTTGATGTTCTTTTGTTTCCCCTATGTTCCCCTCCCCTCAGAGAATAACGCTTTATATACGGGTTCTGTTTGTGTTGTAAACTCACTTCATGAATCAACCGTGTCGCTAGACACTTGCTCTAGGATGGGATTTTTTTCCCAAGGTATATACAAAATTAATTGTGGGCTTACTTTCTGTTATTTTGGGTTAAATCACTATTTTTTGTAAACATGATGAATTACGTAGCCCAACGTGTCGTAATATATTTTATTACAGGTTAAATGTATTATTGGGAGTTTTTGCCCTTCCGGCGTGGTAATAATGGTTAAAACCATGAGGGACATTATCTCTTTGTATTTTTTTGATCTTACATCTTTTAAGGCGTAATGCTTGGATAATATGGGAAATGTTTATAGCCCTTAAGGCTAAATAGTGTTTGTACTTATTTTTTATGGCTAAGTCCATGATTTACTATCTCCTTTTAAAAGATAGATTTTGGTTGCCATAAATAGTTGTGTTTTTAAATTGAATTTTCTAAGTCATATGATTCAATCCGATTTTGAAACGCGGATTGTTGGCCTGTGGCAGCTAGTTATTGTTGTCATTATACTGAGGGTTGCCGCGGAGACCCATAGAGAAGTTATATATTAATCTTGGAAATAATTGGTAGGACAAATGTTGTTATGGCAACGGTACAACAGTATTATCATGGGCATAACCCTGTTCTTCATATATCTATATAAATATATATATTTTTATTTATTGTTACCTATATTCATATATATATATATCTATTGTTATATTTTTCAAATAAATATTTATTTACTTCTCATGCGATCTTTAATTTACTATTGCAGGTAAAAAAGTCATTGTCTTTACTCTAGGGATTCTCGCCTCTTTTCCCCCCTTGACTGATAGTACAAAATAACGGGTGATGGTTGGGAAGGCTTCATGACAGCAATTTGTTGTATAGGTCAGACTGAAGACCTATTCGCATTTATGTGGTCCTACTGCTCTTCTGCAATTAATCATTTGCTATTTTTTTTAAGGCCCTCTTTAGTTTATGTATATGTGCGCCTGTTCTTGTCCATTAGAGGAGAAGGAGGGCGGTACACTACCTAAAGCTTGCAATTTAATGTCCTAAATTCATAAATATACGAGTGAATTTTAAGTTTTTTGGGGGGAAGCCCACTTTGTTTACCAAGTTTTTTCCATACAAAAAAAATCGTGAGTTTTTTTGTTTAGGTCCTCTCGGATTTCCAAGTGCGTGTCAAACCTGCCTTCCCAAGCAAATTCTAATGAGTGTTTATAAAATGACCATCATACCACCCTTACTAACTTCATTTTCTTAAGAATTGACATTTTGAATACCTTTTATAAAATACAAAAATAATTTTGTGGTCAACATTGATATCATGTTAGTATCAATACCACTAACAATATACTATCTGTAAAAATTGACAGCTGCAGATTACATTACTTAGAAAGTAGATCTATTAACTTTACTAGCCGTCAGATATTCCCATTCGTAAGAAAATTGGGGTATGCTTGTCCAAGCTATTCGCATGTTTACACGAATGTGATAGGGATGATATAGGTAAAAAAACGAGGTTATATACCTGCATTTGCGTTGAGAGACAGTGGTAAATTATTTATTAAGTGTAGCTCTTAGTTCATCACCCGGCAGGGGTTTGTCCCAACCTTCCATTAGCGGCCAATCAAACCAGACTCGGTTGACGTCTTAAATCGCGAGTTAATTTAAAATTAACTCACTATAGTATTCCGAAACTAGCTCCCTGCCATCAAAATTACACTAGAGAAATAAATGATAATTCAATTTGTACCACCACGAACTGGGGACCAAACAAAACGGCGGCAGCGACATTGACACGCGTGTATGATTTAGTAACTATTTATCTGATTGTGCGACAAAACATCCCTTCCTCCCGGCACAACTTGTCCGAGGTCACACTTGACTTCCTGACCACACTCCCAGTTCAATCAATCATCTACCCTCACCCCCCAGGCATCGATTCATGCGGCCACCACTGTCCCCAAAGCCGATACTACACCATGTTGGTGACACACACCACAGATACTGATCACGCGACCAGACTATAAAGTGTACAAATACTAAAGGGTCGTAGCGAAAAAACACAAAACAGTATCACCTCTAGCATGACGTAAACAAAACACAGAAGACCGTATCTACACCAACAGGACGTAACAAAATACAGAATACCATATACACCATGAGAGGAAGTAAACAAAATCATAGAAGACCTTATCTATAATAGCAGGACGTAAACAAAACACAGAAGACTATCTTCTCTGACAGGGCGTAAACAGAACAGAGTAGCTCTTATCTACTCTGACCGGACGTAAACAAAGCACAAAATACAGTATCTTCTCTGAGAGGAAGTAAACAAAACACAGAAGACAGTACCATCTTTGACAGGGCTTAAACAGAACAGAGCAGCTCTTATCTACTATGACCGGACGTAAACAAAACAAAGAAGAACGTATCGTCTGACAGGACGTAAACAAAACATAGAAGGCCATGTGTTCTCTGACAACATAAGCAAAACACAGAAGACAGTATCGTCTGACAGGACGTAAACAAAACACAGAAGGCCCTGTCTTCTCTGATTGGACGTAAACAAAACAAAGAATACCATATCTACTCTTACAGGACGTAACAAAACTCATAATACTGTATCCACAATGACAGGACGCAACAGACAAATTTTACGTAAAAATTGATCAAATACCCAAGTCCAAGTCACCTATTCATTTTCACAATATTACTACATTACCATGGCAAAGAGGTTTTTGATTTACGGAGCAATAACAAAATATTCCGACCTCTTAAGAACCTTCAAACCGTCCAATCCAGCAAATGACAAGGCTAAGGAAGTTAGACTGCCCGATGACACAGCAGTCACATTTCTTATAGGCTATAGCACTGCTGGTTTACCTCGGTCGGCCCTTTTGTCTTTGAGGTGTGCAGATCTCTAGTTTACTAATTGCTGGCAAACTATATTCAACTTGGGAGTCCTGATTTTTAGAGAACGTCCACTTTAGATCACCAACATTGTTAGAAAGTCACTCAAATTTAGCACTGATTAGATGTGTTTTAAATTTAAAAACTTAATTTAGAAGGTTATCAAAATCTCCCAATATATGCCTCACTGTTTAATTTATCTTCACACAATTAATAAAACGGGTTAAGAATGTAAACACGTTGTAATATATTTTTCAGCACCATTGTGGGCAACATGAGTTTAGAGTTTCGTATGGAAATCAAACTTTAGCTCAATAGTAGCGTCGTGGTATCGTAGTTCACGATCCAATCCACGGATGAGGAATGTACGGCCTTTCGAGCTGTTCGGTATAGACTTATCGAATATATTGTCATCGATGTATCTCAATCATTTATAAATTCTCAAACGGAGTTTATTTTAATTGATTAAAATATACAATATTGTTCTTTTTAAATAATGGCGTGAAAAAATTCTCCGCTAATATCGATATATCTATCTAGATGCTTGGCGCACTCCTGTGTAATTCTTCTCTAATTATTTTATATTGGATATGATCCTTATTACGTACGGATATATATTTAAATATACTTTTGCTATATAAATATATATAGTTGACTTTCAAAATGAACCTAGATCCATAGAGAACAAACTTAGGATAAGGGGGAAAAAACTGTTTCTTGCTGTAATTTCTAAATGAATGACCTTTACCCTCCCACCGACCTTTAGAAAAAGTGACTTTTCGCGTCCAAATGGCTGTTCGCGTTCAACGCCAGTGGTGACAAAGTCGGAACGAGTCACCGAGGATGTCAATGTTGATAACTCCAAATATAACACAATTTCTTTCACTAATTACTCAGTTTACGAATAGCTCTAAACAATTAATGAGAATAGCTCTGAATAAGATACTAAAGCACATTGCTCAATATATGTTTGCTATTTATTCAACTGAATTGTAAAGCCCTCTAGAGCAATGGCTTACGTTTCAATTGAACAGTGTAATACTATGTTGCTCTTGGCATTACTCCTAAAAAAACTACCTTCGATAAATGAGTTTAAAAAAATTAAAGCTTGAGAATTTTAAACATGTTATATTTTTTCATCGTTTCAGTTAAAGTGACCCTTTTATGTTTCTATGTTTTTATTATAAGCAAGGTTAGTACAATAATGTTTGGGGGGAGGCGGGAAATTGACACAATTACTACCCCATTTTCATAGAAAGCGCTTTATGTGATAGCTAGAAAAATATCTAGATCCATTTTCACGTATTCATACGCCAAATAATGTTACCTGCTGCAGTCACTTTTGATATATATCAATACTTATAAAATAACACAAATAATATTAATTGTAAAATATTATCAATTTTGGCCGCAAAATACGTATGTATTTTCTTAAAGGCTCTTCCTAAGAAAATTGGACTGCATGTATACGATGGATAAGTGTGCAGACAAAAAGATAATAACAAACAAATGTTTCAAAATTGGGGAGGATGGGGAAAAATAATACTTGTTTGAAATATCAAGATAATTCGTTATATTTATTGGTCTTTCTTAAGATCTCTTTTATACTTCGAGTGCATGAATGTTGAGAGCCTAGTGTAAAATATTTCACATTAAAATTTAATAACTATAGCCAACAACTAATGGTGTAGCGTAAATCACAAGAACTGAAAACTAAACAACTCTGGAGGACCAGTGCTACGAACACGGACAAATGGTCTGTATGGTGGAATGGGAATGGGTAGAGGCAACTCACCTTCACTTTATGTTATCTGATTGGTGTTGTCTTGGAGCAGTCATCTTCATTAACACACGCACACTAATAACTGAGATTGGACCGCTTCCAGGTGAAAGTTCACGGAACCTATAACCATCACTTATGGGTCGATCAAGTCTCAGCACACGACTCACTAAATCGGCAGAACGAAAAACCGCGCCAGCGACACTTGGCGGGAAAACAATAGATCTAGAGGGTTCCAGGTATGTTCGTGTTGCCTCCAAGAGTGAGGAAAGGTTAATGAAGGTGGAAGGAGTCAAGAAAAATAAAGAAAAGACCAAAAAACGTCTAAACCACAACAAAGGCAATCAGATCACAAGACAAAACAAATAACTAACTAATTTTGAGGCATAGAGAACCTAGATAAAGGAAGCACTATCCAAAGAGATAGCATAGAGGACAGAAACATGAAGTAGAGACTAATGGTACTGATCTAACAATAAACAATGCACAAACAAATGGGATGATAGGAACTTCTAGTTAAGAGCAGTATTTGTGCAGTATTTTATAGAAACAAACTTTCTCAATAGTAAAAATAAAATATTTCTACATTAGAATGATAAAGTTTAATTTTCTTCGCAAGGTGATATCAACAGTTGTTGAATATCTGTCAAGGATATCCTGGAATTTAATAACAACTGTTTCTCTTAATTTAAAAAGTTTCTCATCAAATGATAATATTATGCTCATGAAAGATATTCTAGAATTGTTGAGATTACTATGTGCGTTAAATTAAACTATATGTTTCTAAAGACACAATATTAGATTTACTAGCATTATAGTCCAAAACTTTAGCTAAGTCGTTGGCGTGTCCGTTTACCAACTAAAGTATATATAATATATAATAATTCGGTTCAGAAAGTGCGCATTAAATAACTCAAATAAATAAAACTAGCATAATAACCGTTTAAAAATCAACGACTTAGTTTCTGGTCGTTTAATGTGACCCAATGGCATTTTTTGGACATTTATTGCGAGTGGGAATAAATTTTAGTGACCCTCAAAATATAATATGCCCATTTCAATTAAAGATTCCATCGTAGATCTAATATTCACTCCAACTAAAGTTTAGAACTGTTAATCAAGTGAAAATGTCATCATAAACATATTTTTATAGCCTATATACATTTTCGTGTGTTGTTTTTTTCGGGACTCGTATATGAATTTTTGGTCACCAAGTATTCCTGCACCCTTTTTAGTAAGGGGCTAATTGCCCACAAAATTTCAGCTTATGTATTTTACCTTCAAAATTTCTTTTGTTTTGGGGCCCAACCGTGGACATTTTCTAACACCACGTATTACTGTACCGGTTTGGGTTAGGGGCTACCACCTGCCTGAAAAATTTCAGCTCCATAGGTCTACTGTGCTTTGAGATTTGTTTGGCTGGACAGAGGAACTGGTGAAGATTTTGCCCTAAGAAAATGTTTGCTATGTTAACTGCAAAAATACCTACCTTTTTTCACGCCCTATTTCCTCCCACCTTAAGTATTTATGTTTTAAGTCAAATGGAAAAATCATATTCTTTATAATGAAAAATAACACCTGGACACGGGAATCGAGCCCACGTCCCATGTTCAAGAGTCATTTTTCAATATAAAGAATATTACATTTAAATGTGGCTATAACTGTACTTAGCAACTATAATCCATTCAAATGGAAAATGTAAGATATTTCTTAAAATTGATACACTTTTACCATTTACATTCTGACGTATATTCTTTGACTTTACCGCCCCAGGAGACATCAGGTACATATAAAACCGAGGTTATTAACGATTTAATATAAGGGTTGGGGATGTGGAGGTTATTTTAGATTAAATGCATCAGCATTAGCATGGAGATGGAGCGGGGAAATAGTAATAAATCACATGCAGAAAACTACTACCAGAACGCCAGACCGGGATTCGAGACTCAAATCTACCCGTCACCAGCAATCCAGACTATTGCGATCCTGACGCCTAACACCACGTGATCAACGGTGGGAGAAATATTAGGGTTTTAGGAAGTGCTAATGTAGTTTGGAATAGTTCCCCCATTTCGCCAAAGATTTTTTTTTCTGACACTCCTTAATCGAACCAGGGACCCTTGGCTCATGAGTCGGACACATTATCAATAATTGAGCTAAGTTGCCGACACATTGTTCAAATTAGATGTATACAGGTTGTACCATAATATGTGGGACCCAGTTCAGCTATGGACAGGAGACACAAAAACTATGGAAAAAAAGTTCATATAAACATGTTGTGTCTCATTGGACCTTGTTTCAGAGTTACAGTCGTGTTTGTACTTCAGTAATGTTGAGCTGCTTAACATTATAGGGATAGTTCAAAATGGTGGAGCCATGTTGTAGAATTCCGCACTCTTTCAAAAATACAATGCTAACATTCATTTCAATCACTTCCTATAATGTTAGGCAGTCCACTTCACTGGAGTACAAACGTAGTTATAACTAGGAAACACAACGCTTCGGTGGCGACATGGTATAACGAGAGTAGCTCTCGTGTTGGACTAGACTGCCAACTATATGGAGATCACGGTTCAAACCTCGGTTGGATGTACTGAGGGTTTTTTTCCTAAGTGATTTTACACTCTACCTCCACGCAAATTCTGATACATTTCCTCTAAATATAGCCTTCCTAATCCCTAAAAATCAGAAGCGTAATTAGTACATAAGTATATAACCCGAACGGGTGGTAAGACGCGGTGCTAAAAAAAATGGGACAAAAGTTTATAAGAATTTTGAAGTTAAATTGAGGTTTTTGTGTCCTCTGTCCATCTGCTGAAATGGGTCTTCCATATGTTACACCATGTGTGTTGTGTGTGTGTTGTGTGGTGTATATATATATATATATATATATATATATATATATATATATATATATATATATATATAATTCACATTAACTTGTTTTCACTGGACTCTATTCCACTGCTTTCAAATGGAGACCGCACCACGATGCGATGTCTGTTTCGAGCAGTATTACCAACCCAAGTTACGCCGCGTTATCCGCCATAAAGGCTAAACACGTAGCACACTATTTCTAGTTTTTACCCCAGACCGTATATTACGCCATAAAACATTGCCAGTGACCTCTTGACCCCATTCTCTTTCTACCAGTGTTACGTTACGCCAGTTTCTTTTACTTCCTCCCCGTAAAGAGGGGGACCGTAAAGTCGGATCGTCGGAACGTGAACCAAAGCTGACATTTCAAAAGATTACAAAAACCTACAATTCAAAGTTTCACGCCTTAGCCCAGTCGGCAGTGAAGTTCTTGAGTTCGACTCCCATCGTGGCCAACAAATTGTTCATTGGTGAAATTAAGGCTTCCCCTTTTAACAGTGATAAATTACCCACCTCGGTGGCCGCCTGGTCTAAGGCGTCACTCTTGCAGTAGACTAGACTGACGATGACGGGGCGATCTAAGTTCGAATCTCGCGTTCCTGAAGGTGGTTTTACCAAAATGGTTTGCCACTCTCCTTTAATACAAATGCGGGTACACTTCCTCTTAAATCAACCTTCGTCGCCCCTAAAACCGTTGGCGTAATTAGTACACAAGCGTATAGCTTAGTAAGACGCGGTGCTAAGAAAAACATTGCTAAATTAACAGTTGGGAGACGGATGTTGCGTATGTTCTTGAATTAAGTTGAATTGATAGATGTGTTTTCAAGAAAGTGTCGTTAAATACCCTTGAAATTAAATACTTTTATATTTTCATACCCTTAATGTTTGCCACTCCAAATTTCTAAATTTACTTACTCTGCTTTTTAAAGTTATTCTAATGGCAATCAGACTATAGTTGATGAGATAAATTACTTATTATTTTAAAGAAACATTATTTTGTAGCATAAAAGGCTAAAGAAACGTCCAGAAAGACAACTGTGTTCGTTTTGTGAACATAAAAAATCATTAAAACACACTCAATTGATTATCCCAATTGTATATGAACCAAGGTCTCTTGAGATGGTAGGTCTTCGGCCGAAACACACAGTCCGATAATTTGGACCAGGATTCAAAAATAATTTTGCGCTTCAATAGACTTATTAACTTAAAAATGGTCCCACGACCACCCATCGTTTGCCATTCTACTTTTGCGTTTTTTCCGCCATTATATCTTATATTTTCTTATTCAAATACTTATGTCCCCTCAATTCTAGACAATATAATATATATATATATATATATATATTCTCATTCAACTATTTCGTTTCCTTAAAACATAACCTTTTATCACCGATAAAAGTTATTTTGACACTCAAATATATATTTATGTATATATTAGCATCGAGTCTTACTACCCGTTCTTATTATAAGCCTACGTAGGCCTAACCATTACTCTAATGTGTTAGCGACTAGGAAGGTTGACTTTAGAAGAAGTGTAGCCGCATGTAAGTGTAGGGAAAATGGAAAACAATTATTTTTTTTACTCTCAGAACACCCTACCGGGATCGAACGCCAATCTCTCCGTCATCGCAGTAAAGTCTATTGAGAGAGTAAATAACGCCTTAGCGCATGCGGCCACCGAAGCAGGTCAGTTGTTAATTGAAAGTAAGTTACTTGATCCATTTGATAGTTTTAAAGACTAAATCTTGACTTTTAGTGAATATTATTTCTCTATAGACTTACGAGATCGATCAGATTCCGACCTCCGATTTAGGAAATAGACGATATCTCCACAAAGGATGACAAGTCATGTTTCCTTTTCCCGTGACCGGTGAGGTGGTGGAATGGGGAAGGGAAGTGGGTGGGGATAAAGACACCGGAAAAAACCCATCGTAAATACGGCCTTCTCGACTGACGCAGCGCGTCTTTCTTTCAATCTGTCACCGTTTCCCCTTTCCATGAAGCGACAGCACGCATCGAAATGATTTTTTTTTTTTTTCTTTTCCTTGGTTCCCTCCAGCACTTACCCCCTACCTAGATGACGACTTTCATCAACTTAGCAGGGAGGAAAAAGCGATCCGAGATCAGATTGATAGCACCTGAAGCCTCAACTGATATTTTGTATAGTCGCTTACGACGAAGGGTTCGGCCAGACTGACAAGCGTGCGATCGAGCGACTGAGCGACTGCATGCGAGCGAGCGTGTCCAAACTGCAGCGAGAGTGATAGCAGATAGCTCTCGATAGTTGTTGACAAGGAAGGAAAGGTGTGATTCTTATTTGTAAAGGCCTACTTTGATTATAATATTGGAAATATTTTAACATCTAACTTTTACATATATATAGGTGTGTGTGTGTGTGTGTGTGTGTGTGTGTGTGTGTGTGTGTGTGTGTGTGTGTGTGTGTGTGTGTGTTTGTTATGTGGTGTGTGGTTTATGTCTTAATCAATTAATAGCGTTAGTAGCAAGTGTGCTAAAACAAACGTAATATAAAATGTCAGAATGAAAATTTCCTAGCATTCAAATGAACCAACATAAATTATATATTGCTAACGCCTTTAAATAGATGTACATTTATATTGATTATACTGATATATTATATATATATATACTTATTTATATTGGCAAAAAAAACTTTTTCTTTAAAAATTTCAAAAGATACTGCATTTAACTCGCGTTCCTTGTACTCCTACCTTTGCTCCCTATCCCCACAACCCCACCCTAAGCAATCCCAGTGAAACAGATTAGTATAAAAGCCTTGATTCACAGAGTTCGTCCACCCTAACCCCACGACCGAACCTGCCGGAGAATTTTTCTTGCTGGCGATTTGTCTCCCCAGCCGTTGCCAGGCGTCGTCCCGGCTCCAAGTCGTACGCGCCTACGTTCCCCTCGCAAACCCTTTCACCCCTTCACTATCCAAACGAGATTGCGTAGCGTTGAATAATGAATGGATCCTAAATGCGGCGCTCTGTGCTAGCGTTGACAAGGCATTCATCTTCACCGTTATATCCCCCATCATGCCGCTCTGATAAATAACACACACAAAACTGAAAGAAAAGGAAAATAGACCTCACCTTATAGACACCAACGCGTACCCCCTCCCTCCCATCCCTCCTTTAATACTCAGAGATAATTTTGTAAAATAAAAAAAAAAAGAGCAGACTCCTACAGTGGATTATTTTTAAGCTAATGATACCATTCAATTCATTCACCATTTCCTAGGGCTACTTAAAATATTAGTCCCCCCCCTTTTCCCCCTATACTTCTCATTACCCCTGCGAGTTATAGGCATTTTTTTTAGTACCACGTCTAATTACCCATTTGGGTTATACGGTTGTGTACTAATTACGCTAATGGGTTAAGGATGGGAAAGGTTGATTTCAGAGAAAGTGTAACCGTGTTTGCGTGTGAAACCATTTAGGAAAATCACCTTCAGTATCCCCGACCGGGATTGAACCACGATCTCCCCATCATCGGTAGCCTAGACTAATGCGATTGTAGCGACTTATACTATGTGTTCACTGAAGCGGGTCTATTTATATTAATTATGACAATATTTTAGGGATGAGGAGGTTTTAAGCTAGAGGAAATGTACCCACATTTGCATGAAGGAGTGGAAAACCATTTAAGAGAGAAACCTCAGTACACCTGACCGGGATTCAAAACCAATTTTCCCCATCAACAGTAACCCAATTTAACACGATAGTGCCGCATTATACCGTGCAGCCACCGTGGAGTTACGCGTCACTCGTGTTAGACTGGACTACTGTTGACGGGGAGACCGGGTTTCCAATCCCGGTCGTGTGTATTGCGATTTAAAATTGGAGAATATATAGATTGAGCACGGTAGACACTAATTTAAAATTGTAAATGAGAGTGAGTAGTGACGTCATCCAGCGGTGTTTATATCACGCTTTACTATACATGTGTCGATTGCACATCTGACTGAAGCAAACAAAAATGATTGAATTTCAGAATAATATAATAAAACTGCATAAAAAAAGATACAATATGTGACGTCATTCATCAGCAGTCTGTATCGCTCTTGCTACAGTAGTGGTGACATCACTAAGCGGCAGTCTATAGTGCAATTTATATAAGAGTGGTAGCGTCATTCAGCGGCAATTTGTAACGCGATTTATATAGGAGTGGTGACGACAATCATCTGCAGTCTACTGTATAACGTGCTTGCTAGAAGAATGGTGACGTCATTCAGCAGTAATCTACTGTATAACGTGCTTGCTATAACAGTGATGACGTCATTCAGCGGCAGTCTACTGTATAACCCGCTTGCTAAAAGAATGGTGACGTCATTCAGCAGTAGTCTACTGTATAACTAGCTTGCTAAAAGAATGGTGACGTCATTCAGCAGTAGTCTACTGTATAACTCGCTTGCTATAACAGTGTCGCTGTATAACTAGCTTGTTTTAAGAGTGGAGACGGCATACAGCACAGTATATATCGCGAATGTTATAATAATGGTGACACCATTCAACGGCGGTATATATTGCGATTGCTATAAGAGTAGTGACTCCATTAAGCGGCAGTCTACATAACGCTTGCTATAAGAGTAGTGACTCCATTAAGCGGCAGTCTACATAACGCTTGCTATAAGAGTAGTGACTCCATTCAGCGGCAGTCTAGATCACGCTTGCTATAAGAGTAGTGACATAATTCAGCAGCAGTCTATATCACGCTTGCTATAAGAGTAGTGACATAATTCAGCAGCAGTCTACATAACGCTTGCTATAAGAGTAGTGACATAATTCAGCAGCAGTCTATATCACGCTTGCTATAAGAGTAGTGACTCCATTCAACGGCAGTCTACATCACGCTTGCTATAAGAGTAGTGACTCCATTCAGCGGCAGTCTAGATCACGCTTGCTATAAGAGTAGTGACATAATTCAGCAGCAGTCTACATAACGCTTGCTATAAGAGTAGTGACATAATTCAGCAGCAGTCTACATAACGCTTGCTATAAGAGTAGTGACATAATTCAGCAGCAGTCTATATCACGCTTGCTATAAGAGTAGTGACTCCATTCAGCAGCAGTCTATATCACGCTTGCTATAAGAGTAGTGACATAATTCAGCAGCAGTCTACATAACGCTTGCTATAAGAGTAGTGACATAATTCAGCAGCAGTCTATATCACGCTTGCTATAAGAGTAGTGACTCCATTCAGCGCAGTCTAGATCACGCTTGCTATAAGAGTAGTGACATAATTCAGCGCAGTCTATATCACGCTTGCTATAAGAGTAGTGACATAATTCACAGCAGTCTACATCACGCTTGCTATAAGAGTAGTGACTCCATTCAGCGCAGTCTACATCACGCTTGCTATAAGAGTAGTGACTCCATTCAGCGGCAGTCTAATCACGCTTGCTATAAGAGTAGTGACATCATTCAGCGGCAGTCTAATCACGCTTGCTATAAGAGTAGTGACATAATTCAGCGCAGTCTAATCACGCTTGCTATAAGAGTAGTGACTCCATTCAACGGCAGTCTAGATCACGCTTGCTATAAGAGTAGTGACATAATTCAGCAGCAGTCTAATCACGCTTGCTATAAGAGTAGTGACATAATTCAGCAGCAGTCTAATCACGCTTGCTATAAGAGTAGTGACTAATTCAGCAGCAGTCTATATCACGCTTGCTATAAGAGTAGTGACTAATTCAGCGGCAGTCTAATCACGCTTGCTATAAGAGTAGTGACATAATTCAGCAGCAGTCTAATCACGCTTGCTATAAGAGTAGTGACATAATTCAGCGCAGTCTAATCACGCTTGCTATAAGAGTAGTGACATCCATTCAGCGGCAGTCTAATCACGCTTGCTATAAGAGTAGTGACTCATTCAGCGCAGTCTAATCACGCTTGCTATAAGAGTAGTGACATAATTCAGCAGCAGTCTATATCACGCTTGCTATAAGAGTAGTGACATAATTCAGCAGCAGTCTACATAACGCTTGCTATAAGAGTAGTGACATAATTCAGCGGCAGTCTACATCACGCTTGCTATAAGAGTAGTGACTCCATTCAGCGGCAGTCTAGATCACGCTTGCTATAAGAGTAGTGACATAATTCAACAGCAGTCTATATCACGCTTGCTATAAGAGTAGTGACTCCATTCAACGGCAGTCTACATCACGCTTGCTATAAGAGTAGTGACTCCATTCAGCGGCAGTCTAGATCACGCTTGCTATAAGAGTAGTGACATAATTCAGCAGCAGTCTATATCACGCTTGCTATAAGAGTAGTGACTCCATTCAACGGCAGTCTACATCACGCTTGCTATAAGAGTAGTGACATAATTCAGCTGAAGTCTATATCACGCTTGCTATAAGAGTAGTGACTCCATTCAACGGCAGTCTACATCACGCTTGCTATAAGAGTAGTGACATAATTCAGCTGAAGTCTATATCACGCTTACTATAAAGTGCCGGCTGAAGTGAACGAACCGGATTAATAAGACTTTTTTTTTGTTGTTGTGACGCGGAGATGGGAATCTTCAAATCTGGCGCTCATCAATACGCGTAGTCAACTGCCTTCATTACACACGGGCAGATTCATGGCAATCCCCACGTTTGTCGACTACCTCATTACAAGGCCCCACCGCCTTTGTAGCTCAAAAGAGCAAATTAATTTCCCATAAAAAGCGCCGGGAATCAACAGCATCCCCCATCAAGCCAAAGAACGGTTCCGCAATGTAAAAAGAATTTTTTTTAAAAATTGGCAAGGACTGATGAAACTTAATTACACTTTTTTATTTGGTACAGGAAAAAACTCATTAATAAACCTAAGATTAATTTAGTAGGTTTCTATGCTGACGGCCGGGGTTCAATCCCGGTCCCGGCAAAGATTTATCTGATTACCAAACCCTTCCTTCACCTCTGACAAGACATCTTGTGAATGTGGGGAATGCCAGGCCTCCACCGTGGTTCGGAATCCACGTTAAACTGTAGGTCCTTCATTTCATCTCACAATCACCCTACCATTACACATTAGCGTAAGAGCGTATAACCCGAATGGGTAGTAAGACGCGGTGCTAATAATAATAATAATAATAATAATAATAATAATAATAATAATAATAATAATTTAGTAGGTATTTCTAGTTTATAGAAATAATGATATTAAGATGAGCTCATATAGCAAATAAAAGAATATTCCAGATAAAATTAATCAAGGTCGAAAATTAAGGCAAAATATGTTTATAAATTCTTAATTGTTTCGTGGGGAAGGTCGGAACAAAGTGTTCTTTATTTGAGGTATTCAAAGTGCATTTTTTGAACCTAATTATTATTGTATATCATCACACGAAAATGTCTATGAGCGAGAGCGAAAGGAACTACCAAATTTGCCGGGAAAGGTGTTTCCATTCACCTTCTAAGGTTCTTTTACATGCCACAATCGACAAGGGACCGACGACTTTACTTGCCCTCCGAAGGAAGTCGTGCTACGGAATTCTAGCGCTTAAAAAAAATTAATCTACATCGGGTAATTGGGCGAGCACTTTACCCAGAGACCACAGAGGTCGAACACAACTTGTTAATGGGGATGAGAGTCACTTGGTCATAGCCATGATCACTTTAACGTTTTATTTTTAACTAAACGATTAACAATTAAATTTACCCAATTCGGTGGACACGCGAGCTAAGACGTTAACCATGTCCGGTTCAGTTTTCCGGTGACGAAAGGGTCTGGATATTAATCCCGGTCGGGTGTACTGAGTTAGGCAATTTTTTTCCCAAAATTATATCAATCTCTCACTCCATGCAAATGTGTTTACATTCAATCTACCTCATTTCTACCACATTATTGTGTATATGCGAATATCCCAGAAGCGGAACGCCAAACAACTTATTTTAGTGGATTAGAGGTGAGCATAAATAAAGAAGATATGCACTAGAATTCGCCTGTAGGTAGAGAGAAGAATTACTTTCGCGTAAGAAAATATCTTACAGTGCATCTGGACGGGATTCGAATTCAAGTGACGACAACCTCTCCCGTCAGAGTCAAGCAAGCCGATAAAACACGCTGGCATTGCATATAAATGGAGATGTATGCTTTAGTCGATGACCTAAGCTACTTTGGTTCGAATCACACTAGGATCAAAAAGGTATTATATGCTTAAGGCGGATAAGATTGCTAAACCCTGATTTTTAAATGAAGACCACTTTAGATCACCAACGTTGATTGAAAGTAACTAAAATTTGATATTCTAGAAATATGTCTTAGTTAATTTAATTATCTATAAAGTTCACTTAAAAAACTTCCAATAATAATTCCTTACTCGTTGCTGTATAATTTCTCCTTACATAGTTACAGTAACTAAACAGACTAAAAATGTAA
Source organism: Timema cristinae (assembly GCA_039000515.1). NCBI lineage: Eukaryota > Metazoa > Arthropoda > Insecta > Phasmatodea > Timematidae > Timema > Timema cristinae. The sequence goes on along the minus strand of JBCFYV010000001.1, from coordinate 31,234,809 downwards.
ATATTTATTGTAATATTTTTATTACCAACATTATGGCAACGTGAGTTTCCAATTTTCAAATAAAAGGCTTCGTATGAAAATCAGACTGTACCTTAAAGGGTAAACTGAATGTACGATCGATCCTAAGTTCACTATTGATGGGGTCTTAACCTTAGTTTAGCAACATAAATTATTCACAACATAATAAAAGTGTAACCTTAAGGTGAGAGTGTAGAGGAAGCGAGTTAGGGGCAGTTTTAGAAGCAAAACATCTTTATTTGCTAAAATAAATAAAATCTTATTCCAAACGACAAAAAGAGTTTAATTTTCTTCACATGGTGACTTCAACAGTTCTTGAATATCTGTCAAGGGTGTCCTGGAATTTAATGACAACTTTTTATCTTAATTTAAAAAAAATTCTCGTCTAATGTCGCTATGCTCATGAAATATATTCATCAATGGTTGATATAACCATATTAAGAAAGCTAAACTCTTACGCTTCTTTCTAATGGAGCGATATTTTATTTATTTTGGTCAATAACATGTATTTATATAAAAAATGTCAAAGCAATGCGTCCCCTACAATCCCTCCTTAACATTAAACACTTCACAACATGACATAACATAATGTAATGGCCAGCCATTTTATTGATATGGAAATGTGTTTTTTTCAAGATTTGATTTCCGATATACAAAGTGGTCTATAAACTCTTTTCCTCAAACGACACAAAGAGGGATAAATATGACAGAAAAGAAGTTTTTAAATGAGCTATGTTTTAGATTTCAAGTTAAACGTAAACACAAACGCGGCTGTAAGTATAAATAAATAAATCTATATATAGAGAGAGGAGAGAGAGTAGGGGGGAGATAGAGATGCTATGGAAACAGACACACACACACACACACACACATATATATATATATATATATACATAAATATATATTCTATTGTATCCCCAATATCTGTTTGTATTTAGAAAATAAACACTAGAAAGGAAAGGTTGTGGCCTTTGTTTACCAACAAAGAAACTTACATCCGCTTCTCTCTAGCCACGTGTTAAGTTTTCATATCAATGAATATTTTTATTAAATCCTGATTTTACAAATCCCTTCACCTCCGTAGAGCCCTACCTAGAACTCCTCACACACACCTTCTAAACACACACAATCTTTTTATTAAAGTCATTTCTCTTTTTGATATCGAAGTCTTAGACCTTGAAGAGTCGCGACTATAAGAAAAGATTCAATCTTTGGCGGATAGTCTCTCCCTTTTTTCAATAGTTGGATTTCCTGCCCCCCCTTCTCCTCCTCTAACCATTCCCTTTCATCCTCCCTCAGTGACGAAGGGTCGCGCGCGCGCGCTCGGGGGTGAAGAGACCTCTGGTGAAGAGGAGTCAATCAACTTGTGTAAATTTGCGAGAGAAGGGGCCAGGGTGTAGAATAGGGATCATCACCAGGGAACTTCCAAGAGTGTTTGGAAAGAGGGGAGGGGGTCAATTCACAGAGACTGGATCATTGACCGGGGGAATAAAATACCATCGACAGAGAAACGACTCTTCTTTAAACGATATAAAAAAAGGTCCAATTTCCAATCTAAAGTAAATTGAATTGTTTGTTGAGAACCCTATGGGATTTAATACATTTTCTTTAGACGTGCTTTTTTAGTACACAAAGCTATTTAAAAAAAATATTTTTTTTTTACTATTCTTGACGACGACAACAAACATCTCCCAAGCCCAGGCTGAGCAACACTGTCGTCAATAGAAGTGTGGCGAATTTAAAACAATAGAATAAACTTTTTTCTGAAGGCTTATGCTGGTTGTAATGTTTCTTCAATTTGTCAGACAAAAGGATTGTTAAATTTTGCATTGAGTTGAACTTCATCTTCGATTTGAATTCAATCTGAACAATTTTCATAATATGCGTCTTAGGCATTGTCAAATGACTGGTCAAACTGCACGTGTATTAATAAACTTTTCCAAACAGTCGTGTCAACGGGCCTTAAATAAACATTTTCAAACAGTGTGTGTTGTTTTAAATTGTTTGATGAGCAACCTGAACTCTCAACTTAAAGATAGTGTGGCGAATTTCACTTCTCATTCGCCACAGCTGTGGCTAAATTGGAAAACATGCTGCCCACTTCCGTTCTTTATCCAACAACTAATAAATACATAACCGTTTATAAAGTTTTTACAAAACGACGTTTATTTTACTAATATGTTAATAGATTTATTTTTATATGCCACGTCTTAATACCTGTCAAGACCATACGCATATTTTCACCGCCAGTGTAGGAATGAGGAGGATAGAATGTAATAATAAATGCACCAAAATTTATGGGGAAGGATAGCGGGGAAACTATTTAGGTAAAAACACCCGGTATGAATTTATTCCAGATCTCTCCAGACGGGATGAGACTGGCGCCTTTGTCCGTGTGCCCAGCTAAGTGGATGTAAATATTCATTATTTAACACATATATACACCTATATATCGCAAACAGTGGCAAAACTAAACAAGGTCGGGGTTCTAATTCCTACCAACTTCACTAGCAGGAGACGGGGGGGGGGACTAATTTTCCCCATGTGATGCGGGTGCACTTCCTACTAACTACCCTTCTATTTTTTTTACTCCATAAAATTAGCTTACTATCAGACACCTTATCTCGGTCAGCAGCGTGTCTGTCTATTGAGCTAGGGGTCCCGGGTTCGATTACCGGTATGACCGAAAAAATTATCATTGGTGAAATGTTGGTTTACCCTTTCACAGTGATAAATTAACGGCCGAGGACTGGATGTTGTATCTGTTCTAGTCTTAAGTTAAATTATAAGATATATGAAGCTATGACAGGCCTAGCAAGCCGGTAGTGGAAAATATATGGCTTGAATAAAAAATTGGCACAAGCTGTAAAGTGGATGTAAAGTAAGTAAAGATTAACTTACTCTATACCCTGGCCTATATCATTAGAAACCTGAAAGTTCATTGCCACACATACAAAAGTAGGCCGCCTATTCTTATATTGAGCAAATGTGCGTATTTTCAGTATACCCCTATATGACAACAACTTTTTTTGTCCAAAATAAATAAAATATTGCTTCACTAGAAACATTTAGTTTGATCTGATACATTTTGTAAGCCCTTCAATTTTGTTTAATAACTGTCGTGGGCATTGCGTGATTAGACCAGGACTTTTTCTTACTTTTTAAATGTGTTTTGGTCAATTGTCGTTATGCCCATGGCAAATATTCAAGAATAGTTGAGATAACTACGTGAAGAAAATTGAACTAAATTCAACTACTTAAGGTGGGATGGAAGGGGAGGCGAGAAAAGAACAGTGTTTTGCAACAAACATAAAGTTTAATTACTTCACATGTTGATATCAACAGTTCCTCAATATTTGTCATGACATAGTGCATTATCTAACAAACTTTAAATAAGGAGAAAAGTTGTCATTGAATTCTAAACACCCTTGACAGATATTCAAGAAATATGGAGGTAACCTTTTGAAGAAAATTAAATTCTGTTTGTACTAGAGCAATATTTGATTTATTTTGGCCAAAAAAAAAAAGTTTTGCCATAAAAATTGCAAAAACACTGGCTATTTCTCGCGGACCCTTTCATTCTACCTTAAGTGATATTCGATTTAACTGAAAGGAAACGATTTAAAGCTTTTAAAATGTGGGGCAACAAAGGAGGGTTGAAAATATCATGGATGGAGTTTGTATCAAATACACAATTGCTAAGGAAAGCAAAGTAAGAAAGTAAACTTTGAAAAGGTATAAAGTAAAGAATATTTAACATAGAGAGGACAGCGGTTACTAAACTGTAGTACGCGTACCACTGGAGGTACGTACAGTTATTCCCGGGGGTGAGCCGTGAGAAGCCAAACAAAACAAGCAAATTAAAGTCGGAAAAAGATAGGGCTTCATCCAATTTATAAATATATCCGGACCAATAGTAGCCATAAATAAAACCAATTTAAATAGTTGATGGAGGGGTGGCAACATTGATTGAAGCTCAAACAGCCCGCGCAGCATCGCAGTCTGTGTTATTATATCCCTGGGACCATTAAACATGTACCAAAATAATAAATATTCAGCATCATCTTGCTGGTACTACCAATTAAGGAAATTACTAGGGCGGTATGCCATTCAAAGAATTTGGGAACCGCTGTAGTAGGACACATACTGTGACATGATAGTTTGATAATTATAGAAGGAGATGTGGAAAGTAGAAATCCAAGAGGAGGACAAAGATTGGAGTACATGAATCAGATAGTTGGACGATGTTGGCAGAAGAAAGTACAAAGATTTGGAAAAAAAAAAAAATGGTTCTGGATAGACCAAAGTTGAGTGGTGCAGCAAACCAATCGCAAGATTGATTACCTAATGATGATAACGAAGCAATATTCTATTTATTTCGGCGCAAAAATGTTTTTATCATAAAAATAGTTTTTAAAAAACGTTATCAGCTCACCTTCTCTTTCAGGACACCATAAACAAAAAAAAGATACAAATATTCAGCGTGAAACCCCTCTCGATGGAAAGTGTTTTAGCTACGGTACTGTACCCCGCTCTAGGTTTTCTCCTGCGGATTCCAGAGATTCACATTTCCCGGCCGTTATTCTTTTATTTCTCGACAGAAGCAGTAGCGGACGACGAGGATACCAAGTACCCCCTTCCCCCTCTTCCCCTTCCAATCCATCGTCTTTTAACAACCACCCAAATAATCCCGTAAGACAGCATTAACGTGGCCAATATATCCACGTCTCCTCATGACGTCGTTAAATGCGCAGCCATTCATTCCCTCCTTTCCCCTTCTCACGCGCGATTACATCAATCAGGTCGGCAATTTACTTTGAGCCGTTTAAACGCCGGAGGTGAGTGTCCAATCCTCCCTTCCTAAGGTAATTATTATTCCCCTACCCCATGCCACGTGTCTTATTACCCTTGTACGGGCTTCCCGCATATTCATATTAAGAAAATAGGGATGAGGGAGGTAGGATTTATCGGCTATGTATCAAATATACCTGGAGAACGTTTGAGAAAACATTTAGAAGGGGAAAAAAATAAGTCAGAAAAAACCAGCCGGGATTCGAGCCAAAAAACCTACCCATCACCTGCTAAATATACTAGACAGGAATGTCGACTTTGTCCGCGTGTCCACCGGCGCGGGTCACTTAGTATACGATATAGAGTATATTTTTATCAACGCGTCTTACTACCCGTTAGTGCACTTTCATACCTAACAAATTTTGTAAGCACACGACTTACAAACTAGCATTATTCAACAGACACAAACCCACTTCAGTGGCCGCATGGTCTAAGGCACTACTCTCGCAGTAGACAGAATTGCCGATGACGGGGAGATTAAAAATCAAATATCGGTGGGGTGTGCTGAGGTTTTTTAAATGGTTTTCCACTCTACATATATGCAAATGCAAGTACACTTCTTCTAAATATAACCTTCCTCATCCCTAAAACCATTAGAGTAACTAGTACATAAGCGTATAATCTGAAAAAGTAGTAAGTGCGGTGAAATTTAGAATAAATGTACCACATTCGGAGTAAGAGTGGGAAAACAAAGTAGTTTGTTGTTTTTTGTCAAGCGCGGATTTATCCATTCCTCACTTGACGACATTAAAATTGGCTCTTAAGTAACGTTCATCGTGAAGACCGTCACGTTACGTGAACGTTAAGTTGCTAGGGATCACAAAACGAGAACCTAACAATACCATTTGTGGTAGTGCCGCCATATACTTTATTACATCATTCGATTCAGCAATTTACGCTCCTATACCAATTACCTTTCGTTTCCCAACCATTTTGCTTTTAATAATTAACCAAAATATGCGGAATTTTATCAGAGTGGAAAATGCAAGGTTTAAGCTATATTTACAACTCTATGTATGTATAGGGTCATATATAATGGCTTTGTATTCATTCCAGTAGACACGAAACTCGTGTATTGTTAAATGTTTTGTCAATATTTAATCTAGGCGCAGCATCTAATTGGAAATAGCTCATCTATCTAGGAAGCACCCTTAATAACCTTGTGTGTTGAATGTAGGCCTACTATTAAAAAAAAAATGCGTCAATATCTCGATCAAGCGCGTAAATACCAGAGGCTATTCGAAAAATAAATACTGTCCTTTAGACCCCGAAAATAATAAAGTACATGTTGGGTTTATTCAACGCGTGAAATCCCTCTAACACGCACTGGAAGGGAGAGTATGTCTACTCGCGACCCCACCGCCCCCCTCACCCCAAACAGAATTAAAATAGCACACAAAAGATAAAACTAAACAATCCTTGGTGCGGGCTCTCTCGCCCATGAATTACTCAGCAAACACACGGCGGAACCATTGAAACAAAAGAGTGTGCATAAGGTGGAAAAGGGGGTGGTAGGACGAATCTTTAATTACTGAACCACCCATTCATCTCCACCACTAGAGAGAGAAAAGGGGAGTGGGGGGCAGGCGATTGCCACCATTTCACAAGCTTTGCAGCTAATCCGGCAAAATTAGGCTAGCATACAAACCACCTGGACCTTTCCCTTTTCCCACACACACAAATAAAAAAAAACTTCTTTTGTTTTAGGGTGAAACCACGAACAAACGATTAGGGGGGGGGGGGGGCGACGCACGTAAAAGAAAATAAATACACAGTCCCCCTTCCCTCCTCATTCCAAATATTTTTGGCAAAAGTTAAAAGATCGTTAGGAACGTATAAAATCAATTTTAATAATTTGTCAAACTTAAATTCAGTTTACGAAACTAAGGACATGGACATTATTTAATATTTAGGCCTTTATTCGTTATAGAGATTTTTTTCTTTATTATTACCCCTTACAAGTCCTACTCTTCCCACCCGCGTTTTAGTACCCATTTGAGTTACACGCATACATTAATCAAATTGTACAAGCACCCGCTTCGGCGGCCGCGCGGTCTAACGCGATATTTCTCGTGTTAGACTAGACTGCCAAAGACGGGGAGATCCGGGTTCAATCTCAGTCGGTTGCACTGAGGGTTATTTTTCCTAAATGGTTTTCCACTCTCCTTACATGAAAATTCGGGCGCACTTCTTCTCAATTAAGCCCTTCCAATCCTTAAACCATTAGTGTAACTAGTACATAGGCGTATAACCCAAATGGGTAGTACGATGCGGTGCTAAAGAAAACTTGTATGAGGAAGGTATACTTTAAACGAGATGTAAGCGCATTTGCCTAGAATGAAAGTGGGAATTCGTTTAGGGAAAACCTCCCTCGGTTCATCCTAAGCCCACAGGATTGATAACCCTGACATCCCGTCATCGCAGTTCAGTCTATTTCTAGAGAGAAGCCATATAAATATAACCAGAAGGTAAGTATGATATTGTTTATTAATATTGCTTGTACACCCTCCTCACCCCCCCCCCCCACCCCCACCTCACTCCATCCAAGTTTGCGGTACTAAGCAGATCCTGCGAGTCATGAAATGCAGTATAGAAGATGTGTCGAATATTTGGGATAATTTCAAACAAGTATACTGTTATAAACATGAAAAGTTTCCTTAAAATTGTAAAGAAGGTAAAGGTTCAGAAATAATGGCTTTGTTACTTTATGCCTCATCAAGTGTTTCCGCTATTTTTACCTTGATACGCTTTCTCATTTCATTCTCTTTTTTTTTCATAATATTATGGTTTCCTTATTTTTTATTTTTAGGCTAGGAAAATTGTATGTCCATAAAATAACTTCAACCCCTTTTGGTGGAAACCTATTAATGTTTGACGTCCAATAAATATATTATTAGACTACCAAATTTCCTGTGTTTTCCAGAAGCAATTCCCACTTTTCCAGGCAGTTTATATTGAAGAAAAGTGTAATGAAATGTCATTTTTTAACAAAACTGAATGGCGTGAAGCAATTTAACTTATGTTATAACAAGATTATTTAATATTGATAGGGAAATACATCTTTTTCACGATGCACCCCTTGTTTACGGGGTTATATAATTATGTTTGATTCAAATCCTTAATTTTTCAGTTAACTTTTTCGTCAATCCAAAGACATAGTATTTAAATCTTTCATTTAAATGTCCCAAATTAACAAATAGTCTAGTTTTTGATTAGATTTTATTAAATTCCATGTGTTTTCACGGTTTTCCAGGTGCGTGGCAAACCTGTTATCCTAGCAAAATAAATGTCTAGGTGCGCCCTGATTTGTGGGCTATACGGGTTCGTTCCTCTGTCCAACCAGTAAATATCAAAACGCTGGGGCGGGTGTGAAGTAGGTACCATAATTTGGTTGTCTCTCGTGTATTGATAAGCTAAGAAACTTGGAGTAAGATACCCCAATATTAATAGCGAAAATAAATTAAATTACCAATTGTTAAATTTAAATCTCCCTAACATTTTTTTTCTAAAACCAATAATAATAATAATAATAATAATAATTTAAATAACCGCTTCAGAGGCCGAATGATCTAACAGCTAACTATTAATAAATATATACATATACATTTTGTTTTCATGGCCTCCAGGTGTCTTGACGCCATTCGACTAAAAAAAAATCAAATCGCAACCAAAAATAAAACCGTTCAACTCGGATGTAATCAATTCATATTGCGTACCCCACGTGTGGACGAAATAATTGGAAATATTGGGGCCGACGAGGGAGTAAATGACGGGAAGAGGGTGCGAGGGGGAGATAGAGAAACAACATCAAAACAGGATTGGTTTTTTTATGCGCTATTTATTGGCTCTACAGATTAATAAACGGTGCAGCCAATATTCCGGCACTACTCTGGAATTTTGTTCAGCCCTTCTACGACAGGCTTCCGGGTGTCACCAGCCCTCTTATCCAGTGTCTTGGGAACCATGTGATAGAACGGAGGGATCTCACAGACATCCCAAAGCCCTTCTCAGATAGGCGAGATGTTTTAACAATGGTCAGCAAGTAGCCTCTTACTCAACTTGTCGTAGATGTCACAATATGTATCTCTAGAATCCCTAATTCAATTTACAATCATATATTTTTCCTTTTTAATAATAATATTTATCTTTTTTTGTTTTGTTACAGAAATCCTTCGCGCAATGCGGTGACCCGTTACTTAAAGATATGGTTACTATGGTGTGGCCTGTAATTTCAGTCATGTTATAATTTGCTCTCGTGCTTTCCTTACGAAAGCACTAGACAATTAGAGCAAAAGAGTCCTCAACCCATGGCCCGTGGGCCAATTACTCCAGCAGTAACATTTTTACTTTCTCTCGACACCTCGGAAAGTATTGTTTATGTCAAAAAAATCGACTATATCAAATACGAAATAACATCATTGTAAAGTTGTAGTACTTTTAAAGATAACAATATTTTATTTAAAATATACTTTTATGAAGCCAATCATTTCTGAGCTATAAGCAAATATATATACTTTTTAACTCAGGTAATTGAAAATTAATTTTATTCTTATGCTCTTTGTTAGACAAAGATGTTTTTCTTTACTCAATTTTTCTGTGAAAGTGTTCCTAGTTCCTAATGCCATAGAGTAAGTTGTATTTTATTTACGTATTTTACGTTATTTTACAAACAATTTTTGCTTTTTTTTACGTGAATAAAAGTATTACGTTTTTATTCAAAATTAATGTACTTTGAACCGGCCAAATGAAAACTCTAGGAGACAAGACAAATCGCGCTTCCTCCTAATATGAAACAACAGAGAACATAGTTCACGAGAAATCCGGAATTTCATCTGCGGGAGAAAGGACTAATCCAAGAGTGAGTATAGTTGTTTAAGAATGAGTTGATACGAATATTTTAATGTGCTCAATCCTAATATCGGTACAGTATTGCGGTCCACGAGCCAACAAGAGAGAGACTTAGGGCCTTGGACCTACAAAGGTTGAAGACCCCTAAATTAGAACATGCTTTTGCAAGCCGAGTCGAGTTGAGACCAGCACTAAAATGTATTTAGTAACGATACAAAGTGATGGAAAGAAAATTCATTCCGGTGGTCGCATTGTCAGTCTCACGACATGCTGGATTTTCGGTGACGGGGAGATCTGGGTTGGAATCTTGGTCGTGTGTACTGAAGTGTTTTACCACACGACCGTTACACAAATGGACGTGCATTTACTATCAATTAAACCTTACTTATTCCTAGCCTAATACTGTAAATAATGGTGGGATGAACTGGAATGTGATAAAAAGGTCAGTGTTTTAAAAAAAAAAATCCATAGCAAACAAATTTTTTTCCGCAAAATAAATAAATATTTCTCCAGTAAAACATAGAGTTTAATTATCTATATATTTTTGGTTGCGAAGAGGTCAGGGTTCGAACCCCGAAAGTTGGTGCTATTGTGATTTTTTTCCCTAAAGAATTTCTCACTCTCCTTCCAACCAAATGTGGGTACATTTCCTCTAAATTCTGCTTACCTCTGACACGCCTTTCATGAAACACTTTTGTGGTGTTCGTAGATCATGAAACCCACTCTCCATTGGAATCAATTCTTTGTTCGTGTTTGGAAACTTTATTTTTAATGTTAGTTAACAACAAAAAAACATGTGAAGTAATTTTGGGCCCATTTATTGAACAGAGTAATTAGTTGGTTTTAGTTAAACAAACTGGAGTTCGGTTTTACATAATGTTGGTGACCTGGTGGTCTAGGGGTAGGGTGTCAGACTTCTTTGCTGGCGGCCGGGGTTCAATCCTCGGTCCCGGCACAGATTTATCTGATTTCCAAACCTTTCCTTCACCTCTGACAAGATATCTTGTGAATGTGGGGAATACCAGGCCTCCACCGTGGTTCGGATTCCACGTTAAACTGTAGGTCCTCATTTCATCTACAATCACCCTACCATTACACATTAGCGTAAGTGCGTATAACCCGAATGGGTAGTAAGACGCTGTGCTAGTAACAATAATTAAAAAATACATATACGTATAACTCAAATGGGGAGGTAAAAATAAGTGAAAGTGTCCAGCTCATATTTAGAAATGTACTCCATTGGGCATACATTTTATTACATTAATTTTAATAATTGATCCTATCTGGATTGAGCTTGTGTCACAGCAGCCGACTCTACCTTTGTATTTTCATTAATTTTTATTTAAAACTAATAAATAAACATGTTTTATGGAAATAACGTCACGCTCATTCGTATATTTTAGTTGAAATGCTGATGATGACGATGAAAAAAAATTGTAAAAATAATAAACTTCTATAATTAAATTCGTAGCTGTGGGGCAGTTTTCGCCATTCATTTTATTTTAGTGAAGGGTTGGAAAACATAATTAAAATCTGTTTATGGTTTTTTTCCGCCTACGTAATTTTTCTATTGAAATAGTTTGTAAATAAAATCGAACAGTTCAATATGATATGCTGTTGATTTGCATGTATATTTAAACCTCAACAAAATTTGGTTCACTAAGTGCTATTCCGAAATAAAAATTTAATTGTATCGTCATTTGATGTAATATATTTGAAATATTTACAATATGCTGACATATTAGTATGGACCAATTTAATTTTTTTATAAGAATTTCTCTTTACTTTTCGGATTACGTTTTATTTCCTCCTACACGTCTTTATTTATTTATATCCGCGTCTTTCTATCCTTCCAGACTTATGCACTTAATCACAACATTGGGGTGTAGTGCTGAAGGGCAGGTCACGTGGTCTTGTGGACCGCCTTCCGCGTGGACGGGACCATAGTTTGTAACACACTTGGATTATTATTATTATTATTATTATTATTATTATTATTATTATTAGCACCGCGTCTTACTACCCATTCGGGCTTAACGCACTTACGCTAATGTTTAATGGTAGGTTGATTGTGAGATGAAATGGAGGACCTACAGTTTAACGTGGAATCTGAACCACGGTGGAGGCCTGGCATTCCCACATTCACAAGATGTCTTGTCAGAGGTGAAGGAAGGGTTTGGCAATCAGATAAATCTGTGTCGGAACAGAGGATTGAAACCCGGACCCCCAACATAAAAGTCCGACACCTTACCCATAGACCACCAGATCACCCCCCAAAAGAATAAAAAATTATAACACCGCGTCTTAGTATCTGTTCAGGTTATACGCCATGTATTAAATTAATTGCGCTATTCTATTGGGGTTGAGGAAGGTTGAACTAAGAGTAAGTGTATAAAAATTTGCGTAGAGAGAGAATGGGAAAATATTTATGAGAAACCACCTTCACTATAGCTGAAGGGGGATTCAAACCTCTATCTCTCTGTAATCAGCAGTCCAGTGTATTGCGAGGAAGATGCCTTAAACAATCAACTATTGAAGCAGATTACTCTTTAACTAGGTCAGCAACCCACTTCAGTGGCCACATGGTCTAAGGGCTACTCTTGCAATAGACTAGACTACCAATGATGGATAGATCGTGGTTCGATCCCAGTTGCGTGTATGAGGGTGGTTTTTCTTCGGTAGTTTACAACTCTATCTCCAGGCAAATGTGGCTACACTTCCTCTAAATTAAACCTTCGTCATCCCTAACCAAAAGCGTAACTAGTACATAAGCTTATAGCCAGAAGGTGTGCTAAAAAAAAAGTCAGCATAAAGTCTACCTCACCTTTAGGGTTCCTTGTTCAACTCACGATAGGAGCAAAAATAAATAATTAAGCTATCGCTAGTGGTCATGCGAACAAAGGTGTCAGTTCAACATTTCTGGTTTGCCAGGTACGGGAAGGTCGGTTTTGAATCCCAGTCAGATGTAATGAGGTATTTTTTTCCTTCGGTTTGGTGTCCCACCTTTCCTCGATGCAAATGTAGGTATATTTCCTTCAAATGTATCCTATTCATCCAACCTCTAGTAGTGTAAATATGCCGATGGCCCGACGGCTTGTAAGACGTGGAGAAAGTGAAAATAATACGGGCTTGGATGTCTCCCTATTCTTAGTAGTAAAATAACGGGTTGGGGGTATGTTTGATGGTTTTTACTAGACCTAAACTTCATAAGACGCTAATCTATACTTATAAAATAACATGTCACTGATGACTGATGATACTGACGACTGATTCATCATCGCCGAGCGCAAACTATCAAGGCTACAAGCATGAAATTCGGACTGTATATTCATTTTGTTATGTAGGCACCCACTAAGAAAGGATTTTAGAAAATTCCACCCCAAAGGGGTCAAAATAGGGGATGATAATATGTATGATAATATGTATGAAAGTCCGTCATTTTGAAAGTTACATAAACAAAATTTTGTATTTCGGTTATTGACGTAAAACAAATAAATACGTGTTTCAGGAATTTTGGAAATTTTATTTAATAAGGGATGAAAAAGGGGGTGAAAATTTGTATCGGACTTGCATTATTTTTGATCTGAGGTCAAGTTATGGTCATTAACGTAACGTAATATTTTAAATTAATCTGTAAATACATATGTATATTTTCGTATTTGTATATAATCAACTTCCACGCGAGCAAAGCCGCGGGCAAGAGCTATCTAGTAATATATAAGCACTTTATATATCATCAGCTGCACGTGTCTTAAAGTCCAATTTTCATAGGAATAGCCTTATTATATCTGGCAGCTATAAAAGTTACTCAATCAAATTTAACGTATTTATACAAGTAATGTGATCCGCAGCTGTCAATTTTGCTAGGTATTAACTAGGGATGGGCTCTTTAATTCTTAAGGATATTAAAGATTCGAGAAAATATTGGATTCGAGACCCAAATATTTTTTATGACTCTGAATTGTAATTTAATTTTTAACTTTATTCACCTTATTGGTGGCTCAGACTAATTATAATTATAGACAAATTAACAATAAAACCCTAGAACGTTAGTTCAACACTTAATTGAATGTATTTTGTTATAATTAATGGATTAGAGCAAAAATATGTTTACATTATAGTTACATTTTCTATCATTCCATTATATTTATATTCCCTATTTGTTATTTTTCCTCGCGACTTGAATTCTAATTGGGGATTCGGGATTCGTAAAATTAAGATTCGGATAATCAGACTCGTAAGATTGTAGAGTAGATCCAACTCTAGTTTTAAAATAACCAGAAAATAACAGTTATAATAAAGTTAAATACTATCAGTTTTGACCTCAAACAAATATGTTTGTATTTTTCTATTAAGGCCTTTCCCATGAAAAATTTGTTGTAGATTAAGGCCACTGTCCCGTGTCTTTCATAATAACTTAATTGCTAAAATGTGAACTGAAAAAGAAATAACGTGGCGTCGTTGAATAAAGAAAAATTCATATAAAATGTAATTAATGAAAGAAAAAAAATACTTGTCTAAGTCTGCCAATGAGAGAAGTTTAAAACCCACAGTGCTCCTTCACCCCCCCCCCCCCAAAAAAAAAAACCAACTAAAAGTAATGTATGATTCGTTTAACTCTTTCCGGTGACTAAGCCGGCAGTCGACCGTGAAGTCCAGCCCTTTGGGACTAACGTTAGTCTATGCTGGCACGCACCCAAAGTAGCTGTGAATGAATAGCTCATCAATTTCAGAGAAGATGCCTATACCGCAAGAGTATGGTAAAATAAACTTTTTTGTTGTTGCTAGCATTGATAGCATTTTAATACGGAGGGACCTGATTTTGACAACGTCACTATTATTTTTTTGCTTGTCACATACAATTCTCACTAATACATAAACTCTTTCATGATTTCCTTGTTGTAGAAATGCATATTTTTGTATTTTGGGTTTTTTTTTTTTTTTTCATTTTGGAATTAAGATAAGGTATATTTTCTTGGTTTTCGTCATTTTTGAGTAATTTTTTTGACATTTGAAAGTCATTTTTAGGCATTAATGTTGAATAAGTATGTTTTTAAATACCAATGATTATGTTTTATTACAAATGCATAATTTGTTCAACACACAGTTGTCGGAATGAGAAGATAATGTAGGCGATGAACTTTGTATCCTCTTTTCTTGTCCGGTTGTAAAATACACATTCCCGATGAGACACTACACTAGGGTGGAGAGGGTTGCGTTGGAAGGAATGGCTATTACTCCTGAAACAGTAATAATTGTAAATCAATGTTATATTTAGCCAGGTGGGATCCAACGGCGAACTATCCTAAATGGTTTGTCAATCTCCCTCCAAGAATATGCGTGGCCATTTCTTCTAAATCATGCTTTCCTCATCCTTACCCCAGTTAGCGTAATTGAATGCGGATAACCTTGACTGATAAAAAGAAAAGAGGTAGTATATATACACCAAATCGAATTAAATAGAATCTACGACTATTTAGCATTGTGAACTTAAATAATGCTAAAAGAAAATCATTTCAACGGCCTCATTACTAACCCTTATCGCTTTCTAAACGAACTGAACGACGCCGTTATGTCAACGATTACTTATCCTGCGCTTCCCAGGGCGCTTCTAATGTCACGGAGACGATGTTTACAAGCTCCCTACCCCTCATCCCCTCCACAACCATAAAGAAGGAGCGACGCGGTTTCTCGTATGTCCAGTCGAGTCACCAGCTCCCACCAATCAATAAAGCACGGTGGAGGGGGATTGCCTCCTACAGCGGCGGCACACTGCCTGCCCTCTCCGAAGGTCTGACCTACTTCTTGGAAAGATACGTAGGCCTACCTACACCTTCTGCTTGACCGTACACAATGTAGACAGAGTGTCCCGTCCTTTTATTTTTGATATTGTCTCTTTCCCCACAAGATGATCGTATCTCATGAATTAATGCGTCACTTTCGTGTTGGGTTGGATTTTCAGTGGCGGGGAGATCGAGGTTCGAATCCCGATTGGAATGTACCAAGTAGGATGCCTTTTTCACAAATAATTTCCCACTCTCCCTTCCACGAGAATGCAAGTACATTTCTTCTAATATCACACCATCCTCATACATATTTTTTTTATTGCTACCACGTCTTACTACCCGTTCGGGTTATACGCCTATGATCTAATTACGCTAATGTGTTAGGGATAGGAAAGTTTGAATGTAGAGGAATTGCAGACGTGAGAGTGGAAAACTATTTAGGAGACACCACCCTCAGTGCACTCAACCAGAATCGAACACCGATCTCCCTGTCATCTGTAGTCTAGTCTATTACGAGAGTAGCGCGTTAGACTGTGTAGCCACCGAAGCTCGTTTGATGATATTTCTGGTGTTAACATCCTTAGGAGAAATTATTCTTAAGTATAAACGTTTACATTTGGGTTATCTACATCTCGATTACATTAGTTCCATTTAATCAGTTGAAATTATTTTACAGAAATATAATTGAAAATTTTCAATTTTGAAAAGAATTTCTGAAAAAAATATAGGGAAATTTTTTCAAAACAGAAAATTTTCCAACTCACATCTCTGACATGATGTCGGAGTCTAGTACTAGGCGTACCCTAGCTATGTTCGGGAGCATATATTTATATGAACATGTTTTCTTTAGTGAAAAATAACAAAACTCCATGCGAATGTGGGGAATGCCAGGCCTCCACCGTGGTTCGGATTCCACGTTAAACTGTAGGTCCTTCATTTCATCTCACAATCACCCTACCATTACACATTAGCGTAATGTAAACCGATGGTATAAGAACGGTGTATAATAAAATATATAATAATAATAATAATACAAAACTCCATAAAGGTCAAATTAAATAATGACATATAGTCAATTTTGAAAATTATGTCAGCTCAAGACATATCAAATTTTGATGATTTTCTTGCTATCAGGAAAAAGATATCAAGGATCCACTATAAAATAACATGGTATGTAACAATTAAGAAATTATGATTTTGTCTTTTTTCTTCAATTTTTTTATGTTTAATTATTTATCAATATAAAATATTAAGCAACGTTTGTTTTGTAATGTTTTTAATTCTAAGTATTCTATGTAGATTTACTTATATAACATAATATCAGGTATTAAACAGCACTATGTATTTCAAATTATTGTAAAAAAAAGGCTTATGTTACTTATTTATAAATGCAGCCTCGACATAATGCAACTTTTCTTATGTGGTCCAAAATGAGCTTGACATGCCTGCCGTAGACCATGAAGCCACCGAAGTGGGTAACAATATAACTACTCGCTTCGGTGTTCCCACGGTTCAAGGCGTTACACCCGCAATTAACTAGACTGCCAATGACGGAGAGATCGTGGTTCGACCCTAGTGGGTGTACTGAGAGTGGTTTTCCTAAATGTTTCCCCACTCTATATCCCCGTGAATGCGCATTTCCTTTAAATTCAACTTCTCTATCCATAACCCATTATTTCAATTAGTACAAAAGCGTAAAACCCGAATCAGTAGTAAGACGATTCTAATAGAATATAGATTCCCGGTTTTATCGTTTAATGGTCACCCTGATACATTATCATTCAGACCCGATTCGATGGCCGCGTGGTCAAACGCGCTACTCTCGCGAGAGACCAAACTGCCGATGAGGGGGAGAACGAGGTTAGAATCTCGGTCGGGTGAACTTGTTTTTTTTTTTTTCAAAATTGTTTTCCACTTTTCCTCCACGTAAATGAGGGTACACTTCCTCTAAGTTTAATATTCCTAATTCCCTAAAACCATTAGTGTGATTAGTAAGCTATATAAGCGTACAATCCGAACGGGTAGTAAGACGCGTGACACGAAAATAAATTTCATTCAGAAGATATGATTAAAATTATAAATATTGATTAAACAATTCTTAAAACTATATTATTATTATTATTATTATTATTATTATTATTATTATTATTAGCACCGCGTCTTACTACCCGTTGGGTTATACGCACTTACGCTAATGTGTAATGGTAGGGTGATTGTGAGATGAAATGAGGACCTACAGTTTAACGTGGCATCCGAACCACGGTGGCGGCCTGGCTATTCCCCACATTCACAAGATAATCGTCTTGTCAGAGGTGAAGGAAGGTTTGGACAATCAGATAAATCTGTGCCAGGACCGAGGATTGAACCCCGGACCCCAGCACAGAAGTCTGACACCTTACCCCTAGACCACCAGGTCACCTAAAACTATATTAAAGGTTAGGAAGTCATTATAATCGAAACAGCCTAGCGCACCCTATCATGTAAACTATAATGTAAAACACTCCACAGATATATTATATTTTTAACTAAATATATAGAGGAGTTTTAAAAAAATTTAAGTTTGCAAAAACTAGTTATTAGTAAACTACCATAGCCTTAATTTTAAACAAAGAATTAAAATGTCATTTTAGCCTCCAATAATTTATCTTTGTAAGTAAAAAAAAATCGAGCTAGTTTTTATCAATGAGACTCTATTTTGAAGAGAAACTAATACTCATTCCAAAAACGGTTGAAAACATAATTACTCTTGCTTAATGATTGTCCTTATATTGGATCCGATAGGGGGATGCCAATGGGAAAGAGAAGGGGTGAGTAAGAGGTGGCCGAGGGAAAACCTCTCCAACCTGACGTGGGTTGAGAGCTGTAGAGCTAGTGAGGACCAGGAGCTTCGTAAATGTACTCGTTCAAATACTCGACGTGTTTTTATTTGCTTCCTCCTTCTTCCGTTCTGCGGCGCAGCGGTCTCTGTTCTCTAAGGTCTGACCCCGAATTTGAGGCAAGGGGTTTGACTTGGAATCCAGCATCTATTGATTGTCATGTGTACAGACTGAGAAAAGACGAATTTAATCAAGAAAATTTGCATTCAACTAGTTTAAGAGTGTCTTCAAGCTATACAGCAAGATGTACAGTCAATTTTTATATGAAGGACCTTATTTGACAGATATAAAAGCTAATGTATATATTTTCGCGTATCAATACGTCAAATCATGTGATCTGCAGCTATGCCCTTTGTAAAATAACACTAATAACTTAATTTTGGCCGTAAAAAAAGTTTGTATTTTCTAAAAGAGCCTTCCAATGGAAAATTGGACCACCTTTATTTTGAATACATTACAATTTTCATTTAAATTACGATTTGGAATGACTAGGATTTGTTTTTTACCGTGCTACAAATACTGCAACCCATCCGGGCAAAATTCGCATATTCATACAAATGGGAATGGGAAGAGAAAAAATATTTAAAGAAAGTGTAGCCGCATTTGCATGGCAATATAGCGTGAATACCATTTCAATTTTATTTTTTTAATTCAAATAAACCCAGCCAAAATTCGAACCCGGACCTTTCCGTCACTGGCATAGCCCACAAAACGAGACTGAGGCCTTTATCAGCCTCCCTACCTGAGCGGATCTATTAATTCCTGAGGTACTTTTCAAAACCATTTTTCGTCGATTTGAGTTCAAATTTAAATTAGTTTGAAACAATTATTATAATATAAATACTTATTGCTCACAATAAACAAAATGCGTTTAAAACTATTGTCTTTAAACTTAATAAATTACACTCAAAAAATTAGCTATTGCGTGAACGTCATATTATTTAAGGTGGAATAACCATTAAGGGAAAGTGGGACTAGGAAAATCATCCGTAGTTACTCAGCCGGGATTAGAACCATAATCTTCTCGTCCCCGACAAATTGGACTACACGGGCATACTTTTTACGGGGTGTTAGGTGATGGGGGTTGGGTTTTTTTTAAGCACAGCGTCTTACCAGCCGTTCGGGTTATACGCTTGTGTACTATTTACACTAATGAGTTTAAGGATTAGGAAAGTTATATTTATAGGAAGTGTACCTCATATGCGTATAAGGAGAGTGGAAAACAACTTTTGAAAAAAACCTTCAGTACACTCGACCGAGATTTGAACCTCGATCTCCCCGTCATCGGCAGTATAGTATGCTGCGAGAGTAGATTATTATTATTATTAGCACCGCGTCTTACTACCCGTTCGGGTTATACGCACTTAGGCTAATGTGTAATGGTAGGGTGA
Source organism: Timema cristinae (assembly GCA_039000515.1). NCBI lineage: Eukaryota > Metazoa > Arthropoda > Insecta > Phasmatodea > Timematidae > Timema > Timema cristinae. Next base: position 31,215,039 of record JBCFYV010000001.1, on the reverse strand, counting down.
TTGTAAGATGAAATGAAGGACCTACAGTTTAAGTGGAATCGAACCACGGGTGGCGGTCTGGCCTTCCCACATTCACAAGATGTCTTGTCAGAGGTGAAGGAAGGGTTTAGTAATCAGATAAATCTGTGCCGGGACGAGGGACCGCGAGAGTAGAGCCTTAAGCCATGCAGCCACCGATGCGAGTTGGTTGGCTATTATGTGAGATAGTGGTGGATAGGTGTTGCTTTTTGATGCTTTTTCAGAAACAAATCTTGATACGAGTGATAATAATGTGGTTGTTGTTGTTGTTGTTTTTTTAACATAAAAATGGATTTATCCGTGATGCCATTTTTGGCAATGGTTGATGCTTGGTTTTTGTTGATAAAGAGGTTAACAGAAGTCATGCCAATAAAGTTTTTAAGAGCCTTTTTCACGACCAATTAACTAGGATATTAGATACAAGATTTGGCAAGAAACAAAAAAACGTATCGAAATGAATCCTTCATTTGATAACAGTGTAATTAGGATTGGTTTCAACTCAAGTTTGTCATGAACTATAGTTTGAAAAATTCCTTCTTCAATAACGCAAGTATTTCGGACGAATGTGACGTGTTTTAGCACACTCCGATAGGCCCCCTTGGGGTGAAAGAAAGAGGGGGTGGGATAATTGGGAGAACTCGCGAAGTGGGAACCTCCGATTTCACAAATATACTTTTTATTAAATCATAAAAGATTTTATGATGAAGATGATAAAAGGCTATGTATTTTTAATTGACTTTCCGACATAGGTTCTTTTAAAAGCGGTTAGCATGGTAGAGATAAGAATAATTTAGCTTATTGGAATAAAACTTAAATAATGTTTTCATGGTCACAGTTTGGTTATTTTTTAGTTCAAGGGGTGCCCAAAAATGCCATTGTACTAGTCCTTTTGATCCCTCGGGAAAGTTCTGATAGATTTTATACATTTTGTCAATCAATCACTGAATAGTCCAAACTCTAAGATTGAGAAACATATTTATAACATTAAAACTAACTTAGAAAGCCATGCAACACACTGGAGACTAGGGAGTGTTATATTATTTACCTAGTTATTAATTTACTCTCAAGTTCTGAAATATTCATGTGATGGAATTAAAATTGTTTTCTATTTAATTTTAAAGTATTTCCGCTGAATCCAAAACTCAAAAATGATGGACAATGGGTTAAGGGTATGCAAAATAGAAAAGTATAAAGAATATAAATAGATAAAGAAAGAAGGACGAATGAAAAGAGAAAGGTAAGATAAAGGATAAGTGATAATATAAACGGATAAGAGACATTAAAAGAAAAGTATCACGATAAAGAATCACACAAAGGGGTTGTGGCCATAGAGGAAAGGGTGTCGCCATTTAAGCATATGTATCTGTGATAGGGAGAGGTGAAATAGAGAAAAGAAGACTGTTTATAGAAGTAGGAGAAGTAATTTGAATAGAGAGGAGAGGTGATGGACAAATACAGTAGAATGAGGGAATAAAATATAAAGAGGAACACAGAGAACGAGTCTGATTACACAGGATGATTTGTTTTGAATGAAACAGCGGGGACATAAGAACAAAAGGAGATCGAATAGAGTGGGATAGGGTGGGGGGAGGGGGTACGCGAGAATTCAATCTGAATGATAGGCTACATAATGCGAAAGGAGGGTGAAGAATCAAGAGAGTAAAGGGCAAAGTTCAAAGGCATAATGATGGAGTGTTGACTTCCGTAGAACCACATTTCAAAGCCTGCCCACTCGGCTCACTCCTGTTGCCAATCCATTTTATGATTATCCCCTTCCACCCGGGGGTTAGTCTTAATATAAATGTATCTCTCGCTACACCGGTTTTAGTAATAAACGCGTACGAATTGGTGTTTTGATATGATACGATACGTTGTTAAGAGGGTTGCATGGTAGAGCAATAAGAAATGTTGCCGACGTTTAGAAACCCCGGATTATTTATAAAGTAGTTTGATATTTTTTTAAATATTGTTTTCACTAAAATGTAGGTGAAAGTAATGATCAGTTAAAAGATAAATTTTGTTTAATTATGTGAAATAGCTTACACAAAAACCCTTTAAAACAATCCCCCATGCTGTACAAAAGTCCTCTTAAGTGTTAACATTTTGAAAACTATCCTGGTTGAAAAATTCTGTGAAACTTAATAAGAGAAAAATTTGAGTAAAGAAATTATTTTTAAACAAACTTTTCAGTATGAGTCAATTTAAACTTAATTTTTGTTTGATTTACTTTCTCGCTTTCTTACAGGTAGAGAAAGTATAGTGATCGTCAAAATATAGAAATCAAAATTTTGATGAATCTTGACGTTTCATGACCCCCTGAATCCAAAAAAGTGGTTTTTGACTTTCCGTCTGTCTGTGTGTACCTCCAGCAAGAGCCTAAACTATTTTACCGATCGGGCTAAAACTTAGTATCTAGGGTTTTGATAGGGTTGCCCCGAGGGATTTTGGAATTGAATATCCAACCCTAAATATGAGGGTAGTTTACTGAAGGGCAAAAGGAGAAAAAGTCGATTTTCTCAAAATCGTCTCTAAAGATTTTGATTAAATTTCATTTCTAAACATTTCTAAATATTCCAAACAAAATGGCTTCTCTCAATGTTTAGGAAAAATGACTTTAAGGGCCCCAGTCTGATGCGTAAATTATATTTTTTTATAAATATGTAAGTCTCTCTATAATACAAATATTTTATAAGAAGCATAATTTTATAAAACCAATAACTTTCAAGCTATACGTAAATATTTATATTTTTTTAACTTTTCGAACACAAAAGGTAAAAGTATTGCGACCGCAAAAGAAAATCTAACCTGAAATGTTGATGGATGTCGACGTCTAAAGACCCCTAAACCCTAAAAAGTGGTCTTTGCAATGACGACTGTTTGTGTGTCTGTTTAAACTTAAAATTAAGAGTAGTTTGGAAAAGGGCGAAAAGAGAAAAAATCGATTTTCTCAAAATCGACCCTAACAATTTTAATTAAAATTCATATCTAGATGTTGATTAAGATTATAAATAAACTGGCTATTTTCATTTTACCAATGAAAATTAATTTTAGGGTACTTTACGGAAGCAGGAACTTCCGTATCTACGCAACTATTTGAGATATAAATAACTTATTATTGCAAAATTGTAGTACTATTAAAAATAAAAAACTTTTATATGAAATATATTTATACTCCAACGTTTCTGAGATACTGGCAAATATATTAATACAATTCTGTGAGCTTTAGTTGTAAAGAGATAATGCTTAAGTTTTAACGCAATAATTCTCCAATGTCATAGAGTAATTAAATAAAAGTAGGTCTCTAAAAGTTATGTTGTTTTTCCTTAAACCTCTTAGGAGAAATGTTTGTACAACAATGGTCTATATCCATTCTAGACTCAATAGTGAATATTTACATTTTTTATTGGTCAAAATTTATAAATGAGGAATTTAATAGCAATGCGTTGGCATGAAGATTTGCAACACCTAATAAAATGTCGAAAATTTTAAACATAAGTTGAAATTTTAATACGAAGTGTTGACCATTGTAGACCAATATTGAACTTTTTTATCGGTCCAAAACATACAAATGAGGACATTAATTCTTTAAAATCCAAATTATAAAATTTAAAACCGGGGGTAAAAAAAAATGTTTTACATAAGAATAGTGCAATTTATACTTTGGTTTGCTAGTGTATATTATTTCGTTTCACATATATTAGTTTTGAGTAAATATCTCCATTTTCAAACAATAGAGCGAGAAAGTCCGTGCGGAGTTCCGTACCATTAATTTTTAGATGAAGTATTTAGTGTCAACATATTCAATAGGGGGTTATAGCATTATATTAGAACGGCACAATTTTTTTCACTGTGCATTAAGACTACCTTTCTGGATAATACGTATTTTAATTGCGCTAATGGAATAGAAATAAAAAACAATTTAAAGGATATGTACCCACATTTGCGTAGGTAGGAAATAATTCCGGTAAGAAAACACCCTCAATACATTCAAACTAGATTTGATTCTCAACTTGCCACTCACGGCAAAAAAAAAAGTATATTTTAAATGTAATTTAATATGCTAATAAAAATGAAAATTATAAATGGGCTATAACTTATAGGTGTCCCTGACTGAAAAAGCTTGTTTAGAGATCTCTTGTCTACAAAGTACCGCCTTTTTCAACCTACGTATAATATTTTTAAGTATCAATAAATACGACTATAAAATTGTGTCTGAGCAAAAGATTTCCACAGGCTAACAGTTTATTACTAAGGTGCCTGAACTGGTGTTATCCAGTAGACGTCGATCAATTCAAGATGTCTGCACTAAGACACGACAGTAGCAGTCAATCCCTTTATCTAGGGCTTTTCAGTAGCCGTCAGTCCCTTCTTAAGTGTGTGCACTAGGGTTATTTAGTGGTCGCTTGTCCCATCATAAGATGCCTACGCTAGATCACTTCAATGGCGAGTTGGTTCCGTCTAAATGTACATCTATATAAAAGCTCTATTAATGTGTTCAGTTCTATAAAGTGCTTGTCCAAGCGCTTTACAGTAGCTAACCTAATGGTCTCCTCTTCGCAATAAACACACAATTTTAACGTTCAGGAAATACAATAAAAACAGTAAGGCGAACTTAAATGGCAATACCAATTCTTTTAGACCTCATTTGGGATCTAAATAGTTTCCTCCTAGATGTGTACTCTGTGCTGGGCGTCTACTACCAGATCAGGTTATTCACACCCCGGAGCTGCAGTCGACTTCCATACCACTTGGCCATGAATACGACCAGGATACTTTTAACTAAAATATTTATACTAATGCAAACACAGTGAAAATGTGATGGTGAATTATTGAAATTTGATCATTAATAAACGTGTACAAAACATTTCCAACGTTACCGAACAAAACATTACACTAATCCATTTAATCCAAAACGTAATTAACCCCCTCTACCCTATTACAATTATAGCAATTAATAACTGTCCACAAACATTCCAACAGGAAATAAAGGTTTTGTTTCCAAAAGTCCTTCAGTCAATTAAATTATTAAAGCAACAATGTTGTTCCAATGAAGACTCGTCCGACATTTTTATCCGAGAATAAATACACCCGACAATTAATAATGATTATCGACCTTAAAATCGATTATACAACAATTTCTTAGATGAACGATGTCGAGGAAAATAAAATACTATTTTAATCGTCTTCTTTTATTGAGGTTCAGTCGACGCGTAATATTTTCTTGTTTTTTTTTCCTTAAAAAAATTACTAGAGATATTCTTGTAATTCTAAGCTAAGAATTATGACAAGAACTAGAGTTTTTTTTTTGTTTGGGGTAATATTTCGATATTGTTATTTATATATATATATATATATATGATACAACCTCCAATATAGACCACACATATATATGTATATGTGTTTTTTTTAAATAACGAACCGTTACGGGACTTGATCGTGTAAGAGCATCACCCCGCGGATTAAGATTTTGGTGGGAAGAATCTTTTAGAAAATATAAACATATATTTTGCAGTCAACGTTGTTAAAATGTTTACTACTTTTTTTTTCAAGTACCGCATCTTACTACCCGTTCGGGTGATATGCATATGTACCCATTATTATGCCGATGGTTTTAGGAATTAGGAAGGTTATATTAATATGAAGTGTACCCGCATTTGCATGGAGGTAGGGTGTAAAACCATTATGGGAAAAACCTTCCTCAATAGCCTACACCCGACCGAGATTCGAACCTCGATCTCCCCGTCATCGGCAGTCTAGTCTACTCCAAGAGTAGCCCGTTAGACCTTGAAGCCACCGAAGCGGGTTACTATTTCATTAATGTTGGTTTATAGTAAATGTATCTTAAGTACTCTTGTATTTTTTAAGATATACCCAAATCCAATTATCATACCAAAAGTTATCAAATAATTACGGTAAAAAAGTTATCAGATTTTCTACTTGAGAAATCAAAGTGATAATGTTATGATGCTTGCCTACTTAGTGAAAGTTAAAAGTAAATTTGAAACTTTTTTTTTTATAAAAATGTGAAAAAGTTTCTCAAATATAATTACCAGTTTAGTTGATAATACACTTTAAATTGCGTTAAGGATTGCAATAAGTGTTATTTTTGTTGCCTCCTAATTATTTCAACACAAAATATCTCAAAAGAAATCAAATTTAAAAATAAAAACAAAGATCAATTTTAGTTTTGTAACAACATAAATCATTCCAGTGAACTTATCTTAAGGGTGTTGTACGATGAGTAGAGAAACTAGTTTCAGACGTTTAGAAATCCCGCATTATTTAAGAAGCCGTGTAATATTTTTAATAGTTTTTTCAACAAAATTAAGGCAAAAATTATCATCAAGTTTATGATCAGTTAAAAAGGTTTAATTTGTTTAAATTTTAAATTTAAAAAAAAAACTAATTTGTTAGGGTCACGACTTAAAGTTTTATACAATGTGGGACTTTTTTTTATAAGGTTTTATGTAGATTATCATAAATTAATCTTTTTAAACACTTAAAATTTAAAAGTTAAATTTTGAAATGTTCTGAACATTCGCCTACAATTTACTGAAAACAATATCATAAGATGTTAAAACTTGTCATAAATAATTATGGATTATTAAAGGTCTGCAATGTTTCTCGGTTCAGTTAGCACCTCAAAACATTAGCTGTAAAAATGTACATAGAGGAGAAAGAAATTTTTTTGGACGATAGTACCGCTAGCAAAAATTATTTTAAGGTTCACCCTTCTATCAGATGTTGAGTAATGAGTGAACTACAAACGTAAAAAATAGGCATCTAGAGTACAATTTTCATAACAAAACACTTATCTGACAGATAGAAAAAATATTTTAGTTGCTTTCACGCAATCATACGTCAGGCCATGTGAACCACAGCTGTCATTTTGAGAGATATTAGCTTTACTAATAACATGGTAAAATGTTATCAAATTTGAACCAATTTTTTTTTCTAAAGGTTTCTTTCTACCAAAATATTACTATAATAAGTATAAAGACTTGCATACATGTACTTAGTTTAAAAGTTTAAATTTTTCACTCTGAAACGTCCAAAAATCCACCACACATTTTTTTGGATCACTTACTTAGAACTAAATGCCCGAGAAACGGAAGGTAACTGGTATAGGAGTGTAGAATGAATCTTGGTGAATCAAGTGATGTAATTTAGTAGTAGGGGGGCACACCACAAATTGTCTTCTAATTTATATTTGCTTCCATCTCTTTTTCTTATCCTACTGCCGCAAAGTTCGACCCATTAACGTTATAAGTCCTCTAAGTTTCTAGAGTTTATTAATTTCCTCTCAACTATTCTAGCATCATAAACTGGGACAGTCGACTTAACCCTCACTAGGGTCAAGCTATTTTATATTTTTTGCAGAAAAAACTCTTATACAAATAATATATTTGGGAGCATCACCGGAATAGAACCAAGATCCTCTAAGCATTAGATCGACCACTCTGAAACTTACATTAAGATAGTAAATACACATTATAAAATCTAAATTGCTCATGCCAAAATAAAAAGTACCCATTGATCTTCTTATTAATGGACATTTGGAGCATCTTTTATAAAATATAAACTTTTTTTTTGTGGTCAGCATTGATAACATTTTAATATATTATTAGTGTTGTTATATAGATATTAATAATATCTCTCAAAAGTGACAGATGCAAATCACATAACTTGACGTATGAATAAATGAAAGTAGATGTAGTAACTTTTATGTCAGAAATGTTCTATCTTAGAGAAAATTGAGGCATTTAAAAGGTTCTTTCAAGATAATTACCTTTAATTAAAGGTGTAATCATACAAGACTCTAACGAGCAGGTGAATCAGGATAGTTGTCACTTACCTGAAATCAAACAAAACCAATATATTATCAGCAATGAAACTAAAATAAACAAAGTAAGAGCCCGTCTCATCCCCCGGATAGCAAGTATCTTTCGTAGGTAATAAGAGCTTGAGCATGACGTCGCACCGTGGTGCTGTTTTCTGTCATCTACTTTAGAAAAACAAGGAATTTAAATCATTTCACTATATTTGAAAAAAATATAACAGAATTGAAAAATAATTATTTTAAAAAGAAAAAAAACTATCACTGATCAAAATATCGGTGTTGTCAAGTACAAAATGAACATAGCTGCACTTTTATTTTTTTTGCACCGTATCCGACTATCAATTCGGGTTGTGTACATATTTACTAGATACACCGATGTATTGAAGGTCTTGTGGTAAAGTGCTCGCCTCAGGACTCTATTTTCGTCAGTTCAAACCCAGATGAGGTCGATGTATTTTTAATGAGCGATAAAAATCCGTATTATAACTTCGTTCAGAGGAGAAATATAGCCATCGGTCCCATGTCGATTGTGGCATGTAAAAGAACCCTAGAAAGTATGTGAAAATAACTTTCTTGACAAAATTGGTAGGTCCTTTAGCCCTCGCTCATAGAAATACGAATATGCTGATATAAGAAGTCGGTTAGAAAAAAAACACGTTAAATACCTCAAATAAATATTAGGAATATGAAAGGTTGAATTTAGAGTAAGTGTATCCACATTTGCGTGGAAGGAGAGTGTAAAACCATCTATTAAAAAACCTCAGTTCACTCAACCGGTATTTTAACCTTTATACCCCTGTCATCACCAGTCTAGTATATTGCGAGAGTGACGTCTTTGAATGTGGGCCACCGAAGTGGGTGATTTCTGCTTCGAACTTAATTGTGTTACCTAATGTCCCAGTTATTGTGTACGGAATGGGTTCTTAAGTGCATTCACGAGTTCATGTTTTTATATTTCAGGTTACAACTTATAAGAGAATTGGTGGCCAGGCGATTTAAGGCAGCATTAGACATGGATTGCACTTTAACATCGTTGATGGGAGGTCAGAGATTAGAATCCGTTCAAATGCAAGGGAGAGGGGATTTTTTCGCTTTGGATGTTCCTATTCACGGTAGGGTTCCACCAATTGGACGGGAAATATCACACTGCGGTATTTCTTATAGGAATGGCAGTTCTGAACCTTTAAAAACCACTAAAATAATATCCGGAAATGTTCTGTTGCGACTCTGTTTTAAATTGAATAAAAGAGAAAGAAAATTTCATTCTTCATCAAACTTACTAGTGTGACGTCATGTAACTTGTGTTTAAAACAGGATGATTTAAGATTGATGGAGAAAACATCTTCCGTGCTTCATAACTCGTGTTTAATGGGCATTAACATATTTGAATCGATGTGCTTAATTCTTCAGTTCACTTTTTCATCCATACAAAGACCTACTTATTAAATGTCTCAAGGGTGACCTGGCGGTCTATGGGTAAGGTGTTGTTGGACTTCTGTGCTGGGGCCCGGGGTTCAATCCTCGGTCCGGCACAGATTTTTATGATTACCAAACCCTTCCTTCACCTCTGACAAGACATCTTGTGAATGTGGGAAATGCCAGAACTCCACCGTGGTTCGGATTCCACGTTAAACTGTAGGTCCTCCATTTAATCTCACAATCACCCTACCATTACACATTAGCGTAAGTGCGTATAACCCGAACGGGTAGTAAGACGCGGTGCTAATAATAATAAATGTCTCAAATTAAAAAAAAAGTGTCTAGTATTTTTACTATATTTTTCAAAACTCCCTGCGTTTTTCCAGGTCATTAGAAACCCTGTAAATCCCTTGATACTGATGCATTCCCTCTAGAATACCTTCCTTGTCCTTAACAATAAAATTAAGACGTTAGTAAAATGTTTTTAAATGGGTTTTTCCAATAAAAAATAAAACTTACCCGTGCAATCAACCCTATGTTCCCGAGATAATCTAAGTGCATTCATAAATCGAGTTGCCACAGACGCCTGCGCACTGCGACGTATTCATTAGACAAGATTGAGTCATTAAATTTTCACTCATGATGCAACTGAATAATTGAAGGTGGCGCTCTAATTGCAGTACAAGGACATTCCCCTCACCTGCGCGGGTTGGGGCTGCCAAGGGCAAGGGGAGGAGGGTGGAGTTCATTAGGTTACGTGGTTAGCGGTAACAATGCTTTGCATATCATGTGTGATGAAAGGGGTGTATGTGGGGAGGAGGCGGGTGTATAGATCGAGCGGTGAGATGAAACATTCATGTTAATCCGCCAGTGCATTCCTCGGGCTAGCTTCCGTTTTGTGAAGTGGAGATAAACCCGTTTTAAATCATAGAAAAATAAAAGTGACACGGGTGTCAGAAATTTGTGAAATGTTTATACATATTTATATGATTCGAATCTCACTACGCGACCGGGCTTTTAACATTTAACTACACTAACAAAATAAGACCCGCCTCGGTGGCGTAGTTGGCTAACTCTCGAGTGCTGAGGACGGGGAGATCGAGGTTCGAATCTCAGTCGGGTGAACTGGGGGGGGGGGTGAGTTCCTAAATGGTTTTCCACTCTCCCTCCACGCAAATGCGGGTTCACTTCCTCTAATTCAACCTTCCCAATTCCTAATTCATTAGTGTAATTAGTACTTAAAGCGTATAACCCGAACGGGTAGTAAGACGCGGTGCTAATATTATTATTATAACAAAATAGGAATGATGAAAGTAGAATGTATATTAAGTGTACCATCATTTTCGTGGAGGGAGATTGGAAAACCATTTAGACGATATTATCCATCGTGCCCTCGGCGGAATTCGAGCTCCGACCTTCTTGTCATCAGCAAACCAAACTAGAGTCCATTCGCCATAGGAGTGATGGTAAGTGACATCTAGCAGAAGATGTAAATACGGTTGATAAGAAAACATGATTAAAAATAAATAATTTGTTGTGAAAGTTTTGACTCCTAAAAGTGACACGAAATCAACACATCGTCGTGTAGATCATATGGTTTAGCGAATAGATATACGAGAGTAAATATGGTAATTTGCTATCGGTCAATTACCACCACTCTTATGGCGAATGGACTATATATGGGCTTGATTAGTGTACGTGCCTACCGGTGCAGGCACTAGTCATTTTGTTTGTTATCGCCTGTCACTAACCGATCGGGCTACAACTTATTTATCAAATCCGGATTAAGACAAACTTGCATAGCATAATGAAATATGACGCAACGCCTAGTTTAGTATTTTTTTTTAACATCGCATCTTACTATATGTTCAGGTTATGCGCATGTGTGATAATTACTTTAACGGGGTACGAATGTATAAAGAAGCGTTTTAAGAGGTACTCAACCCCCATTTGCGTGGAAGGAGAGTGAGAAACAATTTAGGGGGAAAAAACCTCAGTAGACCCGACCGGGATTCGAACCTCAATCTCCCTGTCATCAGCAGGCCGGTCTAACACGAGAGTGGCGCCTTAGACCGTTCGGCCACTGAAGCAGATCACAGTTCAGTTAATTAAAGACCCAAATAAACAAATTATTATTATTTACAATCCGTGAAGGAATCGAACCCGGTGACTCTTAGCCCAGTAAACAGACGATCTACCGACTGAGCCATGGTGTCGGGCATCATTATAACTGAAACTAATGACTCCCATAAACTTAGTGAACAACGACCATCAGTATGCCCGTGCGAGTATAATTTAATGACAAGCTATGCACGCGAGGGAAATAAAGTAACACCTGCGTTACACAGTTCAAATTAGCATTCTGCGAGTTTTATGTTGAAACACCAGCACAGACATGATACATGGGAAATATTATTATTATTATTATTATTATTATTATTATTAGCACCGCGTCTTACTACCCGTTCGGGTTATACGCACTTACGCTAATGTGTAATGGTAGGGTGATTGTGAGATGAAATGAAGGACCTACAGTTTAACGTGGAATCCGAACCACAGTGGAGGCCTGGCATTCCCCACATTCACAAGATATCTTGTCAGAGGTGAAGGAAGAGTTTGGAAATCAGATAAATCTTTGCCGGGACCGAGGATTGAACCCTGGCCGCCAGCATAGAAGTCTGACACCTTACCCCTAGACCACCAGGTCACCCTACATGGGAAATATGTTACGAGTAACTTCATCCGGGTCATTCCATATATTGGGTAGTGTCATTGAACCCCATGTCGACCTCGGTGGTCTTGGGGATAGTGCTCGCCTCAGCATCCAATTTTCGTGGGTTCAAATCCAGCCGGAGTTTACGGGTGTTTTTTTTAAGTGATAATAATCCGCAGCACAACATCATTCAAAGGGGGGAAATAAAGCCGTCGGTTCCATGTCAATTGTGACATGTAATAGAACCTTGGAAGGTATGTGAAAATACCTTTCCTGGCAAAATTGCTAGACCCTTTCACTCTCACTCATAGAAATTCTCGTGTGTTGATATGATCAGTCGTTTCAAAAGTTGCACGTTAAATAGCTCATATAAATAAAAACAAGAAGTTGAAAATGGATGTCAAACTATTCTAATAAAGCCAGAAGATTTTTTCAAAGTGTACGTAAGAATTTGACCCGAAAGTGTGAAATGTGTGTAGAAATGGAAAAGTAACATTTCGAAAAGCTTGTGTTGTTTTGTTGTGATAAAGTTGTACATTTTTTGCATCTAAACTCAAATAGCATTTAATTTTATTATACTAATTAATTTTATTACCAAAAAACCAAATTGTATGTATATCTTTGTGAATTTGTTTATGGACATTTTTTACTAATTTTAATGAGTGCAAAATATCTTAAAGTTCTTAACCTTGTTTTTTCTAACCACCCGTTTAGTAGGAATCTGGTAAGGTAAAAGAACTTCCAGATGGTTATTCGTAAAAAAAAAAAACACGAGATGTAGTCGCTTGTCTTACTATAAATACCACTTGATGCTTATGATTTTCTTACTACCCAAAGGTAGATTGTCATGGTTTATTAAAGGTAATTTATATAAAGCCATTCGGGTTAAACCAAAGGACCTCTTTACACAGAAGCCTACCATCGAACAAAAGTGTATATAAATTACTTCTACTCTCGATGTAAGGGATTTGGTATCATACAAGTTTCTAAGCATAATATATTTAATTCCAGTCAGATTCAATCAAAAGAACCCCTTTCCAAAATAATTATTCAATAATCATAATTCAAAAATGGCTAGTAATATCCATATTTCAAAATATTACATTGTATTTAAGTAGAAAAATTAATTTAAATTTTACAGGTTAAGAACCAGATCTAGTTTTATCAATAACACCAAACCCACACCGATGGGCAAGGAGACAAAGTCTTAAGTCTTCTTGACCGGTGTACTGTTGATGAGTTTCGAATCCCGATCCGGTGATGATAAGGATTGTTTTTTTACTCTTTCTCGACGCAAATGTGGAGCACACCTTTTCTAAACTCATGATCCTACCCCGTAGTGTAAATATTAAGATGGTTCGGACGGGAAGAGAAAAAAAACACGCCAAGACCAAAATAATTGTGGGTAGGAGAAACCGGATCAACATTCCTCGTACCACGTGCTCAACTTAAACATAACCTCATTCTTTCACCGCTCTTTTCTCTTATATCACAATGATCGTTCCCGCCTTTTCTTGCAATAATAATAATAATAATAATTATTATTATTATTATTATTATTATTATTATAATTATTAAAACTGTAGCGTAAATCACAAGAACTGAAAACAAAACAACCTCTGGAGGACCAGTGTTACGAACACGGACAAATGGTCTGTATGGTGGAATGGGAATGGGTAGAGGCAACTCACCTTCACTTTATGTTGTCTGATTGGTGTTGTCTTGGAGCAGTCATCTTCATTAACACACGCACACTAATAACTGAGATTGGACCGCTTCCAGGTGAAAGCTCACGGAACCTATAACCATCACTTATGGGTCGATCAAGTCTCAACACGCGACTCACTAAAATCGGCAGAACGAAAAACCGCGCCAGCGACACTTGGCGGGAAAACAATAGACCTAGAGGGTTCCAGGTATGTTCTTGTTGCCTCCAAGAGTGAGGAAAGGTTAATGAAGGTGGAAGGAGTCAAGAAAATATAAGAAAAGACCAAAAAACCGTCTAGACCACAACAAAAGGCAATCAGACCACAAGACAAAACAAAAACTAACTAATTTCGAGGCATAGAGAACCTAGATAAAGGAAGCACTATCCAAAGAGATAGCATAGAGGACAGAAACATGAAGTAGAGACTAATGGTACTGATCTAACAATAAACAATGCACAAACGATAACAATAGTTGTATTTAGAGCCGAAGAAAAAATTATCAGTAGAAATCATTTTCAGTAGACTTCACAAAGAGGAGGGAAGAGAGCAAAGGAATAAATGGGAGTAAAAGCGAAGTAAATCATTTAACAACTTTGGTAGTCGAATGGTTTGAGTCTAAGGCATTACGATCGCAATAAACTGAACTGCTAATGAGAGGGAGATCGTTGTTCGAATTCAACTAGGTTGAATTGAGGGTTTTTCCATAAATTGTTTTCCACTCCTCCTCTAAGCAAATTCGGGTAAACTTCCTCAAAATTCAACCATCCTCATCTCGAGTATTTTAGCGTAACTGGCGCAAATGCATGCATATAGCCCAAACTGTTATCAAGACTCGCTGCTAAAAAAATATATTATTACTACTAATGGCCATTCCCAAATTTCGCGTGTATGAAAAACACGCCCACTGCTAGTTTCTGCACGGCAAGAGTTGAAGGACGGTCAGCGTAGCGACCCAATAACGTATTCATGGCGGCAGGTTAGAGAACCCAACATCGGCGCGACCTTGCCCCGGGTCGATAACTTGGTATCGATTAGTTCTGTCAGAAGAGGCTCGACAGCGAGCAACAATGGAAACTGACGATGGTTATCATCCGGTGATCCCAACTTAACTTCCGCTAGACAAATTCAGTCCATCACTTTTCGAATGAATGTTTTCAAACGCTCGAGCATCGGCACTCGCTAAAAATTGAAAATATATCGATTTAAAATATTTGTATGTGTTTTACAGCTGTCAATAGTCACATGACATAGAATAGTGTTGCGTCGAATCTACTATATTTAACAAATAAGAATCTTAATTTTTACCTAAGAATTTTTAAAACATATTTCCTTTAGTAGGCCTAAAAATGCCAGGCAGTTCCTCTAATTTCCGCTCCTCGTCCCTTTTAAGTTAGGCCCTTAAAAAGTTTCAATTTTTCGTTTAATTACAGCGCTCTACGCGTTGCCCTGTGTCTTGAACTTCTGATATAGCACATGAAGTCTAGTAATTAAAAGTGGGTACTAATATAATTTGTTTACATTAATTATCTTCAGCTTGATTTTAATAAAGGCATCTTTAAAAATGTTGAGAAAACTTTTGTGTCCCTATCCACAAATAAACACTAGTGTTTGATTTCCTCTTGAAATAATTATTTACGACTAGAACACTAGGCTGAGTTGATCAACCAGTATAAATTTTATTTCCATCATAAATAACATTAATAACAACAAATAATGGGTACAAAATGGGGTGTGTTTATATGAAAAGTCAGGGAGCAAAAAAAAATAGGTATGCTATTCGGCGTGTGCCAACTAGGACTCCTTTGGTAACTTCTGGGTCTAAGGCTACTGTCAGGCGAGCAATAAGTGTCAATAAGTGCCACTTGATGTGGGTGACAGATGACGCCGGAATGATGCATCCAGTGACCTTGTAGGGCTACGGCCAGACGAGCATTAAGTGTCAATAAGTGCCACTTGATGTGGGTGACAGATGATGCCGGAATAATTCCTTCATATAATTAAAATGTAACGGGCCAGGCAGGGCAGTAAATGTTGCTCGGTAAGTAGTGGACGGAGCGTCGTCAAGAACACGTCGCGATGCTCGAATCTAGGCCAGAACCCATTTGAAGAACTACAAAAACTGCTGTACATCGGCTACATTGAGCTATATATGTAGCGGAATGATAATCTACTTGTAATTTATTGTGTTTCCATATGTTTTTACGTATGAATGATAAGCGTGAGCGTATGTGTAAGGTTTTTCTTTTGCTTGCTTTTTGTGATTTTGGTATTTGTATTTGTTTCATAATTTGTCATGTTGTTATAACTTTTTTTAGATAAACATTTCTAGCCAAATCATTAATCAAAATTACGTTTTGCTTGAGTTACCTTAGGCGTCTTCAAGTCAAAACGAAATTAAAACTAAATTCAAATTAAAAAAAATTTAATAATATTTTGACTTTAAAAACACTGAAGAAATTCAAGCAAAACATCGTCTTTAAATTGGATCCACACAATAGATATAAGATATTATTCAAAGTTTTCACCATTATATGTTTCAAATAAGTTTTTATTGTAGGTAAATGTTTCCCTTCAAAAGGTCAAGTTCCCCACACACTGTCGTTAAAACTGAGATTAAGGAAAGGAAGGGCGAGGGGGTCGGTCACATCATTGACTTCCCCTTCCCCCTACTGATCATGGTGTGTAAGCAGCAATTAACAAGTCGGCACGTATTTACAGGTTAATTAGAGCGGCGTTGCCTATAGCTGTTCGTTACGGGCCGGACGGAACAACAGCTTGAAAGGTGCAGGCTCGTCACACCGTCGTAAAAGACGACGACGGGCCAGTTTCTGATGGGCTACGATCACACTAAGAGTTCCCGGACGTCATAACACTTTCGTTGTTCACTTGATATTCATTTGTCACCTACCCAAATCAAATGAAATAATTATGTGCGATTTTAAATTAACACACTGTTCTGATGTGAACAATGAGTGTGCCAATAACTACCTAATGATTTGTGGTCTCATCAAGGCTCGCCAGGTGCTAAAACCGGGCCCGGTATCAGAAGCAAAAGCGCGGGAACCCCTTTCTTTGTACTACTCGACTTCAGTGGTTGCGATAATTTATTTCTATAAAGGGAGAAGGAGGGGATTAGCAGAAGAAGAAAAAAAAGTGCTTTTGATCCCAGAGTCAAAGAAGCACCCGGGTAGTCTCCACCGGCAAATGTCTAGAAGATATTTGGAGTGGCTTAAATCCGAAATTTTTTCAGAAACTAGACTTTTCTATTAGCAATTTGGAATGGCCATTCCCCAAAAATATTTTGAAATTTGGGTGCTTCTAGAAGTTATCAAGCGTGGTTTTTTGCCCGAAAAATTAGACATACCTTTATGAGGTAATTGGAATGGTTCTCCTAAAAAAAACTTTGTAAATTGGATGATTCTGCATGCTATTTAAGTCTATCCTCCTTAGGGTAACTTTTGAATATTTAATGCCTCTATAAGCAATTTGGAGTGGTCATCTCCTGTAAAATCTGGGAAACTAGATTCCTCTATAACTTATTTGAAGTGTCACTCCCCCATACATTTTTTAATATTTGAATGTATATATAAGTAATGTATTTGTAGTAGTATTCACCTGCCAATTTAAAAAAAATATTATATTCCTCTAATAGAAGATATCTGAAGTAGTCCTACCCCTGCAATTTTTTTAAAAATTGGATGACTTTATAAGCTCTTTAGAGTTTGATACAAAGTCATCTTTCAGCTTTATTCTCGATAATATCATAGGGTATTGAAACACATATGTGGGGTGAAGAGGGGAGTTTATTGCAATCGGAAAAAGCGGGGGATTAAATTATTTCCAGCGGGGAAATGAGCCTCCTGTTCCGCCACCCATGCTCGGCTTAGGCTTGCTTGTACATTATTTTTAAACTGTGTTGACGCTCTTACAAAACGAAATCAATGTATGCAAATTAATACGTAACTAAACACTGAAATGTTAAGCACATGATTAAATACTTACAATTTAAATTGAGCTTCATCTACTACCTGACTATCGTTATGTGTCAAATTTAATTATAATAAACATTATTTTAACACAGACTAGGGATAAAATTACATATTTAACATAAACTTTTTAAAGTCAACAACCTGAGGGTTGATTTGATGGGATCTCTATCCATCAGGCGCTGTTTAGTACTGCCTGCACCATCTGGTGAAAATCCCATGTAATAGGAAATCATAGAGAGTGGGGGTTCCCCGTTGCTTTCCACACTGAATTTCTATGAGTGAGCGCGAAAGGGTTTACCCTTTTTCCAGGAAACGAAGTGTGACATACCTTCCAGGGTTCTTATACATGCCACAATCGACATGGGAACGACGGCTTTACTTCCCCTCTGAAGGAAGTTGTGCTACGGATTTTTATCGCTCAAGAAAAATCCATCGACCTGGCTGGGTTTGAACTAACGAACATCGGGTCCTGAGGCAAGCCCTTTCTTTAACCCAAGACCACCCAAGTCAACATATATAACAGAGGCATGGATAAACTAAGATATGTCAGCAAAAAAAAGTTATTTTTTTAATCCTATATCTTTACCTAGATGCACTTAATGGATTGTATAGACTATAATAATTAATGGTATATTATGACAACAATAAAAACCTTTGCTTCGATTTCAACTTCGCTTCACATTAAAACAGTAACCTTCACACACACCTTTTATTTTGAAATATTTATAAATTGCCACAAAGTAATCATAATGAATTCAATGCCCTAACCGTAAAGTAGTTTAAATTGTATTGAAATAGTGTTCATATGCTTACGTAAAAAGGAAAAAACAGATTGTAGGATGGTTAATATATTATTGATTAATATCTGGATTAATTACCGTTTACGATAAAACCAAATTACTTTTTATGCGTTTCATGAAATGAATAAGCCTAATTGAATTACAAAAATTCCCTAATGTAGAGCACTGAGTTGCATTGCAGACATTTAGAAATGCTTGAATATTTATGAAGTGGTTTAATATTTTTTTCTAAATGTACGGTAGGGGAAAGTTTCCACTAGTTAAAGAGCTTAAATTTCAAGTTTAAAGGGTTTAAAAATTGGTGTGATATCTTATTTAAAAGCCTATAAAACAATCGCAAATTGTCTATCTTTAATGGTTGTGACCTTATCAAAACATGACTCTATTTTATTTATGAAGGATAACTTTAGGTATCTAGCCTTTTGATTTAATCTCAGAAGCACAAATTTTCGAATAAATACATCGTTAACTGGTCTGAAACCTGATGATAATTTTCACTTACATTTGGTTGAAAAGGATATTAAAATATATTAAACAATTTCTTAAATAATGCGAGATTTCTAAACGTCTGCAACGCGTATCAGTGCTCTTCACGCAGCATCCTTAAGATGGGAGTGTAGGGGACGCGCTAAAAGGTCAGTGTTTTTGTAGTTTTATATTTTGTTGGATAAAATAAATAAAATATTGCTTCAGTAGAAACATAGAGTTAAAATTTCCTCACATGGTGTTATCAACAGTTATTGAATATCTGTCATGAGCATAGCGGCATTGGACGAGAAACATTTTGAATGAAGAAAAAAAGTTATCATTAAATTCTAGGGCATCCTTGACAGATATTCAACAGTTGTTGATAATACTTTGTGAGGAAATTTAAACTCTTTATGTCTACTAGAGTAATCTTTTATTTATTTTAGCCAAAAATATGTTTTACTATAAAAACTGCAAAAACACTGCCCTTAAGTTTTGTTTAATACACGCCCACCTTAAGAAAGCGAGGGAAAATAAGTATCTTTGTATGCGTCCTACACACTTCTATGTCGTACTCTAATGGTAAAATAGTGTTGCCAACTTTTTTTTCACTAACCACAATTCATAGCCCCCCCCCCCCCCCTCCCTTCTCCTCATTTTTAGCTCAACAGCGAGAGATCATTAGCAACCGATGTCGCTGATGTTGTGGGATGGTCCAATCTGACAGCTTCCGCCCCATTGAAAGTTTCATCATAATGCTGTATCACCAACACGCTTGAATTCTCGCTTGATTTATTTTGACACCATGTCAAATGGACATCATATTATGCAAACAGAACATCAGATAGGAGCGCAAAGGAACCAAACGAATCTACGTCAGATCTACTGAGAATTAAATATGAAACTGAAAAGCCTGTGACAGCGCAGATTACCGAGTTTGACGGGACGTTTCAATGCCAAGGTGACTCTTTAATTAGCGCCATCACGTCTCGATGTCTTTTTTCAGGTTAAACGTTATGTACTAATTACGCTAATGAGTTAGAAATGAGGAAGGTCAAATTTAGAGTAAGAGTAAACGCAATTGCGTGAACTAAGTGTGGAAACCAGCTAGGAAAAAAGCCCTCAGTACACCTGACCTTAGTTCGAACTCCGATATTACTGTCATTTGCAGTCTAGTTTATTGCAAGAGTGACGGCTTGGACCATGCAGCCACCGAAGCGGGTGATCCATGTTTTTAATTACATTAAAACACTCTTATGTGACTGCATGTTCTAACGCGTTAAACTCGCAGTAGACTAGACTGCCGAAGACGGGGAGATCAAGGTTCAAGTCTCGTTGGGTGTATGAAGGTTTTCCAAAATTGTTTTCCACTCTCTCCCCACACAAATGCAGGTACATTTCTTTAAAATATAGCCTTACTAATCCCTAAAACCATCAGCGTAATTAGTACACAAGCGTATAACCCGAAAGGGTAGTAACACAAGATGATAAAAAAATTATTATTAAATAGGGTAGGGAAGGTCAAATTAAGAGGAAATTTACCCGAATTCGCGTAGAGGCTGAGTGAGAAACCATTTACGAAAAAACATTCTCGGAACATCCAAATTCCCTGCCATCAAACAACCGGACTAGTTCAGGCTGACGTTTAGGCTATGGTCACAGTAGCACCGTAATCGGCCGAAATATAGTTCGGGCGTACTCGGCCGACTCCTCCGATATTCTCAATCTCATGGTCCTCCATTAACTTGGTCCTTTATCTATGGTCATAGTACAACCGTTAAGTTCGGCCGAATACGTCCGGCGTCGGACAGATTCAAATCGATTTTTTTTTTCCGGACGAACTGTCCGATTTTCAAAAGATCATCTGTACTCTATCTTGAGAAAAGCATGGTAAAATGGTGGACTGTGAAAGGTTAATAACTTTGGTATTTGGAAAAAAAAAAGAGTTTGTGGGATTTAAGAAGCAATCTATATCATAATAGAGATAATTCTAGGATTTTATGGCATGAGGTTGCAAGAAAAAATGGAAATTACAAGTAAGTATTTTTATTTTAAATTAACTTGTTCTCAAAAATAATCTATTAATTTGGTTGGTAATAATATTTTAATTATTATAACAACATGATAGGACATTCGAAATAAACGATGATTATTAAAGAAGTTTTCAAATAGGGGTCCACCTATTTAATCAAAAATTCACATTTTACATTAATAACATTATCATTCTAACATATCGACCATAATATTATAGTAATTTGTGGCTAGTGTGTTTAAGAAAATACACCTTTTGGCTGAAAACGGCGTTACTCTGACCACAGCCGTCAGCCGAATACAGTGTCCCCCCCCCCAAACATATTTCTTAGTCGGTAACCAGTCAAGAGTTTCTAGATCCCACCAAAGAATGAAAACATAAAAAACAAATGTTAACTGAGTTGTTTGAAGTTTTTAGTGAGACGGCTATTAGAGACATAACATAATTTCGGTACAAACAATAGACCCCACGCCGTTACTTTACCATTTAATGTAAGGGAAAGATACCGATAATCAGAAGGATCCTCCTTTAGTTCAAGTTAGCGCTACCGATTGAGCTAAAGTGTCTTGACTAGATGGCTTAGTCCCCTTTCACTATATAAATTAGCAACCTGACACATGTTTGTTTATCGAGAGCAATAATTGCTTCAATACACGCAAACAACTTTCAAATGTATATTAATGAGTTTATTGGTTGATTAAGAAAATTGCCGATTTAAATATAGTAGGATTGTGGCTAGAAAGAACTTATGAAAAATACCAACATACATTTTTGCGGTCAACAGTGATCACATTTTAATTTATTATAAATATTGTTTAATAAGGTTTTTTTTTTTGCACTGCATCTTACTTCCCGTTCGGGTTACACGCTTAATTACGTTAAAGGTTTTAAGTAATATGAAGGTTATATTTAAAGGAAATGTACCCACATTTTCGTGGAGGGAGAGTGGAAAACCATCCTCAGTGCACCCGAGCGAGATTCGAACCTCAATCTCTTCGTCGTCGGCAGTCTAGTCTGCTGCGAGAATAGCGCCTTGGACCATGCAACCACCGAAGTAGGTTTTATAGGTATTGATAACATCTAAAGTGACAGGTAAATAAACCATGATTGGACGTATGAATATGTATGAAAATTGTTTTAGTAGCTTATATAAGTCAAAAAAGTTATTTCCAATATAAATCAGACTCTACAAACACACAAGCTATTTAGTCTATTTTACACATTGCGATTCAAATATCTGAGCCAGAGAGATAACTGAATTATTTATAACACGCCAAGGTAGCAATTGATTTTTTTTAAATATGGTGACCTTAAATTGTCGCTTGTCTCATTCATGCTTAAACTAAAATTATTATTAGCACCGCGTCTTACTACCCATTCGGGTTATACGCACTTACGCTAATGTGTAATGGTAGGGTGATTGTGAGATGAAATGAAGGACCTACAGTTTAACGTGGAATCCGAACCACGGTGGAGGCCTGGCATTCCCCACATTCACAAGATGTTTGTCAGAGGTGAAGGAAGGGTTTGGCAATCAGATAAATCTGTGCTGGGACCGAGTATTGAACCCCGGCCGCCAGCACAGAAGTCTGACACCTTACCCCTAGACCACCTTAAACTAAAACATGTATATGTTAGATGGGAGTGTAAGGAACACGATAAAAGATAAGTGTTTTTGCAGTTTTTATTGCAAAACGATTTTTGTTTGGCCAAAATAAAATAAATATAGCTCCAGTGGAAACATATAGTTTAATTTTCTTCACGTGGTCATATCAACAGTTGTTGAACAACCTTTAAGAGCATGGCAGCATTAAATGAAGACAAAAAGTTGTCATTAACTTCCAGGACATTCTTAACGGATATTCAAGAACTGTTGAGGTCACCATGTGATGAAAATTAAACTCCATGTTTCTACTTGAGAAATATTTGATTTATTTTGACCAAAAAAAAAAGTGTTGGTGTAAAAACTGCAAAAACACACCTTAACTTGGGTCCCCTACACACCCACTTTAAACATGTTATTTCTTGTAACAAAAACATCCCCTCCAGCTCGACTTCTGGAACTACTCAAGATACACATAGTAGTGGGGGTACGCAGACTAAGGCGTTAGTTTCATCTCATCTGATTCGTCAGTGACGGGGGATGGTTAGGATTGTGATATCAGCCGGTTGTATCGAAATATTTTCCCACTTTCCCTTCCCTTCAAATGCGGATACATTTAATATAAATTGTAGTTTCCATATCACTCGTGCCAGTGGGCACACGGTCTATTGTCAAGCTCATTTCATCTGGTTTTTCCCGTGACGGGGAGATTGGTGTTGGAAGCCCGACCGGATGTATTGAGGGTGTATTTTCCTTAATGGTTTCCCACATTCCCTTCACGCAAATCCTGATACATTTAATCCATACCCAATTAGCTTAGCTTAATGCGGATATCCCTAACTAGATATTTTGCCTATGAATACCAAAGAGTTGTTTTTTTCTTCTTTATAGAGAGACCAACTGGCGAGAACATGGACTATTGAAACGTGGAATGTGAGAGAAGTGTGATAAAGTAAATGAAGTGTTAAAAATAAGGGTGGATATTCAGTGTGAATGTGAAACCTAGTGGAAAGGTAAAAATGTTTTGATGAGTGATGGTATAGCCTAGCAATGTGGTCAGGTATGAATGAATGGGTAAAGGGAAGTCAGGGAGTAGGTTTAATCCCAAGTCCAACGTATAAACTGTTTGTGAGATATGAGTTGGTGTCATCTAAACGTCTATGGATACGTCTGAAAATAGTCACAGTTTCTTGCCTACTCCGTAAGGGAACAGCGTGATTGGTTTTGTATTTATATAAAACAGTGAAAATACATTAAAAAATATGTATATTCTTTCTGTTAAAGATTTTAATTTATTAAAATTAAAATGTTACCTAAGTTACCTGATCCTTTGTGTACTTATTATAGAACTTTAACTATTATGCATGATCTGAACTCACGGGATGTTAAGTTAAACTTTTTGTTATGGTGACAATATGTTGTTTTTTTTTGTTTTTTTTAGGACCAGTACTGTTTTTTGAGGCGATGTCCTGTGGAGCTAAAAAAAGCGTTAGTACATCCATAGTAACTGGTTTTTAATCAATTAGGCCTACTTCCAAAAGTACTTCTTGAGGTTAGAGAAATGAAATTGAATTGAACAATGCTGGTGCAAGAAACATCAGCCTTGAGAAAAAAAATTTATAAGTTTTATTTACAAGTTTTTTTATCACCATGTCTTACTACCCGTTAGGTTACACGCTTATGTACTATACTAATTACGCTAATGATTTTAGGGATTAGAAAGGTTTATATTTATAGGAAGTGTACCCGCACTTTCATGAAGAGAAAGTGGAAAACTATTTTGTAAAAACCACCCTCAGTACACCCTACCGAGATTCGAACCTCAATCTCCCCATCATCGACAGTCTAGTCTCCTGCGAGAGTAACGGCTTAGACCATTTGGTCACCGAAGCGGGCAAGTTCTATATGCTGAAAGTTATGTATATGTGCGATGACAATTAAAGTTCCTATCTAATGTGTAATTTATATAAATTACCATGAAAAGGGAAGAAAGTATCAACTGATTTTTGTAAGAGTTTTTTTTAGCATCGTAATTTGTAAGTAGTTCGTTCTTTGAGGTATTTTTCCTTACCAGAATTCTACTAGAAATTAGGAGTAGTCAACATCCTAAATTTATTTATTCAATATCACAAGTCGGAGAAAAATAATTATTTTATCTATTATTTGACTTGATGTAACTAAGTGTTAGTTTTCTTTTCATAACCACGTCTTACTACCTATTTAGAGACAATCTACCCGCATTTGCGTGAAAGGTGAGTGGGAAACCGTTTGGACAAAAAGGTTGTTAAAAGAACCGACCGGGATTCAAACCACGAATTACCAGTCATCAGTAGGACAGTCTAATACAATAGTGACGCTTTAGATTATTAGTGTTACTTTGAATAAACAATGAAAAAGGCATTTTAATAGCTTTGTATTTAACTATGTTTCCTTTATCTACTCCATTTCTCAATTTTTTTGTAATATATATATATATATATGTCATGATTGATATAGTTGTCCTGCTTTTTCTATTAAAAATATGGCCACCATGCTTATGGTACACATGTAACTTTTTTAGTTTCTAAATAGAACTATACATACGCCTTTTGTCACGAAAGTAAATAAAATGTACACTCGTAAAATGTAATTATAAATAAGAGGCGATAGCTCTTATCTTTTGAATTGATGGCCTAAGCTTAGTGGTATATAGTCCATTTCTCATAAAAAGGTATTTTAAAAATTACAACCACATTTTTTTTCAGTCAACAATGTTATCATTTTACTGTATTATTAGTGTTATTTTGATAGGTATTAATAATAATATCTATCAAAAGTGATAGCTGCAGAGCACAAGACCTGTCGTATAAAAACGTGGAAGTGCATCTAGTAACTTTTCTGTCAAATAAGGTCATTTTTATGAAAATTGGACTGTACCTCTTCCTTTTTATCTTAGGTTATTTTAGTTAACGTCAAAATGCGCCTGAAAGGTATGCGCAGAGGCGTGTAGTGAGTTTCATCCTGTCTCTTATGCGCGAAACTTATCATAAACACGACCATCCACGCACGCTCGTCACAGAATAACCAACTGCCGCGTTTGGCTTTATAACTTGACATAAATCAACCGTCAAACACAGCTCCACGGGCGAATGGCTATCTTGGGTACGACGAAGGGATATAAAGAGAAGTAAAAAGGTGTAGCATTGTCTAAAATTGTATAAATATAGAATGTGTCAGAGTGCTTTTATAGACTCGGGTCATGCAATACAGTTTGTTTAAGCATGTCACGACACCAGTAGCGGCTCGTGTATAGGCACTGCAGAACTGCAGCAGCCTCTAATTCCATTTGATATTATCGATAACATTTAATATAATGAGTCATTTTTTTCTTTAATTCTTTATTTATTTTTGTAGTACAATATATATTCCTTAAGCTTAATGTCAGTACTTCATTAGCTATCCCTAGTTTATGAAAAAATAACAAAACCTTTGTATGGAACTGTGCACTTCACAGTGCTGGCAACGTGGTGTTTGACTGTTGTGCGCATGCGCACATAGGAGGGGAGTGAGGAGGAAGGCTTGACTGCCAGGTAGAGAGAGCACTGTTGCTCTCGCAGTGCCGGCTCTGGCGTGATGGTAGAAGGGAGTTTTTTTTACTCAGCGTGTGTTGTGCTTAAAAACCATGTACCATATTCTTGAATGTGATAAAGTGTAGAAGAGTGAAAAATTATAGTATTATTCTGCTTCCGGCTATTCTATTTGATTCATTTTTTTTCGGTTCTTTTATTTAACAGAAAGACTAAATGCGCTTGGAGTACTTTCAATGGAGAAAAATTTCCTCAATTGTCATCCAGAGATCAAGGAGAAAATTATTTAACTTTTTGCGCAAATTAAAACAAGAAGAATGGATTTCATTTTTAAATTAATATATCATGCTTGAACCGTAAAAATTTAAGTTAACGTAAGTAAAAAAGTTTTGTTTTTTTGTTTAAGATTTTTATCAAGTTCCTGAATAAATTTTCTTTTTATATAAGTTTGTTTTTCTTTCACACAATTTTAAAACAAAGGTTAAAAAAATTCTGGAGCAGCACCCCCACTAATTTTAGCTATGAGCCACCATTGCACGACACTAAGAATGTATAAGTTTTGGCTTTTCTTGGCAAAAATAAAACGATAAACTGTACTCCATCTACGGTAGAAGTGTAGGTAAATGACAGCTAGTAGAAGGTTTGCAAACATTGGTTGAAATTAACAAATGCCAACCTATTCGGAAATAAATATTATTTTCTTAGTAATACTATGTTATCAATAATTAATTTCGAATTGGTTGGCATTAATTACTTTCAGGCAATGTTTCCAATTAAGAACCTTCTGCTAGCTGTCACCTACCACCTCTCCTACCCTGGGTAAGGTATAGTTAATTATTTAAGTTGGTATGTTTTGTCAATTACATATCTTCATTGTTTGTAAAGCTAAACATTCTCAAACGACGTGTATTTTAATTTTATTGTAGTCCTAAAAATAAATAATATAATTAAGTATTTATTAATTACTGGTGACCTGGTGTTCTAGGGGTAAGGTGTCGGACTTCTGTGCTGGGGTACTGGGTTCAACCCTCGGTCCCAGCACAGATTTATCTGATTACCAAACCCTTCCTTCACCTCTAACAAGACGTGTATTAATCACAACTTGTGAATGTGGGGAATGCCAGGCTTCCACCGTGGTTCGAATTCCACGTTAAACTGTAGGACCTCCATTTCATTTTACAATCACCCTACCATTACACATTAGAGTAAGTGCGTATGACCCGAACGGGTAGTAAGACGTGGTGCTAATAATAATAATAATAATAATAACTGTTGAAACGTATAGTCTGTAAAATGCAATTCTTGAATTATTTTCTATTATATTGGATAATCCTTATTACATGCTGATATAATTTTAAGTATACTAAGTACAGTACAGTTTACAGTTGACCTTCTGAATGAGCCCAAACCCATGGAGGACAAAATCGAAAAACAAACTGTTTCTGTCAAATATTTTAATTAATTCATCTTTTTTTAGTGTTCTTCTATGAATATATGATAAATTTATTCAAAATAAATAAATTTGTCTTTGGTGAATCAAAAGGTTATCATAAATGACCAAGCAATTATTTAATTTGATACGCGGATAAAACGCGGAGAAGAAAAAAAAATAAACTAAAAAAAACTGTTCGCTCGTTTATGTGTTCCTAAAAAGAAATTAACTTATATTTAGGTAGGTACTTCATTATTATTTTAGAACAATTTACTACAGTAGAACTGTGCGGCTTTCTGATGCTCAAAGCAGCCCCCACTTCTTGCCTTAGGGTTACACCAGTGTTTCCGAAACTTTTTTTTTATCACGACTCTTAAGAGCCCTTTTATCCAGTTCCAGGCGACACACGACGGCAAAAGCCCTCGCGTTCTGTAAGTGAGTGGGAACAAATTATTCCTTTTGTGCTCTGCCGTCCGAAAAACTTGTCGCGTTTTGTAAAACATGCCGTCGTGCCCTAGAAAACCCCAGCGGCAAAAGTAGCGTGAAATATTCTAAGTACATGGCATCTTACGGGTCCATTGATGCGAGCGCGCCACTTGTCTGCCCTCCGTTGTCTAGAAATCAGAGCTGCCTAGCAGACAAGAATGGTCCAGTTTCCTAGAGGACTACAAGTGGCATTATTGTGTAATTTGAATAATTGATATTTTTTAAATCATTTTTATACAAAAATGGGGGATATGGATACTGAACGTTTTAAAGATGAGTTCAAGAAAAATAAAGCAATTTGATTTTCACTATCGGAGGAGTACAAAACGAGAAATATAAAGAAAAGTCAATGGAGAGAAATAAGTGTATGTGTTTTAACATTCAATAATAGTTTTTTTAAACTTGTCTTTGTCATCTCTTAATTATTTTTTTTTATAAGTTACGAAATGCCCCATCTTCAAATCTTGCAAAGTTGATGAGATGAACATCCAATTTTCTTTTCCTTTTTTCAACGTAAGGTGACAATAGATGACGCTCGGGTGCATCTTACACTCCCCAACACAAAGGAAATTGGCAGCACTGTTAAAATGTACACACCCACCACCAACCACTACTATTAGTTTCGACGGGCAGCAAATGCTGCGTGCATAAAATGAACCTACGAAAAGTAACGGCTTTTGCCGTCGTGTGTCGTGCGACACAAAACGCGTGTATAAAGGCAGCCTAAATATAATATGGTTCCTGCATTGCGACCCAAAGGGTAATTTCAATTTTCTATTATTCTAATTTTAGTGTGTATTAAATTAATGTAATTGAATTAATTTGAAAGGCAAAAACAATATTATTTCAATAACTTTATAACAAAAAATAAATATGTAACGCACCATTTTTAATGAAAATGTGACTTTGTTACAATCTTCAACAAGTGACCAAGTGCCATTTTATCCTTGGGGAGAGTTCTTTAGTATCGATAAATTGTTATTAACTAAATAAATGAATCAACTCCAGTAACAACCTTTTTATCTTACAGATAGAAACTTAATTATTTTCCCGTGAAAGATTTGGTGACAAAAACCTAGTGTTTTTTAGTGACAACCATAAAGCTGCTTCATTTTGTAGGTGATCTCTTCGAGTTTGAGATCCATACAAATCATCATGAGAATCTGGATCGTTACAAAACCTGAAAATCCTTGTTCACAGAGGTAAACTAAATAGTGTTAGAAGATGGAAAAGAGCTTTTTCAATTTCCCGAGTCAGAATGGGCTACTCCTTGAGTTGAGTTCAATATCCTGACTAAAGGAGACTTTCAAAACGCTGTTTCGACACCGTCTCTACCGTCAGTATTACAGTAACTATTCAGAATGTCCCAGTTTGGTGGAGCGAATGTAATATATCATAAAAGTTTGAAAGGGGGGGGCGGAGGGGGGGAACAAAACATTCCCACGACTCCCAGGAATATCCTTGAGACCCAGGGTTTGGGAATCACTGGAGACCAATAGATCACCGACGCCGGAGGCCCCGGTGTAACTCCCCCGCTCCCCCTTTTTCCAAGATTCGAACCCAAATCCCATTTTGAGGTAGAGTTTCGCTACACGCCAACCGATAAATACGGTTCGAGAAAAGAGAAATGGAAATTTTCAATAAATAATTTCACCGCCAGGGTTGTTTTGAGCGGTAGCAGGCTAGGTTCCGAGGCCGAGCACGTCCCACCGGCTGCTTACATTTAAGGGTTGATGGCTTCGTTCAACGGTGTGGTCTCTTTAACTTCTGACCGAGAGAATGCCAGGACATTCTTCTTTAGAATATATACTATCAGTAATATTCCCTTAAATGAGATAAATTTAGTTTCTAATACCCACTTATGAGAGCGCTAAAACGTACACACACAAAAGTATGTCGATACAAATATTTTTGCTTGAAAAACTCAAAGAATCGGTATGTTGGCATACTAAATGTCAGAATCGTTTGTGTATTTTGCCGGTGACGGGAAGGCCAGGGTTAGAATCTTGGTCAGATGTATCAATGGAGAATTTAGCTTAATTATATCATTCTTTCACTCCACTCAATTGAAGGTGCATTTGCTTTAACATCTATCATACTTATCCGTAGACCAAAAGCGCAGGATTTTTTTAATGGGTATATCCCGAACTTGTAGTAAGACGAGGTGGAAAAATTACACACGCATATATATAAAGATGAATCTTTCATTTATAAAGCGAGGAGGAAGGAAATTTTAATTTGTGCGACCATTTATAATATTCTTTATTAATTAAAAACGGCGAGGAAAATTTCTCGCGCGCTTACAGAGTGAAGGGGAACCTATATATTCATGTTCATCCACTCGGCGCGTCAGTCGATAACAGGGAGATTTATTTATCCGCCAATCCAAGCGACATATCGCCCAAGTGAACGGAAATGTCAGCCGCCTCCCAACCCCCCCTAGAACGTACACGAACACGTGGGTAAATGGTGGGGCGGGGGGAAGGGATAGAGGTGAAGTATATCCCTCGGGAACCATTCAACCGCCTTCCTTTTGGTTCTGGGGAAACCATTCATTTCGAGAGCTGCGAAGGACCCGATACATTCTCTGGTACGTAGCCTATTTCAAATGGCTTTACGTTCGCGAGCGACTGCTAATTCGTGACATAAAAAAAGCGCTCTACAAATTGCCCTGAAGGGAACACTCAGCCCCCACGTTCTATAGAATAACAAAATGGAAGGTAAAGGTAAAAAAAAAGGAATAAAGTCACATTAGACACATTTTACAGAGAGACTTTTATATCTCAAGCCCCATAAGGACCCTAGTAAATCCTTTTTTTTTAAATAAATTTAACCCAGTCAAAGACCTCAAGTTGAAACATACAGGTTTCATGATTGTCTAAAAGAGGGCAGCACTAGTTCAGTTTTGAGTTAAAATTGGACACTCCCCCTTTTTTCTCCTGTACCCTTCAAATATTAGCGTTCGAGCGGTTGATCGTAATGTCCATGTTCTAAGAGTTCGTGACTCAGTGGTTAGGTGAGCCATTTTTTTATGTACTGACAATAAGTGAAATATAATTTTGGTGGGGTGGAAAATATTAAATTCTTTACCCATGTCAAAAGTGAATGCATTTTACTTAATTAATAATATTCTTTTGGGAAATATCCTTTGACAGGGATTTCCACTGCTGTTAGTTGTAAATACATTTTTAACACCGTAAAGTTAAAGTTAAATTTTTCAAAATTTGAAGAGCATAATGTTTGCCTAGAACATCATGTGAAGGAACATTTTCTTTAATTTACACTTTTTTATCTTAAGAATTTTACTAAAACACTTTAGGTGATATTTTAAACATTAAAATATCGAGTATAACTTTTTTTTAATTAATACATTAAAATTACTAACGGAACGTACCATTTAATGAATATGATTTACATAATAAATACATAAATAGAACATACAATCAATATTTACAATGCGGAGGTGCCAGTTTTTCTTTTACTGCAAATTAAAACAACAGCAAATCATTGTAAACACTATCCAATGTGACAAACTTTACTAATTTGGTTGTTAATTTATTATACTTAAATTAGTGATAGAAATTGTAAAAAAAATTTTGAAACAATAATTGTTATTACTTATAAGACGAGTAAAAAAACCTTCTCTCGCCAGTATGGATAGGTAAAACCATTTTTTTTTAACAAAACAAAAAAAAACTCCGGTACTACATATTTAACACAACTACAACGTTCCACTCGGGTGGATTAGCGGTTTTTATTTCATACAGGTGCTAAGTCCTAGCAGATAAAAAAACTCTCTACAATACCCCTTGCCTCGAAGGAGTTGAATTTAAAAAACTGACCTAGTGGCAATTTTAGGGTACAATCTTAAAAATAAAAAAATTTTCATTTGGCATTCCACGATCCAAATATACGATACAATAAATACAATCAAAGAGGAATGTCCCCACGGGGACGGGTTGATCAAGGATTTTTACAGCCCAATTTTCATATGAAGGACCTTCTAGAAAATACAAACAATTTTGCAACCAAATTTAATAACATTTTACTATTTTATTGGTGTCAATATCTATCTAAAATTACGAGATGCCGATAACATGACCCGACGTATGAATACGTTAAATTGTAGGGACGTGCGAGGCTTATTAAATGTTGAAATTAAAGTCTAATCTTCTTCGCTTTGACAGGAGGGACACCCAGGTTAACCTTCGCAACTTCAAAATATTTCAAAGATATAATTTATGTAATTCTTTTTATCAGCGTGTCTTACTACCTGTTCAGGTTATCCGCACCTATAATAATTACGATAATGCGGTAGAGATGAGGAAGGAAGCATTTTATTATTATTATTATTATTATTATTATTATTATATTATTATTAGCACGCGTATTACTACCCGTTCGGGTTATACGCACTTACGCTAATGTGTAATGGTAGGGTGATTGTAAGATGAAATGGAGGACCTACAGTTTAATGTGGAATCCGAACCACGGTGGAGGCCTGGCATTCCCCACATTCACAAGTTGTGGTTAATAACGTCTTGTCAAAGGTGAAGGAAGGGTTTGGTAATCAGATAAATCTGTGCCGGGACCGAGGATTGAACCCCGGACACCAGCTCAGAAGTCCGACACCTTACCCCTAGACCACCAGGTCACATTTTAGAAGTAATCTCAACATTTGTGTGGAAGTAGAGTGGAAAACCATCTAATAACACCTACCCTCATTAAACCCAACCGGGATTCATACCCAGATCTTACAGTCGTAACATTAGAATGACGACTTAGACCATTCGGCAAAAGAAGCCGGTTTCAAAGGTAGAAGAAAACTAGATAAATTAAGAAATTTTAAATATATTAATAAATATGACATTTATCACCAAACAATAATTTCTATAACAGCTGCTAAATCGTATTTTAACACACCAGAGATTAAATTACATATATATGACGCAAAAAATTGATAAATTCAAATTTGTCAGCATAAAATAATACCTATATTAAGTTTTGTTTGTTTATTTTCGCTCAACCTTACTCATTTGTTAGAAGCAATAATGAATAATTAAAAAAAAAACTAAAGCTAGAGTTAAATGGCAATAAAAACCTTATCTTACTACTTCGGCTTTGCTTCGCACACCTCTATAAAGTAGATCAACAACTTCTCTAGTAGTCCAAATAAATACCCCTCCTCTGTAAATTGGAATGTTTCTCAGCCCCATTACCCCTCAAATAATGACAATGTTTCTCAGTCCCCCTCACCCCTTAAATAATTAGAATTTTTCTCATAACCCTTCACCCATTAAATAAATAGAATGTTTCTAATCACCCTTCACCCATTGAATAATGAAAATGTTTCTAATCGCCCTTCACCCATTAAATAATGAGAATAATAATAATCGCCCTTCACCCATTAAATAATGAGAATAATTATAATCGCCCTCCACCCTTTAAATAATGAAATAATTATATCGCCTCCACCCATTAAATAAATAGAATGTTTCTCAACGCCCTTCCCCCATTAAATAAATAGAATATTTCTCATCGCCCTTCCCCCATTAAATAAATAGAATGTTTCTAATCGCCCTTCACCCATTAAATAATGAATAAATGTAATCGCCCTCACCCATTAAATAATAGATAATTATAACGCCCTCACCCATTAAATAATGAGAATAATTATAATCGCCCTCCACCCATTAAATAAATAGAATGTTTCTAACGCCCTTCCCCATTAAATAAATAGAATATTTCTCATCGCCCTTCCCCCATTAAATAAATAGAATGTTTCTAATCGCCCTTCACCCATTAAATAATGAGAATGTTTCTCATAACCCTTCACCCGTTAAATAATGAGAATGTTTCTAATCGCCCTTCACCCATTAAATAATGAGAATGTTTCTAATCGCCCATCCCCCATTAAATAAATAGTGTGTTTCTCATCGCCCTTCACCCATTAAATAATGAGAATGTTTCTCATCGCCCTTCACCCATTAAAGCATGAGAATGTTTCTCTCAGAAGACAGAGAGTAGCCCCTAAAAGTCAATTCACCCCTTCCCTCCATATCCAAACAAAAAGCCGATCTGTTGTCCAGGGGAGGGGAGAAGAAATGGGGCGGTGTACAGATTTATTCCACCTACTCTCCCTTCTCTCCTCAAGAGTCATAAAGGTGGGGAGGGGGTAGAAGAGATGCTGGGACCGAGAGGAGCAACCCTCCACCGCCCCCTTCCCTCTCAGTACTGTGTGAGTGCGCACCGCTCGCCAGCCTGCATGGGGATTATCGATTATCTCTTCGCGAGGGTGGTGTATCCCCTCTCCCGAACCCCACTCCTTCCTCAACCCTCGGCTACACACATATCCGGCGCCCCAACACCCCCCCCTTCCCCTTTACCCCATTAAACTACACAACACCACGTGACCCTCCCTGCTTTTTTGTGTGTGTGTGTGTTTTTTTTTTTTAGACTCCGACTTGATCCCGGGAGTTCCTGACTCGCGGTTTCGTCTGATGGTAGACTACCCTGCCAAAAAGAGGAAATTACCATAAAATTCGTCATTATTTAATTGGTTTGGCAATTAAATAGATAGGGATGTATAAAATATAGGAATACATCAAATATTTGGCACAGACATATGCCAAACATAGACACAGAGAGGGATATATAATAATAATATTTAGCACCGCGTCTTACTACGCGTTCGGGTTATACGCTTTAAGTTACTAATTACGATAATGGATTAGGAATTGGGAAGGTCGAATTAGAGGAAGTGAACCCGCATTTGCGTGGAGGGATAGTGGAAAACCATTTAGGAAAAACCACCAGTTCACCAACCGAGATTCGAACCTTGATCTCCCCGTCCTCTGCAGTCGAGCTCAACACGTCTAGAGCGTTAGCCAACTCAGCCACCAAGGCGGGTGATGTATATAAAATATAAGGAAATATAAAATACATGGCACAGACATATGCCAGACATAAACATAGCTAGGGATGTATAATATATATGAGACAGACATATGCCAAACATAGACATAGAAAAGGATATATATAAAATATATGGCAAAGACATGCCAGACATAGACATAAATATGGATCTCTAAAATATGTGACACAGAAAAAGGCATAGAAGCGTTTGATCAAACAGTTTAGATTTCCTTACCAAAAAATACTGTTAATTACTTTAAACTCATGGCTCAACTATAGTTTGATAGTAAAATAAATGGCACAACACAAACGCAAAAACGTTCTCATATTATGTATTATAGTTTGGAAGAAAATGTTCAAAAATAGGTTTTTAGTAAATTAAACATAAGTAAACGTTACTCAAAAATACTAACACATCATTATGTTAGTTGCAATAAACACTCTTTAAATACCTATTTTAAACAAAATAGTTTTAAAAAAATGAATGTCAAGATGGGACATGAAAAACTTAAAAAAAGAAACTTTTTTTTAATTACAGTGTGTTAAACTAAAGACCCGTCCGGATCAGAGTTTTATATAAAAATAAATGAATGCAATTGAAAATTAACTGGATTATTTAATTGCTTTTGGAACATAATCAATGCAACAAGCTGAATTTTTGGATACTCTAAAAATGCAATTGATTACAAACGTGTTTAGTGTTTATTTATAGCATCGGTGGACCCTTTTACCATCTCGGGTTTGGGAGACGGAGCGGGTATGCGTATGAAAAATCGACAAAGATTTTTTTTTTCTCACCTTACTCTAAAACTCGAAGGGTTTCCTCTTTGAAAAAGTTTCCTATCTTGGTTCCTAGTATTGGCTTTTCCTTGCACCTTGTAAGTAATTGACGCCCCTGGCCGCCCGTCACCCAGCCAATCTGCGAGCGCCCTGTGTTAGAACGATAACGCATCTCCCCTCTCCTTTATTGGGTACGTGAGTAAGTTGACGAGACTCCTCTCTAGAACTCGGTTCAGGGACTTGGTTATTAGCTGCGCGCTCACTTAAATAATAATTTCAATGGATTAAGGTAATTCGACAATAAAAATGACTAAGATTTTTTTGAGCCTATAAAATTTTGGCAGGGAATTTAACATATACTCAATTCACGTTAGGAATTACTCTCTGAAAGGTCTATTTTCCTACCAATATCCTAATATATGATAGATTTCTAGATGGATAAAAGGCCTTTCAGAAAACAATTCCTACGTTGAACAGACCTTGGAAAAATAGCAAGTAGGCTCAGACCATTCCATCAACACCGACCAGCTAAGAAGGATGGAGTACACTTTGCCTGGGTGTGTCATTTGTTGGGATTATCTGACCCTCTATCCGGCCCTGGAGTGTAGTGGTCAATGCACCTGACTACGGGACTAGGGTTCCCGGTTTCGATTCCTGGCTGGTAACTTGCGTATTTTTCCTGAAAGGGGAACTACCTCGAGGGTCGCCAGGATTTGGTTAATTATAATTAGGATTAAGTTTTGTTAAATGTTGCCAATGGTTCCACGCCTTCATACTCCCTAACACCATCCCCTTATCTAATCGGGACATGGAAAGAGCATCCACGGAAAGGCGGTACGATCGGTAAATTCGGGCGTCCCCCGGATAATATTACATTAGTATTGGATAATATTTCCACTGGTGAGCTGTGAATGATGTAACTCAGGAATGCAATATTATTATATTATCCGAAACTATGCCTCGGCCTGGCATATTATGTTCTGCTAGTCAATGTTGTATATACAATCAATAAAGTTTAAACAACAAATTTCACTAAATATACATTTATAATTAATATTATTATTATTATCACCGCGTCTTACTACCCATTCGGGTTATACGCACTTGCGCTAATGTGTATAGTTAGGGTGATTGTGAGATGAAATGGGGGACCTACAGTTTAACGTGGAATCCGAACCACGGTGGAGGCCTCGCACTCCATACATTCACAAGATGTCTTGTCAGAGGTGAAGGAAGGGTTTGGTAATCAGATAAATTTGTGCCGGGACCGAGGATTGAGCCCTGGGCCCCAGCACATAAGTCCGACACACTAATTTATAGTCTCAATGATAAACAATCGGTAGACTCAAAACAAGAAATCTTATTAAATTTACATTTCTAATTTATATTTTTAATAAATTCACACACATTAGTAAAATTAACGAGTAGAGTTAGGTTATAAAAAATTAGCTCTAAATAACGAAATTGTTTGATACAAAATTAGACAAAATCAAATTATCGCAATGTAAAATGAACAGTATTTATATGCGATTAAAAATGATCCGATTTTCCCACTTTTAAACCGATTATAAATAAAAACATAGTTTATTTGGCACAGCCATCATAAATATTTGGTTACATATCGAATTTCAAAATTAAATCCCAGGAAATATAATAGCTCGAAATTGATACAACTAATATAGAACACTACTTTTCGGTGTGGTTTAAAATTGGTTTTGGCAAGCACGTAAATATATATAAAAATAAAAGTCCTGACTAACTGAATGACTCATCAACGCTCAGCCCAAACCCTTGGACCTAGAAAGCTGAAATTTTGCACAGAGGTCCCCTTTATGATGGAGACAAGGAATAAGGCCGGATTTTTTGAAATTCCCACGGGATATGGAATAAAGAGGATTTATAATTAATGTTTAGTTTCAAAAATATGAGCGAAGACGTGGGAAAATGCTAGTCAGCTATATAAGATAATCACATAAATCTTATTATTTTAAACTAGAAAGAAAATTTAAATTTACCAATTTTTTTTTCAAAGGACCACCCCACAATAATCACAAAAGTTGGAAAATTTGAAATTTTAAAATAAGGAAGCGGAGAGTGGCTAGTATAAAAAAACTTATCGATATGATAGAAATGTTGTATAGGCAAACGAAAAAATATAAAAATAAAATAATCCATAAACTAAATATCATCTAACAGGGGGGTCCATTAGCGTTGCGATAACAAAGCTAAAAATCGAAGGATAACTAATAGCACTTTTCTACCAGCGACATACAAATTAAAATAAACACATTCTGGCGATGTAAGCTAGGTGATCCGCGATGCTTATTGTTAAATATGTTTTTGTAACAGAGTATGGTATTTATTTGTGCTCTTTTGTGAACTGCGAAGTTCTTTTTTCCAACATATTTCTGTAACAATGTAATTAGTTTGTTTATCTTAGTTTATGATCGTGCTTAGGTAAAGATTAAGTGGTTATTGGATTGCATTTATTTGTGCACTCAGTTTTTGGACAAGGTAATATTTGTCTCAAATATTTAATTTATTTTAATTTATTAATTACCATGATTGTTTTGTGACTGCCATAATTAGCTCAGTATTGTACAACGAGGTACTATCAAAAAGTGGGCAGCCTGATGGTCAACGTTCTAATTTGATGTAGTTTTGGTTCTGCTTAACTTCCACCCAATTTCTTTTTTACTAAATTCTGGATAAGTCAATACAAGGGACTATAAAAAAATGTAGTCACTTTGCTTTGGTCACCAAAGCCGTACAGAGGCCCTTGTATGTTTACACAAGTTCTAATCGACCCCGTTTACTTTTTCCCAGAAAAAATATTCCCTTCGATTGTTTGTTCAAAAATCCAACTACGATATTAGACCACGGGGGTAAAGCTTAACATGGAGGATAATAATTATATTCTAGCTCAGTGTCAACACTGATTATTATTTTGATTGTACGTACACAAAGTAGATTGCTAATTTTAACGTCAGAACATATTTTAAATTAAATAAAAAAAAATAGTAAATAATTACTATTTGAATATCTCGTCGAATAAACTAGTGGTGTTTATTATATCATTTATATGCTTGATATTTTTAATTAATAATCTTAGTTTTGATAAAACTGATAAAACCTCATTTCTAAGCTATTTGTGGTGGACAAATTCAAAAGTGTTTAGAGCTCTAAACAGTCATGAGTTTTTAGGTTATAATAGCCCCGACTGTTAAAGTGTAGTGTCCACTAAAGAGAGAGATAAAGAAACATTCTAGTAAAAAAAATCGTATTTTTTAACTAATAGGCAATGTAACCATTGAATTGGGTATTTTTTAAAAGACACTTTTAAAAAAAATAGCAATATAGAAAACTTTTAATTTTACCGCTTGTCATGTTACAATCACCGACAGATTTCTAATCAAAACCCATGTGCGTTGAATGGGAATTAAAAATTCAGTGGAGGGGAAACATCAGGTCCCGTTGAAAACCAAAATGTATATTAATGAACGTAAGCTCATGGACAGTGCACGTCAAAATATTAATCCGACATGAAACTTTCTGGTGAAATTCAAAACCAATACGTTTTAAACTGATTAAAAAAAGTATTCTTTATTGTATTATTAATTTGGCTACTCATTATTTTTAGTCCAGAGAATGAAAGGATAACTTTAAGGAAATGCGCCCACATTAGCTTGGATTGGGGAGAGGGGAGAACAATTATTAATTTTATTTTCGTGTATTTAACGAAAACATTCTGAACCAACTGATTATATCGGGGCGCACGACTTTAAACTAACTTAAATCTATAACAGACACAACATCCAGGCAGACACGGTGATCCAGTATATTGCAATCTTGGTGCCTTAAATCACGTGACGACAGATTCGAGTGTATACAAAGTTAATATATAAACTATAAATGTTATGAAAGATACTAGGTTTGATAGTTTAACAACGATCTTAGTAAATTTTAGTGATTGCATCTAAAAAAAATTAATGGTACGAGCGCACCGCACAAACTTTCTCTCGCTTTTATCTTAAAATATGAATTTACTAAACACTCGTAAGATTTGTAAAACTAAATAATAGGTCTATACATTGTTGTAGAAACATTACACTAAAGATCATCAATGAAATAATTAATAAACACTGTTACTTACTCCTATCGCATTAGAAATTAGGAACACTGTTATAAAAAATTGAGAAAGATAAACATCTTTGTACACCAAAGAGCATAAGAATCAAATTCATTTTCATAGACTTAAATTAAAAAGTATATATATATGATTGTAGCTCAGAAACTATCGGTTTTATAGAAATATATTTCAAATAAAAGACTATTTAACTAAATGATAGGTTATTTCGTATTTCAAATAGTTGTGGAGAAATGATGTAAATTGGAAAATTTCCCTCATTCAAAGTACCCTTAGAATCATTTTCATGAGAAAATGAGAATTGCCATCTTGTTTATAGTAATAAATAGTGTGTTTTATTTTTATATATATATATAAACATTTAATCAAAATCGTTAAGCTAATTTCGAAGAAAATCGATTTTTTTCTCTCTTTAACTCTTCAGTTAACTACCCTTAAATTTAGGGTTAGACATCTAATTCCAAAAACCTCTCGGGGGGACCTTATGAGCATCCCTGATACCAAGTTTTAGCGCAATCTGTAAATAGTTCAAGCTCTAGCCAGAAGTACAGGGCAGACAGACAAGACAGACAGACGGCATCGCGAAAACTATTTTTTTTTTCAGGGAGTCATGAAACGTCGACATTTATGAAAATCTCGAGTTAGAATATTTTGAGAATCACAATACTTTCTCTCCGAGATGTCAGTGAAAGTAAAAAGTGACAGCTGAAAACCACACGACCTGCCGTATGAATACGTTAAAGTAGCTAAAGTAGCATTTATAGCCGTTATATACGGCCCTTCCTATAAAAATGGATTGAGTAATACAGCTCGA
This sequence comes from Timema cristinae, assembly GCA_039000515.1. Taxonomy (NCBI): domain Eukaryota; kingdom Metazoa; phylum Arthropoda; class Insecta; order Phasmatodea; family Timematidae; genus Timema; species Timema cristinae. The sequence continues at coordinate 31,174,308 of JBCFYV010000001.1, read as the reverse complement.
ACCGTACATCGCATCGTGGTGAGGTTTCTGTATTTTACTTAAGAAAATAGTTACATATGTGGCAAGTGAAACTGTTTTACCATATTTTTAAAAATATGACAAAATTAAAAGGTAATTATTTTATAATTTGAAACGTTAAATGATCTTGACTTCGAGGTTGTCAAGTGAAGAGTGCATTCTATATAGTCCACTCGCCATAGAAATGGTGGTAACTAGCTCTAACTAGTTACTAGAACTACTTCATGTATCCATTCGCCAAACAATATGATCTACGAGACCATATATTATTTGTTTTCACTTTTTGCAGTAAAAACTTTTCCAATAAACAATTTATTTTTAATTATGTTTTTCTTTTAACAGTTAGTTTCTACATCTTCTGCTAGCTGTCAGTTACCACCACTCTTATGACAAATAGACTCGACGATAAGTTTACTGGTTCAAGAGTAATCATGCAATCTAATTTCCCAGTTAGTCGACAGTGAGATGGGATTGTCAGTGTCCACCTATAGAAAGTCGTTTTTGTATCATAAAAGGCAGCATTGAAAGAAGATGACAGTTAAAAAAACTAATAACTTATTTCCCTGTTACTTTTACTCCCTACTTGCCATTTGATTTTATGGCAAATAAGAGACGTTATGGTTGATTTGTTCTACGAGCTACAAGTGGTTTGTGTAGGACCTTACGTTCTTCCATGACATTCTTTAAATATATTAATTTGCACCTATGATTTTCTATAAGAAATTACATGTGGTTATCACCCTTTGCGATTTATCCACCCCCTTTCAATTATTGCCATGCTATGTGTTTTTGCATTTTTAACTTAGGGGTCGTCCATAAACAACGTGACGCTTTTTTTTTTCTTACCTTTTAGCCCCCCCCCCCCCTCCCGTCCCTATAACACCATGTAGACATTTAGACTAGCCCCCCCCCCCCCCCAACCTGTTATGTAACTTTTCTCACCAAGAATGAATTTTATTATTTCATAGGGAAGTTTTGTGAAACAAAAGGAAGGATTCAGATTTAATACATATTAAAATCCATTTTTGTTCTGAATATAAATGATTTAGAGAGTATTATTATTTATGGATAGCTACACATACAGACAGATAAGACAGACAAGTACATACATAATATATCGAGCTCAAATTCTTCAGGTCCATGAGGAGAAACCTCTGCTATATTTATGTTATGGATGTCAGGTTTGGTTTCCGAGTAAGAGCAAGATACCGCGGCACAACTAGCACTACATGATGGTGTAAAGTGCCCACTTTCTATACTTGACGTTGGGGTAGACATAGTTCTTAATATTGTGTACTTTTTGTTATAGTCATATTATCATCATATAGAGAAATAATTAAATAATTCTAGTTACACAACTTTTATAAATTATTATTGGATTAGTCTACAATTTTACTTTAGTTAACTTATCAATACCCTAGACTCATGTTTAGTTCCAACATCGATCCTGGATCCTGGCTTCACTTCGAAAAAAGACTAGATTGCCAATGAAGCAGAGTCGGGTTCGAATACCTGTCGGGTGTACACAGAGGGGACTTTTCTAAATGGTTTTATATCTCTCTCCACGTTAATGAGGGGAGATCACCTTTAGAATTCTTCCTCCCTCATTTATACTCCAATATATAAATATAACAAAAAATAACTAGAATAACTACAATTTGACTATACCACCCTACAAAATGTATACTAAAAAGGTAGTATTTTAAAGAAAACCTACCATCATTTGCATGGAGGGAGAGCGAGAAACCATTTAGGAAAAGCAACCCTCAGTAGACCTGACTGGTATCTGAACCCTATATCCCCATCACGGTCGTCTAGTCTACTGAGAGAATAACAATTTGACAGTGCAGCCACTATAGTGGGTGTATAATAGTTGCAGTTATATACATACACACTAGGTTTATCAGAAGGGAAGAGGTATGGGCTTAAATACACCTAACTTTTGAAAATAATTAATGATATTTGAAGCTTTACTTTTCATAACATGCTGCAGGTACGAAGAAATAACACTATTGATGGACTCCTCAAACTTGCCTTGAGATACATTCTGTATTTTTTTTCCATTTTACTACAGCATCATTTTGAGACTCTTCCACTATTTTTTTCTGGATATCACTTTTTATATGCAAGCAATGAACAAATCTCCTCTTTTTGAAGAAATTTTTGTTTTTATACAATACAAGTGAATATTCATATGTATTCATATGTAAGATAATGTGATGTAGGAATCTAAATTATTTCTAAATTAAGGCCGCTTCGACTGACAGCTGTTATCCAACTAAAAGCACATGAGGGGGTCAGTAGATTGGACAAATCTAAACAAGTGCCGTGAGTATAAACATGTCACTGTCATCAGCATGAAAATATGTGTTTTCGAATGTGCTTGGCATTTGTAATCTCTGGCAGACAATGACACCTAAGCGCATTCGAAATATTTATAAACAAAAATTAAGTGCTAAATTTAGATTTTCAACTCAACAAATATTTGGAAGATATCTATAAGTATGTTTATCAAAGGTGAAAACATGAATAAAAATATTATTTTTGAGCATTAGAATTTGAGTATAAGAACTGTTTTACACTTTGATGTACCCCACCCTCCCCCCATGTAATAGCATGTTAATATTAGGGCTCCCCCCACCTCCCTTCAAAGCGTTACATGGTTTATGGACGATCCTTGTGACAGCCGGTTGTGACAATTTCGAGAGGTGAAAGCTAAATATAATGATATTTTGTCAATGTCCACTATTTCACGCTTAATTTTTTATAGTCCCTAAAAGATTATTCAAGGTTACGGATGAGGTATAAGGTCGTTAAACAGTGGTATAATGATGTAAGCTGAAATAATACATTTTTTACTGAGTCGCATGCCAGGCCTCCACCGTGGTTCGGATTCCACGTTAAACTGTAGGTCCTCCATTTCATCTCACAAATCACCATACCATTACACATTAGCGTAAGTGCGTATAACCCGAACGGGTAGTAAGACGCGGTGCTTAATAATAATAATAATAATAATAATAATAAAATATATACTGAGTCGCCAAGGAGAAGTCATTCAGTCATAAGGATTTTCTATACGAGGTACACACCATCATTAAAGAATGATGCCACACATCGCTGTCCGAACTCCTAAAAAATGCAACACCTTATCAGCCATTTGAAAAAAAAAACAAGGGTGGACGTGTTTGGCTCGACCGAGATCTCATATAAGTTGGATGCCACTTGAGTTTTATGGACACACATTGCAGCTTTTTCCAAAAAATAAATAAAACCCTTACGAAATAACCTCCATGCAATACATAAATACATTATGAATGGGGTTGTATATCCGCAAATGCGCTATGAGATAACTTGGATTAGAGGGAAGTAATAAAACAAAAATATAAATCTTAACATACAGAATGATCAAAAAAAAAGTAACCGAATGTCAGTGTGTAGTATGTATGTTTTTTAACAGGGCAATAGTGATTATGCTTGTACAATGTGTTCTACATTAATACTACCTTTGGTAACGATAAATTCCATATGAGCACGCATAATCACTGTTGCCTGGTTTAAAAACAAAATAAATATTTACACATCATACAATAACATTCGGTTACCTTTAATCTGGCTCGTACAGTATCATCTAGTTCGAGAAACAGTGGTCGTACCAAAGCACCTTTCTTGAAAATATGCTAAGAAAATCATATATATTCATTTGTGATGTATTTATGTGTGACATATGTGGCCAATAACATCAAGAAATATAATGTCCACTCAAAAGTGTGAAACTACAGTCAACAATTTATTTCGTTTGGATCCCAAATTTTGGGATGTAGGAATAATAATTATTGTATATTTTAATAAAGCATAGTAAAATGCATATTTTAAAAATAATTAACTTTTTAATTTCATAAATTTGCAACATAAAATCCACATGTGTGAATTAAAGAAAGGATGTTTATAGTTAATTATTTATTAATACAGTATCGGGGATGTTTTGAAGCCGAGTTTAACTACTCGAAAAATTCCCTCTTGTAAATTTTCTTCGTACTTTACCAAGTTGCTTTTTCTTGAAAAGATAACTTAAAATTACAAATATCGACACAATCATAGGTTATTAAACTACTTAAATTATGAATATTATTTTTATGTGTTAGTTATATGATAGTTTTTCAACAAATTTCAGATGTGTGAAGCCATATTTTATAAAAATAAATGTATGAGCCAACATGATTATGATAGCATTGAACTGAGACATTTTGGAGAGAGAAGTGGTTGTGATAGTGTGTTGGTGTACTGAACCTTTAGAGTGGCAAAATGTTGGGATGTCAAGATACAACAAGATCTCCGACAAATCGTAACAGATTTTAACTTGTTTAAAATAAGTGTAACATTATGAATATTCAAGGAAAATGATGCAATGTCCTAGAGCCCACGGTAAAAGGGACCACCAAGCGTGATGGACGTTTCATAGAACTAATCTCCTAAAGGGATCCCACAGTATTGAGTCCAACAATAACAAAGATATTTAAAGAAATTACTGAAAATCTGTGTATAATGTGAAGTCTTTATAATATTATTATTTTATATATATATATATATATATATATATTATATAAATATGAAAAAGGTTAATGCATATAGTCCTCAATCCTCATAATAAGCCATCGTTGGCAATTGAAACTTGCGGATCATCTTCAAACTTAAACATTTCGTTGAGAATGCAAGTAACGCGAGTTAAGGACAGCGTTTTTGCAGTTTTTATAGCTAAAAATATGTTGGACAAAATAAATAAAATATAGCCCCAGTGGAAGGATAAGTGTTTAATTTTCTTCACGTAGTGATATAACACGGTTGTTGAATATCTGTCAAGAGTGTCCTAAAATTTAATGACAACTTTTCCCCTTCATTTAAAAGTTTATCATCAAAGCTAACATGCTAATGACAAATATTCAAGAATTGTTGATATTACCACGTAAAGAAACTTACACTAGGACTATATGTTTCTATGGAACGATATTTGATTTATTTTGGTCAAACAAAAACAAACATTGCGACTTGCGTCCCCCACCTTAGTGCGAGTTTTAATAATCCAACGCAACAATTGAACATAAATTACAGTTGAAACGTGGCGCAACCTGATATGAGGTCCCGTGAGCAACTGTGTCATTTTTCAAAATTTACGAATCTATCTGAGGAGGCTGTATCAGAATTAGAGATTGATTAGAGAGTGGAAAACCATTTAGGAAAAACCACCCCCAGTTCACCCGACCGAGATTCGAACCTCGATCTCCCCGTCCTCAGCAGTCGGGCTCAACAAGACAAGCGCGTTAGCCAACTACGCCACAGAGGCGGGTAATATAGGTAAGACTATTTCAAACAATTAATATGGGTCAGTCAATCAAACTTTTTTTTTTATCCAACTGTGTCAAAAAATATTTTCAAATATTTTAAAATATTCCGCTGGCGGTGAAACGGACGGTTAATGTTGGCATGTCTGTAGTTTAAAATTAATTTTAAAAATATCTAGTTGTAAAGAAAAATTGTTTAACATTTAGTGAAAATACATACTGAAATTTAATATAAAAATGGTTTTTTGAGTTTTTTGAAAAGACTTGAATAATTCCAGATTTTTATTATCAGTACAGGATCTATAAACGAGCTTATATCTCAAAATTAGTCCCCGGCCGTTAATGTATCACTGTGGAAGGGGGAACTTACATTTCACCAACAATAAAGTTTTCAGCCATGTCAGAAATCAAACCAGGGGCTCTTAACTTAATGGGCAGTCACGCTATCAACCGAGCTTAGTTGTTCAAACTTCCCCTGGTTATTATTATATTATTATTATATATTATTATTATTATTATTATTACCGCGTCTTACTACCCGTTCGGGTTGTACGCACTTACGCTAATGTGTAATGGTAGGGCGATTGTGAGATGAAAATGGAGGACCTACAGTTTAACGTGGAATCCGAACCACGGTGGAGGCCTGGCATTCCCCACATTCACAAGTTGTGATTAATACACGTCTTATCAGAAGTGAAGGAAGGGTTTGGCAATCAGATAAATCTGTGCCGGGACCGAGGATTGAACCCCGGACCCCCAACACAGAAGTCTGGCACCTTACCTCTAGACCGCCAGGTCACCCTTCCCTGGTTATTCTTTTCCTTTTAAAAAAATCATGAATTTTGCTGTTTTTTCAAACTGTTAGCAATTTTACTTCAATTTCATTTCGGATAAAACCCCTTTAGCCCACAAGCGAACTATATTGACCAAGCGACCGCTTCATGTCGGTGAAGATAGTGCCAAAATTTGCGAATAGAGGATGTCATGTGGTCAGCAAAACTAACCCTAAGCCCCTTAACCTCAGTTTTCTAGACCAAAGTCACTAATTTTTCAGTCGAGAAGCTCCTCAATTGTCCTCACGAGAGTGAGTTGACCCCGTTTTAGACCCAATGCTTCACAGAAAAATCCGGGAAGCTCCGGGCAGAGAACCCGGGACCTCTGGCTCCTTAGCCAGAAAATCTGACCACTAGACTACAGAGGCGGTCCAAAGCTGAATAATGTCGTGTACTTGCAAAGGATATAGTTTTGTTCAATCATTAGCATTCACTTCTACTTCCGTTTCCGGTACCATTAACTTCCAAGGCTATAGATCAACTATAGACTAGATACATGTTAAACCATGTCAACGGCATTAAAACATACATACTTCCTTTGTAGGTCACCGGGCAGTTAGGTTCGAATCCTGGCCGGAGAATGTAAGTGGAACGCGGAGAGCGAGGAAAGCTGCCTCAAGATGTTTGAATCTTCTTTTTTCTGTTGTTACTAACCTTCTGTATAATATCTACTTTCATGTGACAGAACATGTGTGTATTAACAGGTGATGAGCAATTATTACTGCTGTTAATATAATATTTCATTTTAGCACTAAGTCTTAATAGCTGTTCAGGTTATATGCCTATTTATTAATTACGCTACCAGCCTCGGTGGCGTAGTTGGTTAACGCGCTAGTCGTGTTGAGCTCGACTGCTGAGGACGGGGAGATCGAGGTTCGAATCTCAGTCGGGTGAACTGGGGGTGGCTTTTCCTAAATGGTTTTCCACTCTCCCTCCACGCAAATGCGGGTTCACTTCCTCTAATTCAACCTTCCCAAATCCTAATTCATTAGCATAATTAGTACTTAAACCGTATAACCCGAAAGGGTAGTAATACGCGGTGCTAAATAATATTATTATTACTAATTACGCTAATAAGAGAGGGGTAAGGAAGATTGAAATTAGATTAATTTTATCCGCATTTGCGTGTAGAGAGAGTGAAAAACACTTGAGTAAAAACCGCCTTCTGTATACCCGACTGCCTGTCATTGACGGTCTATTTTAGCACGAGATAACGCCTTTGACCATGCGGGCACTGAAGCAGGTGACTAAAATATGAGTTATGAATATTTCCCAGGTACTTGTACGGTCACTTTATTATCACATTAACATCGGTATACGTGCGGTTTTTCTAACAACACAGTGACAACAGAAACTCTATAAAGACTTACACACAGCATAAATGCCTATTATTATTATTATTATTATTATTATTATTATTATTATATTATTAGCACCGCGTCTTACTACCCGTTCGGGTTATACGCACTTACGCTAATGTGTAATGGTAGGGTGATTGTGAGATGAAATGAAGGACCTACAGTTTAACGTGGAATCCGAACCACGGTGAAGGCCTGGCATTCCCTAAATGCCTATTGGGACAGTTTAACTAGCGTCTAGTTGACCTTGGTGGTCTTTGGGGGAAATGCTCGCCCCAGAACCCGATGTTCGTGGGTATAAACCCAGCTGGGGTCGATGGATGTTTTTAGCGATAAAAATCCGTAGCACACCTTCCTTCGGGAGGAGAATCCTGGAGCGTATATGAAAATAACTTTCCCAGCAAAATTGGTAAGTCCTTTCGATCTAGCTCGTAATTCTCGTGCGGTGATAATGAGTCGGTTCTGAAAGTGCATTTTAAATACTTCAAATAAATAAATTAAATAACTAGTGTCTGGTCATATTATTGTTACGCAGCCATCTTATTTGCGGCACATAGGGCATTGTTTTCAAGGTGGTGTGGATTTTACTAGAACAAAGTACGTTCAACAGTTTATAAAGTTGAGTATAAAAATTAGTATTCTTGCATAGAAACCTTAACCAGACTATATGAGCCCTACACGCAACAAAGCTGAAGAACGACTATAAGTTAATTTCGAACGGAAAAACAAACTATAACATGTTAATAGCTCGACCCTTCTATTTTCTGTATCACTATCTTATCGGACGTGTGTTTAGCTGCGATAACACAACTCTGTGAACACCATGTGTTACCTATTACCTGTGAAAACGTGGCAACACCAGTTATTGGGACGTTACATATAGTGAGACCGACATAGGACGAAACTTTTATGGAATATATATTTTTTTAAATAACACGTGCATCGTAAAGTACCAACAGCTGTCAGCATTGACATACAGTTTCTCAAAATAAACAGGTTATGCCACACAGAGCTTGGCGTATGCATGAAATTACTGTAAACTTCTGGTGGGAAAAACTGTATCTGACAGTTACTAAACCTACTTCCATAAGGCAGTCACGTTATCTGAGGCTGTCGTGTTTAATGAGAGCATTAATACCGATAAAAAAAAATACTAAAAATATAGCCAAATGTTATCGACGTTTATCGTCAATTAAATGTGTTTTCTATAATGTCACCTACTATAGATATAATAATTTTGTGAATTGCCATACGATAATTCAAAAGACGATCCGATTGTATAAATCGTCCAATAAAGTGGTTGTAATCGTAGAAAGAAACTAAATCAGAATTTCGGGTGGCCTGTATGTTCGGGTACATTCGCCTATGTTCGTATATGTTTGCCTGTGTACGGATATGTTCGCTTGCCCAAGGATAGGGAATATGACTGTATGTAAGAACAAACTATTTGATACAGTCCATTCTATTAGTTAAAGATTCCAAACAAACTTGCTTACCAAACAGAATTCTAATTTCCACATTTGAGTGTTTCTTCATAAAGAACTTAACTATCTTGAAACTTTAATGAGACAGGAAAAAATAATTTATAATATAAACAAAAGTGAACTCTCTGTCCTACAGATTTCAAAATAGACTCGATCTGATAAAAGTGAAAGATATAAAATTCATAACTTGAAGCATGGAAGCTTGAAAGTAAATCTAAAAGTTTATTAAGCTCGGTAGAGAGTCGATAATTACTATATAAATTTAATTCCGCCTAGAAACTTTAAAGCAATAGTTGAAAAAGTAAATATAGTTCAAAACTCCAATACAATAGATTCGGAGAGTTAACAACTCGAATGTTTTGGGTGATTTGAGAGCGAAACAAAATATACTTTACAAACTTATTAGTTATACAAACAATATAGTAAATAAGTTCAAGACAACTTGAACATGCGTAAAATCACTTCAACATGGATAAACACTTTGTATATTATGTTAACCCCCAATAGTGAAATTGACTATTTTTCGAAATGATCCACTTTCTGTCTATTTTTGTAAACTGAAATCTTCTAGTGACCATTCCACGAATTGAGGGGGGAAGGGGGGGGGCATTAACTCTGGCCTATTTCATGAACTAGAACTTAATAGTACTATCTACAAACTTAACAAATTCGTTTTAAGATATAAACGGTATTAAACTAACCCAACTTAATTTAACCCCTCGTGTTAGGCTGACCTGCTGATGACGGGGAAATCGAGGTTCAAATCCCGGTTGGGTCTACTGAGGGCGTTTTTTTCATAAATGGTTTCCCACTCTTCTACCACGCAAATGCGGGTAGATTACCTCTAAAATACTTCCTTTCTCATCCCCCATTCCATTAGAGTATGTATCATATATGCGTATAAGCTGAACAGGGAGTAAGACGCGGTGATAGAAAAAAACTACTTGTTCTAAGGCATTATAAGAAGAGTAGTCCAAACGAAGTTCACTCGCTTTATTGTAGATAAGATAGGAAACGCGCGTAGATAATTATTATTATTTGAGGTATTTAACATGCACTTTATGAACCGACTTATTATATTATATCAGCACACGGCTTATACGCTAACTTAAATCTAGAAGACACAACATCCATCCCCCCGGACGTTAATTCTCAATTGTGAAAGGGAAGACATTTCAGCAATAGCGGCCGTGGCGGGAAACGAATTCGGGACCCATAGCTCAGTAGGCAGACACATTACCGACTATGCTACGGTGTCGAACAAGATTATTATTTATTATTAGCACCGCGTCTTACTACCCTTCGGGTTATACGCACTTACGCTAATGTGTAATGGTAGGGTGATTGTGAGATGAAATGAAGGACCTACAGTTTAACGTGGAATCCGAACCACGGTGGGGCCTGGCATTCCCACATTCACAAGATGTCTTGTCAGAGGTGAGGAAGGGTTTGGAATCAGATAAATCTGTGCCGGGACACGAGGAACTTTGACCCCGGACGAACAATGTAGCCATAGCAAAATGTTATAAAGTTTAACGTCAAAACAAGATGTTCGTTCGTATTTTGTAAAAGTCCCTTCCAATAAAAAAAAATACACCTGTAAATACGGCTTTAAGTCTTCAAGTGGTGCTAAAATATAGTTCATTGCTTTATTCTTCATAGTATGTGGTAGGTAGCTGCTAGAAAAAGTTACCAGAGCTGCTCTCATGGTTAGATTCGTCAAGACCATATGTTGATTTGCTTGTCACCTCTGTCAGTAAAAACTTTCACAACAAACAATTTGTTTTGTATTGTGTTTTTCTTTTAATCATTGTTACATATTTGCTATTAGTTACCACCACTACTATGGCGAATGAACTGTAGGTGAAGTGGGAGTGTGTGTCAAAAATCATAATAAAATATAACATAAGCTGAAAGATCCGACAAAAGTTTCTATGGGACGCCAATAACCATATTATTTTTTTATGCGTGAGTATATAATAAGTTTACCAAGCGAACGCGAGGTTCTGTTTTTTAACTTGCAGCATTCGGAATTTTTCTTTCCAGATATAAGTAGCGCGGTAACTGTGTAATGATACTGGTACCCCTCTCATACATTAAAATAGTTATGGATGAAGTGCATTATTCTTTAAAATACTCTGTGTAAAATATCCTTTTAATACTTCATCCATGGAGAGTCACGCGCTTTTCAGAAGTAATTTAAATATATTGCACCATAAAACTTTTTTTATTTAAAAGATCAACTCTATTGTGTTTAGTAAAATCATGTGACATGCTGGCTCCCTCTACCCAATAGGAAACCAGCCTTCACAACATCAGGTCGCCAGGAGTTTTTCCATTAGTTAGTTTTGAAACTGTTGACAAGGGGTCCAGGAAGCAAGGGGTAGGTCACATATAAGCAGCTTGTGCGTATGAATCTACAGAGTAATATAACATTACACAGTACACGGAACACAAAACATTAATATCGTAGGCAAACAGTCCGTATATTAATTAAGGTGTGGCAGAAGGGCGCGCAAGTATTTTTTGCAGTTTTTATTAAATTGAAATTGTTTGGCCAAGATAAATCAAATATTTCTCCAGTAGCAACATAGAGTTTAGTTTTATGCATATGCTAACATCAACAGATCTTGAATATGTCAAGGGTGTCCTGGAATTTTGTCAAAACTTTTTCTCCTTATTTAAAAAGTTTTGACAAAATTCCAGGACACTCTTTATAGATATTCAACATCTGTTGATACTAGCATGTGCAGAAAACTAAACTCTATGTTTCTACTGGAGAAATATTTGATTTATTTTGGCCAAAAGATTGCAATTCTATAAAAACTGTAAAAATACTCGCGCTCCCTTCGGCCACACCTTAAGAAAATCCGTATCATTAATATCAAATCTTCAGCACCAAAGGTGCAATCATCTAAATAAATCGTGTGCAAATTTAAAGGTCTTACTTATTTCATAAGTATAATAATCATAAATAATCAGATCACATAACCGTGTGATGAATGCGTAGTAACGTATGTGCATAATTTTTCAATCTGGTTCCACGTTTAAGCCTAAATATGAGGGTCACTCAAAATATGTTTCGTATAGTAACTTTTCTCTACTGATTTTAACTTATGATTCTATATAATCGAGCGAGTATCGTGCCTAGGCCATTTTTTTAATGTTTACATATATTGCAAGAGTGACGTCTCAAGCCACGTCAACTACGCTTATTTAATATGAATATAGTAATAACCTGTTTTCTGTCTAACTTTATTACCACTGATAAATATCAAGGAAAAATGGTAAAAGCTATTTAAACCTGAAATACAAAGATAATGTTTAATGCTGTATTGGCGATAATAATGGAAAGAGCAAGTCTACTGTTTACAGAACTACTTTAAAAAGTGGTTTAGCACCAGCGAGTGAAGAAAATAATTTTAAAAAGAAACATATCAAAGTGAAGTGTCGTGTCGGAAAACCTAAATAAACTTGGTCGTTCAATAGCAACAATCTAAATGAGGCAGAACAAATATATTGATAAAATAAGATAAACAGTACGTAGTAGATAGTAAAAATATGATTGTATCTATAAGTTCCTAGTATCGGTCCCCCAAATCAGACTAACAACTTGCAATATGTAACGTATTGGAAAATAAAACTTTACAGAGCTACCCTCTTCGGTGGCCCCATGGTCTAAGGAGCTACTCTCTCAATATACTAACTAGACTGCAGATGGCGAGATCGTGGTTCGATCACGGTCGGGTGTACTGAGGGTGGTTTTTCCTAAATGGTTTTCCACCCTCCCTCCACACAAATTAGGGTAAACTTCCTCTAAATCAACCTACCTTAATCCCTAACCTAGCAATTAGTATAATAATTAGTACATAGGCGTACAACCCAAACGGGTAGTAAGACGCAGTGCCAAAAAAATATATACATACAATGCTGATATAGTAGAATTTTGGTAAGAAGAAACTTTTAAAAACTTTTTTTTTTTAATCTGTCAACATCGATAACATTTTACTGCATTGCGTTATTCTATGAGCAATGATAAGCTATATTAAAATGTCTTTATGAAAGAAGTTTGAATTTTATTTGATAAATTTCGATAGAAAACAAATCACTGTTATATACATCAGCAAAATACTAAAAGAGAAAAGTAGTGGATATCTTTTTAAAATCATAAACCTGCAATATTCCTGCGTCTTAATAATACCCATCGGGGTAATCCGCATATTTACACTTAGGAGATAAGGATGAAGGTAGAATTTGGAGGATATGTACCTACATATTCGTATGGAGGTATTGGGAAACACCTCAGTTCACCAAGCCGAGATTTGTACCACGACTTCTCCATCATTAATAATTAGACCGGTGACCTGGTGGTCTAGGGGTAAGGTGTCAGACTTCTGCGCTGGCGGCCGGGGTTCAATCCTCGGTCCCGGCACAGATTTATCTGATTACCAAACCCTTCCTTCACCTCTGACAAGACATCTTGTGAATGTGAGGAATGCCAGGCCTCCACCGTGGTTCGGATTCCACGTTAAACTGTAGGTCCTTCATTTCATCTCACAATCACCCTACCATTACACATTAGCGTAAGTGCGTATAACCCAACGGGTAGTAAGACGCGGTGATAATAATAATAATAATATAATAATAATAATAATAATAATAATAATAATAATAATAATTAGACAAGAAGAGATTGGAGCCTTTCTTCTCACGTATTCAACCGGTGAGGGTGAAGTGTAAAATGATTGGCAAACTTTACCAAAGTGAAAAACCATTGACACCATCTGTTCAAAGTAGCATGCGGAACACATTGCTTGTCCTATCAGGATGTCCAAAAAAACTATGTTTTAAAATTCCCCGACTTTTCCAGAATCAATATATTTTCCCAGCTACAGGTGTCCAGCCAAAGAATATTTTAAAATTCTTTTACTTTTCCAGAGCCAATTCCCAACTTTTCCAGTCACTATTAACTTTTTTTTAAAATTAAGATTGCAACTTTATGTAATACTTTTTTATGACGCATAACCTTTCTGAAATTATGTCACACTATGGGGTGTTAAAAGATATCAGCCTAAAGCGTTGGCCTGTCGGATAGTCCGATCTTAACTAGATTTCAGTGAGATCATAAAAGATCGCCTTAAATTAGTAAAGCTTAAAATTGTGAGACACATTCATTTTTTTAGTTTTTTCTTCCTATAACGTAATCAATTCTCACGCATGCGCATAACCATGCCTCAACTTTGACTCAACCTACACAGTAAAAGGGTGAAAAGACAACTTTAAAATCATTTGTTGACTTTCAGAATTGAGATTAGTTTGCTCAACAGGGACAACTGTGTTAAAATAAATTTGAGGTGTGTATTAACGGGAAGAAATATGTTATTTTTTTATTGTAAATAAAAGTTGTATTTTTTTTAGAGAATATAATTATGAAAATTCCAGAAATTTTAACAAATACCCTGACTTTTCCCTGTTTTTTCAGGTTGCTGGACACACTGTAAATATATGGTATATTACAAACATTTTTTTCCCTAAGATCGCAACTTAATGTAGCCTAATATTTTAGCCACGTACACATATGAAATTGTGTCACTTCTATGAAGGGGTTAAAGGTTATCAGCTTAAAGCAGTGGGCCATTGGGTAGGGCGCTCTAGGTTAGGTTTCATAGAGATCATAGTGAGATTATACCAATAGTTTATTTTATTTTCTATCACCGTCTTACTACCTGTTCGAGTTATATATGTGCTAATTACGCTAATGTGTTTGGTATGCGAAAGGTTGAATTTAAAGGAAGAGTACTCACATTAGCGCGGAGAGAGAGAGTGGAAAACTATTTACGAAAAGCCACCTATCAATACACCCGATCGGAATTCAAATATTAATCTCCCCTTCATCGGCAGACCAGTATATTGCGAGAGTGACGCCTTAGACCAAGCGGCCACCGAAGCGGGTAGTCGCGTGATTATAGAATCAGTCGGTTCAAAAAATGAACGTTTAATACTTAAAATGTATGTTTTTAATCTTCCTCTCTGAATCATACTATTGTGCAGTGAAAGAGAATATAGAATATTGGGAAAGAAAAGTGAATACCATAGAGCAGGGGTTCTAAAAATTTTAGGCTGAAGGAGTATTTGCATAAAAAAAATACATGTTCAAACCCTCATACTTTTTTTTTTACAATAATATTACGTAACATTCAAATATGGACTAGAGACTAGGAAAATGGATGCCGTGTGAATAAAACTTGGGAGGAGTATTTTAGCTGTACGAAGAGAAATGAATTTAGCCAGGAAAGATTGAAGGTACAGGGAGTACATAAGATAGTAGAGGAAGCAAGATGAGAAGGTATGGACATGAAATGAGAATGGAAAAGGAGGCCAAGAAAGAGATGGGAGGATCAGATAACATCATTATTAGCACCGCGTCTTACTACCCGTTCGGGCTATAAGCACTTACGCTAATGTGTAATGGTAGGGTGATTGTGAGATGAAATGGAGGACCTACAGTTTAACGTGGAATCCGAACCACGGCGGAGGCCTGGCATTCCCCACATTCACAAGATATATTGTCAGAGGTGAAGGAAGGGTTTGGAAATCAGATAAATCTGTGCCGGGACCGAGGATTGAACCCTGGACCCTCAGCATAGAAGTCTGACAACCTACCCCTAGACCACCAGGTCACCGATCAGATAACAAAAAGTGTGCAAGGGAGAGAGAAGAATGGAAGCAATTAAAGGAGGAAGAATGGTGGAGGGATTGAGGAGATGGAAGGAACTAAACTGATCTGGCCACAGGCCAGAAGAACGATAGTTAAATTTTAGAAGAATAAAAGTATAAAACAAACGGAAAACATCAAATGTCTGGCTACGCCTTTGGCAAATGTCCTTTAATCAAATTTGAAAGAAAAAAAATTGCCAATCTTAATTACGCATGCCATTTTATAGTGTGAAAAACAAAGAATATTATGAAATTGCCTCAAGAAGCCTGAGATAACTATGGCAGAGAATTGTATGATAAAACGCAGCCATAGAGAAAGTATACCCTTAGGTCAACGAAGTTTGGTGACGTCGACTTTTATAGAGAGGTCGACTTTCACGAGAGTCGGCAGGTATAATGTCACTACAGTAGAGGTAGCCTTTGATGCGGAGGGGGAGACTATTGTTTTGTCAGTGGAGCGTGGCGAGCTGTCTGGTTGACATTATCGAAAGGGGAGTTGAGGGTAGGGAGAATGCCACATCATACGCCATGTGTCACGTGTGACGCTACCTATACTATAGTGCACCGTGTTTGGCACGCCAACAATATGACGTTGCACTTTCCGTTGCTTTGTTCGGCCCGATACATATAACACGCGCTTCGGTGGCCGCATGATATAACGCGCTAGCTACTCTCACAGTAGACTAGACTGCCGATGTCGGGGAGATATATGTTCGAATCTAGGTAGGGTGTATTGAGAGTGCTTTTTCCAAAATGTTTTCCACGCAAATGCGGATACACTTTATTTAAATATGAACCTCTCTAATACCTAACACTAATAATGTAAGTAGTACATAAACGTATAACCTGAACGGATAGTAAGACGCGGTGCTAAAAAAACACCTTAAACTCGATTTTGGTAGGATGATCGTTCTGAAAGAATCTTTTAGCCTATTAAAATACGGCTATACGCTAAGATTCTGGTACGAAATAGGGCCTTCCAGAATGGGCTGCCGGATATAGGTGAAATCGGTAGCGCGTCCTCTTAATGATGGACGAGGGGCTCGGTAGGTATCGTTTGTACGGGTTCGCCCGACTAGCGTCAATCTACCTGGTTCAGGTACCTGATCGAACCCAAATTGTGCCGAGGTTCCAAAAGTACCCCAAAGACCAGATCCGGTTTGCGCCAACAGCACAATTTAAAACCACTATGAAACAAGAAAAGTTAGCCTATAATCACTTTAACTCTTTAGAACTTTGTGAATCTTATTCTTGAGTCGATAACTGAAAGTTGGTTTAATGTGATTTCTACACTCAAAAGTTGGGCATGTAGCCCTTGGCTGGTTAGTGCTGCTGCACTATCTGGTAGAGATCCCATGGTCTAGAGGCGCTCACGAAGTGTGGTGGTTCCTTGTTGCCTTCCACACTTAATTTCTATGAGCGAGCTCGAAAAGACCTATTAATTTTACAGGATAGGTATTATCACATACCCTCCCATGCTACAATCGACATGAGACCGATGCTTTACTGCCTCTTCGAAGGAAGTTGTGCTACGGATTTTCATCACAAGAAATATCCATCGGTTCAGAACGTGCACGTTAAATACCTACCTCAAATAAATAATTAATATATCTGGATCCGCGCCAGTGGATACTCAATCTAAATATCAAGCTGTCTGGTTTTCCGGTGACGGGAGGGTCGGGGTTGAAATCCTAGCAAGGTGATTTTTCTTCTCCTTAATTGTTTCCCAATTTTTCTCAAAACTTTACCTTTATTATTCCTACTATATTATGATAATTTAATATAAAGAGTGTTCCCGGGTGAATAGCAAAACTTTGATTAGTTGTAGGGGATTTAAAAAAAACTAATTCAACATGTCCTCTAGATATTAGCTCGTTTTCGCTTCCTTTTCGACTAAACAACAACAAAAAACAAAATAAAGACACGTCATTATGGTCCACTTCAGTGGTCACGCGGTCTAAACCGTCACTCCCACAACTGACTAGACTTCCGATGACCGAAATATATTTCCCCTAAATTCCTCATCCCTGCCCTGTTAAGAGTAAATACGCGGGTATCCCGGACGGGCAGTAAAACGAGATGCAAGGGGAAGAAAAAATAGCTTTTATAAATTTTTTGCCCTCCACTCCCAACAAACATCAAAGTGAATTCCTGGTCGCGCTACTGTTACGAACATAAAATAAATAAGCCTAACTACGAAACGAACAGGAAGAAAGGCAAATAATTTAAACGCAAGCGAACCTAAGGCTGGAACGTTCATAAAGGGCGTAAGATTTACAAGACAACAAAATATTTGTTTTGAACTGTCAGTTTACTCGCATATGTAATGGGGTAGGGATGAGGATGGAAGCATTTTGGAGGTAGTATACCCACATTCACGTAGAAAAAGGGTGGTAAACCATTTAGGGAAAAAAAAAAACACTTTCCGTAGATCCGACAGGATTCGAACGCCGAACTCCCCGCCTTAGGCCATTGAAGCGAGTCGAATGTTTTCTATGCTAGCAACATTTCTGTCCGCGGTATCACGGGAATAAATTACTAATAGTGTGAATACGTCAATATCTGTCATTTATGGATATTTTGAGTTATAGACGAGGGACGTGACAGCACAGTTGTTTAGGAACGGTAAATACCTAGAACCTAGGCAAGTCAAATCCACATAGGTATACAATAATAGGGTTTTGATAAAAAGAAACTTAATGATATAAAAAAATTAGCAGTAAACATTGATAATATACTATTACTAGGCCTTATATTGTTTTGTTTTTTTTTCAATATTAATAACAACTATCAAAAGTGACAGCTGTAGATCACATGATTTGATGTATGAATACGTGAAAGTAGAGCTAGTAACTTTTTTAGCTGTCAGATAAGGAGCAATGTATTTTATAAAATTAGCCAACAAAGTATAAAGTTTTTATTTGAGCACTGCATCTTCCCCGTTTGGTCGATGTACTTTAATAAAGTTAATTTATTCATACAGCAATCAGGGTGTTCTGCCGCCTAAACTTTTTGACAGAGGGTGTGAATTATGAATAGTAATTATTAGATACGTTTATTTATCTATTGTCATAGTTGGATACTCTAAATTTAGTTTGTATATATTTAAAAGTGGATCAACCTTGGCTATCCAATTATATAATTCTGACAACTATTTATTTGGAGTATGGTCCTCAGTATTTTGTTGAATTTTACTTTTTAATTGTACACATTATCCCCAAATAATTACATAACTTAAAAAAAACAGGTTGAGTATGAATGTTTAAGGAAATTCTCTAACATTGTTTGAGGAGATGGTAAACCATGTCGCCTATATGAAAAATAAAAACTACCAAATTTAGTAATACTCTTTATTAATTTCCGTTTGACACATTTTAAGATAAACTTTTTTTTTCAAGTACACCACCCTATGTATCAAAATTTTTAGTTACCAGTTTGATTATTTAAAACCCACCTCTGTGGCGTAGTTGGCTAACGCGCTTGTCATGTTGAGCCCGACTGCTGAGGACGGGAGATCGAGGTTCGAATCTCGGTCGAGTGAACTGGGGGTGGTTTTTCCTAAATGGTTTTCCACTTTCCCTCCACGCAAATGCGGGTTCACTTCCTTTAATTCAACCTTACCAATTCCAAATCCATTAGTGTAATTAGTACTTAAGCATATAACCTGAACGGGTAGTAAGACGCAGTGCTAAATAATAAAAAAATAATAAAATTATTTAAACATAATTAAAACTACTATTAATATTGCAATTTAATTTTTATGTTGACCTAATATGTTAATTTTCTAATGTTATAAATATCTAGTCAGAAAACCATACCTAATATTAAAAGTAAATCAATAAATATAGTGAGTGGTTAAATATTCTGGGGGATGTATAGCATTTCAGATAAATCAATACATATTAATTAACTCTCTAAATAAGTTAATAGTTTTAAAAGGTCAAACATGTTTGAAGCAAGTAAAGATATATAACCTCCTGAATATTGGCCAAGGGTGTCTTATAATTTTGTCAAAACTTTTTCTCTTTATTTAAAAAGTTCTGACAAAATTCCAGGACACCCTTGACAAATTTTCAGGATGTGATGATATTAGCATGTGCAGAAAACTAAACTCTATGTTGCTACTATTTTATTTATTTTGGCCAAAAAATGTAATGCTATAAAAACTGTAAGATTACTCGTGCTCCTATAATTGGAAGGTTAAATTCACACTTTTTTTTAATTTGAAATCCTTTACTTATTTAGAGAAGTCTAGGTACAATGACATACAGGCCTAGGTCAATAGGCTCTTAAAGTTTCCTATTATAAATTCTGGTCAAACAAAAAAAAAAATTCAAAGTCAATGTAAATTAGGCTTAATCAAAATGTTTGCTCTTCTTTGAGGTTTACTTATTTAAAACATCGAATAAACTAGACCTATCTTAAATAGATGGTGCCACATGAGATATTTAAGCCTATTTAAAACTTGTAAAATAAATTTAACAAAATAATTGACATTGTAGAAACACTCCACCAAAGAACATAAATTAAATAAGATACACTGTTACAGAAAAATTCTGAGGGAAAAGTAACAGCTCTGTTCATCAAAGAGTATGATAATCAATTTTCAAGACCTCCATTCAAAAAACTTTATTTGCCAATATTTCAGAAACTATTGGTTTTATAAAAATCTATTTCAAATAAAAGTTTTGTATTTTTAATACTAACATAACTTTGCATTACTAAGTTATTTCAAATCCGAAAGAGTTGTGGAGATAGTATGATTAAAATTAGAAATTTGTGCTTACATACAGCCTTAAGTCTTCAAGTGTTGCTAAAATAAATTAATCGGAATTCCCAACATGATCAACTTCAAGCGTTCAAAGCTTTTCTTAAGTTAATCACCTGTCAAAAATCATCATTAAGTACAAATAAACTGAAAGAGCCAAATATAGTTTCCAAGGAAAGTCAATAAACATTTTATTTTTATGTGTGTGAGCAGATATAGTTTGCCGAGCATGGTGAAGTTCTTTTTTAATTCGAGTATGTAGAATTTAAGTTAGTTTGTCTGGATTTTGTTATGTAAAATAACTGTCGTTTGCATGATCAATTTTAACAAAATTCAGACCCGCTTCAGTGGCCGCGTAGTCAACGCGCTAATCTTGTTTGGGACTAAACTGCCGGAGATGGAGAGATTGGGGATCGATCTAGGTCAGGTGCATCGAGGTCTTTTTCTTAAATGGTTTTCCACTATATTTTAATATAAAATAAATCTCTAATATTTAAATATAATTAATTATATTAGATACATATAGCCTTATATAAACATTATTAATAATATAAAAACTTAATTTGAAATATCCTAGATTAAACTTATATAATATATTATAAAGTACCTAAATATATATTTAATCAAAGTATTTACATTAATAAAAAATAGCTTACTTATATGATACTATAATTATAATAATTATCTATATTATAATAAATATATTACTAGGCATTAATTATTAGTCCTTTAATTCTTTTAATTTATATAATTGTATAATTATTACTGTAGGGTATATTAATTAAACTCTTATTATACTAATAAAAAAATATAGAGATATGTTTAGATGAAAATCTATCAGTACAAAAAATCAGTTTTTCAATTTTTTTTTTAAAAGTATGCCCATTTTCAAAGGTGCACTTGTATCTATGGTGTGTGATTAAATAAGATGAGCTCTTATTGTGGTTTCATGCTTATCTCTTGGTTGCTGCAAAGGATTATGTGGGGCGATAAACTACAGTACTCTAAACTCTGAATAATGGATAGGCCCTTCATAACCAATTACGGGGTCTGGCATCAACATCTTTTTATTCTCATCCAAATACCATCATAGCAAAGACAAAATTACCTAATTCAAAAATGTTCCCATCTGTGTAGCCTATTTCTATCATATGGAGAAGGAGGTTGGTGGTATCTAAAGATTATAAAAAAAAATACCTTCTAATAACTAAATTAACTTTGTATAGGGCCCATTGCAAAATGTTGAGGACTTGCTCACTTCCTAGACTATACAATGAGCCATGAAATAAGTGCTTGTTAAATAGGTTCTTGATCAGGTAAGACTACATTAAAAATTATTTTTTTCATATTGTGAATTTGATCCTTTATGAGAATGTTGATGTATTTCCTCAACTTAAAACTTCATCATTTCATCTTAGATCAGTTACTTAGTTAAAGCTTTTATTTAACACTGCTTCTTACTAACTGTTCGGGTTAAACACATGTGTACTAATTATGTTAAT
Source organism: Timema cristinae (assembly GCA_039000515.1). Taxonomy (NCBI): domain Eukaryota; kingdom Metazoa; phylum Arthropoda; class Insecta; order Phasmatodea; family Timematidae; genus Timema; species Timema cristinae. The sequence goes on along the minus strand of JBCFYV010000001.1, from coordinate 31,152,289 downwards.
GAGTTAGGGATGTGGAAGGTTGAATTTTGAAGAAGTGTACCCACAATTGCATGGAGTGAGAGTGGAAAACCATTTTGGGAAAAACTCAGTACACCTGACAAGGATTCAATCCCCAACATCCCTACCATTGGCGGTATAGTCTAACATGAGATAAATCTATTGATAGTGTATCTACAGTAGCCCCATGGCTTCTTTGGTGCTGAATGACAGCTCATAGCTGACGGTTTTGAAAAGTTACCAGACCAAATTATGTATCCCTACACCAAACCATATGATCTGCAAAAACATGTGTTTAGTAGCTGTCACTTCTGACAGTCAAAATTTAACTATATACCTAAATGTTGACTGTCAGAAGTCAGCTGTGAACTGTCAGCCAGCACTAAAGACGTCACGGGGCTACTGTAGGTACCTATAGTAGATACCTAGTGAGGTAAAGAAAAGGTGACTAAATAAAAATATACCTAACAAGATCCACCTCTAATGTTAATTTTGTACCATATTTAGCTATATAGAGATGAATTTGACTCCTAGCACCCGAATAGTATTTTTTTAAAGAGTAAAATCAAAGACTGCAACTATACTACTGTAAATTGAAAGTCTACTTCAACTCATGTTACGGTCAATAAAATTAAATATATTTGTTTGGATTAATACATATTTTCTATTTTACAATACACAATAGCAATTTAATCAAATTACTGTATTTTCAATATAATATTGTTGTGAAGTTTCCACCATTTTACATTTATATGGTTGTAAGAAAAGTAAATATTATGAATTTGTTTGTGTAAACACCGGGTTCGTTTTATTGAAATTTTAGTTTCAATTTTTTTTTTTTTTACTCCACGTCATCCAATAGAGAATAGGTCGCCACCACATGTCTATTTTGAAGGGGGGCGTATGCAATGGAACAGGACGTAGGTGTATTAAAACACTTAACCTATTCAGGTATATTTAATAAAACATTTTGATTCATCTTGGTCGTAAAATAATTAGACAAGTAATTTTCTTGAAATTTGAATGGTAAAAAGTTGATTCTTACCAAATGCAGAACGGTGTTTACAACTTCCCGGTTTGACACCTGTCCCACCTCTATGAAACCGATAAGGACAGCAAATTTCAGACTGTCGTTCATTGCCATCCTAACGACTTCTTCAGGACGTTTAATGTCACTAAACGGCGGCGATTGAAGGTCAGCCATGGTTTTAAAAGGTCTATACCAAGTTCACGAAAGTAATTTATTTATATTTTCACACTTGAAGTATTTAAAAGACGGTTTCTCCTACATCACATGATTACATCGCAAGGTCGGATCTGCCATGTTGGAAACTGGAATACCAAGAGTGCCAACTTAACATTCTAAATCTAGTTTTCCTAGCAATCAAATACAGGGCAGTAACCCTCCAAACTGATCTTCTATTTAAATATTTTTATCATTATACTTTCTATAGCCTTTTAAGTTTTTTAATGAATAATAAAATTAATGGTTCAAAGAGACTGGAATTTTATAGCTGTCTTTGTCTCATAAGTGGAAGTTAAAACCACTTTAAACTATTTACTCTAATATACCTCTAAGTCACAGTTTTATAAAAGTATAATATGCCTGGTTGGGATTTGAACAATTGACCCTTGTAAAGATATTGGAAAACTGGAAATTGTTCAATTTGGCAAGTCTTTAATAATTGTTAAAAGTGTGAAATATGTTATATGTGAAAATAATTTTAGAATGTCTATGATAATATATGTAAAATACATTTAAAAATTCATCACCCTTTTAGTGAGCTAAAGGGCATTCGCAATAAAAAATGTATTGTACAAATTTAACAAGTGTATAAGCTAATAAAGTGTGACTCAATGATTTCAAATCTTTATAATAGGCATAAAGTTCAAATTTGCAAGTATTGTATGCTTTTCATATGGTATTGTTAAGGAAAAGTACTGTATGAATGTATGGGGCTTAAATTTAGTATCTATAATTAGACATTCATTTGAGGTTTACACAATGACATGTACCTAATATTATATTATTATTAATGAATAATATTATATTATTACAAATAGTACAATTGTTAAAATTGTGCTATAAAACTTTTGTAAAATGATCTTCAGTTCTTTGGATCATGTAATTATATTTTTTTAAAGACTTTTAGCCATGTCTGATTATATTAAATGTGAATTTAGTCAAACATGGCTAAAATTGAATTAAATGTGAATTTAGTTTAATAACTGTAGTCACTAGTGAAAGGTTACAATAGCACTTACCTCTTAACAGAAGGAAAGCAGGTACATACTTTGTAAAGAAGTTTCCACATACCATCTATACTAATACTAATAATATTATAAACAAGAAAGATTTGATTTTTTGTTTGTAATGGATAAACTCAAAAACTACTGGACCGATTTTAAAAATTATTTCACCAATATAAAGCTACATTATCACGAGTAAATATGCTATATTTTATTTTGAAAATTTAATTGATTCCTCATAAAAAGGTCGATAGTATATATTATATAGTCGTTGGAAAAAAAAGTGTTGAACGGAAAGTGGGGTTGGTGAAGGTGGCGGGGGGGGGGGGGGGGTGAGGAAAGAGGAATGAGATGAAAATAGGAGGGAGGGGCTATACAGTGATGGTAGGACTGTATTTAAAAAAAAAAAATGTTTTTATATTGACATGATGGGTGATTTGAAGCTTTGTTTTACAGGATTCTTTACAATATTTTTTATGGGGAAGGGGGCTAGTAACTATAAAAGGATATAGTTTAGTTTTTTTTTTAAATTGGCTCATTTTTTTAACAATACAACAATTAAAGTACACCTGGCTGAGAGTCATACCAAAAACTCAAGATAAGTTTCAAAAATTATTTCTTTCACAAAATATACCAATAGAAAAAAGTTTTTTTTTTAAATTAATTTCAACAGGTGTAACTACAATTATTATTAAGACAAATCACTTGTAGCCTGCATGCTTTATCAGATGAAACTTATTTCAATCTAATTCAGTGGTAGATCCAGGTAGGTGGTTTGCTCCTATCGGGCCTAATCAATAACTTTCAAATGAGCCTTTAATGTGCAGAAAAGCAAGTGGCTTAAAAAAACTTCTCTAATAATTAGATTACTAAGTTTAGTATTATTTGTATTAAAATAGATACTTTTTCTATTAATGCCCTCCAAAACAGTTTAGCTCCATTCATATATTTACTACTTTTATTGCGAGTTTTATCGAGTCTTTTGTAAACAATAATACAAATTTGTTAATCAAAATCGTTTTTTCTTTAAAGTCATATTTTTATTACTATAATTATTAATTAAATTATTTTTATAAACTAGAAGTTGTGTAATTAACAGGCCCTGAATCCACCTTTGATCTAATTGGGAATTGAACCACAAATATTCCAGATGTGGGTGACTCACAAATGACAAAAGAGTGAAAGGATATTTTTTTCATGTAACAATGTGTCTTACTACCCATTTGGTTATACAATAATTAGGAAGGTTTAATTTGAGGAAATGTAGCCCCATTTGCATGGAGTGTGGGGAAACTATTTATGCAAGATCAACATAGGTACACTCGACCGGGACTAAACCACAATCTACCAGTAATCAGGATTCTAGTCTTTGCGAGAGTAGCAACTTATGCCATGCAGCCACCGAAGAGGGTCAAAAGGCATTACATATGGACAGATAAATAACACAAGATTAAATGACAATTTGTTTATTTTAGTAAATAATGGAGTTACATGTCATGAAACATAACATATATATCGTAATATGGATGTCTAGATGTACAATAATTTTGGTGCAATGTATTTTAGCCACAAACACTATATAATACATATTATATAGGTATTTTCTTTCTATATGATAGGATAAAAACTATATTAACATGTTGGGTACCTTGTCCTATTAACACCAACAAATTTTCATTATAAACAACAAATACATTAATTTCATTATGTCATCTAATCAACAGATGTTACTAGGTATTTAAATATTGTATCCATCAATTCATAGAGAATGATGATTTTTACATAATGGGTACCTTGATAAATTTTAATTAAATACTGTAAAAAGAATACTTTACTATAAATATAAAACCAACACCTTTGATTAAAAATACTATATAAAAAGCCTACCTAAAAACAAAGTGAAAATAAAACATTATGAATACAAAGTAAACAGGAATATAGAAGCCTAATGGCTGGAATATAATGACATTGAATCCAAGGGACTATCTCATACACCTACTAGAAAACAGTTCCAAACTATTATTTCGGCCATATCTTGATTGAAATATATTGATAACATGTGTTGTTTGACTGTTTCTAGAAAGTATGGAGGTATTTTCTTCCTATTTAATTTAATTTACATTAAATACAATAAGTTAATCCTACTAAACAGTAAACATTCGACAAAGATTCGATTATATAAGCAGTGTAATAATATTCCTATTACTATTACAAATATTAGCATCTACTTATATTATAGCTACTTTAGATAAACATGACAATCTTTTGTCATGGGAATGGTTTGAATTAATTGAATTAACATAATGAATGAAGGAATAAGTTACAACTAAAACAAATGTAACTTTAACAATTTATAGTTTGTTATTAGAATATACAAATTTTAGCACTAAGGAAATGGGTGTTTACTATGAAGACTAGAAATGCCAACATTTTGCAAGGCGTGTTTTTACAAACTATTACTTGATTATTAAAATGGCCATAAAAATATACATAAAAGTACATTAAAGCAATTTTGTATTTATAATACATGTGTGAAATAAAAGAAAATGAAACATTTTCCAAAATTTGACATGACCCTTGTCAATTTTGTTGATTTAATTAAACATGATTTTACAATAAAATGTTGATAGTAAAAACAAAATTCCCTCAGTCTTAAGTTTATTCCCCTCAAACAATAAAGATTGTTAAAAGAAGTAGTGACTATTACCTTTCTGGGTAGACAAAGTGTACACATCACAAAACTTTGTCAATTAAATTATAAATCGGTCAATACTACTTAATATCTCTTTTAAATCCAAATGATTTTAAAAAAAATGAGTTTAGTTTAAATGTTTTTAAAGAAAAGCTTGAGGAATGATATTTTTTTTCATGTACAACAAAGAGATTGAATTATATTAATACGTCATTTTGTGATTTTGTTATTCTGCCAAACATACAAGTCTATCATATAATTCTTTTTACCAACCTATTAAAATTGTTTGAATTCAAGGTCTTCGTAATTGGATTCAAGTTACTTTTATTTAAATTTTTATGAATCTCGAATCTCTTTGGTTATATGGTTATGCAACAAATTTTTTCCTCCCCCCCCAAACCTTTGGGAATGTAAGTCAAAAAAATTAACTTCAAACACCCCTTTTAAATATTCGGTTAGTTCCAAGGTTTGATTGATATGACTATCAATGCAGCCCATTCTAAACCAAAGCATTATTTTGCAACACTAAATTTGTTTACATTGCCAAGAAATTAAAACACCACTAGAAATTATTACAATGAATATTTAACAAATCATTGGAATAAGTTTGTATAAATATTTTTTATGCAGTTCATTGTTTCATAAACTATATTAATCTGTCGTCAACAATATTATTACACTTAAAAATTTAAATCAACTTCCTTTTTTTAGATAAAAAATATATATTTGAAATATATTTTTAAATGAGGTAAATGAGAATTTGAAAAAAGAAGACTTTATCGAAGGTTTAGGTCAATTTTTATTTCATCATATTCATGAGAATAAGACAAATTGAGGGGACAAGGAAGAATAAGAAACAGGAAGACAAAGAAAGGAGATAAATGACTGGTTTCATATCAAATGTATTACTTTTTCTTGCTCTTGCCAAGTGTGAGTGTGTGGTGGACTGCTAGACATCTGCTGCTGTTGCAGCTGCTGCTTCCTGCGGTTGAATTCGATGATCTCGTCTTCTATCTTCTTGCGAGATTCTTCTAGTTTTTTCTTCTCTTCAGTGTGATCTTTCTTCAACTTGTCAAACTTTGCATGGAGCTGTAACAAATACAATGACGGTTTAAAGAGATATGCAACTTCTATAAACTATGTAGAAACCAAGGGTGATATAGCAAATATCTCCCAAATCTTCGCATTTAAGATTAAAAAACTTAAATTGGCCCAATTTAAATATGAAGGGCCTTATTTGAGCGCTAGAAAAGTTAGTAGATCTATTTATACTTTCACACATTCATGTCACAACAAGTCATGCAAAGTGAAGATGTTACTTTTGATAGATACTATCAAGAGCTATTAAATAACACTAATAATATACAAATACATCACAGAATTTGTATTTAAATATGAGTGAATGACCCTGAGCATGGAACGATCCCTGGATAGCTCAGTGGTAGAGCATTGGTGCGCTAAGCCAGAGGTCCTGGGTTTGATTCCCATGTCAAAGTGTAATTTTTTCAATTTATTCGAAAATGACTCAGTTATGACTGATCTCTGTGGTTATAATCATTTTCCCCTTAAGCTTCACCTTCCATATATACTTGTGTAATGTTGCTTTCTTACAACTAAGATAAGGCAAAGACAAGGAGATCAGGGTTAGAATACCGGTAGGGTGTACTGACGGTGGTTTATTCAAAATGGTTTTCCAGCAAATGTAGGTAAACTACTTCCTTCCTTAACCCTAACCCATTAAGACCCATATTGCAACAATAGCCATGCCAGTCATATTGTCATGAAAGTAAAGGTTTACACAAATTTTCAAATATCGTGTAAAGATTTACTTGCGGGACAGTTGAGTTTACTACATGCAAACACAACTGTTATAAACAACACACTTTACCTGTTCTCTGCAAACTGACAAACACCAATAGAGGTTTACATTGCAAGTACAATTAACAGATATGTTCAGATGGCACACCAGTTAACTGCTGATGCAATATTATTAGCGCACTTGAATATTTGTGCAAGTATAAGATGTGTCATGCAAATTCTTTATTTGTAGAGGTTTACACTGTCATGTTGGCACACCAGTAATGACTGGCGCCAGTAAAACATGATAGTGTAAACCCTACTTTAGCGTAAATAGTAAATGTGTGTATAATCTGAACAGGTAGTAAGAAGTGTCGCTAAAAATGTATGCTAAAGTAAAGTGTTATCAATATTGACTGCAAAAAAATATGTTAGTACTTTCTAAGAGGTCCTTCTAAGAAAAGTGGACTATAGATTCGTTCACCTGTTTCAAGAATGGCACGTTATACCATGGGGCCACCAAAGCGAGTCAATGAGAAATTAACTTTATTCTTATTTTAGTAAACTTGAATAAAATAATTAAAATATTATCATCTTATTCAAGCTTTTAAGTTTAGGACAAATCATGCTACACTACCAGACTGATAATTTGAAATAAAACATTGAAATTGAGATATAAGGGTAAGGCCTACTTACCTGAAAACTGTAGGCCTCAATGTTCACAATTAATGTTCTGTGATTGGCGCTGTTGCATTTTATTATTTTTATTAAAGATACTACTCAATTAGTGTGTGCTGTGCAGAGGATGTCATCAAACATTGAAAAAAAAATATATATATATATATATTTCTAAGATATATATATATTTTTTTTTCTAAGATATGGAAGTTTTAACTGGCGCCATGCAAGAATGTTGTGAATACACATAATGGTGCCAGTTGTGATGTTATACATCCGACTCATTGCTGCCATATGTTTAAAATAAAATGGTGCCTTATAATATTCTGTTTTGGTAACAGTTTAACATTTATCTTATAATTCATGGAAAATGATAAAAACACATTTAAGAGCAATTCTCTAACTTTTATGCTCACATTATCATTTTCCATGAATTATAAAGTAATTTAGCCTGTAGGCCTTCTCATGGTGGAATATTAAAAAGTTTGATATTATTTTAATTTACTCTTTTTTTTAAATAAGATTTACAAAAATACAATACTATTCAAATATGTATTTAATAATAATATTGCTTCAATAATAATTTCATGTATTAAAGTAGATGTTTTTGATTATTATTTAGAACATTATAGATTCAAAAATGAGGTGGCCCAAGTTAAAATTAGAACATTATAGGATGTTTCAAAAATGCAACGGCACTAGTCATGTTATTATTTTAGTTCCAGTCCCCACAGGATTAAAACATAACAAAACATATAATTATGAACGTTGAGGTTTACAATTTTCGGATAAGTGTTTTAAGCCTTGCCCCTCCATCTTCTTTTCAATGTTTAATATAAAATAGTAATTTGGTGCTACTGTACCTCTTTCTCAGACTCCTTAAGCTCCGCCTCTTTCTCCTTGACCCTCACGACAAACATCTGCCTCATCTCATCCTCCCTCTGCTGTAGCTCCTGCAAGTGGTTACTTATCTTTGTCTCGTAAGTCTGCTGGAAGCTTACTGGCTTGTTCTCAGAGTCAACATCACTAAAACCCATCTGAAAATAACAATTTACATGGATCATCAAAATCACAAATTATTAGGAAAATGTTTCCAGTATTTTAAATCTTTTTTAAATAAAAAGTTTACTCTCATCCCACTAGCCAAATTCTCTTTAAAACATTTTCAAATGATCCAGATAAAAAGTTATTTTGTTAAGATAAAAAATTATTAGCATCAGGAAGAAGAGTGGTGGGAAGATAGAGGAAGATGAAGGCATTTTAATAAATTAACCCGGCCACAGGATGGAAAAAGTTGATGATTAATTATCAGCATACAACTTATAAACTAACTTAACTCTAGAAAAGCCACAACATCCAGCCCTCCGAACCCTTAATTCATCACTGTCAAAGGATAAGCCCACAATTCATCAAACATTTCATATTTTATCGACCATGTCGGGAATTGAATCCGGGAACCCTTTGCTCAGTAGACAAAGAAGCTATCAATTGTGTTAAGGTGTTGGACAAAAAAAAAAGTATGTATTGACTAGGAGTGTGCAAGTCCTTGAAAATTCGAGTTCAAGACAAATTTTAATATTTGATGATTTTTACAAAACTCAAAAATGTTAGTACTAAAAATGTTTAATTTTACTGTGAAAATTCAGAGTTTAATTAATTTGATTCAGTTTTAAGGTACTCTTACATAGAAAACAAAGTCCCTCAATATTCCCTTTTGTCTGATTTTAAAAAAAATTATTTTATAGTAATATTAAATTTATTTAAAAACCCGAATATTTGTGTGGTTGTAATTTTTTTCCCTATTTGTGTTATTTTAAAGGTATTGATAATATACATCAAAAGTTACAGCGGCAAATAACATAACTTGATGTATGTTATTATTATTATTATTAGCACCGCGTCTTACTACCGTTCGGGTTATACGCACTTACGCTAATGTGTAATGGTAGGGTGATTGTGAGGTGAAATGAAGGACCTACAGTTTAACGTGGAATCCGAACCACGGTGGAGGCCTGGCATTCCCACATAACTTGATGTATGAATATATTAATACTGTTTTAGTGTTTTTAATAATTACCAAATCCTGGTCTTCCTACCAAAATCAGGGTACAGTTTCAACTGATAGTGAGAAATGTAAAACCAGTGAGGACTCCCTTATCAGTCGGAGAATTCCGCTTACCTGTTCCAAACGTTTTTTCCTATAAAGTTCGTAGTGACGACCGTGAGTCTTTTCTCGCATGTCCTCCATGTTGGTTCTAATCAACATTTCTCTCAGTTTCACAAAGTCACAGTGAGACTCATTCTCCACTAAAACAAGAATAGTAATAATAAGAGAGTTAATAACTTTTTTTTTCTTTTGAAACTGAGTTGAAAGGTGTACTAAAATATTCTGTTTATAGTTCGAATCATTTAGAGAAATATTATCCAACCTTTTGGAATGCAGACCAATTTGCATAATGCAGCAAATATATCAGACCGCAAACAAAATAAAAAGTAATGATAATGGTTATAAAACAATTATTTTTTCTTTTAAATTTTAAAACCAAAATACACGTGCGACATAGGAGTATTAATAATAAACCAATAGTGAATTAATTACATTCTGAGCTTAGTTTTTTGCCAAAAGTATTTGAAAAAACATATTATTTATTTAAAAACCATTGATCTAGTGATCAGCGCTCCAAGCTACAGATTCAAAGTTCCCAGGTTCAATCTCCAGTTCTTCCAGAATTTTTACGTGAAGCTGTGGGTCTAGAACGAGGTCAAACTCACCCTCATGAGGAAAAATTAGGAGCTACTCGAATAAATAAGTAGCGGCTGCAGTCTAAAAAACTTAGATTAACGACCAGAGGGTTTGTTGTGCTGACCACATGACATGACAAATGTTATCACTAACATTGATAACAGTGTCAGCCGCTTGGTCAATATAGTTCAGTCGTGGGCTCAAGCCATGGACTTTTTTTATATTAATGAGCCAGAAAAGGACAGGCCAAACTGATTTTATGATTAAGATATTTAGCGAAAAAATATTGCTATAAATCTTGAAGGGCCTAGCTGAATGATTCCATACTGTACGAAGATCCAAAATTTCAACTTGGCTTCAAAACAAATATTAGCTTGGACTTCACTTTAAAAAAAGAATAAAAAAAACAACTTACAATTCATCAATAAAAATATTAACGGCAAAAATAATTAATTTGTGGTAAATTAATGCCATTCTGGGCTGTCACAACATTAATATGGAAAAAATCTGAAGTGAATTGTAAGTTGTGATGTAAATATCTACAGTATATATTTTAAAGCATTAAACTACTAACAAAAAATACTCAAGCTTCAGTTCAGCTTCAAAAATATTTAATATAGGGCCTACAGTATTCAATTTGAATTTGCTGTTAATTTAAAAGGTGAGTTTCGCATAACCCTACTATGCAGATATTATCATTACATTATTAGTTAAGGGGCTACTTGCAAATGAACAATTAATTCAACCATGATTGTGTTGATATGACCCAATGATGTATCTTCAAATTTGTAGAAAACTATATATGATTAAAACCATATGATAGTGATTAAAAGTTCAGAAGAACATTCACCTTGCACTGTTCCCCAAGGGTATTGCCTGGACCTCATCATTTTATTGCCAACTCGAACAAAGTCGGTGCTACCAACCACAGCAAACGGGACATGGGCATTCATGGATGTGTTCACTTCGGCGACTGTATCATCGTCGGTGGGGAACTGGTAGATGTGTACGCCATTGTTGGCTAGCTCTGATATGATTTTGGACTGGAATGACCCATTAATATCAGTATATTTATTTCCAAAATGTGCTTAAGTATAAACTAACAATGAGACCCTAAATCCTTAAGGTGGATTGAAAGAGATGTGAGAAAAAAAAGCCAGCGTTTTTACAGTTTTTATGGCAAATTTTTTTTTTCTTGCCAAACTATATAAAATATTTTCAATACAAAAAAGAATTTAATTTTCCTCACAACGGTGACCTTAGCATTCTTGAATATCTGTCAACGGTGTTTTAGAATTTAATGAGAACTTTTTTCTTCATTTAAAAAGTTTGTTAGATAATGCCACCATGCTCATGACAGATATTCAGGCACTGTTGAATTCAACATGTGAAGAAAATTAAACTATGTTTGTACTGGAGCAATATTTTATTTATTTTGCAATAAAAACTGCAAAAAAATGGCCCTTTTTCACGTTCCCTTCCATTAAGTATGGTTGAGATTCAAGATTAAAATAATAAGAATAAATTGTAAATGGTTTTAGAGCTTTAATACCACTTAATGAAGGTTCAGAATCTTTATATGTATAGGACAAACTTAACAACCATACCCCAGACAAATGATTTAACACTTAGGCTAGCTGAATGTATGAACGATATAATTAATGGAACATTTAGTTGATATTTCTATTTTATATCATTCCAATATGTTTAGTAAAATTCTTCTTTTACTCACTTTTTGCAAGATTCAAATTCGAGATTTGTAGATAAAATAAATAATCTGAATCAAGATTTGGATTTGTAAAATAGTATTTATGACTAATATACAGTATAAACCTGCTCATAAAAATCTACAAGTAGCTTGGCCAGTACAAATGATCAACCTAAACATTTTTTCTAACATAGCTATTATTTGAAAATCTCATACACATAAAACAAATTAGATGTTTCCTTGCATGTTTATGACCAATTTGTACACATATTTTCTTAATTATATGAGCTATTCTTATTTCCGGTATGTCATGTGTCAATTAATTATCTAAATCCAAATAAATAGAACTAAAAAAGTATAAACGTGTGAAAATTAAGTATGGTAATAATAATAATAATAATAATAATAATAATAATAATAATGGTTAGTGCTGCAAAATCTTTTAAATGAAAGCGTATTAAATGTACACACCTTAAATTTTTGCAGTTCTGTTTTTGATATGGTGTCTGCTTTTGCAATAATTGGTATGATATTGACTTTGTATCCAGTTTCTTCATGCAAACTAAATCAATGGATTTCAATCTGTGAAGGAAAAATAGAGCCTTAATAAAATGGAAAATTTATCAAGAAAATGAGTATTCCTCTGATTTGATAGGAATAACAGTTTAAAAATTCAAACATATTTCACTGAGAACAACAATGATAACATTTTACTTTATTATTTGTGTTTATTTTATAGGTATTGATAATATCTATCAAAAGTCAACTTCAGATCACATGACTTTGATGTATGAATATATTAAAATTTTTGTTCTTCCTATCAAAATAAGTCTATACATCATGACAAACTGTTGACAATAAAAACACATGAGTTCAAAATTGGTTCACAGAAAGATTTGAAGATTTAGTGATAGCTTTTTATTGTTCACACATGTAGGTATAGAAGGATTTAGGTAAAAATAAAATTTTAGAAAATACAAAAATAAATATGGTTTAGTAATGTTAACACTTTAATATATCATTTGTGACGCTACAGCTCTTTAGCTAAGTAAAACGAATATATTTGATTTGATAACAGTCCATAAGTCAACTTTACCCCAAATTAAACAATCTTTTCAATTCTATATTATATAAACTAGTTTGTTTGGGTGTGAAATTTTCACAAAAGTTTATAGTTTGGGCGACGCATAGTGGAAATATTTAGAGCTATCCATTCATGCCCACACTTAATAGTTTTTTTTATTAGGCACTGTGTCTTATTACCTGTCCAGGTTATACACTTTTACTAATTACGCTAATGGATTGGGAAGGATGAATATAAGGAAAAGAACCCGTTTTTGCATGGAGGGAGAGTAAAAACCATTTAGTAAAAATCACCCTAAGTTCACCTGAGCAAGATCAAACCTCGATCTCCCCGTCCTCGGCAGTCTAGTTCAACACAAAACTAGCGCGTCAGACAACTACGCCGAGGCGGTCTTAGTATAGTTATATCTACAGCCAAAGTATTTTTTTTGTCATTTTAACATTTTTTGTGCAAATATGAATACAAAAAAGGTCAAACTAAATCAAGATGAATTTTAACAAAGCGCTAATTTTGAATTTCTATGATTATTAATCAATTTTAAAATTATTTGTAAAAAAAACTCATTGTTTTTCATATTATGTTTACTACAGTATCATCTAACATAAATATTGTACTTATAAGTAAAAAATGACACAAAGAAAAAGTCAATAGGTCCACACTTGGGAAATGAGATTAACCCAGCTTACCCGTGGCCTGTTGGACAGATGAAATAAAGGCAAACATGTGTTCTACTGTCATGATATGTAGACAGGGAGCGTTTGATCTTCAACTCTTCTTGAAGATAGGCCTCAAACTGGGCATCAATGTAATCAACAACAGCCTTGAAGCTGTCCTCTTTGTTGATTTGATCGCCATAACCAACAGTGTCGCAAATTGTCAGCTATTAACAGTAAAATTATGTTTAGTTATCATTAAGAAAGGAGCCTCTTCCTAAATGTGTTTTTAATCCAATTTTCATAAGGAAACCTTATTTGACAGCTAGGAAAGTTATTAGTTAATAAATTATGCCAATATTTAGCATATTGAACTAATTTTGTCATGAAAGTGAATTAAAAATAACCTTCCTTGGTTCGGTTATACCTTTCTGTCTTTTATAACAAAGGTCCACCTCGCCTGCAGATCTGACATGAAAAATTAGCTATTACCTTCAGTCTGACATTGCTCTCCTGTAGTTCATATGTGTGCGCCTTTAATTTGACCGTAGGCAAGTTGTGTGGGCTCGGGGTGGACTCAAAGCTCGTGTTGAACAGAGAATCCATCAAAGTGGACTTACCCAAACCTGTTTCACCTAAATAAACACACAAGTTAACTGTTAACAAGAAAATATAATAAATGATTGGATTCAATGAACAATATTTCTATAGGAATTAATAAATGAGAAAACTGCTTCAGTGGCTGCATGATCTAAGGTGTCACTCTCATAATAAACTAGACTTCGGATTATATAACTAGATCAAGGTTCAAATACTGGTCAGGTGTACTGAGGGTGGTTTTGCCTAATTGGTTTTCCACTATCCCTCCACACAAATGTAGGTATACTTCCTCTAATTGCAACCTTCCTCATCAGTGTAATTAATACATAATATGCATATAGCCTGAACAGGTAGTAGGACTTGGTGCTTACACAATTGAGAAATTGCAAGCTTTTGGTAGAAACGAGTCAAATATTTGTTTCTCAAATCTAAATCTTCATTTTATCTAATAATCTTGAATCAAAATTTTAGTGTTAGGAAAAGCAATAAACACAATAGAGTAGCTTTCTTAAATTAGTATGAGCTTTCGACTTCAATTCTATCTTTGTTTACATTTATATTTTGGTTGCTATAAAAAAAACTAAAAATTAACCAATTTATTCTTTTTTTGCTTTAATAGGAATACATAATCAGCTAAATGGAAAACAATTGTATGGTCTACTCTAAGCTTTGGTTGTTAGGTTGTCCTCTAAAAGGGTTGCCACAGGAACTCACTTAACCAATTCTCGTACTTTTCCAGATTTTCCAGGCACATCCTCTTACCCCCACGGCCCTTCACAATTATGTTTTACCGATTTATATAACTTAACTACTAAGAAGAGATGACTCGTCATTGGCCAACATGGCTAAACTGTGCTTCTTGTGAATGGCGTGGCAGACGTGATAAACTCGGATATCGCGTATCTAATAAACATCCCCAAGAAAAACTTAAGTAAGGATCAAGGGAATATCGCAAGTTTTGTAAAATGTAAATTATGTGATCAAGAAAAACTCATAGTTGTAAATAGCGATAGTATTTCCCCTAGTGTGGTTTATAGTGATAGACCTTGCAGTAGTGGCGAGTCTACGAAAAAACAAAAAGTTTTATGAAAATTACCAATTAAACCAGGCCTCCCGGAATTACACTCCATTGCCTCTTACTATCAAGATGTTAAATTAAATGTTGGTACCAGTAAGCCTACTGGTATCAATGAACAATTAATAACAACATGTAATGCACACAAGGAGATGGTAGAAAACTAAATGTTTATAAGGTAGGTACTATAAAAATAACTATGACTAAAGATATGTTTGAATTTGAATTTTCCAAACTATGTAGTAGGTAATAATCCTTATTCCCTTCAGCCTCTATAGATAAGAGATAATTCAATGTTTTATTTTGAGTGCTATGGTTTTAGTTTTTTTTTTTTTTTAATATTATGTTGTGGGGAAACATTGGATCTCTGAAAATATTCTGCACCCTTGTTAAGGTAAATGCCTCAGTCAGCAATAAAAAAATCAACTGCTGTCAGTAAGCATGGCTTTAAATAAAATTGTATCATATGCGTCTTTTTTCTGGAACTAAACCTAGTTCTATATTTTGTCCAAGCTTAGCTTTTGCACTTCATCTAGAACCACACTTTTCATGTCAATAAGAAAGAGGGGACAGAAAACTATGAAACTTCTTATTCCAAGGTAAAGAGGAAAGCTTGCTGCTAGTTCTAGAATATCTTAAAATCTTCTGTTGTATGCCTGTCAAAAAATTAGTCTATTTGTTAAAGGAAGACTAAATTTAGAACTTTTTTTCAAACAAGCGTAGTCTCATAGTTCACCAAATATTCTTAAAAAGTATTTGATAAATAACTAATGTCACATTTTCATAAATTTGTTTCTACTAATAAAACTTAAAATATAGATTTGTTAAGGAAAAAGAGCCCCGTTGGAATCCAACTTTATTTTGGTGTGAAACATGGTTGTGAAAATAATGCATCATAGAATTAAATATTGCATTAGAGTTGAAAGTCTTTGCAGCAATTTCTTGCTTACCAAGGCGGCCCCCTTAGATAAATATAATATATGTTACTCTTGTTTCAATGTAACAGAGATAATAGAACCTAATTTTCCCCAGTTTATGGTCAAATCCCCTGACTTTTTCTCCAGGTTTTCCCTGTCTGTGTCCACGTTGTATACCTAAGTCAAGTAGGTCCATAATATCACATGGTATTTATAAACTAGTAAAAGATTTATATTCTATTGGATAATACTTAGCACAGCATCTTACTACCTGTTCGGGTTATATTTGAATCATAAATAAATACACACTTACCAATACAGAGAATATTGAAAACAAATCCATTCTGAACAGATTTATTAACCAGCTGGTCTGGGAGACTATCAAAACCAACATGACCGGAAAGTTTCAAATTGCGGATGCTTGCTTCCACCTAGATGGATAAAAGCTTAGTTTATATTCTAATATGGATAAAAGCTTAGTTTATAATCTAATATAGTCAAAGTTATAAACTTGGTATTTAACTTGACCTAAATCAAAAATAAAATCATGCTGGTAGATTTTGGCTACCGTAATCCCATAATGAATATATTATTTATACAATCATACCCCATTACAATTTATGAGATGTCACATGACGCTTCTCAATTGCTCCTTAACCCCGAATTTGGAGAGTGTGTTTCGCAGATATGACACCTTAGCGACATGAAATTACCCCTTGCACCAGTATCCAGTGATTTGTGTGCTTAAGCTTTTACAAAAGACCTACAGTGTTTATTATAGTAGCAAATGTGGCTGACCTCAGCGGACTTGGGGTAAAGTGCTTTCCTCAGGACTTGGTGTTTGTGGGTTCAAACCCATCAAAGAATGACGGATATTTATTTCTTGAGCGATAAAAATCTTTAACACAACTTACTTATGAGGGGAAGTAAGGTTCTTGATCTGATGTTGATTATAGCATTGAAAAGAACCCTGGAAGGTGTATGAAAATACCTTTCCCAGCAAAACTGGTAGACCCTTTCCCTCTTGTTAATAGAACTTCTTGTATGATGATAAAATCAGTCTGTTCAGAAAATGCACTTTAAATACCCCAAATCAATTAAATTAAACCTAAAAAAAAAGGTTACAACTGTGTTATTTATGTCATTTGGATCCATATATGAAGAGTGTAATGCAGTGTGTGAATATATATAAGTGAAAATAATGTGCAGTGCTTCGAATCGCAGTGATTTTTCAGCCATGAGAATGGTCTGGAATGTAACCTGTAGTGTGTGGTTCAACACCTGTAATCACTTTTAATTTATTTTATGTATCTAGTTTTGTGAATAAATGGTACAAAACAATTATACTTTATTTTAAGAAAGTAATCTATTAGATTTTGAAAAATAATATACAAGAATTCACTGTCAGTAAATTAGGCCCACCCTTTAAAAATAGTAGGCCTATATTGTTAAAACTTTTTAAGAAAAATGTTATTTCAACTACCTTTAATTTATTATATTTCTTAATTAACTTAGCTAGGTATATCATTTCAAATGTGAAAGCATAGATTTAAGAATTAAGTGTTATGAGTTTCACCTTGCACTAATACACATAATATAAGCCAATTTCTGATTCAAACAAAACAAATAATTAGAAAAAAATTATAGATTGTAAAAAAAATATATATTAGAAAACTCACCAATTCAATTTGATTTCTTGTGTAGATGTCCATCCACCAAAACTTGTTGGTGCGTTGGTGATTTCTTGTATTATTATTATTATTATTATTATTATTATTATTATTATTCATAAACAGTTTAGGCCTACTATAGTTTTATTTTTTAAGTAACAAACCTTAGGCTATTCTTGTAAATGAGTAATTATTGTTTTATTCGCTTGATTCAGAAAAACTTTTAACGTTTTCTAATGAAACAACCAAAAGTAGATTGTCCCACATCTCAAATGTGTAAAAAATATTTTACAGCATGATAAAAATGTGCACAATATTTAACATGGGTCTACTAAAAAAAAGCCAACCAAGCTCAACTTTATTATTATTATTATTAGCACCGCGTCTTACTACCCGTTCGGGTTATACGCACTTACGCTAATGTGTAATGGTAGGGTGATGTGAGATGAAATGAAGGACCTACAGTTTAACGTGGAATCCGAACCACGGTGGCGACCTGGCATTCCACACCAAGCTCAACTTAACTTTCCATGTGTGAATAAATAAAAATTTTGAATAGGCCTAACTATTGTTTTTAGAAAATTTTTGTTAGAAGGAATTGAATGATCTAGACAGTCTAAAGACTCCATAAGACTGTGCTTCAAAATAGCAATTAGGTGAGTTTTCTGAGAACTTTTTTAACGGTTTCAAATTTTTCCACAGCATTTGTTTTGCTATATTCAGAAATTTGCTTATGTTGTTGTGCGTATTTTACTAATACTGGAAAACAGTGAATTTCTAATAATATGACAGAAAAAAAATAGTGAATAATAATAAACAATCATCAAAATAATATTATATAGAGGTGTTTTATTCTTGACAGTAACACTTCCCTTCAAAATATTAGGATGACCACATTTAGAATATTATATAAATTATTATGTCTACACATTTATTCAGGGATATATTACCTATAACCAATATTACAAGTGTTATTTTAGACATTATATTCCTCTAAGACCGTTTATCATTATAAACTAACATAATAATAGTTATCACACGATTGTTTGCCAATGACTAATTCGGTCGTGAATCATTAAAACACCACTAACACACCCCTAATGTTTAGGTAAAATAAGAAACATGTCAATTGTCAGTAATATACTCAAAGAATTATACAACTGGGACTAGTATTAAAATGAATCGTAGGCTCAAATAAAAATTATATTAATTCGATTAATTCCTAAGAAGCTTCCTATAGCATCAAAGATATACTAATATTGTGTTGGATTAAACCTACTTTAACATATTTTTCAAAAGAAAACAATGAAATTGTTCTAACATAATAGGCTATGTATTTACCTCGGGATTCGGCCCCATTTTGTAGAGAACGGAGACAACTTTTGGTGTAGTGAATACAAACCCTATATACTTAACTAATTAAAAGATTTCCTCGAGCTCAACACGAGAAACTTACTCTTGTTCTTTCAACGTCTACTGCTGCCATGTCTTTTCGAGATTGTTGAGTGCTCTTTATCAGAATTTTTGACACGCCTAAGATTCAAGTAATCTTGTTGTCTCTCACACAGTCAGTGTTGCCAACGACCAACTAAATATTGTCACTAGATTAGTACCAGATAGTAGCTAGATTGCTAAACTAAACATTAAAATGTCATATTTGTTTTCAAACTAACGGAATGATATTGTGATTTGTGAATGACATTTAGATAATTTTGGTCTCTTCTGTAGACCAAACCAATAAATTATGCGTTTTTGGAGTACGGTAGTTCAAATATCAAAACTCTACAGGATTAAAATATAAAATAATGAACACAAAATTAAGGAAGTAGACAGTCACCAGCACTGGGATTCTAAAACTAGTCGCTACAGATCCTTAAAAGTAGCTATATCTAGTGACAAAGTCACTAAGTTGGTAAAACAGTATATTGAGTGCACAATGCGCATGCGCGATGTTTGACAGTCTTGGGCTATGGTCACAGTAGCACCATAATCGGCCAAAATATAGTTCGGGCGTACTCGGCCGACTCCTCCAATATTCTCAATCTCATGGTCCTCCTTTAACTTGGTCATAGTACAACTAGGTGTTATCCTCAATTTTTGTTCTAGATATTCTAATTGTATTTCAATATGTTGTATATGTTTGTTTTTTGTGACTTGTCAACTTATGATCTAATATTGTTGAATATGTTATTGATACATTTTTAAACTTATCATGACATATTTATGCTTGTTGAAAGCATAGCTTAACCGATTTTTTTAACATTAAATGTAAATGAATTTCAAACTTTTAATAATTTTTAACATGTTATTAAT
The DNA here is from genome assembly GCA_039000515.1 of Timema cristinae. Taxonomy (NCBI): domain Eukaryota; kingdom Metazoa; phylum Arthropoda; class Insecta; order Phasmatodea; family Timematidae; genus Timema; species Timema cristinae. The sequence continues at coordinate 31,132,112 of JBCFYV010000001.1, read as the reverse complement.
TCATCAGTGTATTATATCCTTTCACTTTATATTGCTAATCTTAAGTTTTTATCTAAGTCTTAACCATAATCATTACTGCTCCTTACTTTATTATTATTTAAAATGTTTTCTAAAATGCTATTTTAAAGGGAAAATTCAAGAAAAACCACACTTTTTATCTGAAGATATCAAAGATGATAGTGAAAGTTTGTACCAGATTAATGAGGCTGAAGAAGAGAGCCTGAATTATCATGTTGTTTTGAAGAGTAACAATGAACGCATTAAATTTCAATTTGATACTGGGTGCTTAAGCACAATAATACCATTCAGATTGTTTAGTGAAAAGTTCCCTAATTTAGTGCTAACTCCAACTTCCAAAACATTTGTTTCATATTTCAAAAAAAGTCGATACCATTAGGTACCATTACTGTCAAGGTCAAATATAATGGAAACATTTTTCCAAAACTTTAATTTCTTGTGATGGATTCGGGTGGCCCACCACTGCTGGAAGGGCCTGGTTTAGTGAATTGGGATTTCGCATTATAGACACAAACCGTAACAAGATGATGCAGCCGGTGTTCTTCTCAAAAGAAAACACGCAGCATATGCCTCAAGGAATTTCTCGGCAATTTCCAGAGATTTTCACAGACCGTCTTAGTAAGTTTAACAAAGAGAAATTTCCATTATCTCTACAGCAGGATGCTAAGCCCAAATTTCAAGAGAGGGTTGCCACCGAAATTGACATAGTTTTGAAAGAAGAGATTCTAGAGCCTGTGTACTACAGTCAATTTGGATCGCCTATAGGTCCTGTGATAAAAAAATGGTGGGGGAATTTGAATTTGTGGCAACTATAAGTTGACGTTAAATCCATATTTACAAGTGGATTAGCACCCTCTTCCTAGGATTAAGGATCTGTTTCACAAAGTCCAAGAGACCAAGGTGTTTTCGAAGATTGATTTGTCCAACTTTTATCAACATTTTGAGTTAGAGGAGACACCTCAATTGCTCACACAATAACCACGCAAAAAGGCTTGTTCAAATATACCCGCTTGCCCTTTGGGGTCACATGTGCTTCCACCAAGTCCCAAAAATTAACGAACACTTTACTTGGTTGTCTATAAGGTACCACTGCGCTAGTTGTTGACATTTTAATAGGGCTGAAGACTAGCAAAACTCAAATTTCGACCCACCAATGTTTTGGAGATACTCAGAGATTGTGGGTTGACCTTGTCCGTAAAGAAATGCGAGGTAGATAAAAATCTTCAGTAGAATATCTCGGATTTGTGATTGATGCAGATGACTTGCATTCAACTGAGGACAAGGTTCGTGCAATTTTAGAAGCTCACAAGCCGAAGAACGTGAAGGAACTGCAGTCATACTTAGGATTTATAAATGGGTTGTCCAAGTTTTTGCCCTCTCTAGTCACAATTTTGGGTCCCTTGAACAAGTTATTGCGTAAAGGTGTGCCATGGGAGTGGGTTGAGCGTTGTGAACAGGCGTTCTGCCAGATCAAAGAGGTAGTACAAACTAACCGATTAATGGATCATTTTAACCCACAGTATCCGCTTAGTCTATAGCTTGATGGGTCAGACCTAGGACTCGGTGCAGTGATTTCACAAAGATATCCTAACATTGAAGGGAAGCCGCTGGCGTTTGCAAGTCACTCGCTATCCAAAGCGTAAGAATCTTACAGCCAGTTGCACAAGGAAGGAGTGGGACTTATTTGCGATGCTAAGAAGTTTCACACTTACTTAATTGGGAGGAAGTGGGCTTTGGTGAACGATAATAAGCCTTTGTTAGCTATCTTTGGTCCAAAGAATGGTATTCCAGCGTGTGCAGCAAACAGATTGCAGCGATGGACTCTGATATTATCGAATTACGGTTATGTTGTTGAATGGGTAAAATTTTCCGAGAACGTTACTGATTGGTTGTCAAGGGCACCACTGCCCGAGCGATTTAATGTTCAATAAGAAATAGATGGACAATTCATTATGTTATTATTATATTAGCACCGCGTCTTACTACCCATTCGGGTTATACGCACTTACGCTAATGTGTAATGGTAGGGTGATTGTGAGATGAAATGGAGGACCTACAGTTTAACGTGGAATCCGAATCACGGTGGAGGCCTGGCATTCCCACATTCACAAGATGTCTTGTCAGAGGTGAAGGAAGGGTTTGGTAATCAGATAAATCTTTGCCGGGACGAGGATTGAACCCGGCCGCCAGCATAGAAGTCTGACACCTTACCCCTAGACCACCAGGTCACCAATTCATTATGTTCTGGACAGCAATAATAATTTGCCGCTTGACTATAAGCAGTTATTAACAGCCACAAAGAAAGACCAGGTCATTATGAAAACCAACAATTATTTGAAGCATTGGTCGCCACAAGCTGTTGAGGCTAATTTACAATCCTAATTCTGGTGCAAGGATGAACTCCATGTTAAAGAGACGTGTTGCTTTGGGGGTATCGGATTGTGGTACTATTGAATAAAACTCAGTTCTACTAGTTCTATAAAGATGTTTAAGTTAATTGATAACTAATAGCCTGTTACGCATAATGGCAGAAGTCGCGAACTACACAGAACCAAAGTGGTGCACAAGCACTGCACACAGGCAGTGTATAGTCAAGTCAGAGCAATAATTGAATATACAAGAGGCACGCAAATTATTCTCAATAGGTACCTTTAGCCCTAAGAGCCGCCGTACTACAAGAACTTCATGCAACTCATCTAGGCATCGTCAAGGTTAAGGTTTTAGCACGCTCATACAATTTGTAGCCGAAACTAGATGAGGACATTGCTTAACTAGTGACATTATGTCCAGCCTGACACGTAACAAGGATAACCTACCAAAGACTGAATTGATACCGTGGAAATGGCCAACAAGACCATGGGAACACCTGCACATTGATTACCTAGGACCTTTTTTGGGTATCTGATCATCATAGACGCTCACTCTAAGTGGCCGGAAGTGTTTCAACACTGTCCATGTTGGCAGCCACGACCATCCAGTTTTTGCCGCAGGTTTTTGCCCGATTCGGCCTACCGGTATACCTTGTCTCGAACAACTATTCATCCCTTGAAAGTGAGGAATTCCAGACATTCCTAAGGAAAAGTTAAGTCCAATGGTAGCAAATGGTGCAGCAGAAAATACAGTAAAGGCCATAAAGCTCTGTCTCCTGACAGCCCTGGAAGAAGTTCCTCCATTCCAACTTGACGCAGCCTCATAAAAGTTCCTACTCGATTATAGAAATGCTCCCCATGCAACCACTGGGATTTCACCAGCTAAAGCTTTGATGGGAAAGCAGTTGAGGAATCGTTTGAACCTACTTCGCCCCCCTCCAACATCAAGAAGATTGCAGCAAGCTCAAGATAAAAAGAGGGAGGCCTATGGGTAAGTTATGCCTGACACTAGTCATTATTCTGTGGGCGACCAAGTCTGGGTGAAGAATTATAGAAGAAATGAATCCAAGCAGGTCAGTGCGAAGATGAAGCAAATACTTGGACCACGACGTTCCCGGGTTTATGTTCCACATCTGGATATGACCTGAATTCGACATGAGGGTCAATCAAGAAAGCCGACCATAACTACTGATGAAGGACAAGGGCAAGTACCAGTTACAGACCAATGCCAAAATAATGTTGAACCCTTTCCTGAGGACACACCAAGTAACCCGGATCTGAACAAGAACCCTGAACCCCAGCAGCTGTGGACCAACTAATGAAGAAACCGTTGCATGAGACCCCTTGGAAGAGAGCACAGCTTAGAAGTTTATGGTCTCATGACGTGCTCTACTACGGTTACGACAGTAGTGAGAACTAAGGCATTAACAATATACACGTAAGAGATCCGGAACAATATAACCCACTCTAAGCGGAGCATACTGCACATTAGTTGGTTAAAAAAATACAAAGCATTAAACGTTATTGTTGGCTCACGGCCGTTAGGTAAAAGGAAAAACTGCCCAAAACCATAATATAATGTATTTATATTATAATTTTAATAATGTTCGCATTATAAAACAGTTTTAAAAAATTAGATATATTTCCACGTATTTATAAGTTAAATTATGTGATCTGGAAGCTTTAACTTTTGATTGATATTTTTGATAGCTATAATATACTATAGCCAACTATAATGGTCGTTTGATCCAAGGCGTTACTTTCACAATATATAGCAATGACGGTGATATTGGCGATCGAATCCCGGTTTGGAAAGGTTGAAAATGGTTTTGTATGCAAATGTGGGCACACTTCCTCAAAATTCAATCTCCCTAATCTCTATGAAATGGGCGTAATAGTCCAAAGGGGTAGTAAGACATAGTTACAAAAAAGAATGTTCATTGTTGATCGCAAAAAAAGTTTGTATTTTCTCAAAGTTTCTTTCTACGAAGATACTACTGTAGTCATGGTCGATGCAGAATAACAATCGCTCGTCCAAGTTAAAATAAGTTTCTGTTAATATGGAGGATATGTAATCGATATTGAAATCTGATGGGCATCCGAGGCTGAAATTTTTTAGCTATCGTCTGAAATCGTCGTGTAAGAGAAAAAGAAACTCTCGGGTACGTATGTCTTTTTCTACTACAGACATTCAAGGCAATATGGCATTTTGACATAGCTCCTTAATTTGTATGAACATAATATGAGATAAATCAATGTATTTTAGGTTAGCTAAACGAAATAAATGTGTTAGTAAAAGGATTAAATAGCATAATAAAGTCCAAAAATCTTAATTGGTGCACCGGCGCTCTTGATAAGTCTACAGACCCCAAATACGTAGACAGGGAAAACATTGATATATAAAGAACACGTAAAAACAAAATATAGAGATGCATGTAAAGTTTTAACCAGACCAGTTAACAACAAATACATAAATAAATATCAAAGCACCATCCAGTTTGTAAAAAAAAAGGCCTATACTGATGGCTTAAAATCAGTGACTCTATTACAAGTATACAAGTAACACCACTCATGGAGTTTACACGGCGTGAAGCGCCAATATCTGCTCACAACAAGCAAGACCCTATTTGTGATATATACTAGTAGTCCCCTTCTATTATAAAATTGCTGCATTAGTCATAAAACAATTATATATACTTGAAAATTCTACACTATACAACAGTAAGTTAATTAGTTGCGACCAATTACTTGCAAGCAAAATAGAATCAGCTCAGCGAAAAAATCTGCAGCCCTACTTTAAAGGAAGAAGACCAGCCATGCTAGTGAAGCTAGCTTGATCTTTCCTAGTGGAGCTACAAAAGTTTTGAGAAATTGAGAGTTTGTTCTGGTCATACATATTTCGGTCAAATAAAAAGTGAAAGTTCCAATTTAGGTTTCTAGGCCCGAGCACAAAATGGCCTGGCAAGCAACCAATCGGTTTTAGCTGGGGTCGTGGAAATTAAATCCATTTTGGGTTAGCGATCAACAAGGAGGGCGAGAAATGGCATCTCAGAGCTACAATATCTAATACATATAACAAATGCGAGCCATACCTGATGGGCAGAACAACCCAACAAGGTGAACAACAATATTCCAATCACATAAAGAACGCGAGCCATGCCAGATGGGTAGAAAGACCCACAAGTTAAGACCGCAACAAGGTGAACAACAATAATGCGTGAGGTGCTCAGATTTACCCAAGGAACGCCAACCAATACCTAACTAGGTATAACCATCAGACCTGGAACATCCTAAATAGCCCTTTTCACGCCTGAAGGCCCTCCAGCTACAACATGGCCGTACAGACCGAGGAGTGAGACATGCCTTTTACTAAGCGGATGGTCTTAAGGACCGAGCAAATAACAGTGACGCGAGACATCAATGAAGGCTAGTACAGCATGCCATAAAAGATTAAAGACTAACCTACCTCACATAAAATATACCCATGCGAGCTACAGATACTCTCAACGTACGTGGAAACAGTTCCTAAAACCTATATAATGACTTATGAAGCCGCCTACTCCTACCAATCTGAATGTATGACATTACGGTGAGTTACTTCCGCCGGTCAGGTCTGTCCGTCAGCAGCAGCATCACGACCACCTTAGTGCTGTAGATATGTTCTGTGGGAAGAGACGTCGAACGTGTAGAATTATGGAATAATAACTGTGTCCTTGCCCATAAAACAATACTGCAGACGAGGAAGGACAAGTGAAGCTTTTTGACCGTGGTTTTTTTTTTTAATAAAATAAACTGCATGAGGCATATTATTGTACTTTTTTGTAATGACTTTATGTTTATTGAATTATAAAATGTACAACAATCATCATTAGTAAGTTAGGCCTACAATGATTTTTAAGTTGGTATAAATAAACATTTCTTAATCAAATGTTTGAAAATGGTACTATTTATAATTAATCTTTTAATGTGTGTAGAGTGACTAGTATGCGAGCTAAATTTGTAGGATAAATTCAAATTAAGATGAAACTATTAGGTAGGCCTACTGCACAATTAAATAATTACCTATACTAAGTTACCTACTTTTATTTATAAGATGAAATTCAGTGTTTCAACATCATATCAAAAAACCTGTACAAATACAATTAATGCGATAGCTACTTAATAAACATTGATAAACTTTTTATTTATTATTGACATACATAACAAAAAAAAACTATGTTAATTTGGTATTGCTTATTGGTTTGCAAGGCACTGGGGACATTGTGGCAAATAACATTTGGACTTGGGCTTACTTTATGGTGAACGTTATTTGTTAAGTTGAGAAACTACGTAATATATAAAATATATATCGACCACAAGTAACAATTTAAAACTTCACACGTTGTTTAAATTATTGCTCAGCCCTAACATAACACTTTCAATCAACTGTTTTAAACATATATGATGCAAATACAAATAAAAATCCCACTTGGAAACTACTAAACGCTAAAATACATTAAAACAAACCCTAACCTAACTAAATTGGATAATATAAACACTTAAATAAACAATCAAATAAATAACAATCAAAAGTAAGTAATGAACGCCTTTAAAGTCGGGAAGTTAACATAGGGGTAGACAGGCACGCTAACTTCGTGACATAGTTGCTAATCCTTGCCGACACGCCAACTGCTGACACCCGTCATAATTGCACATGTCGGCATCTCTACAGGATGGAGCCGACGCGACGTCATCAACTAGTTCCCGTCCGGTCAGAATATCCCTGCAGAGCTACTTAAATAAAGAAGTAGCAGCTCCAGTTTATAAAACAGAGTACAAAGGCTGGAGGGCTTGTTATGCTGACCACATGACATTCTTTTTCCTCAAATGTTGGCACTATCCTCGCTAATGTTCTTAGCTTTATGGTGAGCACACACCATAGAGTTTTCTTTAAATTTCATGTACTCAACATGGTAATCTAATTAAATACATTTTATATAGATAACAATTATTTAACGGAAAAATTTTAAATCCCTAAGGAAAAACAAGCTTTGAAACATTTTTAGCATTGACCCTCTATCCAAAGCTTGCCCAGCTACAAAGGCCACCGACCATCACTATTACATATTCTACCCTCAACATAAAAAAATATAATTTTTAATGTATAGCGCTTGAAGATGATTTAATTAACAAGCAATGTGCATAATTTGTATTTATCAAGGGAAGTAATCATAATCCTAGGATCCGAGAGTGACGAAAGCTAGCTTAGTGATGAAAAAACTCCATCTCTGGGCGCTAAAAATAATTGGTGAATATTGTAATATTAATTTCATACTAATATTTACCACACCAGTTAACCCATAACTCTAAGGTGTCATCCCACAAGCGAGCTATATCGACCGAGTGGCAACAAGAAAATATTTAAATTTAATCGATAAAACAAATAACCATATTGTTATTGTAGTTGATTATTACAAACACATAAGTGAGGAGAGTGTTATAAATAGTTTAATTTACGCTTATCCTCTCTAGAGTCCACTGCCATATTTAGAAAATTATACACATCCTACCAAGAGAAGAATTACATGCTTAGGCCCGTATCACACGACACTTGCTTATACTAGAAATCAAGTGTGCTAGCTAGCACCTAGATATCTGTATACTAGCTAGTACAATGGAAATGGGACTAGAGTATTCACACGCTGCTAGTTTGGTACTAGGTTCTAGTGCAAATATTTCTCGAACGTCAGAGATTAATTTTGAGTGCAGCAGCTGAATTAATTACTAATAAAGATATTGAAAATTATGAGAGGGAGCGTAGGAAAAAGAATATATACACGGGAATGGTTGGGAAAGACGAAATAATGGTCTCAGGATGCTAAATGATGATCCATTCGGAGGTTAGGTAATATACATTAGGGGTGACACAAACGTTTAGTATCTCCCTAAATTTGTATTCATTTATTTACATTGTGGTCAGAGGTCCCTAAGCCCATGGGTGTCCAAGTAAAGTATCCTTGATACACAAATGTTCTTTTTTAAGCCTACGCACACTTTATATTATAAAAAAAAACCGCCCAAGGTTGGCATGCTATCAAATTTATTTAGATTAAAATTGGGTCTGGAACACAGTTTGTCGTTTTTAGATTACATGTTTTAAATTAAATTTATATATATTAAATATATTGTTATACTGTGGCAATTTGGTATTATATAAACAAGGTTGTTTATAATAATTTTCTGCCAACAACAAAGTCACATCCAATGACCATGTTGGCGTCATTTATACCATTTCTCTACACAACAGTCTCAGCGCACATGATTGGTTGAATTACACAGACTAGTGTCGAAACTAGTACGAAAATAGCACGTGTTTTATCCTCACAACTAGTATGATAGCCAGTACCAAGTCGCAGAACCAGTATACTTTTTCTGATTCACACGACGCTAGATGATGACATGCTAGCTAGTGCTAGCTAGCACACTGGATTTCAAGTACGAGCTAGTGTCGTGTGATACGGGCTTTAGTCAATTTCTTTAACTTAGAAAATCATATCACTTTCTCAGAATGATAGTAGTACTATCGATCAGAACACTTGGCGCTTGACCGGAAACTTAACAAAGATAAAATAAATTGAATCCAAAAGGATTGTTGGCATTCAACTTTGTTCATATAACTATTCCTTTTCCTGTTTAGTAAATTATTTACTCACCTCACGGAACCATGTACCGACTTTCAATTGCTTTATATTTTATATTTCCTATTATTAGTGTTAAGTGTGTATTTTTGGTTATGTGCCTAGTGAAAAATATTTGGTCGAAGAGTTTGTAAATTCAAATTATAATGTATTGACCATACACACATACATCTTACATAATGCAATAACATATACTTAGTAATTGACATAGCAACATTTTTTTAAAAAATAAAGTGGACCCTTGACCATACCTTTTTATTAAAAAATCGTGATACATGGAACATGCCCAAAGTTAAAGTCGATTACTCTTATATCGATATAAATGTTTACCAATCAATGGGATGTCTGGCATGAAACTGAGTAGTGCTTTATGATTGGCTAGACATGTTCACATCAACCAATAGTATATTTGTTTACAAAGCAATGCCTGCAACAAAATGCATCAATATGGTGAATCAGCTGGCTGATCATTATTTGCAGCTGAAATTAAATATTTAGAAAACTAGCCATGATTGTTAAAGAATGGGCTCAATTGCCTCTGTCCTGCAGTGGCACTGTCAAAAGTGCACTTTAATTAACCCTACAGAACGTGTGAGGTGTATAAGATGTGGGACACAACGCGAGAATAAATTAGTTGAAAGTGAGACATTCTCCCCTGCTTCAACAAATGTGAACCAATTTGAAAATGTGAATACAAGTGCAATTATTGACAAATGTTATCATTCACCTGTCAAAAAGTATTTTAAAGATTCCGCGCACTCACGTCGTAATTCTTTCCGACGTCATCGTCGTGCTCTGTGGTACGTAATACATTTAATACACGATTAAATTACTCTGTCAAAATTGTCATTTTATCTTGAATTTTTGTAGATACCTACTTGTATTATGAATTTAATTTATTGTTTAATTTTTTGCCCAATAAAACTCTAGATTACTATGTTGAAACATTTATTTGAGGATTAGATTTATATTCTTTATCAATTAGAATCGAACTCAAGGTTATAATCTCATATTTATTTATTGATTTTTGTTTTTAAGTAAATATTTTTATAAAACCTTTTTTTTTGTATGCGGAGTTTACGAGACATTTTAAATAATTTAAAAGCAAATTACTTTCTAGTCTAAATGTGTAGGCCACTTGTGAAATACATATTATGCCGGAATTTTTATATGCAAATGTAGCCCACAATTCTATAGAACCATATTCAATAAAAACATATAATATAAATAATTATATATATTATATTATTTTTCTAGTCTGATAGGGTTGGAAATTAGGGATTTGTGGGAATAGGCTGTTGAAGTATTCACATTTCCATTTTCATGATAGGCTAATATTATATAATATCTAATTGAACAGTATTAACTATCTATAAATATAATTAATCTCGAAAATTAAAATAGCCTTGGTAGAATTGGGCCTTAATGCATTTCAACTAATGAGTAATTTTAAAATAAGTATTACTCTCTCCAGATTTCTAGGGATAAGTGACCAACTGTCTTTAAGCAATTTACCTCAAGGATTGCAATCATGGTGAGAACATTTGTAATATAGGTAGGACCTACACAAGTAGTGGGTGAAGGATCATTTTAAAACTTTAAAATATTTCAAAAATAGACAAAATACAGAATTAAGACCTACTTTTACTAATTTCTTCCAAAATGTTGGGGATAATTTCAATTTTAATTTGTTTAAAGTCATATGTAATTCTTAGCAGATGAATTGTTTGCCAAAATATTTATTAACTCAGGTTTGGTGCATTTGAGAAAGTTCAAGTTATTTTATTACAGTTATGGACAAATTTGTGACATAACCAAAGCTCCATCATAACAACAATTTGTAGCAATTTCAGATCTTGCAACCATTTTTTAAATATCAAGGCTATTGTAATTTGTAATTTGTGTTCCAAACCACTCAATATAGGGCCTAAATATACATATGGCTTAATAAAATCAACACCTTGTCATTTTTGCAGCACAGGGGATGGAGCAGATTGGAGTCAGGAGGTTGCAGTTCGGGGCAATGAGAAACCTTTCTCAACATGGAGTCATCTCACACAATGCCACCCAGCGCTGCTACGTTCTGTCAGTGTGCCTAACCTGGCACACGTTGGGTGTGCGCACAATGCCGCTTTGTGAATGTCAGTGTGACAGCGTGTTGTGCCACATGTGGAATAGTTAGTGTCGAAGTGGCGCATCAGCTTGGTTTTGAGGGGTGGAGGGTGGAGCATATGCACGGCACTCCCACCACCCCGACCCTTGCCGTAGTAGACGTTACTAGTGGTCCAATTCTTGCCTCCACAATGGCACAAAACACGAGTATGTGTGATGTACTTAAAAATGGTGAATGTGTTGAGACTTCTCAAAACAGATCGCCAAAGCGACAAAACCCTTCTGTGTATGAACGAGTCAAATCCAAAGTTAGTAGATCTCTCTCGAGTGGGTCTGCTATGCAAAAACTCTGGTTGGATTCTAGTCAAAATTTTGGTGCATCTAAATCGTATGATAGTGGCTGTATATTGAGAAGACCAACTAGTTTAATTGTGGACAATGTTAGTAATGACCAAATGCCTTCTGTTAATTCTGCTAGCTCTGATTTTGAAGCCAATGAGCATTTAAATAGGTTTTACTCTGTCATAAAACATCTTCGGAAATACCCGTTTGGACATGTCAAAGATGCACTTTAGAAAATTGTAGTACAAAGAATCGTTGTGAAATTTGTGAAACGCCAAGGAAAAATCTCTCGTTGGGTTCTGTGATAAACACGTGTGCAATCCCCAATACTCTGCCCCGTAGTGGTTTAGTGATTACAGTCCCAGATTGGAAAGAGGACACACCAAACACTCAACAAGTTGTTTCTTTACAAAACAACAATAACAATAACAAAGATGACTGTAATGATGACAGATTACTGTATCGGAGATCTTTCTCTGATATGAATACTCCTACTGATTTGGATCATAGCGGGTCTAATCTGAATCATAGAAGTGTGATTGAAAATGATACTCAAGGCAGTATTCACCTGCAAACACCTGTTAACTTGAATCTCAACATTTCTCAGTCGGTTAGTACCCCAAACACAAGATATTCTTATATAGGTATATCTGAGCCTACAATTCACGACCCAGTTGATGATATTGGTGGGCTCGCACAGAAACCCTCATCTGTTAGGAATAGGTTTGAAGCATCCCCAGAAATAAGGGAAACAGATGTGACCAAAACTTCAAATGGAAATATATGTGCATTCACTCCTTCTCTTATCACAAACCAGGTCCTTCTAATTCTCTCACTTTCCTATCTAACTCTTCATCTTCTAGTTCTACAAAAGGATCAACTTTTGACCGTATGTGGACATGTACTAAATGTTCATATGCCTACAATCCTTTATGGTCGGACAGTTGTGATATTTGTAACTCTGTCCGCTCTCCACCTTCCCTAACTGAACCTAGTCTCATCACAGTAACCAAAGACAGTGTACGTTACACCCCCCCTAAGAGAGAGGGAGATGTCAATGAGAGTGTTGTTACAAACAACAATAACAATGATTGCATGCCTATGGCAACATTGGCCACAATGGACCAGGACTTGGAGGATGATTTCCAGTTCCTACCCATCGAAGGTATACTAGAGCATGACTGGACGTGTAAGAAGTGCACATTGGTGAACTCTGGTGCATCTATGGCTTGTGTTGTATGTGGTGGCTCCAAGCTGCGCAGCATCACGATGGTACAAGACATGACACTACGCAAAGGGGAGTTTTGGAGCTGCATCTCATGCACCTTGAAGAATCCTCTCACATCTACTGCTTGCATGGCTTGCAAGACTACCAAACAGTATTTGGAGGTGCCAGGAACCTCCAGGAGTCCCTCACCAAGACTTGGTCTGGGAGCGGTTCCTAAACAGAGACGTGCCAGGGCACTCACGCGCAGTCAGTCGCGAAACATCCGAGAAGCCCCTTCTGATGGTTCTAAAGTTTCTACGTGGCGGTGTGTCTTGTGCACTTATGAAAATGCAACAGCATCGGTGTCCTGTGAAATATGCCAAAGCTCGCGTTGCATGTCTTCATCTGTTGTGTTGACCAATGGTACCCCTTCTCCTTGTGAAGCTGTACCTGCTGCTACTGTGACAAGACAGGAGAGCGAGCTGATGGAGAATCTGCGTCATCTGGAAGAACAAGAAGCATTGCAGAAATGGGAACACATTGTCAAATATTGTCGGGAGGTTAGTAAGCTTTTCTTGAACTAGTCGAGTAAAAGAATTACTGTATGTAAATGGTTAATAATGTATGATACAGTTTATATGAGCTAAGTATGCATTGTATACAAACATTTTTGGGATATAATTTCATGTATTACAACCTTTGTTAAAGGAAACAATAGTTTATTCGTGTTTGTTTTATTCTGGCATACATACATTTTTTTACATTTGCCTTTAGTTTTGGTTAAAAATATGACTTCAAGAGTAACTTGCATATTGGGCATATAGACTAAATTTCAAGCTCACCTAGACAGGTTTGCCAGTGAATGGGAGGTCCAGTTCAGAATCCCGACAGAGTCTCTTAAGGCATATTTCCTCAGAATTCTTCCTTCCAATTCCGTAGGTCTACCCCATGAACAGAGTTAAATGCAGACTCCCTGGACGGGTAGTAAGATGCAGTGCATAAAATAAAAGGGTAGTCCGTGAGGGAATATCTTTGGACAGTGTTTAACTAAACTCTGGAGCTATAAAATACTCACAAGACTACATCCAGAAGCGAACTAGTTAAACTTTTTTCATTACTATTTATAAATTATTATAAGCATCCATAAAAGGAAATGTCTTCTACACAATGTCATAGAAGGCAAGGTTGAGGGGTTTAGGATGGAGGATGATTCAAATATTGGATGACCTGAAGGAAAGAATAAATGTTGGTAGTCGAAGGAGGAGGAAGAGGACAGGGCGCGTTGGCGTTCTAAGTTCATTAAAAAAGGAAGGGACCTGTAATAAAATAGAACACCTAATAATAACATAAACAAGCTTAGGCTTATACTGAAACTTTTTTTCTTCTACAGAACAACGAGCCTTTCGTCGATGACTCATTCCCCCCGGCACCCAAGTCTTTGTACTATTGCCCATCAGAGAACAAGGATAATCACGTGGTTCAGTGGCTGCGTCCTCATCAGATTGTCACTGAGGGGGATGCCAAGATGGAGTGGGCTGTATTCAGGCGACCACTCCCTTCTGACATATCGCAAGGTCAGCACTTTATTGTTTGTGTTGTGGTATTATTACAAAATATAGTCTCTCTTCATTATAGACCTGCTTGTGATAGTGCTGAATCATAATTTCAATTCTGGCCGAGTGTTTTGAAACCCTGATTGTATGATTCGAATCCCACCTGGGGAAAGTCAAGTGGAGGAACACAAAGCAATTAAGTGCCACAGGCTGTCAAAGTTAGGACAAGATTTTTAATCTAAGGTGGAAGTATAGGTAACGCGAGTTAAAGGCAGTTTTTTTTTTTGAAGTTTTTATAATAAAACATTTTGGACAAAATAAAAAACGACTACAACTGTTGTGTGTGTTAAGTTTGAGTAGTGCATCAAAATATATGTTTTTAGAAATAATGTTTAGCAAACCCTTTAGATTACACACCCTCTTGTTGGTAGCTTAGATTTAGGCAGTTTAAGGCCAAAGGATATTTGTATCATCCCCTTCCACTCACAAACATTACTAGAGCAATTATTTAGTACTTTGTTAATGTTGGTTGTACTTGTGTCCAAATAATCCACTGTCTAGCATCCAGTAAAGATAAATGACCGTTTTTTTTTATTTAGGTTTGTCTTCCTATTCATTTTCAAAGTTTCATATATTTTGTCCTCTACTTTCTTGATCAGTTCAATACTAATATTGTTTTATTCTTTTTTTTTGTAGGGGTTCTAGGAAACTGCTGGCTGCTGAGTGCCCTGGCTGTGCTGGCGGAACGTGAGGATCTGGTCAAGAAGGTGATGGTGATGCGCGAGTTCTGCCACCAAGGAGCCTACCAGGTGCGTCTGTGCAAGGACGGCAAGTGGACCACAGTGCTTGTAGACGATTTGCTGCCTTGTGACAAGCGCAGACATCTTGTTTACTCTCAGGTAATGAGCCACTTGCTATTTAAATTAGCTTGTAGTCTGGTTGTCTTGGAGCCCACTCTTTCATGTATGAAAATGTTTTACTTTTTTTAAAGATAATATTAGTCAAATTTACTTTGATAAATTTTAACAAAGGTAAAGGTATCAAATATATAAAAATAATACATGTATCTCATTCTGGCTTTCTTTCACATTTTGTATGTAGCTAGCATTAATGTTCTGTACCATTGTTCAATCCAAAATACATATATGAACATTTATCACTAAAGAAAACCTCTTTTTGCTTTATGAGATACATTTTATTATATTTGGTGAAGGTACGGGAAGGTGGATAGAAACATATAAAAGTAACAAACTCAAGATGGCTTTAACAATGAAAAGAAAAACATGATTCACACTTTATATTGCTGCCATTGAACAAAAAAGGTAATTGCTGCAATTTCTTGAAAAAAAAATCGATCGTCACCACTCATTTGTCCATTCTAGGTTTCATTCTATCAGAACTCATAAGGATGGAGTTTGAAACGCACAACGCAACTTCTGAAAAGAAGAAACCAATAAAAAAAGGAGAGAGAAAAGATAGTAAAGAATAATAGGACACTTAGATAGGAACATGTAAAAGGAACAATTGACATTAAGGACAAACACAGGAAAATGACATTGGATGGAAATTTACATTATATCTCTATGTGGAAAACTTGCTGCCATTAAACAAAGAGGTAATGGCTGCCTCTAAAGTTAAGAAAATCGATCGTTTTTGCCCAATCCCCCGACCTAGGTTTAATTATTTCGGAACTCACCAGGAGGGAGTGTGAAACACGCAAAAAATTATATTGAATTGTTTTTCATTTGTTTTGATGCTTTGTTTTTGAAACCAGGTATTTTTGTCACAACTAGAATGCTTGTGTTGAAAGACTATCCAAACACCTGTTTTTTGTTTTGTTTGTTTTGTCAGGCTAAAAAGAAACAGCTTTGGGTGCCTTTGATAGAAAAGGCCGTTGCCAAAATCCACGGGTGCTATGAGGCGTTAGTTTCTGGCAGAGCCATCGAAGGTCTTGCCACATTAACAGGTTGGTTCTATGCACTATTTCAGGCAGCTCATGATACAAGAACTGTAAAGGTAGGGCTTGAATTTTATGGGAGCTATGCCAATCTTAATAAAATATATTATATTAATTTTAATAATTACGCATGTATAGTCAGTTTGGGTTTGTATCAAAATTTTATATCCTTTGCATATATTTTCCATTAAACCATTATCACTATTTATTGAAAATGATGACTGAAATCAATAAATTATATATAATGTTATAGTCATATAAAAATACTTGTGAGAAATATAATTTAAAAAAATATGCTACTAGTATAAGTTTATTTTCTACCTGGGTCACTCCTTTTTATGCTAGGCCTTCTTTCATTGTATTAAAAATATATTGCAATGTCAAATTGGTCAACTGTGCCTACGCAAGATTTTTTCTTATGATAGTCATGTCAATCATTTAATGATGTTTTTGTGGAAAATTATATAACTATTACCAAGTCTACAGAACTTGAATAGGCCTATGAATATTTTAAATAAATCGTTTTTATTTTCATTTGAAAAGTGTCCTTGACATATTTAAGTGCTAATTTAAATCTAATCTGAATAAATGTGATATAGAATTAATAAAGAAATGTATTCACTTATAAATAGAAAACCTAAATTGTCCATTTCAAAGATATCAATGATTTTTTTTAGTTGCACCTATAATTTAAGTGAGAAGTGAGAACATAAATTAAATTCTTATTAATTGTATCACACATCTTGTGCACTGGCACTAAACATTAAAAAAATCTAAATTTTAATTTTGGTTCAATAACCATCTAAATTGGTTTTGCAAATTTTAGAATAAATATTGCCTGCCCAACATTAGTTTTTAACACTTTGAGTCCCACTGCAGTCCATAGGCCCGGCCGCAAGGAAATTTTCCACACAGACTAATACACGACCATATGATCACTTGGCATAATTTGTTTCGACCTTTCCTACAGCCCAGGGTATCATTCTTGTGGGTGTGGTTATTGACTCTCGGAACATGCCTGCACCCTTGGTCCGAACAACTTTATTTTTGTGTCCATTGGGACACCAATGGTCTGTGGACAGTATTATTAATGTCTTGCCAGACGGCAGCAAGCCTACAGACAACACTTGATTTTTGGCCACATACATAACAATTAAATTCTTTAGCTATTTTTTTCCATAAATGTTTTCTTTGTTACGGATTGATTGGGGGCCAAACAATTAAATTGGTTTGAGGAGCCAATTTTATCATTCCAGCTGAGACGCAAGATGTTAAGTTACAAAACTAAATAAATGTATTGTGGGGGCTATGATAAAATGAAATTTTCTGTAGGATTGGTCACAGGGACATTGACTTTGATCAAGAAAATCTAGGTTCATTTTTGATCGGCTGTATTGAAAATGGTTTTCTATCCTTCCTCCAGTCTATAGCTATTGTAGTTCTTATAGTTTTTCTCTTTATTGAACCTAATATGACCGTTCTAAACATTACTATCCCCACTTCCAAGCAATATGTTGTCTAAAGCGGTCAAAAGCCACATGACTTGGTGCATGAAAATAATTCTATAGTAGGGTTCTTGAAGAAAGGAGCTACTAGAAAATACAAACACAGTTTTTTAACTTTAGTATTATAATTAATTATTTCATAAATGAGGTGGCCCAATGGCTAAATAATTTTATAATAAAGGAAATTGATAAAACTAAAGAAAAAGAAAAATTAAACTACTAAGAGTAAATTTGATGAAGAAAGCCCACTTAGGGAAAGAGGAAAAAATGTGGGAAGAATCTAATGCACAACGGTGACATCTTCTTCCTTTCTTATTTCTTCTAAATTAATATATTTAATAAATATTATTTTATTTGTGTTATATTATTATTATTATTATTATTATTTAGCACCGCGTCTTACTACCCGTTTGGGTTATACACTTTAAACTTACTAATTACACTAATGGATTAGGAATTGGGAAGGTCGAATTAGAGTAAGTGAACTCGCATTTGTGTGGAGGGAGAGTGGAAAACTATTTAGGAAAAACCACCCCCAGTTCACCCAACCGAGATTCGAACCTCGATCTCCCCTCCTCAGCAGTCGAGCTCAACACGACTAGCAAGTTAGCCAACTATGCCACCGAGGCGGGTCTCTATTTGTGTTAAAATGTGTGTGACTACTTCTAATACAGAAGATAGAAGAAAAGAAAAAGATGTCACCTTTGTGCATTGGATTCTTCACACATTTTTCCTCTTTCCCTAGGAAGGCATTCTTCATCAAATTTACTCATAGTAGTTTATTTTTCATTTTCTTTAGTTTTATCAATTTCCTCTATTATAAAATTAATGATTTCATAGTTATTGAGGCTTTATATAAAAAAATGATAGTTTCAAATCACAGAAGTATGAATCTTTGAAAATCATTTTAGTAACTTATTTAACTGTAGCTAAAGTTCCTTCTTAACCAAATCAAACTCTTAGTAATGTTTAGAACGTTTCAACAAGTCACAAGTGAAATAAAGCTTCTCACTTCATATTGTCCTTGTATTTGTACACAATAGCCACCTTGTCATAGATATACCTTAGTGGATGAACAATCCTTTTACCCTGGAAGATAGAGAGCTTACCTTGACAGGTTACACTATGGTGTGGCTTATAGGATATGGCCACATGTCCAGTTTCATAATCAGACCAAGTATGCCGCGAATACGACGTTGTACTAAATGCATGACGACACCTTCCTAGACCAGAATGGAATGGACCAGTTTCATCTGCGAAACTGGCTTATTCCATTTGAGTTTAGGTAGGTGTCGTCTTATATTTAGTGTAGCAACACACTTGAGGCCTACTTAATCTGATTATGAAACTGGCCAATAGCATAATCTCTCATTGTAAGACTGCTACCTTTCAAAGTAAACAAAGTGTACATGTTCTATCTATGGCTTTCGCTATAATAAAGCTAAACAACAAAAGTTTTGGTGAAACAATAGCGGAACTATTGTTAATGCATTTTAGTGAGGATAACACCTCTCCGATATCATATTCTGAAAATTGAAAAATGACACCTGGACACGGGAATCGAAGTTCCCGGGTTCGATTCCCGTGTCCAGGTGTCATTTTTCAATTTTCAGAACAAAAGTTTTATTTAGGTTGACATGAACTTAAAATACTATGGGGCATCAATGGAAAGACTCGTTGGTTGTATTTGATTTAATGTGTGTGTGTTTGTAGGTAGGGATTTTTTAGGTTTTGCTTATAGAAGAGCTTTGTGGATTGTTTTTCAGATAGATCTTTGTTTTCCTTAGTTGAAAACTTAAGATTTTATCAACCATTAATCTACAGTGTGTGTGGTGCTTTATGTGTCTGGGGTAGCCTAGCTTTGATCTCACTAATATTTCTTTCTTTTGAGGTATAACTTTCACCTATTAATTAATCTTGCAGTACTTTGTATATAATTAGCTGTATTTACTAATATTTTACTTTTGTTATCATCTTAGAAAATATATAAAATACACAAAAAAGAGGTTAACCAAGTGTTTCCTCAAAACAAGATCAAATGTATGGATTGGTATGGTAGAGCAATAATTAACTTAATATTATTATTAGTCGACTTGGTTTTTATGATATCACTTTTTGGTTTGTTGGTGCATTTGCTTAGACAAAACAAATATTGGGTATTTTGTAACACACATAAAATTTTGTTATATATATTTGGAAGAAAGTACAGAAAAGGTGGATAGAAAACATATAAAAGGGAACAAACACAAAATGGCTGTTACAATGTAGAGAATAATACAGTTCACTCTTTACATTGCTGCCATTGGACAAAGAGGTATTGGCCGCCTCTTTAAGAAAATCAATTGTCACTGCCTAATCTCCCAACCTAGGTTTCATTCTATCGCAACTCATCATGATGGGAGTGTGAAACCCCTAAAAGAGGAAACCAAAAAAACACAAAAAGGAGAAAAAGGATATTGGTAAAGGATGGTAGGACACTTAGAAAGGAACATGTAAAAGAAATAACATTAAGGACAAACACGAGAAAAGGATATTGGTAAAGGATGGTAGGACACTTAGATAGGAACATGTAAAAGGAATAACATTAAGGACAAACATGAGAAAAGGACATTGGATGCAAATATATAATATATCTCTTTAAGGAACCGAAAAGAGGTTTTCCTTAAAGAGAAACATCAAATTTTCAAAGTCTTTCAGTTGACAAAAGATAACTTTATGTTTGTATAAAAGCTTATTACTATTAGTGATTGTTAATATGTCAAGACTTTTTTTAATATTAATTTTTTAATAATTAGAATAATTTTCAATTCACATTTAAATTTTTTACCATAGTTTTTATTTTAGAAATTCCTGTTTAACTTCAGATCAGCAAAAGTAGAGAGAAAAATAAGTAAAATCTAAATTAACTAAATAAAATTTATTGATATTTTGATGTATGTTAAATGTTAGTTCCCTTAATTGATGTGTGCTAATGGGTGTGAGCACCAAAATTCGCTCATTTTGAACAAACACTTATAACTGTTCAAGGGAAAAGATATAATTAGATTTGAAATATTAGAACATGGGTATAAGGTGTACTGCAACCAAAGATCTAATGCATAAGGTTTTGTGTGCTGGGATACCACCTATATGAGGGTCTCTAAGTAGTTGAGTTATCAGCTAGGAAATGAGTGGTTTGGAGTACTCTAAATTGATGAGTCCCAAGTGCCCATGACCCAAACACTGTCAGGTGCCTGGAAACAAATATTCTTGGCCTAGTTGCTAAGGCATCTGCCTACGGATCTAAAATTCCTAAGTTTAGTTACTGGTTAACCTAAAAGGATATTACATGTATCCCGTCCTATTGTTCTTAGACTGGTGAGTCATCGAGCTAGGTCTGGCTGTTGTGCTTAACTTCAAATTAATTTAGATTATGTAGCTAATACTGACACATAAATGAACCAATTAAAATGTAAGGCCTATAAAAATAACAAAGAAAACTCAATCTATATAAATATGGCAACGTCCCAATCATTTTGCGAGCTTGCGAGTTGTATTTTCGAGGGTTGGTAGGCCCTACTCCCACTGAAGGCAAGTTGTGTGGTGTAGGCGCACCTTGTGAGAGTGTTCCCCTGCAGCCCTCCTCGCTCCCTCGGAAGACGAGCTGGACCGGGACTTGATTTGGGCCCAGCTGTTGAGTTCTCGGCAAGCCCGCTTCTTGATGGGAGCGTCGTGCGGGGGAGGGAACATGAAGGTTGACGATGACGAGTACCAGCGCAAGGGGCTGCGTCCCAGGTCAGTACAGCATCTGGAACCTACC
This sequence comes from Timema cristinae, assembly GCA_039000515.1. Classification (NCBI taxonomy): domain Eukaryota; kingdom Metazoa; phylum Arthropoda; class Insecta; order Phasmatodea; family Timematidae; genus Timema; species Timema cristinae. The sequence goes on along the minus strand of JBCFYV010000001.1, from coordinate 31,110,573 downwards.
CCTTCAACCTTAATTTAAATATAAAACCAAGATTTATAAAAAGGGTTCACGTGGAGGGTCACAAGTTGGCTGTTGTACTGGGGGCCTACAAAAATATTGCTGAAATAAAACATTGAAACTTTAATATCATGTGCATTGATCTCTATCAATTACTGGCCAAACATATTTTAAATAACACCGATAAAGAATACACTTATACGACTAGTTGTACATGAAAATCAAAGCTCGGGAGCTCAAAATATCTATAGGTTATGGGTGTATCTGCATTAAGTAACATTTGTAAATATTAAAAGTTACCACTTGACGTGGGAATTGAACCAGGAACCTGGCTACTAACAATTTTCATTGTGCATAAAGCCACTCCAGACTTGCCGGTGGCTGTGGTATCAGTGAAAGCTCATAGTAGCTGATGATTTACACATGTCCTTCACAAACTGTGCCTTGAACTATGAATGAAGAGTGACCCTGAGCACAGGATAATTCCTGATATGTGATATGCCAAGGGTTCAGGGTTTTATAACCGCATCAAAGTGTCATTTCTCATATTTATGGATTGTTTAAATATTACTTAAGTATTTTGAGTAAATTTCAATTTGCAGTTGACAGGTCACAAGAAATTATGAACTGATATTAAAGAAAATGTGAAATCAAGAAATCTATACTGGCTAGAAAAATTAGTGGAATTTAACCTCACAACATGTACAAATCCAAATTAATAGGGAACAAATACTTTAATGAAAGTAGGGGACCTAAACTAAAATATATTCTTTTTTTTTTCTTTCTTAAAACTATCCATAATCTAGACCCTGTTATTAAACATGAATTATATTTCTTTATTTTTGTTTATTGTTTGTATTTATAGGCTACAATTTAATTTAAAGAAATACTTTAATTTATGTATATTAAATTTTTGGTTGTTATAATAATGGATATTATTTAATAAAATTGGGCAAAAATAACCAACATTGTATATTATTTTAAGATACAAAAATATCCTGATTATCCTTAAATTTCTAATGAGCCACAAAATAGGAGTGAGTTTTAACCTGCTTGTAAAACTCTTTAAGTATATAATTTCAGTTTTGGTGGGTTTTTCTACATAAATAGGTTTCTGGGAAAGGTAACAAAACTGTGGTAAATTTTTCTACCACTACTAACACTTAAAATAGGCCAAAAAATTAAAAGTATTCCCTGGATGTTTTTTTTTATCATATTAGTGTTGAAATTATTGATTAAAATAAAGTAGCAGCAATGACCACATTTTGTGATTTTCTTAATAAATAATAATAAATAAAATATACCAATTATGTATGCAAAGAATGAAACGACAAAAATATGAATAAAATATTTTTACAGATTCTTAGAAAGTATAAGTAAATATACTTATCTTTAAGTGTCTTAAACTTAAGACTTGCCTGATTATCTTTGGAATTAGAATCACATAGTTGTGAATTGCTTACTGTAAATGTGCTCTTTACCTAATTGTTTTTATTTATAATTCTCATTGTTTCTCACTTCTTCTGTTTGTGTGTACGCATGTAGGGGGTGTTGTCGACTCTTGGTTTTTGCTTGTGCAGGGATGTTATATCTATTCACTTTGTTTAAAACTTAATGACTTTAGTTTGTCTCTAATAAATTACTAGTTTTACAATGTAAACAAACATTGAAATGAGGATAGATAGAAGGACAAGGCCTACACACTCAACAGAAAACTGTAGCAGTAGCTTAACACTCAGGCCCGCAGGGTCTGCAATGCTAAGGGAACTTTAAATTACTATAAATTGTGTGTAAATAATTGTAATCAAATAACTTATGTCCTGATTATTGCATTTTAGATAGTTGAATATTTTATCATAAAGTGTTTAAATTATGAATAAGCTATATATAGACTTATTTCATTTGGTTTTAAATAGCGCAGAATTTGTTTTACCTTCATGCAATCAAGCAAACTGATTGATGATGTTCCAAACACAAAACTGTGGCTAAAACACTCTTTATGAGATGTGATTACTAAATTAGTAATTATTTAGAACTTTTAATTATTCGTTATAGAATTTATTAAGGTGTTAGATGACTTGGAAAAGGGGGGCACGAAAATGAATCTTGCAGTGGGGCCCAAGCCTAATCTGTAAGGCTACTGAACTGTAGGCCTCAACGTTCACAATTAAAACACATAATTATGTAATTTTCAGGGAACGTCAATCTCTTTTTCAACAGTAGAGAGTAAAAAACAGACTGGACTATGGCAGCATAGCTAGGGGTATGTAACAATAGTATCTAAGTGACCATGACTTATCTCTAGCTCTAGAGGAAGGCAACAACAGTATCTAAGTGACCATGACTTACCTCTAGCTCTAGAGGAAGGCAACAACATTATCTAAGTGACCATGACTTATCTCTAGCTCTAGAGGAAGGCAACACCAGTATCTAAGTGACCATGACTTATCTCTAGCTATAGAGGAAGGCAACACCACTATCTAGGTGACCATGACTTATCTCTAGCTCTAGAGGAAGGCAACACCAGTATCTAAGTGACCATGACTTACCTCTAGCTCTAGAGGAAGGCAACACCAGTATCTAAGTGACCATGACTTATCTCTAGCTCTAGAGGAAGGCAACACCACTATCTAAGTGACCATGACTTATCTCTAGCTCTAGAGGTAGGCAACACCAGTATCTAAGTGACCATGACTTACCTCTAGCTCTAGAGGAAGGCAACAACATTATCTAAGTGACCATGACTTATCTCTAGCTCTAGAGGAAGGCAACACCAGTATCTAAGTGACCATGACTTACCTCTAGCTCTAGAGGAAGGCAACACCAGTATCTAAGTGACCATGACTTACCTCTAGCTCTAGAGGAAGGCAACACCAGTATCTAAGTGACCATGACTTACCTCTAGCTCTAGAGGAAGGCAACAACATTATCTAAGTGACCATGACTTACCTCTAGCTCTAGAGGAAGGCAACACGAGTATCTAAGTGACCATGACTTACCTCTAGCTCTAGAGGAAGGCAACACCAGTTTCTAAGTGACCCTGATTTACCTCTAGCCATCATGCCATCGTCCTACTTTACTCTCTTATGCTGAAGGTGAGGACTGTTGTTCCCTGAAAATGACTTAAGTAGGTGTTTTAATTGTGAACTTTGAGACTTAGGGCCAGTTTCATAGTCAAATTTAGTACGCCTCAAGTGCGGCGCTAAACTAAACACATGAAGACACCTACCTAAACCAGAATGGAATGGGCCGTTCTCACATAGGAAACTGGCCCATTCCATTGTGGTTTAGGTAGGTGTCGTCATGTACTTAGTGTAGCGCCGCACTTGAGGCGTACTAAATTTGACTATGAAACTGGCCCTTAGTCTTCTAGTAAGTGTGTAGGCTATGCCCTTCTATCCTCCTTTCAATGTTTAGTTGTATAATGTAATCTTATACATATTTTTACATCCATTACTGTTTCCAGCTAATGGTATGGGTAAGTTTTTATTCAAGCTATATATTTTCCACTACCAGCTTGTTAGGCCTGTCATAACTTCATATGCCTTTATAATTGAACATAGACTAGGACAGACACAACATCCAGTCCCTGGCCATTAGTTTATCAATGTGAAAGGGTAAACTCACTTTTCACCAATGATAAATTTTTTGGCCATGCCGGGAATCGAACCCAGGCTTAAGCTCAGTAGGAAGACACGGTACCTAAAAACTAAGATGTTAGATAATAATTCTTTACATGATTGCTAAAAGATAAATTTTTAAAAGTTAGACTTTGTTATGTTTACAAAACAAATTAACTTTCATATTTCTATAATTTGTACACTTTTATTATTGAACTAAATAAATCCAACTATGAACAACAAGGCGTTAAGGAATCAATGGAGGAAAAGTTAGGTCACTAAGACTTGATGGTTCGGCCTTGTGAAAAGAATGGAAAAAACAAAACACGTGTACATATGAAAAAAGAGGTAGGGAGAAGTAGACTAGCTGGACGACCCAGAATAAGGTTGGTAGACCTGATAAAGGAAGATTTTGAGATGAAAGGCGAGAACTGGATAAGTGATAGATGGAGAAATGTCCCAGGACAGATAGCGTTGGCAAGAGCTTGTCTGCAAATACACTACCTAGAAAGCTTGGGGGGGGGGGGGGTTCACCTTGATGATGTTGGTGATGTTGACGATGATATACAATTAATACATGTCCAAGTATCAACATAAATGCCAACTTTGTGTCACTGGTGGCTGTGTTTCTAATAGCTACTAACTAGCCAAAAATTTCACAAAACCTAAAAAAGATTCTGCCTTAAACTATGAGTGAGGAATGACCCTAAGCATGTGACTATCACTGGATAGCTCAGTGGCAGAGCATTGGCTCTCTTAAGCCACTTACCCGCCTTTTTTTTATTCAATAAAACAAAAAACTAGAAGCAATTTTGATCTTGAATTTAATGTTTATTTTAAAAATCGAGAGCACAAAACATACGTATGTAAGAAAAATGAATATTCCCACCACAGATATAGTGTGCATTATGTTATTGGAAGACAACTATGTTTCTCATTTCCTAAATATATCTTTACATGGAATATTTTAAAATGTTAATTTTTCATTTTGTTTTGTTTAAGCAATCACGAGTGATATGTGTCACATACAAAAGAGTGTAAAGTGCCTTTTGCATCTTGGAATATATAAAATGAAACAATGTTAACAAAACATTTAATTATTGTATGTGTTTTAAAATAGCTGACCCTCAACTGGAACATAATTTTACTGTCGCTTTAATTAGCAGAAATAAATTAACTAATTTTTTATTTAAAAAAACTTTATTGATAAATCAATTTCAAGAAATATTTGCTACACTTTAAAACATTAGGGAAAAAAATATATTTGCTTTCAAAAGTTTTTGGTGCTGCAGATATAATTTTATTTTTGTAATGTTGCTACATCAATTTTGCCAGAGGCTAGAAAAAATTCTAAATGATAAACAGTTCTAGAAGCTATATGATGTATTTTTTTATGGTAATATAAGACCACAACTTCCTAAGGGTAAAAAATTCTGAATATTAAACCCTGTAGAAGCTATCTGAAGTTTTTTTTATACGACAACAGAACACTATAACTGCCTAAGGCTAGAAAAAATTCTGAATATTAAACCCCTGTAGAAGCTATCTGAAGTTTTTTTATACGGCAACAAAACACTATAACTGCCTAAGGCTAGAAAAAAATTCTGAATATTAAACAGCTTTAGAAGCTCTCTGAAGTGCTTTTTAGGGTATCACAGCCTCCTAATTTGTACTTGTGCCTTAATTTTGATATTGTTTGAACCATAAATAAAGCCATATATATTTTGTTCATTACATATCGGGGTGGGGGGTTTTGAACCCCCAAACTCTCCTCCCCCCTGACCACAGCCTTGGATATAAGATATACTTATCAAAATAGTAATGTCATGACGAACATTACAATTTTATATTAATTTGTATTTCTGGTAATGTTTTCATCTATGTGAATAAGCTTGTTAGTTAGTGGCTTTACTTAATTCATACTAATTTGTACATAATGCTTATACTAATTCCATTCTTAATGCTATTTGATATTTTTTTTAACTGCAAAAGCACTACTTTAAAAAAATAGTTATATCTTTTATAATGTTTCTGTGAGATATTCGCTTAATTCGGGCCAATATTCCCTTCTCTGACTGAAATATAGATAGTTGTAAGGACACTCTCATCAGAAATAAGTTAAAAAGTAAAAACTAATCAATATTAAGAAAATAAAATTTCGAGATATGGCAGCTTTCAGACAAAGTTAACCGTGATAAAATGACATTTATATAATAATGTATGTTTTAAGTAAAATTATTACATTTATAAATTGTTATTCTTATGTATATAAATGTATTTAATCTATATAGTTACTAAATACTATCAGCATTGATTTAATTTCAAATTATCTATCATCTCCATCATGTTTAGTTAGATATGTTATGCATAGTATAATAACATGTGAATGTCTGTGTATGTATGTGTGGAATAATTAAGTGCTTTAATGTTTCTTTTTGTTGTTTTTTTCCTTCTCTCCTTTATTAAGTTATACTTTCCTTGTTTATTTTATTTTAATATATTCATAAATGTACATTTATTATGTATTTGGCCAATATTTTTTGATTGTTATTATGTTTGTACAGATATTATAAATTAGTTTTTAGCACAGAATTACTAAATGTACATTATTTATTATTAAGTGGGCAAAGTATAAGAAAATACACTGGCCTTAACTTTGCCCAACTAAAGACACTATTATTATTATTTTAGTTATAAAATTGGGGTATGTATGTGCGTGTGCATACGTGTGTGTGCTAGCCACAGTTAAAGTAAAAATAAAACAACTTGATTTCAATTAAATTAAAAATGGTTGAATAATGACACCTGAACATGTGAATAAAGTCCAAGTGTAATTTTTCAAATATATACATAAATTTAACTGAAATATGTATACAGAGTCAAAGCTAATTTACACCTTCAAACACTTTATTATTAAAAATTCAATTGACCAAAAACTGTATGTGAATGTTGCTTTGTTTTTATTCACATTTACTCGATGTGTCACCACAATTTTCTTTTGTAAAACAGTATCCCTTAATAAAGTAAGTCCTCTGCTTTATTGTCAGGCATGCTTACTCTGTGTTGGACGTGAGGGACCTGATGGGAAACAGGTTACTTCGCTTGAGGAACCCGTGGGGCCACTACTCATGGAAAGGGGACTGGTCCGATGAGTCTCCCATCTGGACTCCCCAACTTAGGGAGATCCTCATGCCCAAAGGGGCTTCTGATGGTGTCTTCTGGATCTCTTTCGAGGATGTGCTCAAGTATGATTATGTTTAAAGATTTTGTTTTGATTATATTGACCCACACGGTCTAACCTGTCACTCTTGTGCTGTGCTGGATTGCCAGGGACTGCGAGACCGGGGTAAAATCCCGGTTGGAGGTACCAAGTGTGGTTCCTCTATACAAATGCAGGTACTTTTACCTCTTTCATCCCTATTAATGTATGCTTTTGGCCCAAATGTGTACTAAGGAAAATGAAAATTTATTCACTTTCTCCTTCTTACCCATTACTGTTTCAAGGAAAACCTCTTTTCACTTTTTGAGGTATGTTTTGTTATAAATGGTACAAGGTACAGGAGTTAGGGATAGAAACACACAAAAGAGAACTAACACAATATGGTTTTTAATTTTTTTTATTAGTAAATTGCCTGTAAAGTTTCACCCCCTCTCCCTCCTTAACCCCTATTTTTAAACCTGCAAGTAATGAGTCACTTGCGGATTACTCAATATGTGCTCAAAATCTTGCACAGCTCTAGTTTTGAAACGTCTGAACTGCTAAATCTGAGATCATACTAGCGACTAGATTTCACTCGCCAGCAAAACATCATGTGAGACAGGACGGCCTGGCTCATCCTGTGACCGTAGAAAATAAGGAAGAAATAAATAAAAAATATATTTGTAACTGGATAAACTGTTGAGAAATCCTATCTATTGTAATGAGCCGTACTCTCAAACCCAGGTCACTACTTGATTTCTTTCCATCTACCAATGGGGTTATTCTCTTTGAGCGTGAAAACTAAAAATAGCCGTGGCTTAACTATTTACCTGCTCTTAAATACTACAGAATACAACTCTGAAATAAAACCATGTTTCAGACACGTGCAGTTAAAAGCAAGAAAAATAGAAACATGGTTGTTGTTTAGAAAAGATTAATTTAATTTAAAATAACTGAAAATAAGAAAAATGAAAATATTTATGTTAAAATATGATTTTAGATATTAATAAGGACAGAAAAATCAATGTCATTACACTATGTGAGGTTATTCTAATGAAAATTCTTTGTGACGGTGGCCTTATTTCTCTATACAGATAAGACCACCACCATATTACCACCTACTGATATTTTGTCATTGCCACAGTTATGGATTCTGTAATAAAGAGTGTGAAGTTATCACTACAATATCTCATTCCTGCTACTTTTGATATTGGATCATAGTGATATACTCACTGTCATTAAGTATTATGATGTGTCTATGAGGAGAATAGTAGAGAGTGATATATATTTAAATATTTGAAATGGTATATGATAAACAGTATGTCGAAGTTTAATACCAATATGAATAAAAATGGATCTATCAAAGAAGAACATCATGGTTTTCAAGAGAAAGGTAACTACAAATTTTTGAATCGAAGTGAAGATTAATTGTAATTCCATATTTGTACAACTATTTATTTTTAAATCGGTTTTTCTGATTTCATCTTTGGCATGAAATTTACGTGAAATCGTTTTCTTTAATGAAATACAAAACTCAGAAGTCAATCGTTTTGCACGTATAATATATAAGTAGCCGACATTCTGTAACACACAACTCGCAGTATGCAAACATTTAAGACTACTCTCTGTTGTAACTAACTGCCGGGTTCAAGATCATGCTTCAGATTTTATCGGTGATTTCAAAACTAGAGCCTGATATTCCGTTAAAAAAAATATATTCTTCTTTACATTGAAAACCAAATGCTTTTTCTTTATTTGTTCTATCCTTTCTTTTAACCCATAATTAATTGTGCGTTTCATTCTGAAGTTTCATTCTTCTCGGTGAGTCTTTATAGCAATTTCATTTATTTTGCAGGAATTCACTTAATGAATAATGATTGAATAGTACACTAGAACTTATAATTAAGTTAGACTTTTAATTTTTTATCTTTTGTATTAAGTATAGGAGTAATTGGTAGACTACGAAGGAAAGTAAATAAGTTGACTTTTTAACTAGTGGATGAACATTTCATAACTTTCCTTTTTATTGGAGTTCATAATAATTAAAACAAACTTTACTTATTAGTCGTTGATGTAAATAAATTATCACCAATTTTAACATATATTTTAGAGGGGTCTGAGAATCCAGATTTTTTTTCATTCAAGATGAGGGAGTAACTCAGAAAACCCCTTCAATTTGAGTTAAATAAATATAGATTATTAAAACTTAACTGATTAAAATTAGTAAATAACTTTTTTTTTTAACTATACACCTGCTTCGGGTGTCACATGGTCTGTATTGTCTCTCGCAATAGATGAAACTGTTGATGACAAAGATATTGGGGTTTGAATCCTGATCAGATGCATTGAGGGTGGTATCTCATAATTGTTTTACCACTCTTTCTCCACACTAATGCGGGTACACTTCCACTAAATTCAACCTTCATCCCTAACTCATTTGTGTAATTAGTACATAAGTGTTTAGTCTGTACAGGTAGTAAGATGCGGTGTTAAAAAGAATATATATATATATATAAAATTATAAAAAAAATATCAGATTAATTTTTAAATAAACCCATGATAATACCCGAAATGAGAGAGACTAAATATCCCCTTCTAATTAAAGAAACAAGTTGTACATTATTTTATTAAGGTATTCCTGGTAGATTTTGCACTAATTTGTTCTTGATACAAACATTTTTACCATTCAATTTATGTTATACCTGCCTACCAAAATATTACTTTCATCTCTTTCTTCTACCCTCCTCCAATCAACAATCAGTTAGCTCAGCTGCTGACCATAACGTACTGATGGCCATATGTCTGTGTGCTACCCTCTTTGTTTGGTTCTTCCTCCCCTCACTTTGCTCACCCCAACTACGCATTTCAAAAACAACATCCAGACAACTAGAGAGAATGCTAAACAAAAGAGTCATTCATCAGAAAATTTACCAATGGGTAAGAAATAAACAAATCATACAACAAACTTGAAATTGACAGGCTTATAAATTGTCCAGCTCTATCTTTTGAAAGCTTAGGCTTGGTTTGGAGAAATTTGAAAACTCATAAATCCCATCTTCTTTAATATTAAAGTGTATTAAAAAAATTAATCCTGCTGTAGCTCATATTTAGAATCTCTCCCGGGTTAATGAATTGCGGTCTATAATATGTTTAATTTCTGGATGGCAGGTACTTTGACTGTATCGACATCTGCAAGGTGAGGTCAGGTTGGAGTGAAGTGCGATTGCGAGGCACGCTACCTCCCCTCTCTTCAGTGGATCACCTCTCCTGGTGCTTCTCACGGTACTTGAACCCACTGAGGCCGAGTTTACGCTCTTTCAAGAAGGACAAAGGTACTGTACATTAGTCTTTATTTCTAATTTAGAGTCTATCACTGTTGTAAAGAAGCATGTGGCTGGTCACACAGTCTAAGGTGTTGTTCTCATTATATGCTGGAATGCTTGTGATTGTGAGTTTGTAGTTATAATGTTAGTTGATGGTTGTATTCCAAATGTGACTTATTACTGTGGTTCTTACATCCCCTTTCGATGCTAATGCTTATACATTTCAATATAATATCCCAATCCCTACATTTTAAATTAATTTGTTAATAACGGGGTGACTACTGAGTTATGAAAGTCACAAAAAGGTCACAAATTTTCATTATTTTGGTCATAAAGTCACTGAAAATATTTTTTGTTGAATTTCTAATGTTGCGTGTGAGTCCACTATACTATGCCTATGTAAATAAATGCATTGTATAATGTTAAACGTTCACCAAAGGAATTTTGTGATCAAAAAAGGTCACCATAAAGTCACTCATTTTGGTTTCTCCAACCCATTAGACACTCTGAATAAATTTGCTATTTAACGTAATAATATATATATATATATATATATATTTTAATGCTTAGATAGGTGACCTGGTGGTATAGGGGTAAGGTGTCGGACTTCTGTGCTGGAGTCTGGGGTTCAATCCTCGGTCGAGGCACATATTTATCTGATTACCGAACCCTTCCTTCACCTCTGACAAACATCTTGTGAATGTGGGGAATGCCAGGCCTCCACCGTGGTTCGGATTCCACGTTAAACTGTAGGTCTTCCATTTCATCTCACAATCACCCTACCATTACACATTAGCGTAAGTGCGTATATCCCGAACGGGTAGTAAGACGCGGTGCTAATAATAATAATAATTTAATGCTTAGCTTAAGTGTGGTAGTTAGCATTTGGAGCTGCACTTAGATTGAACTACAATAAACTTTTTTAAACTATTTTTAGACCTAACAAGACTAAATATTGGCCCAACCAAGATTTGAACAATTTCGCAGCAAAGTCATCTTCTCAAGTTTAATACTATCAGTTCCAGCTGAGCTATTTTAACATGTTTTGATTAGGGCCTTATATTTACTCAATGTAATTAAAGGGTCTTGCATGCTCTAAAATAGCTGACACATTGTTCTTTACATGTCAGACAGGATTTGAAGTTTATTTAAATAAATAATATTAGAAAATCTTTCCGTTGCATGATAAATTATTTTAATATTATTCTATCGTATATCAAATTATTTAACTTTCAACCACTGTGTGGGTGAATCATTATAAAGAATGTGTTTCTTTCATGTTCATTCACATGGTTTAAATTCGCCAGTCACCATTTTGAAGATATATTAGTTAGACCTTTTAATAATAATTTTTAAGTGGAATAAAACGATAAGCTTTGTGCCAAACCTCAAATAGACATTTATATAATATTGGCCTAAATTACTGTGGTTAACTCTCACATTTCATACATTACCTTAATGTTTTCATTACAGTTATCCTAAGTGACAGATGTCAGCTGTTGGGGTAGGAATATATTATGGACTATTTATAGTAACTTTTTGAGCTGTCATCCAAGTAAATTAAGGTCATGAATGTATTATAGTTTTTCCCTTGGCTTACTTATTTTAATCTGCTAGTAACAAGGGTGCCGAAACAAAATAAGTTAATAATAGTACAGGCAAAAGTGGTATAAAGTCAAAGGATCCTCCTAGAGGAAGGAAAATATACTGTCATCTGCATGAAATGTAAATGTCTAATAAGACATGTAACTGTAAGAGTCAAACAACAGTTACTGATGTACAACTCCACACAGGAACTCTGAGAAGTCCAGAGATCACAGTTGGACCTGTGCGTAGTTGTGTTCCGCACTCGCTCGCCCGCCCATCCTGAGGTTGGGCGCCTGGTGGAACACAGCAAACGGCAGGTGCGCGGGTTTGTTGGCTGTCACAAGATGCTGGAGAGGGACCTATACATCCTGGTGTGTCTTGCCTTCAACCATTGGCACACAGGTAGGTCGTAAGTGTGTGCATTTTACTACCTGTCCAGGTTATACAAATATATGATAATTACTCTAATTGGGCAAGGAAGAAACATTTACGAGGTAATCTACCCACATTTGCGTGTAGAAGGAGAGTGGGTAACCATTTAGGGAAAACAACCTCAAAAGACAAAACAGATATTCAAACGAGAGGGATGCCTGCTTAGACCAACCATTCCACCACTGAAGCTGGTTACAACAGTGTTAATCTTAGCTATAATCAGCTTATTTTTAAGATGTCACATTACTATATGAAAAAAAAAGAAGACAAAAAACCTACCCTCAATGCAGTCTGTTGTTATTGAATTCTTCATTCAAACTTGGGTGTGCTAAACATCAACCAATTATCCAGATTAACACACTTAATTTAAAAGAAATTTAAAAATAAAAAACAACAATAAAAGCTTGACTATTTAATCCGTCATGATATGCACATTAGTACAAATTGTCATTGTACTATTGGCAGCATAAAGCCCTCTCGAGTTGAAGGTGGCTGGTTATCTGATGGCTCTTGATCTTAATTGATCACTCATGTGTAGCTGACGAATTCCGCACATCCATTACAGACTTTGCCTTAAAATACGAGTGAAGAATGACCCTAGGTATGGTATAACACCTGTATAGCTTAGTGGTAAGAACACTGTAGTAAGCCAAAGGTCCCTGGTTGGATCCCATGTCCAGTTGTTCTGTTTAAAGAACATGATATATAAGAATGTATCTTATACTTTTAATGTTTATCTTATTGAAGTTGTGGAGTTGTACAGAACATACAAGTAAAACAAACTTATTTGTTTTGTCTAGGAATGAATGACCCAATCAGTTATCCAGAGTATGTCCTGGCTATTCACAGCTCCAAGCGTCTACTGGTAGAGCAAATATCGCCGCCTGCTTTTGTTCTTGCAGATTCCATCATCAACCTCACCCTGGCCAAGGGCCAGCGGCACGAGGTTAACTCATCAAAATATTATAGTGTACAACATAGAGATGTCAACAATTAATTATTTTTCGATTTTAGTTCTTAAATTTTAATCCAATATTTTTTTTACTCTCAATTCTTATTCTTTGACATTTACAATTTAAACATTCATCCAAGCATCCAAACTCATACTAAAAATTTATAATGTATTTACATACTGTACCATAATGCAGTTGAATAAATCTTAAAAGTAGAGGTTTGTGAAATTTTGACTTGGCTTTGAAACAAATGTCAGCTTCAAATCTGTTTCAGAAAAAAATTCTGGCTTCAACAATTACGAAAGCTTCACCATTCAAAATAATGAAAGCAAAAATAACATTTTGAGTTGTTGTTTACATTTCAAATTAATATTCATATGGAAAAAAAATAAGTAATTGACTTATAAGTTGTGATAGTAACTTAACTTACTATATTAAGATTAAATATTACAATTAATAACTGTGCAATAAAATAATTTCATTTATTTTAATGCATCAAGTTGTAAAAATAACCACAGTATGGTATTTTTTCCATTCATAAACAACTAAAAAAAAATTCAAACTTTGATTTGTGAAGATCGAGAATGTTTTATATAGTATCAATTCGTGTTTGCTTGGAATTGAAACTATAACACATAGGTGGTAACAATGAAAATTTACCAAAATTTTAGTACTGCTATTTTGCTTAAATTTTATTATATTTGAAAGAAGGTATAACAAAGGTGGATATAAACATATAAAAGGGACAAACACAATATGGCTTTTACAATTAAACGAAGAACACATTTCACACTTTACATTGCTGCCATTATACCTTCTTCCAAATATAATACAATTACCTCATAAAGAAAAGATGTTTTCCTTATAGAGATATATTTTTTTCTTAATTATTTTTTTTTTCTTAAATGTCAGCATTTACATTTACTGAGATTTGAAAATCAAGATATGATTAAAACAGCCTATACAAAATAATCGCTTATTTTACATTTAAAGTAATATAAACGGAAAATAAATCATGGAAAAGAAATTAATATGTACATAAATTAGATAATATTTTGGTCCTTTAATCTGACTTAACTTAGAACATGGCAGTCTTGTTTCATATACTCACGTTACATTTTGGGAAAAGGGCTGTCCAGATTAGCGAAGTCCGGATTAATGAGGTTATACTCTATATTATCAATACAGATAACATTAATTAAATAGTAATATGCTATGTTTTTATTTTCTAGAAGGTCCTTCACATGAAAATTTGACTGTAAATTAATTGTGTTCATATAATATAAATGACAGTTATTGTTATCCCCCAGGGACGTGAGGGGATGACGGCGTACTATTTGACTAAAGGCTGGGCTGGTCTCGTGGTCATGGTGGAGAACCGTCATGAGAATAAGTGGATACATGTCAAGTGTGATTGCCAAGAGAGCTACAATGTGGTATCGACGCGTGGAGAGTTGCGAACGGTTGATTCTGTACCTCCACTTCACAGGTGAATATCACAACTACTTTGTTTAACTTTTGTATGCTCCAATGGCAGTAGCAACCATATGCAACCAGGTTAAATTTGAATAATATCAAGTAATTACACTAGAACTAGTCTAGAAATAGGCTAATCTTAAAAATATATATTAACAGATTTTTCCAAACTTGATAATGGTGAATAAATAATTAATTTAAAAAGTGCCATTTATTTGTTTTTGTTAATAATTTCATATATTGTTAACTTATTTATTTAGAAAAATCAATTAGGTTATTTACTTGACCATTCAATTGTGTGTATCTTTTAAAATCCTTTTCAAATAATTTTAATATTATTTTTTAAAAAAACCGCTGGATTTAAAGGTTCAGATATTCCAAACTACGTTCTTGAAGATTTAGATGAAACAGAAACTATGTGTTTTATCGGTCTTTCGTCATTTAGTATTTGGTCCACATCGTCCTGGGAATTGAACGCACAACCCTTAGATCTGTATCTGGACGATGTTAAATTAGAGCTTACACAGTTATCATTGTAATGATAATGTTTTGGACCCCTCTCATATATTAAAAACGTCCTGGATGAAGTGTATTTTTCTTTAAAAAACTGTATGTAAAATTTCCTTTTAATACTTCATCCAGGGAGAATCACATGTCTTCAGAAATAATTTCAATATATTGGGCTTTAAAACTTATTTTCTTCTTTAAAAGATCAACTCTGTTGTATTTTAAAAAAAATCATGTGCCATGCTGGCTCCCTCTACCCAATAGGAAGCTAGCCTTCGCAACACCCGGTTTTGACACTGGTGACAAGGGGTCCAAGAAGCAAGGGGTAGGTCATATATAAACAGAGTGTGCGTATGAATTCACAATGAAGTACTAACACAAATCTACACACCACACAGTACTCATAACGCGAAACATGTAATATCACACAAAAACAATCCATAATTTAACAAAAAGTGTCATTTTATATAATATATTCAGTACCGAAGGTGTGATCATTTAAATAAATTGTGTGCAACATCAAAAGTCTTGCTCATTTCATAATTATAAGTATCATATATAATCGGGTAACATCACCATGTACAAGTGCACAGTAAGGCATGTATGCATCATCATATAAAACCCAGATATCATTACAAATAATGCTCAATCACAGGGCAATGTCTCAATATAAAACCATATCACTTTAATTGGCATGTATCGTGGGACAAATATCTCAATAAAAATCCATTTCTATATATCATGTTTCAGGCAGGTGATAATTGTTCTCACTCAATTAGAAGGCAGCGGTGGATTTTCTATTGCTCATCGTCTTACGCACCGACTTGCCAACTCGGCAGGTCTTCATGATTGGGGTCCCCCGGGCCTCAGTCACTGTCCGCACATAGACAAACAGGTGGAGGGACTTCACTCACCTCGTCTAATCACGTAGCATTATGGGCTGTGAGGGAATGGACAGTATTTTCAAGAAATATCTATGAAAAAGTGTTTTACTGCCACCAGTGTTATTTATTTTGAACGAAAAAAGAAGTTGTGATACCTTTTAATTAGTGTCGACATAATTATATTTGTGTAGTCTGTTTAATATTTTGTGGAAAGTTTTCTGCACCTCATGTACTTTTCAAATAGTAGGATTCCTACTACAATAATAGATGTATACATTTTTCATGAAGATGTAGGAGAAAACCGTTTCTGTGCAAAGTTTATGTTTGCTTTAAACTAGGGATGGGTCCTTTGGTAAACTCGAGATTTGAAAATGTGATAATTAAGCTTACATATTTTTATTTTTACAATTTAATGCTATGTATTAGTAATAGTTTACCCTTATTTAATTCTTAAAACAGTTCTAAGATTATTAATATACAACTTAACTGACTGTTTAAACAAACAAAAAAAGTTGATGAAAAAGTAATAATTCTTAACAATAAATCTGTTCATGCAGTAGCCAACAATTAATTTTGTAAATTTGGTATTTTTTTTAAGGTTATTATTAATGTGTGAAAAAAAATTTACTCATTTAGTTTGGAAATGAAGAAGTAATAAGAAATGGGGTGGGTGTTATCTTGATACAAGGAATAAAGAAGAAAGTAGGCCTAAAGGGTATCAATGATATATATTGAAGGTGAAAATAAAAGTGAAGGGTGAGAGCATGAAAATAGTGTAGGTGTATGCCCCACAGGTGGATTGTATCCTTAAGGAGGACGAGTTTTAAAAAGACCTACAAAAACAACGGGATGGGCAGAGTTGGTGGTCATGGTGGACCTCAATGCACACTTGGAACAGAGAGACGAGGGCACAAAGAAGTACTTGGAGCAGATAGCTGGGGAAGGTGAGATTTATGGACATGTGTAAAAGAATTGGGCTGCTGGTAAGGAACTCATGGTTTAATAAAAGGGAAATTTGCAAGGTGACCTGATACAGTGCTGAAAGGTCAAGGAAATCGTTGTGGACTGCATACTTGTGGACAGATCTATATGGAAAAAGATCATGGATGTGAATGTATTCCATCGGAGGCCGTGGACGTGATCATTGGTTGTTGATGATGAATCTCAATGTAAAGAAGAAAATAAAGTGCTTGAGAACTAGGAAAGAACAATAAGGGTATGAAGATTGAAATACTTTAAAAAGGAGTTTCAGAGAAGAATACAATACAATGTACCAAGGAAAGTGCTAGGGACATGGGAGGAGGAATGGAAAATATTCAGAAGTTTAATGGTGGATGCACTCAAGAAGTCTGCAGGAGAACATATAACAAGAGGAAATGGAAGGAAACTCCTTTGTGAAATGCAGTAGGCAAAGGAGGTGTATGAAGCAAAACAGAAGAAGCAAACAATATGTGTGGGAGGAAAAGAGAAGCTGGATGGAAAAGTGGTCAGAGATGATGGAAGTGAACAGCAAGGGGAATAAGAAAGTGCTATATAAAATGGTAAGGAGTAAAAGAAGGAACAGGTAAGAATGTATCATGGTGGACAGGAATGGAAATGTGGTGGATACAAAAGAGGAACTTAAGTAGATGTGGAAGGACCATTCTGAGAAGTTACTAAATGCAAAGACGAACAGCAAGTAGGAGGAGGAAGACGGGAAAAACTAAGCATGCAGCAGTCAGGCAATAATATAAACCTGGAAGGATCTTGAGGCACTGCAGAAAATGAAGAGTGGGAAGGCACCAGGAGTAAATAATGTTAGTGTGGAGATGCTGAGGGGAGTGGAATAATGGGACTACAATTAATGTACTGAGAAATGAAGAATGTGGAAGGAGGAGAGATTCTGGAAGAAAAACCTGATTGTACCTACATTGAAAAAGGGGATAGAAAGAATGGTTGGAATTATAGGTGAGTGACATTTATTTGCTTTGTGCAAAGATCTTTGATAAAGTGCTAGAGGAAAGTTAGAAGAGTAGTGAGAGGAGCAGTATGGCTTCAGACCAGGTAGGTCCACAGTAGACCTAATATTCGCCATAAGGCAGATGCAGGAACACCATTATGAATTCAGGATCGGCTGATGGGTGGTGAAAGTTTTAGTTACTATGTGTGCAGGAATAAGATGGGAAGCATTGAAAAATAAAGGAGTGGAAGAATGAATAGTGGGAAGTGTGAGCTGTGTAAAAGTTTGAGGGGGAAGGATAGAATAGTTTGCCTTAAGGGACGAAGCAACGGTGTTTGGGATGACCTGGTAGTGACAGGAAATGAGAAGTTAAGATTGCAGGAACAGTTGGATGTATGGAATAAGGTGGTAGTACAATATGGAATGAAGTTTAATGTAAAAAAAGAGTGAATTGGTGAATACAACATGAAAATAAAATAGGCACATGAAAGAGTAACATTAGGAGAACTGAAGAAAATTGAAAGTTTCTAATTTCTGGTAGAGGAAAGAGGAGGAAACTAGAGAAATTGGAGAAAGCGGGAGGCAAGCAGAGGCCTTTTACAATGGCGTTAGAAGCTTGCTCTGAAGGAAGAAGTGCAAGGTGTATATACAGGATGTACTATGTGCAAATATTGAAGTATGCATCAGAAACCTGGGTAATGAAACTATGAGATGAAATTTCTGAGGAATAGGTTAGGAGTGACAAGGATATACAAGGTGAAGACAGAGTAAGAGGAACCCCTGCAGGATTGGGTAGAGATTGAGGTGGGGTAGACATGTGAGGAGGTGGAGGAGGAGAGCTCCAAGGTGAATGCTTGAAATGGAGGTAGCAGCAGGGCCAGGTGGGAAGACTCGGGGACAGATGGCTGAGGGGAGAGCAAAGAGGAGCAGTTTTGGCAGCGTAGAGAAAGGCTTATGTTTGAGATGGGCCTTGCCAATAGCAGGAAACAATTTGATGATGATTAGAATAAATAATTGGATTCAACCCATCCCTATTTTAAACGATACAATCGATCTTGTTGATACTTTATGCCACAATACAAATAATTCATAAATTAAAAATTGTGTTTTATTTCATCCATTCCTTATAAACATTTTACAGTCTTAAATTGATTCTGATTACAAAACATGACCCTTGAGGTATACAGAGGATATCATATATGAGGAAACCATATGGCTACTATTGGGAACAGCATTGTCATGTTCTTGTTTTAGTGTGGTCAACCTACCCTTATATATAAGAAAAATTTCACAACGCTGGTTCATCATCGGTGATGCCATTAGCTACACCTTCTGACATAATTTAAAAAATATACTTGCAACACTTTACCAATAGAGAGCAAAGATAAAGAACTCTAAGCAGTTACTCAGCAGTGATATTGGGTGTAGCACATCATTGGACTAGCCAAGATAATCTAGCTAAGGCTTAAAATATCAATGATATTAAGACTAAAATATGAGAGAACTAGCCCAGGCTAGGGTTTGGCTCAACAATGGTACAAAAAATCCCTGCCAGGATCATATCGTGCTCATAATTAGTTTCAACAGTTTCAGTATCGATACCAAATACATATTTTTCTAAAATAACAGCAAAAGCTAGCTTTACAGATAATTTTCTTGGTTATTTAGACCACTATTGAACACAAGCTTATAATTTGCACATTAATTATAAAAAAATTGAGTTTGTTATGAAATTGAAAACTTGTCCTTCAATATGCAAATTATAGTCAATTATGTTGATTTTAATAGAATTGACCATCTTAAAATGCATGTATATGTATTTTTGATTATTAAGTAACAGTTATACAGTCTTGATTTTTTTTACCCAAAATTGCCAGGAAAAATGTATCAGCACCAATATCATTATATAGCCAATAAAATCTCCCATAATAGAAAATGTTTTTCCCTCAACCAAAAACCATTGGTAAAGAAGTAAAATATGTGTTTGGTTGGCTTTTATGAGTCACAGTGTGACCTAAAGCAAATACAGTGGATTCTGGTTAATCGGGGAGCCATTTAACTGCAATAAAATTTGAACAAAAGCAAAACAAGTATTTAACCTCAGTTTTCTCCCAGATTATTTGGGCCAACTTTCAGCTTAATTGAAGGCAATGAAAGCAGACCTTTATCAGTATAAGATACCTGTGCCAACTTGTTCAGTTGCAGTCCACAAAGAAGCACACCAATGCACACTTGATAATATTTTTCAAAGTAAGAATCCTTATTAATGTTTACCTAACCTTTGCTTGACATGCTAATTATTTTAACTGTATCTTAGTTTTACATATCTATAGTACAGTTTGTTTGCTTTAAGCTTTAGTTGGCCTATTTTTAAATAAATGTTTGAACCAATATGAATTAAATACAGTTTGATTTCTTTAAATTCTACATTAGGCTACTTTTATTTTATTCATAACTTTTTTTGCTCTGTTAGAATGCGTTTTCAAGCTCATTGGTTAAAATTTTGCTTGAATGAACCAGAATGATTTAGTCTAATGTGTCTCAATTAACAGGAATCCACTATTTTAAATTTAAAAATGGTTAAATTTGCTATAGTTCTATCCATAGCACTTTACCACTTAGATTTGTGTTGGTTTTCTATTACCATTTTTAGCTGAAAAATCATTTTATTTAGACACTTTTAGTACTAAACACAGCTTTTTTTTTTTTTAAATTCATTCATTTTATTTCATACTTACCACGGATCAATCCATAGATAAAGGATCAGTCTCTACTATAAGGTATAGTAATAGTCAAGGGTGGATTTACGCATAGGCTTAGCAGACACGTGCCTATAGCGGCAAATTTTGAATGAGTAAAAAACTTTTTTTTTTTGCGCCAGTTAAAATCCTTTTATGGCTTAATAATATGTGATTGTAGTGGTTTACCGTAGCTGCGTAACATGACAAGAGTATTGCCTTAATGCACTGACAATCTTAATTCAAATTTCAAGGTCCCTTATTGAATAATATGAATTTGTATGTCATCATCAACCATTCACTCAGCATAAATCAAGGTGAACGATATTATCGACTATTTTATCATTGTGTGCATGCTAATATATTTTATTTTGTAGTAACATGTTCTACAGTCTACTAATGTAAACTTTATATTGTTAAATTAAATAATATTTTAATTTGTGTGTTGTGATGGTGTAAGAGTATTTATTTAATTTTTTAAAGTATTTGCTTTGTTTCTCACTAGTTTTAAAACCTCACCATAATAACAGAAGTGGATTTACACTTTAGGCTCACTAGGCAAGGGCCTAGGGGCGGGGCAAATTTTGGATAGCATTATTTTTATTATAATATTTTGTTTTTAATAATAACTTTTAAAAATATTGACTGACATTATCGAAATAGTTCAAGTTAAAGTCAGAACGACAATATTTATTTTTAAATAACTGTACTTTGCAATATCTTTGTCACCAACTTCAACCATGAACAATGAACATTCTTGATTATCTTTCATGTAAGTCTTTTCTCAAATACTAACTTCCTCCTCTTCCCCCCCATCCTTCCCCCAAACACCTCTTTCCATGGAAACTTCCTAAAGCCCTTGACAATTTAGTTAAAAACGCAACATTATCATTCATATCTTGAGTAACTTACAACAACTGTAGTTTGTAGAAGTCTTTATCGAATATTTTGCTTTGTCATTCTCTTAATGATTCTATTCAACAGTACGGAATTACTATTACTGGTAGGCTAGTTGGTCAGTGGTTTTGTGTTTGTGGTGCAAACATGGATATTTAATGCGCGACATTTGAATTACATAGGCATACTGCTATTTAGTAACAACCTATCTAGTTAATTATTATTACTATTATTGTTATGATAGTGATATATGTTAATTAATTTCGCTGTTAATCATGTGATTAATTAAAATGAGTGATAAAAACAAACACCCAGAATTAAGTGGAGTGGCATTTCTAAACTGGCAAAAGAAAAGTGAGAAAGGGAAGCTAAAATTCTAAAAGCTCTTGGTAGAGTGGACACATTTTTTACAAGAAATGTTGCTTGTTCAAGTAAATGTACTGATATATGTCATTATAACATTAAAGCCATTGTGAAAGTAGTAAGTCTGAACAAAACAATGGTTGAGAATGTAGAAAAAAAAAATTGAATTCGAGTCACATATAAGCCTGTGAGTTGAATCAGCTGATAAAATCAGTAATAACCTCCTTAGGGATGATCCAGTGGAGTGGTTGTTAATGAGTCAACAACTGACATGCTTCTACAGTCGTGGAATAATTCAAAATGATAACAATGATTTTTCTAATTCACAAAGACTCATAACAGGTAGAACTAGATATTTGAACAAAAGCGTTTTTCATCGCAAACTTTTAAATGATGAATCAACTTTGCGTGATTATTAGTATATTTCTGTAGTACTGGTGCCATTTATTGTGCGTCATGTAAATTGTTTGGAGGAAAGACCACGATCGCTACTCACGTATTTCAGATTGGAAAAACATTTATACTATTTTATCTCAAAATGAAAATTCGCAGTAACAATGACTGTGATTTGATGTTTTTAACAAGGAAAAAATCTCCAAGAACTGTAGAAAACTGTTTCGAGTCTTATGTTCAGACAGAACAAATGTACTGGCGCAATGTATTGAAAAGAGTAGCTACTTGCATAGTGAAAAGACTAACAAGTCGTGGACTTACCCTACGTGGACATGAAGAAAAATTTAATCAATTACATAACGGTCAGTTTATGATGTCTCTTGAACTTAAAGCCGAATTCAATCCTTTTCTCGCGGAACAAATTGAACGATATAGAAATCCGGGACAGCGGCATACAAACTACATGCCTTCAGCAATCTGTGATGAAATAATCGAATTGCTTTCCGAGCGAGTGAAAAAAATTGTAATCAGTGATATCAAACAGGCAAATATTTATCTATTATGGTCGATTCTACTGCAGATATTTCGTATATCGATCAATTATCTTTCCTTATTATGTTTCCTTTTGTTCTTGCCAAACCCAGGACATAAGTCTGAAAATCTAGCAAAAGCAATAATGAAAATTTTGAATATCAATATATTGATATTACTGACTGTACAGGCCAATCTTACAAAACATTTACAACTTTTTCTCTAGTTCTACACAACGCTAGGAACGACTCTTTTCTTTCTTAAAATGAGAAAAAAAAACAGTAAAAAGTTTAGCAAAAACACGTTGGTCAGCAAAAGAGGAAGCATGTATATCTCTAAATGAAAATTGGGAGAGTGTAATCAAGGTTCTTACACATATTATCAATAATACCTGTGAGAAACCATTGGTGCGAAATGAGGCCACAGGTCTAACGAATCAACTTAATAAATTAGAAGCAGATTTCATAATGACAGTTTGGAAAGACATAATCCTGAATTTAATAGTGTAAGTGTGAAATTTCAAGTGTAAACTTAGAAATTGAAATAGTGTATGGATTATTTGAATCACGTATGCAGTTTGTAAGTTATGTTCGCGTGGCATGCTCGACTATTATGATCAAACTTATATAGCATATCCAAAGTTATTTTAATTTTTTTTTGTGGAGCATATTATAATTGTGACTAGGGACGCGAATTTTTTAAATCCACCACTGCATAGTAAATAATAAAATTATGTAAGAACTATTTAACTGTTATTCCACAGATAACATTTAAGTGTATGGTTTATGTCAGTGTATGAGGAATGGAAGGGAGAAACACGAATTTAGAACGTTAGAAATTTAGGTGGGAAAATTGGGTAGCAAATTATCTAGTGCCTATGAATGGCAGAGTCGTAAATCCTCCCCTGGGTATAGTGATGACTGGTGTGAATACAAAGCTTCACTCTGGGTAAGAGGTATTTAAAATTTAGGCCTATTGTTTGAAATTTACATTACAACAAAATTATAATTTTCATTATACATCCATTAATAAAGAAGAGGTCTTGACGGCCATTATCACTATGATATTAACTTCATCTTTGCTTTATTATTTTTATTATAATAATAGATTAGCAATAAGCGTAGGGACGTAGGCACCCATCACCAAGTAGAAAACCACTGCAATCAACCACCCGAGTATCAGCAGGAAAACAGAAACGTGAGGCTTGGAGGAAATTTCAGCCAATGCTAACATCAAGCTTTCTCCAAGGCCTACATATTTGGTAGATCTTGTTCGGCACGAAAAATCGTTGGCCCCAATCTACAGTTTTTTCAACTGTTGCAGGCATGGAGGAAAATACAGCAGAAGCCACTACCCCAGGTGGGAACCAGTCCACCGTCGCCTTGCGCAACGCATTCAGCATTCGGATTATGGGAGCCTGCACCGACATGCTTGGAGTATATGGGCCTGGTTCACTGAGGTGGAAAAGGATCTGCAAGAAGTGGGGATTACAGGTGAAGACATCCTGGAACGTGACCCCTCTTAAGAAAAAACTTGGAGCATACCAGCGTTTCCAAGGAAAGCCCAAGCTGAAAACAGGCGAAACGTGGACTGAAGAAAGAAAGGAAGCGTGCCGAAAACGAATGCGTGAACATTGGGCAAAAGTTAAAGGCCAAGGAAGGGTCCACAGTGAATTCAGAGCTTTGAATAAGCACCGGAAATCCTCCATAATGGCTGGACATCGAAATGACCATCATCAGTACAGACACCAACGCACTTTGACCTTTCCAAACTATTTTCAACCATAAATATGTCCAGGATTTTGCACAAATATTGAGCCTTTGTACTTGCAGTAATACTTAAAAAAAAAAAAAGTCTTCCACAATGTCATTTACAACCTATGAACCTTACATAGCAAATCAAATGTTCATTCTTAATACTGTCCGTGGCCTCATCCAGCTGCAACCCAAATTCCTTCCATTTTATTTTTGCAGTTAATTGATCATTGAGATCCTCTACCGTGTGCTGGATTCTGTGATATATGATATTGTTAGACAAAGCCACCTTTGAAAGCAGTTTCTCGCAGACTCCTCAATAATAATGTCAAACAAATCTACACCATCAGGAAGAATTAGTTGTTCTGCATTAGTATGGGGCTTTTTACACTTTGCGATTCCATAAGCAACCTTGTATCATGCTAGCAAAGCTTTGCTTAGTATTGATACCAGAAGAGAAAAGGCACCTTTTTGTTGTTTTAAATCTTTTAACTTTCTGGTGAAAAAGTCACGAGGTTTACTAACCATGTTTCGATGATTGGCTTCTAAATGGCGTTTAGCTTACTTGAAAGCATGGACTCTGGTGCTAAAACTTTCATAGACAGTATACACTCTTTCTCTCTTTATCGTTGACATCTGTCGATGTAAAACCAAAATCCGAGTAACTATCAACGTATTTTCTAAATTTCCGCTTCTTCACACACCCACCACTAATTTGTGTGCGTCCTATTTATTTTCACTCCTATAATACTTATTGACGTTCAACAAAAATGTGTCCATTCTTAGGGGGTTAAAAATAACAACTCTTAAACGTTTATTGATCCCAACACTATTCACTTTGTTCAATCTTCAATAAATCAAGGCCGTGAAGACAGCTATTCTTAGACAAAAATCAAATACCGGGAAAGTTAGATAAATAACTAGTACAATCCATTTGCCATATATTCAAATTGACACACTGAGTGCGTCAGTCCGTGCAGTGGGCTGAGAAGCAACTTCTTTCGAGACTGTTTTATACTAGAACAATCCAGAGTTATTGAACGACTTTATTAAAATTCTGACACTAGACTCCATCTAGTATTACTATTGAGAAGTGAAATAGTTGGTGGTTTGTACAATGCCCGTTAGATGTCCTTCCTAGCATCACATCAACACATCGATGGTCCGATTCTAAAACCGCGGGGGCATAATTTCATTGAAAATATTGGCATATTTCGTGGTTTACAGTTTCAGAACCACTGCCTTACAATGTTTCACTATGGTATAACAAAAATATAGGATCAAAAGGTTGTGCTTACCTACGTGTACTATACCATGCCCTATTTTATAAGCTGCATCATAGTCGAATCATGTTTGTTAATCTTTCTAGGTGCCCTCAGGGTAAACGAAGAGTTGGTAAGCATCCACTATAAGAAATATTATTATTGTGAGTATTGTTGATATCCATGCACATCCCGCTACGCCAAAGTGTATGCCTAATATTAAAACATTGTTACTATTATTGTGAAACCCTAAACAATGCTATCTTACCTGTCAACAATACCTAACATAATATTATTTTATATAGTTTCGACAACTATCCTTAATGTTCATTTATTGAAGTTATACTTCTTTAGGTGCGTTATGAAAAAATGATGAGAGTGAAATTTTAAGATGCGCGCGCATCACTGTAACACAAAAGTAACAGGTTGAAGCTCAACCGCTCATTAAGTCTCGAAAAAAAAAAGCTACCAACAAAATAGAAATAGAACCTCTGTTAGTCGCGCATGTTGGACGCTCATAGAGAAATGTATACTCTGTTATTCCTTTATCTTTGGTACGCTCGTCGCCTCTGATCACTGTTTTCATATATATAATATTTATCCCCATGTTTCTAGTTTCTACATTCACAACACGTGTTTTAGTTTCATACAAGTGCGAATTATATATGTGCTAATAAATTATATTCAGTAGTGATTTAAATTGAATATTTTGATTAATATTATTTACTATTCGTAGATATTAGTGAAAAATATTGTGCTTATAGACTTTTTCAAGTGCTACAATATAATTGAGGTTAACTATCCGTATGTATTATTTATTGATATAAATTAAAATATTATTATTTAACATAATTAATACTAAATATTATCATTTTATTGTAATTAATTATTTGCATGCAATTAAAAACTATTTTTTAATTATGCCAAAGAAGTATAACTTCTCACGCGCGTACATAAGTACACACACCCATTTTTTTTAATTGTAGTTTTTATACTGTTTTTATGTTTTAAGAGGGATTTATTTAATTCTCTAGCTTTATCCCATTATATGTAGGTATACTATATTTGTATGGTTTCCATTAACGAGATATAAAGGCCATGGAAACAATGATTATAATAAATGCATTTTTAAAACTATGAGATTATACAATCTGTTAAGACAGCTACACTTCAGATACCCTAAAAGGATTACACTTTGGCTTTATCTTATAAGTTACTCCATAATGTAATACACCAAGGTAAAGAGTTAAATTTCACTGCAAACGGATATGGATACATTACCATGTCAGACTGCACTCTTGCCACACTACACTTGGGACGCTTGCTACCTTAAAAAGTAAACGGAGGTTTCACAATTTATATTTATATTGATAAAGTTTATCTCAACACAGTTTGGCCAATCTACAAATTCCCTTTATAAAATCACATCCACACAATTAATGTTAAAGTTGTAACGTCCTAAATTACTAAATTATATTAAAAACATTTAAATAGGGATCACATTCAGACATAAGTTTCCTAAATATACATATATTGACACAGCGGATGATTAATTTCGGAATTAAAATTAATGATAAGAGGCTAATATTTATAAGAAATAGTAATTTATTCTACTTCTGTATTAATTGAGTACACTGGTCAGTCATCTATACATTTTATAAAATGATTCCGTGTCCCAGGACTGTGTGACATGATCATACAGTTTAACCATGTTTCGATGATATGTACAAAATATTCATAATATAAAGTAGTATTTTGTTGTTGTCAACAATAACAATATTAGTTATTTTATTATATCAATATTCTATCTTTAAAAATAGATATTGGATGTCTTGAGGTGAGCTCAATGGGCCCTCAAGCTACATTCAATCTTTATGCCAAAAATGACCAAATATTGGATGCATTATTTGTCTTAAGAATTAAAATACCTATGAAAGTATGGCTAGTGACTTTATGTAATCTATGTTTCCATCTTAAAACCAAGAGAAAGACTGGTATTAAAAAATATTATTTCTTTCAATAAAACATCCTTTCTACGGTTTCAGTTCAATATAAAACATTCTTTCCAAGACCAGAATCATAGTGTTCCGTAATTTAACAATATATATTAAAATGATTTTGCCAAGATCAGATCAAAATCAAAACGTTTTCATTATAGAACAAAATAATTTGCAAAGTGAAAGGTAAATTTCGAAAATATCAAAAAGATATATTTTAAATTAAAAATTAATTTGGAAGAACTTAAATAATAACAATGTCATCCAAGACCGTAGTTGGGGGTAGTCAACTGCCCACCCTAAAATTTAACGAACAAAGTATATATGGCTTTATTTATGGTGAATCAATATCAAAATTATGGCACAAGTACTAATTAGGTGGCTGTGTTACCATTAAAAGCACCTCTAGAGGTGTTTAACATTTCAAATTTTTTTCTAGCCTCCAGGAATTGGGTAATGAGCCCACCAAACTACCCCTGAAAATATTGTCTGGCTACGGCCTTGATGTCTTCCTGTAAAGAGTTGAACTTAAGAATCCTCTTTTTCTTGGGAATCCACCTTAGATATTAAAAAAATGTATTTTATAATTTACCAATTATGGCCCGATAACGAGTAGATGGGTAGGCTTAGTCCTGAACCATTAAGAAATGTTAAGTATTGGCAAGAAAGGGTTAGTAGCACCGGTGCACGTGACTAAGCATGGCGAGTACGCCAGTCTTTCCTCACTAAGAAAGTTCTACTCAGCCATGGCGTGGGCTGGGCTAGTGGTTGTATTCACTTCACGGGTAAGTTAACATTACATTTTATAACTCTTAAATAAAAAATACAGAACAATATAAAGTGGTTCAAACATTTTATGTAATAATCCAAGGTTATTTCTCTTAAAAACCACACAGAACCCATATAAATGACATTGGAATTGGCATTGTACCCTAGATTAAAAATAAATAAATTGCAAACTAGAAAGGTTTTAATATCAACTGAAAGCTTAAAGTGAGATTTGGCTGATTTACTACAATCATTGCTATTTTGATCTCCAAACTTATATACAGATAATATACCTACATCATTTTAATTTTAACCTCTATGCTTACCCATATCGACTACAGCGCTACATACCAAATTGTTCATGTTATAAAGTAAACCATAGTTTCAAAGTTAATCTTATATTATTCTAGCTTGTGATGATACCATTCATTGCTTACCATACGATTGCATACCATTGCTTAATCAGTAAAGAAATATTTTATTAAAAAGATAAATTATTATTCAAATCTAGTTTTATGTGCTATCACCCTGTAATGTACATATTGAATTGAATCGATTGACATACACGAAAACTGCGAAGCCAACCAAACTTATACACTGTGAATTTTTTTTTTATATTTTGAAATTTACCTTGAAAAAATATAAATGGCGAAATTTTTTTGATTCAATATTAGTGAAGTTTCTATAGAAATAAGCTATGTGCAAGTTGTAATTGGAATCGGCTGAACAATACAATTTTGTTGGTTATGTCATACTTTTTATAAGAGACTTTTTCTAAAATATTTTTTTGTAGGAAATGGAGGGTAGTTCTAAAGAAAAATCATCCATTCCAAGCAATGATAAGATAATTGAAGAAATAACAGACAAATTGTCAGGCTCAGCTATTGATGAATCGGCAAGAAATGAAAAGATTAAAGATTCTAATAGTAAACCCAAAACTCAACCATCGACAAGTGAGGATTTTATAGAAGGGTTGGATAAGTCGGAGGATGAAGATGAAACTACCAAAAATGATGATTACATTGATGAAGAAGTGTTGAAGGATTCTGAAGTCACTTATTCGGATGAAGATAGACAGGTAAGGTGCAATTTTTTGAACCAGGAACTCGGTTTAAACTTCAAGTTTGGTTTGAACAAAACACTAAACTTTCTATTCTTTTCCAGAGACTGCGTAGCAAAGCTCAACACTATAAAACTGTAGGAAATAACCAATTCAAGTCAGGAGAGTACAAGGAGTCAGCCCTTAGCTATACACTTGCTTTGCGAACTTGCCCTCTTGCTTTCCACGAAGACAGAGCAGTGTTATTCGCTAACAGAGCTGCTACCAAGATGAAGCTGGTGGGTAGGACACACCTCAAACATATTTACTATATTATATTTTTTCTGTTCATAAAGTCTTGGCAGTACTTAAAAGCTTTTATTAAAAAATGTCAACGGTATTGTGTTATCAACTTTGAACAACCCTATGAGGGACTCGTTCTAGCTCTGGTTGGTCAAAATGTACTAGTTTTCATGAGTTACAGACGAGTTTGAGATGCACCTCTTTAAGTATGGTCATGTGTTCTATTTTCTTCACTAGTGTTGAGCATCTGAAAATAACCATCATTCTTTTAAAGTCTGGAAAATATTATTAGGCCTATAATTCATTCCCGACCTAAGTTTCCCTGGATGACACCTCAAAATGTTACTAGAAGTAATCCCTAATATATCACTAAGCTAACAGCTGACATATATCACTTTGGATGACTGTAATGAAAATGGATGGTAATATATTAATGTGACCTTCCTTCACCTCTGACAAGGCTTCTTGTGAATGTGGGGAATGCCAGGCCTCCACCGTGGTTCGGATTCCACGTAAACTGTAGGTCCTTCATTTCATCTCACAATCACCCTACCATTACACATTAGCGTAAGTGCGTATAACCGAATGGGTAGTAAGACGCGGTGCTAATAATAATAATAATAATATATTAATGTGATAGTTAACCACAGTAATTTAGGCCAATATTATTAATATATTTATTTGAGGACGGACACAAAGTTTATTTATCGTTTTATTCCAATTTAAAAAAATATTCACACCACTTTGACAAAAACTTTTAACGAACATAGCTTCAAAATGGTGACTGACAAATTTAAACCATATGGTTGAATATGACTGTAAACAAATTTTTTACTATGATGCAGAAACGCAGTTGAGGAAAATATTTTATTCAATTAAATATTTCAAAATAAAATAATCATAAAATCATTAATCGTTTGTAAAAAAAAGACAACTTTTTCCTTTCCGAGTAAATGCGGTGCTCCTATTAAAAGGTATTGATGTGTGCACTATATTACACAAAATAACTAACTTTCCAAAACGAAGAATAAGTACTTTTTAATTATGTTTAAAATATTGTTTTGAGTTGGATAAAAAGAAATTATTTAAAAAAATTGAAATAGTATGAGAAAACTTAAGTTTATGTTGTTTTAAATGAAATATATAACCGGTAATTAAAGATCTTTACATTTATAACAAAACAGTGATCTTTTACAAGTGTTGGCAACCCAAAACCTAAACATATGATTTTCGAACTGTCATCCAAGTAAAAACCTATTATGAACCGACTTTACACCTCAACACAAACTTGAATCCATGGATGCAATATTTAATTTGTTTAATATAGTATGTAATTGTGTCATTGCACTGAAAATTTAATTATATTCAACCCAGTACCCATTTACAATAGTTACACTAGCTTCTCATGTCTGAACCAAGTCTTTTAGGCTTACCTATTGATCTAAAGCTAAATCTGAACTTTGTTTAATTGTTGTATCCAGCCCAGTGGTTCTTTTTAGATCGTACCCCTTGGCTATGACTAAAAGTTTAATGTAACCTCAAGATAAAAAAAATCCAAATGACATGCCTTAAAAAATATGACCACATGGTAAAATTGATCTAGGCTATTAAATCTATAGGGAAACAAATCTCTAAACAAAATATTTCAAATGTGACAAAGAGCCATCTAGATAAAATCCTATTGTTTCTTATAGCCTTAAAATTATTACTTAATGAGAATTATTATGATCAGTTTAAAAATCATAATTTAATGTAAAAAGTCTGTAGAAAAGTTTTATACATTTTATTTACAAATTCGTTCAAAAATAAAGAAAAAAAAATTAAACTTAAACATAATATTTTTAAATAGAAAATTTAATTGTAATTCTGGAACTGATATATTATGAATCCCAAAGTTTTACAGTGAGAAGGGTGTGGCTGCATAGCTTGGGACAACTTTTTGATGTCTGATTGTCCACTTTAAACTTTCAAGCGGAGGTCCAGCTCCAAATTTAGCCTATTGTTGTAGGCCTACTTATTTTTTAGGGACACCATGGACGAAAAACCATTCTCACAGAGATATGTTGTTGAGAAAGGCCTCTTAAACTGCTAATATAAAAGGTGTCAAGTAGCCGAGAATAAATAGGGAAGAAAGAGGGGTGGAAATAACCAGATAATGGCAACTGCCAATAAATAGGATTTTTTATAAGTCCCCATTTATTTTGACAACTTTTCCTTGAGAGCTGCTCACGTACCCCTTGAAAGGTGTCCGCGTACCCCAGTTTGAGGACCGCTGATCTAGCCTATATATCAACTACCTTACTGTTTTCAGCCTGTGGTTGGGTCAATTTAGTAAAATACCTCCATCTTCCCATCATTCTTCTTCCTTTAATCACTTCCATTCTTCACCTCTCACTTGAAACTTACTGTTATTTGCTCCTCCCATATTTTTATTGGTCTCTTTTGTCATCATTTTCCTACTTCACCTCCATTATTCTCTTGGGTATTCTTTCTTTTACATCCTCATTACATGCCCATAACATCTCATTCTTGAGTCCTATCTCATGTACCCTCCAACATCCTCATTACATGCCCATACCATCTCATTCTTGCTTCCTCTATTATCTCATGTACTTCGACATCATTACATGCCTATACCATCTCATTCTTGCTTCCTCTGCTATCTCATGTACTCCAACATCCTCATTACGGGACCACACCATCTCATTCTTGCTTCCTCTGCTATCTCATGTACTCCAACATCCTCATTACATGCCCATACCATCTCATTCTTGCTTCCTCTGCTATCTCATGTACTCCAACATCCTCATTACATGCCTATATCATCTCATTCTTGCTTCCTCTCTATCTCATGTACTCCAACATCCCATACATCACCTACCTGTTCCCCATATTCATGTATCACATCTCATACATCCCACATCTCATGCTCTTGCTTCCTCTATTATCTCATGTACTCCAACATCCTCATTACATGCCCACACCATCTCATTCTTGCTTCCTCTATTATCTCATGTACTCCAACATCTCATTACATGCCAACACCATCTTAGTCTTTCTTTCACTACAATCTCATGAACTGCTCTCTACTTTATCGGATAACTTCATTCCTTATACTGTTTCTCCTTGTGACAGATGACATGCTCCTCACAAGCTTCATTCCCATCGTCTCCACTTTCCTAATCTTTCTCTTAAATCTATGTCCATGTTTCTGCTGCCTATGTGACTAGAAATACCAAGAAAATAAAACTCGATATTATTTAGTGTTTAAACTACATAACTTTTTTAGGATTATTTTTGAGCAGGTCTTCTTAATTTGTTCATGTATGACTTATCTCTGCATTACTTAGATACTGTACAAATCTGGTATTGAAGACTGCTCAAAGTCGATTGAACTGAAACCAGATTACTTGAAAGCTTATCACCGACGGGCACAGATGTATGAGCAACTACAGAAACTAGATGAGGCTCTAGCAGACTTTCAGAAGATTTTGGAACTTGATCCTTCTCATAAAGAAGCAATGATTGCAACAAAGGTACAGATTCACTTAACAAATACCGGATCACCCAAGCTTCTTAAAAATATTGAGGGACGGATTAATTTATAGTTACACTACATTTTCCATCAATATTTACTAGTTTTTTTTAATCCTTGTATCTTACTATCTGTTCAGATTATACTCACATGTTAGTTACTCTCCTAGTTTAGGGATGAGGAAGGAAGCATTTTAGGGATAATTTATCCACATTTGCCTGGAAGTAGAGTGAGAAATCATTTAGGAAAAACTTCGCTCAGTAGACCTGACCAGGATTTGAACCTCGATATCCTCATCAGCAGGCCAGTCTTCACACAAGACTTAGACTGTTTGGCCACTGAATCAAGTAGGCTAATTATTAATTAATACAATTTGTTTTAAAGTGTCAATAGGCCATTATAAGATTATAATTTTTGAATATGTGTTTAATTTTTATCGGCATAACTCATTTTTTAAACATTTGGCTATGATTATTTCAGAGGCTACCTCCGATGATAGAAGAAAGAAATGAAAAGCTTAAAACAGAAATGCTTGGTGAGATATACCACATTACATAATATTGCATGCATTGTATTAAGCTAATATGAGTAATTGCACTAAACACAACACATTCTAGTTTTTGGGGGGAAGTAGATGTAATATTAATATTACTGTTATTTGTTTTGATAGCAACTCTCCTTTCAATGCTTTGATAATATATCTAAAAACCTGTGTTGATAGTCTATTTTTGGTGACCTGGTGGTCTAGGGGTAAGGTGTCAGACTTCTGTGCTGGCGGCCGGGGTCCGATCCTCGGTTCCGGCAAAGATTTATCTGAATACCAAACCCTTCCTTCACCTCTGACAAGACATCTTGTGAATGTGAGGAATGCCAGGCCTCCACCGTGGTTCGGATTCCACGTTAAACTGTAGGTCCTTCATTTCATCTCACAATCACCCTACCATTACACATTAGCGTAAGTGCGTATAACCCGAATGGGTAGTAAGACGCGGTGCTAATAATAATAATAATAATAGTCTATTTAAATATTCCTGCATGCATTACCAAGTCCATTATATGCTCCGGAGAACATATTAAACTAAGGTGCTTTAAATAACTGATCTATAACTTTTCTAAACAAATATTTTCTCACACGAAAATATGACAGTACGATTTAGATAGGGATAAACTTATTTTTTAACAGTGGTCTTGGTATTAAGTGCTCGCCTCAGGGCCCACTGTCCGTGAGTTCAAACCCAGCTGGGGTCGACAGATAACATGACCGATAAAAATCTGTAGCACAATTTCCTTTAGAGGGAAGTAAAGCTGTCAGTCCCATGTTGATTGTGGCATTTAAAAGAACCCTGGAAAGTATGTGAAAATTATTTTTTCAGCAAAACTGTTAGGTCTTTTCGCTCTCGCTCATATAAATTCTCGTGTGCTTATATCAGTAATTTTTTCAAAAAGTACATGTTAAATACCTCAAATAAAATTGTTATAAAAGTTTCTTAAACAATTTTCATATAAATTATATACTCAATCATATGATCTACAGCTGTCATGTTTGATAGATTTTATCAATAGTTATAAAATAGTAAAAATGATATAGATACGGTAGTAAAATGTTAGTAAATGTTGACATAAAAAATTTTTGCTTTTCATAAAAGTTCCTTCTAACCAGAATCCTACTTAGTTAATATGAATAACTAGGAATTTTTTTAATAACATTATTCAAAATCTAATCTGACAATTTTTGTCAAAAGCAACATGACCAAGCATGTGGGTATTTCAATATATGAGATAAATTAATTTACATTACAGAATTAATTTATATTTATGATTGAAATCAAACTCTACATTTCTTGCTAAATTATATTTAAACAAAAATAAGATTCTTTTATTTGGCTAAAACTAAGTTTATTTCAGGTTAATTAATATGGGCTTGTCCTGACCTCATTTAGGGTGTGTCATAGGCCCAGCGATTAGTTGGATGGACTCTAACTATAAATTACATTTTTTTTTTACCTAATTTTGTGCATTATCTATTTGTTGGAACATATAAACTTGATTTGCATTTTTGAAATAAACATTTTCACTAGGCTGTGGTTTTAAAGTTGTTTAAAATGAATGGGGTTAGTAACCCAGGTCTGCACTTATAGTAAGTACTTAATTTAAATCACATGTACTTTTGTTTTGAAGGCTTTTGCAGCTTGTGTTTGAATTTACATGGATGTTTCTGGGCTATAGCCACACTGGGGAAATAATGTCTGATGTTTTGGCTGTTGTAACACAACACAAATATTAGAAGCGATTATTTCTTCAATGCGACTCAAGGCCGAAAATATTAATTTCATTTTGTATCACATAAAGAATAACTTATTGACTCAACTGTGATTCAAACCATTATTTTATTTATAGAAAAGACTGGTTAATGTTTGAAGCACACACCTCTATGACTTTGATCACACATGATACCTATTTTTAATAATACATTTTGTAATATTTGGAAAAAAATACTGGAAAGGTGGATGGAAAATTATAAAAAGGAAAGGTCACAATATGGCTTTTACAATGAAAAGAAGAATACAATTCACACTTAACATTGCTGCCATTGGACAAAGAGGTAATGGCAGGATTTCTAAAGTGTAAACTGTGTTCTACTTTTCACTGCAAAAGCTATATTTGTTTGTTACTTTTTATAAGTTTTTATACACGTTTCCTGTACCTTCTTCCAAAAATGTATCATAATTATACATTAATTTTTGAAATTGTTGATTTCAAGCGAGTAAATATGATGAAATAAAACTTTGAGAATAAACTAACAAATTTTTCTCTCTTTTTTATTTTATTTTATAGATAAGCTTAAAGACTTAGGGAACCTCATCCTACGACCTTTTGGTCTTTCTACTGAAAACTTCAAACTAAATCAAGATCCAAACACCGGAGGATACAGTGTTAATTTCCAGCAGCAGCAACAACCGCAACAACCACAACAACCAAATCCTCAGCAAAATCAGCGGCCGCATCCTAAGTGAAATGTGTAATCAACTTTGGACAAGTTTTTCACTATTCATACATTTATTGGAATATTTTATGTACATATATACCTATCCTATATTAATAATTTTTGAACACTAGTCTCCAATGATAATTGTGATTGTAAGCATTTATGTTTGCTTCAAATATTTACTTTTGTTTTTATGTTTTTTATAACATTAAGTAATATTTCTTAAGTGGTTGCATTAAATTGACTACTTGTTGAAATATGTCAAATTAAATCAACTTCCATCCTTCTATGAATTTTTTTTTACTAAATTATAAACATTATTCAACTTATAAAATGCTAATGTAGTTTGAGAGAGAAAATCCCATAATTTCTCAATTTAAAGATTGTGTATAACCTGAACAGGTAGTAAGACACGATATTAAAATAAAATAATTTAAAAAAATGTGTGGTTTTCTTACTTCAAAAAGAATTACCAAACAAAGAGATTACTTCAAAAGCAGAATTATATTGCACATTTATGTAAACTCCAGTTTTATTTTTAATGTTAAAACAAACAACATAATAATACTTATCTTTAAAACACCTAATGTAATTTATATAGTAAATTATTACTGTCTGCCTCCCCTCCGGCGCTTCTTGTCAGGATGATCGTAATTGAGATAAGTTAACCGAAATTGGTTTTTAAGGGTTTTAATGAAAAAAAAGTACCAGATAGAGTAGATGACTTTAAGTGTAAAAATGTAATAATTGTCATGTCTAAATAAGATAATAAGATATGGCTCAGAAGTAAGACCATCATGTCAGCAACTTGTATGAGAGTAAGTAGGGCTCGGGTCAATATCTGTTTACCTTCGTTAGCACTCGGGTCAATACCTGCTCACCTTCGTTAGCACTCAGGTCAATACCTGCTCACCTTCGTTAGCACTCGGGTCAATACCTGCTCACCTTCGTTAGCACTCGGGTCAACACCTGCTCACCTTCGTTAGCACTCGGGTCAATACCTGCTCACCTTCGTTAGCACTCGGGTCAATACCTGCTCACCTTCGTTAGCACTCGGGTCAATACCTGCTCACCTTCGTTAGCACTCGGGTCAATATCTGCTCACCTTTGCTAGCACTCGGGTCAATATCTGCTCACCTTCGTTAGCACTCGGGTCAATACCTGCTCACCTTTGCTAGCACTCGGGTCAATACCTGCTCACCTTCGTTAGCACTCGGGTCAATACCTGCTCACCTTCGTTAGCACTCGGGTCAATATCTGCTCACCTTTGTTAGCACTCGGGTCAATATCTGCTCACCTTTGTTAGCACTCGGGTCAATATCTGCTCACCTTTGTTAGCACTCGGGTCAATATCTGCTCACCTTTGTTAGCACTCGGGTCAATATCTGCTCACCTTTGTTAGCACTCGGGTCAATATCTGCTCACCTTTGTTAGCACTCGGGTCAATATCTGCTCACCTTTGTTAGTACTCGGGTCAATATCTGCTCACCTTTGTTAGCACTCGGGTCAATATCTGCTCACTTTTGTTAGCACTCGGGTCAATATCTGCTCACCTTTGTTAGCACTCGGGTCAATATCTGCTCACTTTTGTTAGCACTCGGGTCAATATCTGCTCACCTTTGTTAGCACTCGGGTCATTATCTGCTCACCTTTGATAGCACTCGGGTCATTATCTGCTCACCTTTGTTAGCACTCGGGTCAATATCTGCTCACCTTGGTTAGCACTCGGGTCAATATCTGCTCACCTTTGTTAGCACTCGGGTCAATATCTGCTCACCTTTGTTAGCACTCGGGTCAATATCTGCTCACCTTTGTTAGCACTCGGGTCAATATCTACTCACCTTTGTTAGCACTCGGGTCAATATCTACTCACCTTCGTTAGCACTCGGGTACAATATCTGCTCACCTTCGTTAGCACTCGGGTCAATACCTGCTCACTTCCGTTAGGTATGATACATGGTTACAGAAACATATTTTGTTCTGAGTATTTTCAACTTCCCATTTTCCAAAGTTCTATTAAAAAACATATATTTACCTTTAACTTGGAAAGAATCCTTCAAAGTCTTAGTTATAAATTATTTTGAATCTCAAATAGTTTCGTAGATGATCAAAATGGGAAATTTCCACTCATGTAACCTACTCGTGTCATTTTCATGATAAAATTAAATGTGCCCTTTGTACTGCTAAACAGTGTCTAGATACTAATTTTAATCAAAATCGTTAAAGAGCCGATTTTGAGAAAAATTTTATTTTTTTCCTTTTTCAGTCTTAGGTAAATTACCCTTAATTTTAAGGTTTATAATAGATAATTTGAAAAAAAAAAAAACTTTGGGGGACCTTGTGAAAAACCTAAATACTAAATTTTAACTTGATCAGTAAAATGGTTTTGGCTCTAGTACCAGTAACAGACTATTATAAAACCACTTCAAGGTTCAGGGTGTCATGAAATGTCAACATCCATCAAAATTTATAATTTTTTTTTTTTATGTTCACAATACTTCCTCTCTCTCTCAAGAGGTCATAAGAAATTAAAAATAATTACTACATGGTAAGATCAACATTTTCATTGCTGTTTCATAAGAAATATCATAGTTTTGTGATATAAGTTAAGCCTTCCTCCAACAATAAAGTTGTGATTTTTAACAGACACTCAACAGTACATTCTAAGATAATTGATGATTGTTTTAGTAATAATTTCAAAGCTTCAATACTAACATTCCTACGAGAAATACCACAGTGTGAGGATAGTTCCCTTAATGTAGGTTGCACCCTTAAAACGCAGGAATGTTATACACAAGAACCAGGAAACACATTGAATTACGGTTTACTGAATTCTTCATTTGACAACATCAAGATTGAAATAGTTTTGGGTTATTTTTTAAATTTCTAAATAATCTTAATTTTGTTGTATTTTTAAAAATATAATAAAATTGTTTCACTGGTCTCAATTCCACCATTTATTTTTAAGTAGAATACAGAAAACATCACTACATTTCAATGTCTGGTTCGATCTTTATTACCTACCTAAGATAGGTGCTATTCGTGGGATGAGACTGGCTCTTTAAGCCACACTACCACCAAGGGACAAGTTGTTTAAATTGCAAGGGGAAGGAGAAATCAGTTAACATTAATTATTGGCTTAGTAGTTTAGGCGAGGTCAAGGCATATCAGCTCGAAGGGAGCAGGTAAAAGTTGAGGAAACCTGCTTCGGTGGTGTCATGGTATAAGGTGTCATTCTCGCAATATAATAGACTACCTATGATAGGAAGATAAGAATTCGAACCCTGATCAGATGTATTGAAAGTTTTTTCCTTAAATTGTTCTCCACTCTTTTCCCATGAAAATGCTGATACATTTAATATAATTTCAACTCTCATCTGTAACACAATAGGGTAATTTGAACATATGCCTATAACCTGAACAAGCAGTAAGACATGCTTACTTTCTCTATACCATTAGGAACTCAAAATTCCATTGCCACACTTAAAAAATTAGGCCACCTATCCCTAAATTGAGCTAGTTCTATCAAGCCCCCTTTATTACATCCTATCCCTATCTTGAGCAAGTTCTATCCACTCCACCTCATTACACCCTATCCATATCTTGAGCTAGTTCTATCCAGTCCACCTCATTACACCCTATCCCTATTTTTAACTAGTTCTATCCAGTCAACCTCATTACACCCTATACCTATCTTTAGCCTGTTCTATCCACTCCATGTCATTACACTCTACCCCTATCATTAGCTATTTCTATCCAGTCCATATCATTCATTATACCCTCTCTCTTTTAGGTCAATTCTAATGGTATCCTCCCATCTTCTTCCATTTCTTCCAAATGGTTTCTTCCCATCGGGTTTGTCAGTCAGTATCCTGAACAAGGTTCTAGAATCTCCCATTCCCACTGTATGTCCTGCCCAGTGGCAGCTCGTAGCTAAAATTAGTGGGGATACTGCTCCAGAAAATTTTAGCATTTGTTTTAAAATTGTGTTAAAGGGAAAATAACATGTATAAAAGAAAATGTATTCAGGAACTTGATAAAATCTAAAAAAAAAATCTTTTACTTACTTTAACTTAAATTGTTACAGTTTAAGATGTATATATTCATTTAAACATGAAATCCATTCTTCTTGTTTTAATTTGCGCAAAAGTTCAATAATTTTCTCCTTGATCTCTGGATGACAATTGAGGAAATTTTTCTCCATTGAAAGTACTGCAAGCGCATTTAGTCTTTCTGTTAAATAAAAGAACCGAAAAAAAAGAATCAAATAGAAAAGCTGAAATCAGAATAATAATCTAATTCTACACTCTTCTACACTTTTCACATTTAATAATATGGTACATGGTTTTTAAGCACAACACATGCTGAGTAAAAAAAAACTTCCTTCCACCATCATGCCAGAGCTGGCACTGCGAGAGCAACAGTGCTCTCTTTACCTGGCAGTCCTGCCTTCCTCCCCACCCCCTTCCTATCTGCACATGTGTACAACAGTCAAACACCACGTCGCTGGCACTGTGAAGCACACAGTTCCATACAAAGAGTTTTGTATCTTTTTCATAAACTGGGGGATGGCTACTGAAGTACTGACATTAAGCTTAAGGAATATATTTTGTACTACAAAAATAAATAAAGAAAAAAGGACTCGTTATATTAAATGTTATTGATAATATCAAGTGGAAATAGGGGGTGCTGCAGTTCCGCAGTGCCTATATACGAGCCGCCACTAGTCCTGCCCATCATGATCCACAAGACTTTATTATCTTAACAATGCCTTGTGATAAGTACAGGTAACTAACATTATGTAACCCCTTCCATTCTACAGTAGCGCGTAGCCTTGTCCCTTTTTGTAGCAAATATCTTCTTAAGCACCTTGTTTTCGAGCACCCTAAATTTGTTTTCATCATGTAAGGTAAGATATCATGTTCCACACTGATAGAAAACAACTGGTAACATTATTGTTTTGTTTATTTTGAGTTTTATATTCTTGGACAGCAGACGAGATGTCAACAACTTAATTACCAAGCAAGCGCACCTGCCAAGGCCATAGTCAAGGGGGGGTTTTGGGGGTTCAACCCCCTCCCCCGGAAATGTTATGAACAAAATATATATGGCTTTATTTATGGTTCAACAGTACCAAAATTAAGGTACAAGTACAAATTATGGGGTTGTATTACTATAAACTTCTGAAATCTTCTAGGGTTTTTAGTAAACCTATTTTGGATTTTTTCTAGCCTTCGGCAAATATGATGTTTTGTTGCCATAAAAAAATACTTCAGATAGCTTCTAGAGGTGTTTAATATCTATAATTTGACCTGGCCTTTGGCAGTTAGGCGGTTATGTTGCCATAAAAAAACACTACAAATAGCTTCTAAATTGTTTTATCATTTAGAATTTTTCCTAGCATCCAGCAATTAGGGGTTGTGCCCACCACCTAACTCTCCCCCCCCCCCCCCCCCCTGAAATTATTGGCTGGCTACAGCCTTGGCGCCCGCAGAGGTGATACAGGGTGGAAACTATCCCATCTTAGACTAAGGTTGTATAAATATTAGAAGTAGGGTAATCCTGCCGCCAACAGAGAGTTATAGAATAAAACTAATTACTAGCGCAGACCACCTGGAAATTTTAGAGTTGATAGTTTGGCGCGTGCGCTTGCAATTCCAACAGAATTCGCTATTCAACTCGTCAAGGTCAAGTGTCCACCCACAAATTTGGGTACATTTGAAGCATTTTTCTTATCTAGAGGAAGTGTACCCAAAATTGCTTGGAGGAGAAGTGGAAAACCATAAGGGAACCAATACCTTTACTACACCCGACTGGTTGGTGACCTGGCGGTCTAGGGGTAAGGTGTCAGTCAGAATTCTGTGCTGGAGGTTTGGGATTCAATCCTCGGTCCTGGTACAGATCTATCTGATTACCAAACCCTTCCTTCACCTCTGACAAGACTTGTATTAATCACAACTTGTGAATGTGTTGAATGCCAGACCTTCACCGTGGTTAGGATCCCACGTTAAACTGTAGGTCCTTCATTTCATCTCACAATCACCCTACCATTACACATTAGCGTAAGTGCGTATAACCCGAACGGTTAGTAAGACGTGGTGCTAATAATACCCCGACCGGGATTTGAACACCGTTCTCTCAGTCATCGGCAATCCATTATTATTATTATTATTAGCACCGCGTCTTACTACCCATTCGGGTTATACGCACTTACGCCAATGTGTAATGGTAGGGTGATTGTGAGAAGAAATGAAGGACCTACAGTTTAACGTGGAATCCGAACCACGGTGGAGGCCTGGCATTCCCCACATTCACAAGATGTCTTGTCAGAGGTGAAGGAAGGGTTTGGTAATCAGATAAATCTTTGCCGGGACCGAGGATTGAACCCCGGCCGCCAGCATATAAGTCTGACACCTTACCCTAGACCACCAGGTCACCTCGGCAATCCAGTCTAGTGCGAGATGGGCCGTAGGTAGTGAACGTTAGTATAAGATTCTTAATTGCAAACACTGGTTGAAAATAGCTAATGTCAACGAATTTGGAAATAATTATTCTTCAATTAGTATTGTTATATTATCGATAATTATTTCCGAATTTGTTGACATTATTTACTACTTGCAGCCAATGTTTGCAATA
Organism: Timema cristinae; assembly: GCA_039000515.1. Classification (NCBI taxonomy): domain Eukaryota; kingdom Metazoa; phylum Arthropoda; class Insecta; order Phasmatodea; family Timematidae; genus Timema; species Timema cristinae. The sequence continues at coordinate 31,067,454 of JBCFYV010000001.1, read as the reverse complement.
AAAAAAACTTCTGCTAGTTGTCACTTACCAACTCTCCTCCCGTAGATAAGGTATATTTAATGTGTAATGCCACGAGAAATAAATTAGGTCGCCATGAAAAGTCGAATCCTATAAAACTGAACGCATATTATTTATTTTTCGACACGGAAGAAAACACTGTGTGTTAAATTCTGTCGTCTGGCGCATGCGCATTAGATAAAAAAAAAAGAAGCATGAGTGAGTGAGAGAGACATCACTAATGTCTGTCCTGACTCGCTTCATTCGAATTCTGGTTGGTCTAAGATAAGGTTCTACCTACCCTAGTTCTAGGAAAAGGGGGAGTCAGGTCCATTCTCTCTTCAAATACCCACCCGCTGATCTGTTCAACGTTTATCGGCTTTTCTCATCTTGTTGTGTTTATCAGCGAGGAAGCGAGCCAAGAAAGAGATGTCGAATATTAAGTAAACATTTTGCCAGAACTAGAGTTGTTATTAATTAGTTGGTACAGCTGGCTGTTCAGTTCTTATTTTTTTCTTTACGTTGTGTTACTTCGACTTTAAGGTGCTCTTTTTTTTAAGATAAAAAAATAAAGTTATACTCTCGTAACCGTAAGGTGTTTTCTACCTCCTGAACTAATTTAAGGTAAGAACAGTTTTTATTTTCATTATTGGTTGGTTACTTTTGTTGTATCTTAAATTCAGCCAATACCAGATTAGTTATTTTTTAAATTTATATATTTTGGTGGGTCCAGATGGGTGCACCAAACGTTTGTATTGATCAATAGTTTATGAAACACAAGATATTATTTACACTTTTTGGATGGGCTGTGAAGTTAATGTGCACGTTGTGTTTGTATTGATTTAACTGTTTGTAATCGTGCATGTATTCCGTATGTGGTAAAACATCGCCATCGTTAAAATGCACTATAAAAAAATGGGGCCCAATTAAAATTATCACGAAAAGTCTTTATTCTAAAAACAAAACAAATCTATCATCACTACTTATAAGATCGTTATTAATAATGTGATGATATATTCTCAACTTTAAGTCAGCTATAAAAAGGTTCTTAGTGTTGAGACACAATTAAGATCTCTAATTTTATTTCTATGGATTAGGGGAACCAAATTAAACCACTCTTCATGGGTGAATCCTCTTAATGATCCAAAATAACACTTAAAGACACGTTTTTTGGTGATTTTTCTTTTCACCACGGGATAGTACTTCTTGTCTAGTAGAATTAGTTATACTGAGCTCCGAACCACTGTTTCATCATAATTTTTCTCTTAAAGTATCATCATCTATCAGATACAAATACATTACATCTGCAGATGCTCAGCTGGTGAATGTGAGCGTGTAAAACTAATAGATAATTAATGACCAAAAGACTGGGTGTTGTATCTTTTATGGAGTTAAAGAGTTAAATTGCGTAGTTTGTAAGTTACGTGTTGATATAATTTAGATCAGAAAGTGCACGTTAAATAATCCTTATTAAATAAAAAGTATAGCTAATAAAAAGGGCCCAATTCACGTAATGGGATTTCTAATTCCCCAAATAATAATATTATTATTACCGCGTCTTACTACCCGTTCGGGTTGTACGCACTTATGCTAATGTGTAATGGTAGGGTGATTGTGAGATGAAATAGAGGACCTACAGTTTAACGTGGGATCCGAACCACGGTGGAGGCCTGGCATTTCCCATATTCACAAGTTGTGATTAATACACGTCTTGTCAGAGGTGAAAGAAGGTTTTAGTAATCTGATAAATCTGTGCCGGGACCGAGGATTGAACCCCGGACCCCAGTACATAAGTCCGACACACTACCCCTAGACCGTCAGGTCACCCTAATTTCCTAAACAGTGAAAATAAATAGTACGGGGTACCTCACATACTTTATCGATATTTTACTTAATAAAAATGGAGACATTTACTTAAAATTCTTAATATATATGTGAAATGAAATCATTAACATTGTTGCAGAAACTTGGTGGAATAAAGAGCACCCCATTCGACCAAAGAGCATCAATGAAATAATATACACGCGTACAGAAACACATTGTGAAAAAAAGAACATCACTGTTCACCAAAGAGCATAACATTTAACTCCCCTTTTCCTAGACCTCAATTTAAAAACATATATATATATATATTTGATTATAGCTAGGAAATTATTGGTTTTATAAAAAAAATCAAATAAAATGGATTTATTTTTAAAAAATACTATAACTTTGATATGGTAACTTATATAGTATCTTTTGAACCATTTCCAACAATGTATAGACGTACGGCTACGATGTTGGTTTATGTTTGATTTTTAATGTTATTTTTTATCTTTTAAAATTACCAATGATTGATTTAGCCAAATGGGTACATATTCAAAATAATTTTCAAATTATATTAACATAAATTTAATATTTCTAGGCTACACAGATATTAAAATATTTTTTTAGAATGTACCTTAGTTAATTTGGGCTGGAAAGGGTTAAAGAGTTGCGTAGATATGATCAAAATTGGAGATATCAGTTTATGTAAGGTACCATCCAAGTAATTTTTTGGACAAAATAATAAATTCAAATTTGTATCCTAGTGTTAAACAGTTCCTATGTAGGTACGAATTTTAATCATAATCGTTAGAACTGAAAAACATGTTTTTTTCTCTCTGTTTGCCCTTATTGTAAATTATCCTTAATTATAGGATTAGAGAGTCTATTCTAAAAGTCCTTCTAGGGAACCTTATTAAAAAACCCACCTAAATACCAATTTTTAGTCCCAAAGCATTAAAAAAATAATTTCATCTCCAGGTTTAGATACAGACATAAATAAACAGAACTTCGCAAAAAAAAAAACACTTTTTCAGTTTCATACGGTCATGAAACGTCAACATTTATTAACATCTTGAATTAGATATTTTTTTACGATCACAATACTTCCTTTCTCCAAAGGGTTGCATGAAAGTAAAAATACCAATCTTTTTCTATAAATAAATAATTTTGTTTGTGTAAGTTTATACACTTTTAATCTAGTGGTATAAAACTACCTTTTAAAAGCAGGCGTAAGCCTCAGGTGTTATATCTTCATTATTGTACTCCGCAGGGGAGGAGAAGAAGTGGAAAGGGGGGGAGGGGTATTAGCACTGAGCGTAGGCCTGAGAGTGTAATCTCGCCGGATGAGTTCTTTGTGGAACTCAAGTGTTGGGGATAAAGAGCCCTCCTTCAGATCGAATTGACACGCTCTTCTCTGTTATTCGCGTTTATTGTACTATCTGCATCCCTTCTTCAAGTAGTTTTTTTTTTGTTTTTCTCGTTTTCTCAGACTTTAGTTCCCCGTCATACTGCATCCTTTGCCCGTTCTCTCCTTTTTCTCTCCATGAAATTGGACGTCTTTTATTTTGGTTAGCAAAAATTAATAAGACAACAAAAAACACCCCAAGTCTTATCTCTTCAATAGGTTTTTTGGATTTCATCTTTAAATACGACCAAATATTCCCCTATTAATGAATAAATAAAGTATTTTGATAGGAAGGAGCTTTTATAAGGGTTGAATTTAGAAGAAGCATACCCGCATTTGCGTGGTGGTACAGTCGAAAACGATTTAGGGAAAACCACCCTCAATACACCCGACTGGGATCGAACCCTGATATCTCCCCGTCCTCATGAGTCTAGTAAATTGCGAGGGTAGCTAGTGCCATAGACCATGCGGCCACCAAAGTGGGTGAGCTTTTATTTAAAAAAAAAATCTATTTCCATAAACAACGTAACGCCTTTCTTCTTACCTAGTTTGGACCCTCTCATGTAACACCAAGTGTACATTTTACCCCGACCCGTTTCCCCTCCAACCTGTGTTACGTAACTTTTCACATCAAGAGTGAAAATCGTTATTTCATAGAAAAGCCTTTGTGTCATTAAAGTAGGGACAAATATTTAATAGGAACATGAACAATTATATTATTTTTTCAACGTTAGAATTGAAGTATAAAATCTGTGCTACGTAACTATGTGATGTTTTTATTCAAGATAAACGCCTACAAATTACTCAAAAATGTCGAAAAGTGACTTAAAAATGTTTAAAAATGACGTAAAATAAGAAAAAAAAACCTGAAAATCCCAAATATTACACAACCAGACGATAATGAACCAAATTTATGTACACATCAGCATTGTCTGTTTTGTAAATAAAAATAAAAATGACATGTCGTCAAAATCCAAGCTCTGGGGATCACATTCATCAACGGGGGAATGGGTGAGTCTGTCACAGATCACTTGACAATAAACATCTCGCTTATTCGGGCAAGGCTCTGGGACGTCTATGGCAGTGGTTCATGACCTATTACTACTCGCGGCCCGCCTCGGTGGCGTAGTTGGCTAACGCGTTTGTCGTGTTGAGCTCGACTGCTGAGGACGGGGAGATCGAGGTTCGAATCTCGGTCGGGTGAACTGGGGGTGGTTTTTCATAAATGGTTTTCCACTCTCCCTCCACGCAAATGCGGGTTCACTTCCTCTAATTCGACCTTCCCAATTCCTAATCCATTAGCGTAATTAGTACTTAAAGTATATAACCCGAACGGGTAGTAAGACGCAGTGCTAAATATTATTACTACTTGTGGCCCCCTAGTTTTTACTAACATATTAATCATTAAGATTTATTCTAAAATAGTGGCTTTATTTACTGATTATAATAACAAACCAATAAAAAAAACATAAATTAGCTTAACTAAATGTATTTAATGGAACCTCTGCTGTCAAACACTTTCCACTAATTGGTCTATTCTGGTTTCAATTGTATTACTTAATGCTATTCGCATGCAGGAGTCGATTCGATGTCGATTTCGCTGCTCCGTTTAAATATTTATCATTGTGGGAAAATCCATTTTCCCACAAATAAGTATAAACAAAGGGCAGTAAATTTTGAATGGCGATGTTAAACAAACGGGGATTATTTGTACTATCCGTGATTTCTATTATCCGTGCCTACCCTCCATTACCCCGGTAAATCGAGTCTACTGTACTTAGGCCTACATGCTTACGATCATAGAATTATTTCTTCCAAAACGTGAAATTTAAGATAATTGACTTCAGTAATAAGCAAATAACATTTTAAATTATTTGTTTGAGGCCCCCAAAAAAAACCTTTCGTGGCCCGTTAGAGGGCCACGGCCCTCGGTTAAGAATCGTTGGTCTATTATATTTTCATGGGTTTATCACATAGCTACCATAGCAAGGCTCTGGGTCTATCACATAGCTACCATAGCAATGATCTGGGTCTCACACATAGCTACCATAGCAAGGATCTGGGTCTATCACATAGCTACCATAGCAATGCTCTGGTTCTATCACATAGATACCATAGCAATGCTCTGGGTCTATCACATAGCTACCATAGCAATGCTCTGGTTCTATCACATAGCTACCATAGCAATGCTCTGGTTCTATCACATAGCTACCATAGCAATGCTCTGGGTCTATCACATAGCTACCATAGCAAGGCTCTGTGTCTATCACATAGCTACCATAGCAAGGCTCTGGGTCTATCACATGGTCCCCAAGTCCTTGATTAAAAGAATTGGTTAAATGCTGTACCTTGTCGTAAAAGGTTTCCCAAGCTTCCGGAAGCTATCTGTGATACACGGTATCTCCTAGTCACGGGGCGGAGTCTTTTTGGAGAAGTACCAGGGTGCGTCCACAACGATTCTAAGATACCGGCTCTGAAATGCCTGCATCTTGTGTTCATGTTCGAGTCTGTCAGGTTTCTTCGTCATGAAGGACGTGGATAGTCGAGACTTGTTGGTTTGAGCAACTGGTGACCTTGATATTCACCATCTACCTCGTCCCCCAACTCATTATTTACTATGATCATTCTTTGAGATTTCTCTTCATAGCCCACCTTTAAAAATATAGATAGATTTCTTACCCCATCTTGTGGTCTAAGCTGTCTGGATCGTAATAGAATATATTTAGCACCGCGTCTTACTACCCGTTCGGGTTATACGCTTTAAGTATTAATTACGCTAATGGATTAGGTATTGGGAAGGTTGAATTAGAGGAAGTGAACCCGCATTTGCGTTGAGGGAGAGTGGAAAACATTTAGGAAAAAAAGACCCAGTTCACCCGACCGAGGTTCGAACCTCGATCTCCCCGTCCTCAGCAGTCGAGCGCGTTAGCCAACTACGCCACTGAGGCGGGTCGTAATAGACTAGATTGATGATGTTGGGTAAGGTCAAGGTTTGAATCTCGGTTAGATTCACTGAGGATCGGTTCTATTGATTTATCAATATCTTTCCCATCCTCTTTCCAAGATACAGGTGCACTTCTTTTAAACTGGGTACCTTCATCATCCTTCTCGCTTAGATCAAACCGCTAACAGACGCGTGTTAGAAGTACTAATTAAATTATCACTTTTGTATTTGATGTTTATGATATACTATAGATTCTTCATATATGAGTATTTTTAGAATTAAAGACCGCGATTTTATGTGCACTTCAAACCACTCGACTCTCACATGTGTCTCAAAACTTCAAGAGTTTTCGACCCTACCGGTATTCAAACCAATCAAGTCTTTCAGAAGCGGGAGAGGGAGGAGCTATATCTTCAGCAATCTTTTCCCTCCCGAAGTCTTATTTTATTTGTTAACGCCGCATACCTTCAACATCTCTCATCTTTATGTTTGTCCTACCCTTCTCTTTCCACATTCTTCTATCCTTTCAAATTCCACTGCTCTCAATCTGAAATGTAAGGGGCTCCAAAACCCCTCCAGCATCCGGCTCGATATGACATCGAGTACTGACCCTTCTCCCTGAAGTTATTAAAATACACAGAAATACTCGGGTTATTTCTAGAACGTTCTAGAATCTTCTGTAAGGAGGCAGTTGTGTTAAGCCGTCGAAGGGTAGGGAAAAGTTGAGTTTTATACTGAGTGTAGGGAACGCGAGGGCAGAGTTTTTGCAGTTTTTATAACAAAACTATTGTTGTCCAAAACAACTCAAATATTGCTCCAGTAGAAACATAGTTAAATTTTCTACACATGGTGATATCAACAGTTGTTGAATATCTGTAATGAGCATAGCGGCAATAGACGAGAAACATTTTTAAACGAAGATAAAACGTTGTCATTAAATTCCAGTACACCCTTGGAAAATATTCAAGAACTGTTTGTCATCATCATGTGAAGAAAATTAAGCTCTCTGTTTCTACTGTAGAATTATCTCAATTATTTAAAATAAACACGGGTCTATTTTCACATCCCATCCCACCCTACCTAAATAAGAACCTTCTTAGAGTAGATACATATGTGTAGGAATATTAATCTTATCAGTAGGACAATATTCCCATCAACAATAGAGAAAAAACATACACATTTTCTTATATTAAAATAAAAAAAACTATATTAGGTTATAAATCCTTTTGTTCAATCAATTTTCGCTTTCGGTACATTTTTCCGATACTAAGCAATAATAAAGTAGCAGTACTTTTCTTTCGATGTACTACATCCCTCGTTGGGTTTGGAGGGTGTATAGGGGAGGGGTAAGGAGAGGATGTGACAGAAATAAACTTAACGTTATATATATTTTTTCTATTCTCTCTTCTTAGTGCTCAAATTATGTTAGCTTTTATCTTGGTATGTTTCTATTTTCTTTTTTAAAGTAAAGTTATCTCGAGTGGAAATTGAAAGACACTCAATAGTTTTTGTTTCTAAATTCCATCTCAATTTTCCCTAAAAGGTTAGTCAAAGAAACGGTACTTGTGTTTAAAAATGGCTTGTAAGTTTAAGTTTGTTTGTAAGAGGGACATACTCGGAAGAATGGTCGATTACCTTGCATAATCGATGCAAACCAACCCCCATACCCCCACCCCAATCCCCCGACAGCAAGACGAGAGAGATTTATAGCGCTGGGGTAGTAAGCTGACTTTTGGGTTTGACCATATCATTATTATGGTAAAGTGCTGGGTGACTGGTTTTGAGGCTATAGTGGGATTGTGGTACAAAAAATAATAATTAGAAAATGCAGACACAGTATTTTCGGCCGAGTCTTAAATTTTCTTTCGAATCTCGAATTCAAATTTGAATCTTCGAATCTTTAAATACGTACAGTTTTATTTAAAGTGAAACTATTTGAAATTTAATAAAAAATAATGTTCCATGGCTACTGACAAATTATATTTTGTTTGTTATGTCTAATACGTCTTAAACAACAAATAAAACACCTTTTTTAGTAAATAAATTATATTTATACAATTATTTTGTCCTTTTATTTTTGTGTGTGATTTTGTTTGTTACTCTCCAAAATATACATGTAAATATAATTACCCTTAAAAATTGCTTAAAATTGTTATTTGAGGTCAAGGCCTTCATAATTTGTACTCGGGATACTTCTTTTGAGATTTTTTACAAATCTCAAATCACTCGAATACCATGGGATTTGAGGGATCAGAGGATTAGAACGTTCCATCACTGCATATTATTAGTGTTATATTATAGGAATAGACTTGACGTATGAATACGTGAAAGTAAGTATGGTAATTTTGAGGGATGTCAGATCAGGTTTTTCCTGTGAATATTGGGATCCATTTTTATTTTCTCTCGACACCTCGGAGGAAAGAGTAGTAGATATTGTGATCGTAAAAAAAAAATCTAACTCGAGATTTTGATAAAAATTAATGTCGACGTTTCATGACCCTATGCAATAAAAAAAGTGGTTTTCATAATCCTGTCTGTTTGTCTGTCCGTCTGTCTCTACCTCGGCTAGAGCCGAAACTATTTTACCTATTGGGATAAAACTTGGAATCTGGCATTTTCATAAGTCCCCCCAAGGATTTTTTAAATTAAATTTCTAACCCTAAGCTTAAGGGTAGTTTCTTGAAGGGCAAAAACAGAACAAAAATCGGTTTTCTCGAAATTATCTCTAACGATTTTGATTAAATTTTATATTTAGTCACTGTTCATTATTATAGAAAAGATGTCAATTCTTATTTTCTCATGAAAATGAATTTGAGGGAAATGGCAAAATTTCCAATCTTTATCATTTTTCCGCAACTGTTTGAGATATGAATAACTTATCGTTATAAAGTTGTTGTTCTGTTAAAGGTAAACATATTGATTTGAAATATATTTTATAAAACCAATAGTTTCTAAGCTATAAGCAATTACATACACTTTTTAATTCTGGTCTTTAAAATGAAATTTGATTCTTATGCTCTTGGGTAGACAAAGATGTTTCTCTTTTCTCAATTTTTTCTGTAACAGTGTTCCTAGTTCATAATGCCATAGAGTAAGTAAGTAACTGTGTATATCATTTCATTTATGATGATTTATGATTATTTTGCGTAGTGTTTCTACAACAATATATGGTCCTATTATTTCGTTTCACAAATCTTACAAGTTTTTAGTAAATGTATATTTTAAGATAAAAGTGGAAGAAAGTTTGCGCGGTGCACCGTACCATTTATTTTTACTTTTATTTAAGGTATTTAAATAGCATCTAGATCAGACACAATATCCAGTCCCCGACCGTTAATTCAACGCTGTGAAAGGATAAACCCACATTTAAATAAACAATAATATATTTTTCGGTTTTGCCGGGAATCAACCCCGGGACCCATAGCTCAGAGACAGATACTCTACCGGCTGTGCTAAGGTATCGGAACATTAGGCTCCAAGCTAAGTGATGAGGATGAAGTGGGGAATTTTAATCGAGTGTACCAGCATTTCTCATAAGAGAGGATAGGAAACCAAATTTGTGGAGGGGGAGGGGGCCTCCAGTACATATCCCTTGTCTTCCGTGGTGAGTGTATAGCGCGTGATTAGACCAGCACTGATGGTCACATAGTCTAAACGCTAAGCCATCCTGTTTTTTTAGTCACTTGTCTTACTAACTTTTCAGGCTATACACCTATGTGCTAACTACGCTGATGAGTTAGGGATGAGGCAAATTGAATTTAGAAGAAGTGTACCCACATTATCATGGAGGGAGTGTGGAAAACCATTTAAGAAATCTACCATAGAGTGAATTTGGGTGCTAGTTTTCCTCTTGAGATGTATCACTGTGGTTTTACCATCCTCTCTCCAATCGTATGTGGGGGGGGGGGAAAGAGGGAGGGGCACTTAATCTAATCTTACATCCCAATTCCAATCTCTTATCCAATAATAATAACCTTATAGCCCTAATCAGGGGTCGAATGGCCGAGTATGTCATTCTCGCAATAAACTGAACTGTCGATGATGTGGGTAGATTGGGGTTCGAATCCTGGTTTGGTATACTAAGGGTGTATTTTTCCTAAACGATTTTACACATACCCTCCTTGCATATGTAGGTGCATATCCTCTAAATTCTACCTTACTCACTCCTAGCCCCATTAGTGTGAACATGTGGATATCCTAAACGATTAGTAAGACTCTGTGCTTATAAAAACACAGCTTTGTATTCAATTAAAAAATAACAAAATATGCTTAAAGATATTTAGTATTAAATCCAAAGAAAATAAAACTATCTAATAATGAATAGTTTTTTTTTATGTTAAGATGGAGTGAACGCAACTTAGACCCGAGCAAGTCGGAAGAAAGGAACCCAAAAGCTTAAAAGCAATCCACCATACGAAGTTTTCGTTTGGTGTGACACTCTAGGAAGTGAGACAAGTTTGTTCCTGGGGTATATATTTGGCAGGTCCTGGATGTCCTTAGTAACGGTTGCTACAGTATCTAGGGGTTGTTGCCTGGAGCCAGATCGATTCCTCGCCTGGTCCGCTCCGTTCTAGCACTGCTCCGCTTTGGCTGAGCAAGACTTCCCCAACACTCGATAGAACAGTGATTCCCACAACCTTTTACATATCACGGACCCCCTCTGAATCCAATTATAACTCGCTCCCCTAATCACGAGATGAAATTAGTAACCTACACACACATACGAAAGGCACAGGAAAAAAAGGGGGAGGACAACTTTTATAATTATAACCCGCTTCGGTGGCTGCATGGTCTAACGATCTACTATCGCAGTAGATGATTATTATTAGCACAACGTATTACTACCCGTTCGGGTTGTACGCACTTACGCTAATGTGTAATGGTAGGGTGATTGTGAGATGAAATAGAGGACCTACAGTTTAACATGGGATCCGAACCACGGTGAAGGCCTGGCATTCCACACATTCACAAGTTGTGATTAATACACGTCTTGTCAAAGGTGAAGGAAGGGTTTGGTAATTAGATAAATCTGTGCTGGGACCAAGGATTGAACCCCGGACCCCAGCACAGAAGTCCGACACCTTACCCCTAGCCTGCCAGTTCACCTATCGCAGTAGACTTGACTGCCGATGAAGGAGATATTGAGGTTCTAATCTAGGTCGGGTGTATTGAGTTTTTTTTATAAAAGGTTTTATACTTTCCCTCCACTTAAATGCGGGTACACTTCCTATAAAAAATAGCCTTCCTAATCCCTAAAACCATTAGCGTAGTTAGTACAGCAGTGTATAACCCGAACGGTTAGTAAGACGTGGCGCTAAAAAGAAAAAAAAAAACTCAAACTAAAGAAACCGTTTTGGAATCTTTTGACTTTAATTTGGCATAAATCATATTTTGAAATAACGCATCGTACAATTAAATATTGTGTTAGAGGTGAACGCCTATGCTGAGATTTCTGGTTTACCGAGCCGGTCATCACACACACACACACACACACATCACATTGGGGTGTATACTATATGGATGAAGGTCCTTTGTCAAATTAAGTAGAGTATCGCATCTCGACCAGCCGCTGGCCTTACATAATTGAGTAATAACTGTTGCTGACAAGCGCGAGATACCCCCACTCCCCTGTCAAGATGTGTGATACAGCCCGCATCTCAGTTATGTAGCGCTTGAAGTCAGAGGTTTAAATTTCACGGCGTTTAATTGAAAACTAGCTCTATCCGGAGTCTCCAAGGTACAGTCCAATTTTCATAAGACGCACCTTTTGGAAAACTCAAACAAATTATTTTGCAGCCTATATTATTAATATTCCAGTATCTATTCTTTTATCACCAGAATATTGGAGTTAGAATCTCAGTTAGGTGTACTGAGGATAATTTTCCCTAAATGATTCTCCACTCTCCCTCTATGCAAATGTGGGCCCACTTACTCTAAATTCATACCTCCTCATCCTTATCACATTAGCGTAGTTAGTAGACCTATATATTATGCATCTAACCATGACAGGTAACAAAACGCTGTGCTAAATTAAAAAAACAAATAATTTATCCCCAAATCGTGTTTGTGAGGTTTGATTTTGTATTTGACTTATAGATACATAAAAAGTCAAATAGCAAATATATAATTTACCAGTAATTGTAATAAATTCAGTAATAACCTAATTTAAGACTCATGGGACAAATACACATTTGGCCGTCCATAATTAAACATAACAATAATGTATTAGGTTTATTTTTTCTATAATTTACATGTTCTCAAAATCATAACATGTATCGTTCTTACATATACATACTTACACGCTGCATACAGGCGCGTATGTGTACGGATTACGATTAAACCTTGTTCATTAACTTCAAAATCACAATATTTATCCAAAACTTGATAATGAGGATAAATTTTCGCCTACCGTAACAAATCCATAACTCTTTAACATTTAATTATAACAAGAACAACGTTAAAACTGGTTTACCCACTTCGGTGGCCGCATGGTTTAAGGCCCGACTTTCACAGTAGACTAGACTGCCGGTGACGTGGAGATCAAGGTTCGAATCTCGGTTGGGTGTACTCATGGTGTTTTATTAACAAAATGTTTTCCATTCTTCCCCACGAGAATGTGAGCACAATTACTATAAATTTAACCTTCATAATCTCTTAAACCATTAGTGTAGTTAGTACATAAGTGGATAATCCGAACGGGTAGTAAGACGCGGCGCTAGAAAAAAGTGTTATTTAATAGATATTGAATATATCTCTATCAAGTGACAGCTGTAGATAACACGACCTGACTTATGAATCCATGGCAATAGATCTAGTAACTTTTTTTTAGCTGTTGGTTAAGGACTTTCCTATGGAAATCTAACTGTAGTCAGTAGATTAGTCAACACCGCACGGACATTAACCAGGGGTCTCTATACTCAGCCAAAAGGCCGGGCATGTTGATGGCTAAGGGATGCTACTTGTCTGGAATACCCTACCCCCACCCCTCACCCATCAGAAACAACAAAACAGTTCCTCACCACAAGGACTCGCTGATTACTCGAGTTAACTTCTCGTTTCGACCGGATTGTCTCGTTCTGACCTTCCATCTCTCACACCCCCAACCCGCGCCGTCGTGATTGATTACTTGTCTGAGGTGACACACGATTGATTTTACCCCGTTTTTATCAAGGATAGTTGCCTCTACACCAGTGCGTCACGACGGACCAGCGTTAAAGGCTTTTTAGTTGTCATCAATCGGGTGTTAAGTCGAACAAGTCAAGGCGCTGTCTGGCGTGTTGTGGAAGAAACTAGAACTAGAGGGGTGGTGTGAGAGGGGGCAACTCAAGAGGCTCGTTACACATAATATAACTAAATACTTATAGTTGTCTCGTTTCATGTATTACTACCTATCCAGGCTAACAACATGGTTACACTATCGAGGGAGGTGGAATTAAGAGGAAGTTTACCCGCGTTTGCGAGGAGGGTAAGTGGGAAAACATATAGAAAAAAAATCCCAGTAAATCTTGGTCAGGATTCGAATCCCGATCTCTCATCTCCAGCAAGACAAAATTATCCTGACTGCAGGCCTTGAATCTTGGGTAGTTTTCATATACGATTCCCCGTGCTCTCTTTCCCAACAGATGCGGGTGCATTAACTATACATTCTACCTTCCTCATGTGTACAGCCTGGATAGTCAGTAAGACATGGTGAGGATTTTTATGAAAAAAAAATAGTTTATTCAAAATTTAAGTAGTGTGTCTTTTGGCGTCTGTAAATAATATGTATTTTAGGCCTGCTAGCGAGAAAAATGTTAATTAGCTCAATAGCGAGTTAAAAAAAAAAAGATAGAACCTGTGAGAAATTTGTTAAGAAAAGGGCCCTTAAGGGAGAGTTGAAGTATAGCTGTACCACGTGTGTGACACGCACTAGGTCACATCACACATAATGATTAATATTATTTATTCACTAGCGCCTTTTTTTTTTTTAGGTTCACCAATACCTGACTTACCTGTGTAACAACTAGCATTACTGCATCAATCAATATTTCATATTTTTATTTTGACTATACAAGGTTAAAGGTCCATAGTTTTATACCGACACTTATTTTACTTTCATCTAGATCCCTCGGAGAGAGAAATAGTGTGGTCTTCAAAAAAATCGAACTCCAAATTTTGATAAATGTTGACGTTTCATAACCACCTCAAACAGAAACATTTGTTTTTCACGATTCCGTCTGTCTGTGTGCGTGTGTGCCTAGATCTCAGCCTGGAGGCTAAAACTTGTTATTAAGGGGTTTCATAAATTTTTCCCAAGGGTTTGTTGGAATTGGATATCCAACCCTAAAAGATAAAAAAAAAAGACAAAAATCTATTTTCTTCAAATTCAATTTAACGATTTTGATTAAATATTGTACCTAGATTTTGTTTAACATTAAAAATAAAATGGCTATTCTCATTTATCCATTTAAAAAAATATATTACAAAAGTACTTTACACAGCAGAAAATTACAATTTTGATACCTCACTACTATTTAAGATATGAAATAACTTATTGTTGTAAAGTTGTAGTGTTGTTAAAAATTAAAATCTTTTATTTGAAATATATTTTTATAAAACCATTAGTTTCTGAGCTATAAACAAGTATATATATTTTCATTAAGTTCATTGTCAATTGAAAATGAGTTTGAGAAAAGAACATTTATGTTCATTAAAGAACAATGTTTCTTTAAAAGTGTAAATTATTTAATGTAAGCTGTTTATGTAACAATGTATATGATTTAGTTTCACAAATATTACACTAATTTTTAGTAAATGTTTCTATATTAAGATGAAAGAGAAAGTCAGTGTGGTGCACCGCATTATTTATTGATAAATATAGATCAAATATTTCTCCATGTTAAGTTTACTTTTTTACAAATAGTAATATAAACAGTTTTTAAATATTTGTGATGTATTGTGGCATTAGACCAGTATTTTTTAAACTTAATTTAAAAAGCTTATGTTAAGATGCCATTGTTGCCATTTTAAAAATATTCAATAACTGTTGATTGAATCAATATTTGATTTATTCTGGCTGAACTATTTAAAAAAAAACTGCAAAAATACGGACATTTACTTGCGTTTTCTTCCGCCCAATCTTAAATTACCCTGATTTATTTCTGAATTGTAACATTGTGTTTACCAATTTTGGATTTTTAGGTCACGTTTAATTGGTTCGGACCTGCTTCGGTGGTCGCACGATCTAAGGCGTCACTCTCGTAATAGACTTGATTTTAGATGACAAGGAGATCGGGGTTTTAATCTGGATCGGGTATATTGAAGATGGTTTTTCCTAAATGGATTTTTATTCCACCACCATGAAAATGCGGGTACTCTTTATATAAATTCAGTCTTATTCATCCATTGCTCTTTAGCGTGATTAGTACTTAAGCGTATAACCTGAACCGGTTGACACAAAATATCTAAATTATGTTTTTATTTTAGACAAAAAGTTGTTTTAGAGTATAAATGTGTTTTATTATAATGCGCGATCAAAAATAACAGTTTTATGACAAACGCTAGTAATCCTCGTGAATTATATACTGACTGTACCTGTAAATAACACGATGCGGTCGTTTCACATTCTCCACCGTACGCTATGTAACACGCCCAACATAACTGCTAGCTAGGTTGCGTCATTTTAGGCGGCAAAGAAACGAGCGCTACGTGGACTTGTCCAATGCTGAATCTATCCTTTTCCCATATGGGTGGACAAGTGGTCTGAGACGCTAGGATATCATTGAATATGGACAAAGCTACTAATAACAGTCGTGTAGTGGTGGCCAAGGGGTTTGAAATGCTAGACTAACAGTGAATTTGGTCCCCTGGGGAAGTCTGGGTTCAAATTCCAGCCAACGTGCACTGATAGTGCTGTTGCACGATTCCTGTGATCTACCCTTCTCAGACTTAATACTAATATTAAGCCTTTAATGACCCATGTGTTTAACTTGACAAAAAATTAAGAAAAGTTTAAATATATTTCAATTAAATCATGTGTCATAAAAATACATTTATGTTTTTTTTAACTAATGTGTTAAAAATGTCACTTTATGAACCAACTGATTATATCAACACCACAATACAAAACAACTTAATTCTATGATAGGCACAACACCCTATTTCCTGTGTTGTCACTTCCGTTAGGAAAGGGAAAACCCTGGTATCATCAACGACAATCTTTTGATCTATGCCGTAATCGATACCAGGATCTGTAGCTCAGCAGGCTGACATATCATTATAGATGAGTTGTTAAGCTCCATTAGGTTGACTAAACATGAATATAATTTGTATTTTCACCCGCTTCAGTGGCTGAATGGTCCTCACTCTCGTGTTAGAACTACCTGCTAAAGAAGGAGCGATAGGTTTCGAATCTCGGTTGGGTATACTGAGTATGATTTTTCCTAAATTATTATTATTTATTATTATTATTTAGCACCGCGTCTTACTACCCGTTCGGGTTATACGCTTTAAGTACTAATTACGCTAATGGATTGGGAATTGGAAAGGTTGAATTAGAGGAAGTGAACCCGCATTTGCGTGGAGGGAGAGTGGAAAACCATTTAGGAACCCCCCCCCCCGAGTTCACCCGACCGAGATTCGAACCTCGATCTCCCCGTCCTCGGCGGTCGAGCTCAACACGACTAGTGCGTTAGCCAACTACGCCACCGAGATGGGTTTTTCCTAAATGGGTTACCATTTTCCTTGCACGCAAATGCGTATATATTACCTCTAAAATATTTCCTTATTTCTACACCATTATAGTAATTATCATACACGCGTATAACCTGAACAGGTAGTAAGACGCGATGATAAAATAAAAGTATTTTCAATCACAATTTTGTGACACAAAGGTTGAACTTATCATTGTGAAATATTTTTTTCTAAGGTAAATGGGTTGATTCCAATGCCAGTTTGATTATTCAACTATAAAAATACTTTCTTATATTCCTTTGAATATCAGGAATATTAGCAGAGTTCCACTCGGGTGGGAGGTTCTTTTGTCGATGTTATTTCAACGAACTGCAATGAGGCTCTCTCTGCTAAGCTTGTGTTTGTTATTGATCTTACTCATTCAACCTTTCACCTCCCCCCCCCCCCCTGAATCCCTACCACCCGCACCTAACCCCTTCATTCACTCTCCTACCCAGCCGTGCCAACATTACAATCAAACACTTCTCTTCTTACTAGTAGTAAATGAACACTAAAACACGACATTAACATGAACGTGTAAAGAAACGAGATTAATTCAACACACGAATGACAAACTAACGAGTCTTACTAAAACTAAAAATCATCCCTAAGCTTTCGTGTAAGTTACAGTGTTTATAGCTCAGACGTTTTATGACTTTTGTTTACCTACTTTTAAAAGACCCCAAACACTTTTTGATGTCTTCAGGAACCCACGCTGTCTTAATAGCGTTCATGGGTGACCTGGTGGTCTAGGGGTAAGGTGTCGGACTTCTATGCTGGCGGCCGGGATTCAATCCTCGGTCCCGGCACAGATTTATCTGATTACCAAACCCTTCCTTCACCTCTGACAAGACATCTTGTGAATGTGGGGAATGCCAGGCCTCCACCGTGGTTCGGATTCCACGTTAAACTGTAGGTCCTCCATTTCATCTCACAATCACCCTACCATTATACATGAGCGTAAGTGCGTATAATCCGAATGGGTAGTAAGACGCGGTGCTAATAATAATAATAATAATAATAATAATAATAATAGCGTTCATACCTTCTTCGTTTGCCGCGTGGTCTAACGGGATATTCTCGCAATAGGCTAGAATGCCTATGATTGGGCGGACCATGGCTCGAATCTCGGTCGGGTGTACTGTGGGTGGTTTTTATAAAATTGTTTTCCGCACGAATGAGGGTATACTTCCTCTATATAACCTTACTAATCCCTAAAAATCATTAACGTAATTAGTACACAAGCGTATAATTCTAACGAGTAATAAGACACGCTGCTAAAAAAAAAATAGCGTTCACATATATTTATTTTTAGTACTGCGTCTTTCTACATGTTCAGGTTATACGCATACGTAATAATTACGTCATTAAATTAGGAATTAGGAAGTTTGAATTTATAAGAAGTGTATACGCATTTGCGTCTAGGGAAAGTTAAAAACCATTTAGAAAAAACACCCTCCGTACACCCAACCCGGATTATAACCCAAGTCTTCCTGTCCTTGGCAATCTATTTATTCTACTGTGAGAGTGACGCCCTAGGACTTAGAACACGTGGTTACTGAATCATGTTGTCAATTATATACCTAATTCAGCTTTGATATTGAACATTTGTAATTTAGATACAATTATCCTATGAGTAAATGCATTTACCTTTAAAATAAATTTTAAAATCGATTTGGTTAAGCTCGAGATATTGGCCCAGAAATAAATGGGCGTATTTATGAAATTGCACATTTTCTTTAGAACATATTTTTTATAAATTATTTAACATTTTTTGGGCACATCCTTAAGTACAACTTTTCATTTAAAATAATTGATGACTATTATTTATGTAAAACTCCGGGAATCACTGTCAAATAAAATCACTTCACGTTTTAATTTTATATACCTTTTTTTATCACCGTGCCTTACTACCCATTTGGGTTATACGCTTATTTACTAATTATTACGCTATTGGTTTTAGGAATTAAGAAGGTTATATTTGAAGTAAGTGTACCTGGAATTTGAGTGCAGGGAGAGTGTAAAACAATTTTTGAATAACCACCCTCAATACACACGACAGAGATTCGAACCTCAATCTCCACGTCGTCCAGTCTAGTCCACTGCAAGAATAGCGTGTTAGACTATTCGGCCACCGAAGTGGGTTGGTGTGACTATTATTTACAAAAGATCAATAGCTGTATCTTAAGACAATATTATCTTGACACCATCTTTTAAAAGTGACAGATTCAAACCTTGACTAGGTCTCTGTCTATTTTAAAGTGAATTAAACAACAAGACATTTACTAAATTTTAGTAAATGTCTTGTTGTTAGAGAGGTTTATTCTTACGAGGTTACGTATATAGACAACCAGTCCCAGCGTTAGGAGTAAGGAGTACCCGCATAGTCTCAGGCGTCATTCACGCAATAGATTAGACTGCCCATGATGGGGAGATTGGGATTCGATATCTGTCGGGTGTACTGAGGCTATTTTTTCTAAAAGTTTTTCCACTCTTACTGCCATGTAAATATGGGTACGTTTATTTTAAATTCAACCTTCCTAATCCCTAACAAATTAGAGTAATTTGTACATAGGCTACGGTAGTAAGATGTGGTGCTAAAAAGAAAGATAGTAAGGAGTGTAAGCCTAAGCAAAAGAAGTTTTTAGTTAAAATGAGTTCACGCATTTAGCAGTTATCGTGGAACAGGCAGACAGATATTTGAGCGGCCACCATCTTGAAACAAATAAACAGATAGAAAAACCATGTACATACATTTTAGGCCTAAATTCTAAGAATGTCCTTGACAAATTTCGTTAAAATTGGTCCAAGTAAACCCTATTTTACAACTATTGATACCTATTTAACAAACGTTCGGGCAAACATAGAGAAACTATTCTATTTGTGAGAGGAAGGAAACTCTGCCCAATTCTGCATGGAGGGACAGTGGAAAACAATTTAGGTAGATATCCCCCTCAGTAAATCTTGCTGGATTTTAACCCCAACCTCCCATCACCATCATAGCAGACTAGATGATTTTGACGCTTAGTAAGGTGCTGGTTACACTTCAATAATCTTTACGAATCTTTTATCAGCTTGATCAGCGCTCAGATATCAGCGTTTCAAAAACTTGATCCGGAGGGTTCAAGAGCTCTTCTTGAAAATATGAAGCGATGAGAGCATTTGTGAAATTTGCAAGAGCGGGATTTGATTGATACGAATGGATGGAAATCTTTTTAACACGGCTTTTTAGTTCTTTATTATTTTATCACCGCAACTTATTACCTGTTCAGGTTATACGCATATATGATCATTACTTCAATGGGTTTGGGTTGAGAAAAATAAGCATTTTAGATGTAATCTACCCGCATTTTCTTTGAAGGAAAGTAGAAAACCATTTAGGAAAAAACACCTTCAGTAGACAGGGGCTTACGATAACTATCGGGCCTGCATGCTTCTCCCCAACCACCGGCGTGACGTCAGGCCGAGCTGTCACAGCTCTCTATACTATCGCATGAGTGTAATCTGTGCAGTGTTCAACAGTATTATAAATACCCTTAAAATACTGTGTAACTGGATGTAAATCCAACTATGAATACACTAATATAAAATCTGTATTTAAATTTCCCAGTGATGGAACGCCCAGACAAAAATGGGTTAGGTCCATTCATAGAAACAATTTCATCCCTTCCACGTACTCGGTCGTATAGGAGGATCATTTTACGGAATCAGATATTATTAGAGAAGACTCCGTAAAAAGGTCCATGGCAACATTTTAACTTGTATAAGAGACAAACCAAAATGAAAAAATGGTTCATACTCAACTACTTTTGAAAAATCTACATCATACTTGTCTAAAACATTGCAAAAAGAAAAGAAAAACGCTCGAAGAAAGACAAAAAATTGAAATTCTTAAAAAAAGAAGAAATAGATTGAAATCGCTGGGAAATATAAGCTCTGCTGATTTTAGATTAAATGTTTCAGAAAACTATAACAATAAATTCGATTATTAAATGTTAATCTTAAATTAAGAAAATAAAATAATTTAAAAGTTGTTTAAATGTTTAATAGCATTTCAAAAAATATGCTCTTTACTTTATTGATGGATTTGCTAAAGAATAGTTAAACCTATGTTCAGCTATCTATTTTGAATGTAAATCACCTAATTTTGATATTGTAAAAAAGGCTTGTTTCAATTTTTTGTAATATTCTTCTTAATAACTACACAAAGTTATCAAAGACAGATTAAACCAGAAAAAATAAATTAAAAACGGAAATTGAAAGAGTTGTTTGGAGAAAGCTGCCTTCGTGTAATAGCTTTGTAATATTTTACTGCCTTACATAAAATTATTATGTATCAATAATTTACGTGTTGTCATCTATAACGAAATTAATTTTTTTTAAATACATGGTTTATTTGTGAGTTTGCTATGAAACTATCAAACAATTATGAATATTACAAACTTAAATATTACTCAAAGCTTCTCAATTCGAAAAAATAAGTAACTTAACTGACACAATATTAGGAAATAATTTTAGTAAATTCTGTATGTAGCTTTGATATGTTATTACATTAATTGAAATGTATAGTTTAGGCTAGGTTATCTGTAAATTTCATTATATCACTGTTATACTCAAGTAAGAATGCAGAATAACGTTAACCCAATGATAAACCCCTAAGTAGTAACATGACTTGTAAAAATAAAGTTTTAGTTGGTCGCTTCGAGTGAACGCCGTGTTAACTAATGGATCGCAGCGGAAGCAAACCACGTCTCTCTGTGACGTCACGCCAGTAGCATGTAGGCCCCGATAGTTAACGTAGGCCCCGAGTAGACCCAACCGGGATTCTAAACCCGATCTCATCACTAGCAGTCCAGTATAACACGAGAGTGAAGCCTTAGTCCATTCGGCCCCTGAAGCGAGTTTTTAGTTGCTTGTTTTAAAATCGATAGTTTCACTAACAACGGTGGCTGTATGGTGTTAGGGGGGAGGGATTGGGGTTCATTGTTAGCTTTCAATAATTTCCCTTAAAGTAAAAAAAAAAATGTAATTCAAACTAACACTTGTTCAATGAACTTTAGGATTTTCTTTTCAACGGTGACGTCATTGTGGATAAGAAATAGAACAGGGGTGACTAATATTTGTACCATCAAGTGTCCCGGTGTTAGTTTGTGTATAAGATAGAAACAATAAGGTCTGGATTGAGTCATAATATATCTTAGCATTAATATTGCATATGTTTGCTTATGCATCTTATTCAAAATGCACATTAATTTAAATTCTTAATAAACATAAATGTGTATTTTACTTACTCTATGCCTGACATTAGGAAATCGAAAGTTCATTGCCGCACTTAGAAAAGCACGCCACCTATTTCTATCTTGATTTAGTTCCATCCAATACCCCTCATTACACCTTATCTCTTTCAGATCCATTATAGTGTTATCCTCCTATCTGCGTCTAGATCTTTTCAATGGTCTCTTCTCATTGGGTTTATCCTGAACATGGTTCTAGAATCTACCATTAACGTTGAATGCACTGCCCACCTTAATCTTCGAAAAATTATTATCTTAAAAAGTACTGTTATTACTAAAGGATATGTAGCTCATCATTATGTAGCCTTATCCACTGCTCAGTATCTTCACCTCTTTTTGAATCAAACATCTCCCTAAACACCTTTTTTTTCGAACACACTACTTTTTTATTTGTGTGTAAGGTAAGATAACATGTTTCATACCCATAGAGAAAAACCATTAAAATTATATTTTTGAATATTTTGAATTTTTATGTTCATTTTAAGGTCAGAAACTATAATTTTTTTCTGTAATATTCGCATATATACACTAATGAGGCAGGGATAAGGAAGAAAGATTTTTAGAGAAAAGGTACAGGCATTTTCGTAGAGAGAGAGAGAGAGAGAGAGAGACGGACAATATTTATAAAAAAAAATCACCCGACTGGGATTGAGCCCTGTCCCGTGATCGAAAAACCAGACAAGGCGAGACTGAAAACCTTATGTTTATGTTTATGCCATCGATGAGGATGTTGTTATTAATAATTTTGTTATTACATCGTTTTACTTCCTGTTTAGGTTATACGTATATGTACTAATTACGCTATTGAGTTAAGGAGGAAATATGTGGAATTTAGAGGAAGTGGGAAGTGTACCCACGTTTACGTGGAGAGAGCGTGTAAAGCAATTTTATGAAAAACGACCCTCGACACATCCGACCGGGATTTGAACCCATATTTCCCTGTCGTCGGCTGTATAGTTATTGCGAGAGTGACATCTTAGATCGTGCAGTCACCGAAGCAGGTACATACCCATAATATAATTCGAACAGATTTTACGTTCCAGTCGTTCAAATAACCCACCTGCGATTAACAATCCAGTACAACAAGTAGCTCATTAATGATTCATGTTGCGTGCATATAGCTTTGTTGATAAGCAGCCTCGGGTCTTTTCTTATGGTAGCGGAAATAAATAATTCACATCTTATCCCATTAGTATTATTATCATTATTATTATTTTAAATTCTATTTTGTCCATGGATATTTTCATTTATTACGTACAAACACCACAGAGAAATCTAAAAAAAAAAACAAAGACGTATTATTTTGAAACATGTTATTGTCATTCTTCGGGTTGATATCAACAGACCCCACTTCAGTGGCCGCATGATCTAAGTTGTCACTATCATAATATACAGGACTCATGTTGACTAGAAGATCGAGGTTCGAATCCCACTCGGGTCTACTGAGTATTGTCTTACTCTGATATTTTTTCCACTCTGCCTACATGCAAGTGCGGGTAAACTTTCTCTAAATTCAACTTTCCTAATTCCTAGCTCGTCAGCGTAATTAGTACATAAGCATCTAATCTGAACAGCGGTGCTAAAAGAGAAAAACAATAAGTTATATTTTAACGTGTTTTTTCATTCATAAGGATTATAAGTTATGCCACGGAAAAAAGGGTAGTTATTTAGTGATAATGTTTTTTCAAACGAGGATTTATTCATTTGGCAACAGATCAGAAGTGTAGACAAATTTGTGACTTTTTATAGGTGATTGAATTATATTTTGTTTTTAATTTATTTACATAAGATTGTTTGACTTTATTTTTAATTTTTATTCTCATCTTGCGTTGGATACTTATATTTTCCTAGAAGATCTTGAAGAAAATGAATCCAAATTTTAATTGAAATAAATACAATGTACAGTAGCCCCATGGCTTCTTTGGGGCTGACTGACAGCTCACAGCTGACAGCCTTAAAATGTTACCAGAGCAAATTACGTATCCCTACGCTAAACCAGATGATCTTCAAAAACATGTGATTAGCAGCTGTCACTTCTGACAGTTAAAATTTAGGTATATACCTAAATGTTGACTGTCAGAAGTCAGCTGTGAGCTGTCAGTCAGCACCAAAGAAACCACGAGGCTACTGTAGCATGCATTTGAAGTTATTATCTTTGATCTCAGCATGCTTATTACATTTAACTTTTGGTGTAGGGATCTGAGATGGGGTGGGGTGGGGGCGGAGATGGCAGATGGTAGATGGTAGCCAACAATACCATTCTCAGAAGGGTCACCACTGTCTTAAATTATTCTACCACAAAAATGGGGTAAATTCACTAATACATTTTGTTTTTGTATTTGACACTATACCTTCAAACATTATTTATTTCGCTTACCTCCTTTATCACCCCCATTAAGACACCATATAGTTTTTAAAACAAGAATTATACAACCAGAGCTATCAAAATATATGCATATTTTATGTGTCCTTTACAAATATTAAAAAAAAAGGTCGAAAGTCCCAAACGTACCACAACACACTTTTGTAGTTTGGTAAATAACAGTTTTTATGGTTTTGTAGCTGTGTAGACAAATTATACAACGGAGTATCCAACGGAATGTGAAGAGTAATGGCGTAGGAATGAACAAACGTCCGGACACTTTATTAACTGGCTCCATTCGAAATACTTGTATTAATAAACAATGATTGGTGGTCACGAAAACCTCATACATCACATCCATTGGTTTAATATTACTATTGGTTTACTATTACTTCAGGTATAATAAGAAGTTCACTTTGAAATGTCAAACCATAAACAACTCAACCCCTGTCAACTATAAATTACTCTGGGTTTCATCAAGAATTCAGGACCGGAAAGTTCAACAGTGGACACGTGGTCTGAAATTCGAGCATAATTAGTTTGATTTTACGGTGGTGGGAAGACTGGGGTTCGAATCCTACCCGGTTGTACTGAGCTTATTTTTCCCCTAATATATTCCCACTCCTTTTCTCTCTCTTCCACTCTCTCTCCACGCAAATTAGGATACATTTCCCCCTAAATTTTACTTTTATCATCCCTAGCACTAAATATAACTCCATGGCATCAGCCTTCAACCATTTCATCCTAACAGAGTAGCCGCCATTTGCTGGCATAGATAATTCCAACTTCTGTGTTCTCATCTGGTTAGTGCAACAAACTCCTGTTGATCTCAGTTTTCTAGAACGGAACTGATTTTTTTTATTCATTACTCCTCATTTGTCCTCATGAGGCTGAGTTGATTCCGTTCCAGACCCACTTCTTCACAGAAAATATGGAAGTGACAGGGATCGAACCTGGGATATCTGAATTTGCAGCCAGGAACTCTAACCACTAGACCACAGAGGTGGCCAAATATATAAGAAATGTTTAGATTACTATGATTATTTATTTATTTGAGGTATTTACCAAAGCACTTTTTGAACTTACTGATTATATCAGCACACGACTTATAATTTAACTTAAGACTAGGACAAACACGGTTGTTAATTCAGAAATGTGTAAGAGGAAATCCACATTTAACCAATGATAATGTTTTTATTTTACATTTATAGAATTCAATATAAAAATTATTGGTGTAATTGAATATAAAGTCAAAATTTTTTTATGTGAAATTGCAAACTTTTAATATAATGAGTGTATTTAGATTGATTAACAACTGGACCTAATTGATAATTTAAAACTAGCATCAGATATAAGATATCAGAAAATTATTAAAATGACACATTAAAAATGTGAGTCAAGGTCACATACATGACGAACAGATAAAAATACACACGAAAAGTCACAAACAGTTTAAATGACGTAATTTAAACTATTTAGCTAGAAAATTAACATTGGTCTAAAGCTTGACAGTATAAAATTAGAAAAAAATTGAAAAAATTGAAAATATTTTGACTTTAGATTACATTAAGTTTGTTGGTGAAGAAATGTTAAATTATATAAATTGATAATTGAATTCTATTTCTTATCTGGATAAATTCCCTTGCTCCTTTGTAAGCTGCGTAGAGACAATCTCAAAAAATAATGTTTTGATCATGACGGGAATATATCTCGGTAATCTTGGCTCAGCAGGCAGGCACCCGACGGACTGAGCTAAGGTGTCGGTCTCTACTATATGTAGAACATTAAACTAAATTCATCATAGTTAATCAATATTTAATTTAATTTTGGCAAAAAGTGTTTTTTGTAACATTAATATTATTATTAGGTGTTCTGTCTTACGACAGGTCCATTCCTTATGTCAATGCACTTAAACCACCAATGCGCCCTGTTCTCTGCCTCCTCCTTCAGCTTCCAGAATTGTCTTCTTTCCTTCAAGTCATCCAATATTTTAATCCTTCTACTTACTAAGCTCTTTTTTCCCTCAACCTTTCCATACACTACGTGCAGAAGACAGTTCCTCCTAAGGATGTGTCCAATCCAGTTTGCTTTGCACCGAAGAATCACATCCAAAATGGTTCTCTTCTCACCCACTCTTCTTGGGATTTTTTTCATTTGTCACCCTGTCCGTCCACCTAATCTCAAGTCTTCTTCAGCATCACATTTTCAAATCTCTCCAAGTATTTCTTTTCCATCTTCCTAAGAGGCCAAGTTTCTTCTCCATACAGCGCAATTCTCCAAATATAGCATTTCATTAGGTTTCTTCCTCAGTTCCTCAGATCAGCGGTAACATTTTATTGTTGAAAGCTTTCTTGGCCATGGAGATCCTCAAACTAATTCCATTGGTGCAATAGGAATCATTTGTCACATAAACTGCCAAAAATGCTGAAATCAACCCACGTTCCCTTCTCATCCACCTGGACAAAAAATGGCGCCTCCTGGCAATGAAAGTGGTTAACATTGCTAACATAGAACCTTGAGACGTGCCTTCTAAACCAATGAATGTCGTGTTCGCGTTAGTCATCGATGCGTGTAGTAGCGACAAGGCGCAACATGGCAGTCGATGAAAAGCCCCTCTTTCCCACCTCCATCACACCGGACACCACACGCACGTCACTCACGAGTAATCTACACCCTAACGCATACAACTTGGCAGACACTCTTTTTGCTGTATGACAAAAAAAGTTATTACATCAGCTAGAGCTGGGTCGAATCTACAATTTTACTAATCTCTAATTCGGATCAGAATCTTGGGGAAAATGATGAACAAAAGAGGGAACATAAATATAATGGAATGGTATAAAATACAAATACTAACTAAATGCTAACTTTTTTGCTACATGGTGTATTTAAAACTATAAAGCAAATTACAAATAAAAATTTGAAAAAACAACAACAACAACAAACAACATATATAATTATATTTAATCTTGAACACGACATTTTCTTGAATACTCTATTCTCAAATATTCTTTGTGTGCGGCCGAAGGGAACGCGAGTAATTTTACAGTTTTATAGAATTACATTTCTTTAGCCAAAATAAATCAAATATTAATCCATTACCAACATAGTTTAGTTTTCTGCACATGCTAATATCAACAGATCTTGACTATCTGTCAAGGGTGTCCTGGAATTTTGTCAAAACTTTTTATCTTTATTTAAAAAGTTTTGACAAAATTCCAGGACACCCTTGACAGATATTCAAGATCTGTTGATATTAGCATGTGCAGAAAACTAAACTATGTTGCTAATAGAGAAATATTTGATTTATTTTGGCTAAAAAAAATTCAATTTTACAATAACTGTAAAAATACTTGCGCTCCCTTCGGCCGCACCGGGTATGGGGTACTCTAGGAGAATTCAAGCTTGCTATCCTTAGCATGAACACTGTAGGAGTTTTTTTTTTTTTTGTAGATGCTTCATAGCCATATAAAAATTCCTTATTAATATAAATTGGAACTAACTTTTGTTTGTGTTATGATGTTGTTGACTGTACTTTTTAAAGATTTTGGAATCAATCTACAGACTCCGTATTCGTGAGGTGAGTAGTATCTGTAAGAGATCGACTCCACACTGACAGAATGCACTGTCTACAGAGTCCTTATCATTAATTCCTTAGTTCTACTCCGTAGAAGTGGACTCAACTTTTAACTTTCTAATGACTAGTCGATACGGACTGCTAAGGACTACCAATCACAACAATGTATGGATGCGCGCGCATCAAGATGAAAGCACCAATGGTATTTTCATACCAATTAAACAAACTAGCTCATGTTTTAAATATATTACATTGGAACCTGACTAATTCAAACTTCCGTAATTCTAAATCGATTGTCTTTAGTTCGACAAGGTACTGGAACGCCGTTCCGCCACGTTTCATCAGAAGTTAAACACTGTGTGAAAATATATATATATATATATATATATATATATATATATATTATATATAATTACATATAAATTAGTCGTGTTTAGCTCGACTGCTGAGGACGGGGAGATCGAGGTTCGAATCTAGGTCGGATGAACTGGGAGTGGTTTTTCCTAAATTGTTTTCCACTCTCCCTCCACGCAAATGCGGGTTCACTTCCTCCAATTTAACCTTCCCAATTCCCAATCCATTGGCGTGATTAGTACTTAAAGCGTATAACCCGAGCGGGTAGTAAGACGCGTTGCTAAATAATAATAATTAATAATACATATAAATATATTTTATTATATATAATTTCAGCTGTTTCTCAATTGAAAAATAAGTCATAACAAATTTTCCGTTTTCCTAAAAAGAAAAAAAAGACACAAATATTTGTGGTTTCCGATTTTATTTTATTAGTCTTTCCGAAAGGCACTTAGGTTAAAGGTCAAGCCCAACATTCTTGTGTGAGGTGAACGAGGGAGGTGTGCTACGAGATCAACCCTCCAGAAACTAGAGAATCGCGTGTTCTAAATCTAGTTATGACATGTTGCTGAGGAGAGGGGGGGGGGAGGGATGGGTGAAAGACTGCTCTATGTGGGATTGTTACCGTGGAAAACTGACTGTTCGCGGGTAAGAGTTTCGCAGGATGGGGAAGTGGAAAAGAGGGAGGAGGGGAGATTGGGGTTACAGAAAGATCTACAGTAGCCCCATGGCTTCTTTGGTGCTGACTGATAGCTCACAGCTGACAGTTGACAGCTTTAAAAAGCTACCAGACCAAATTACGTATCCCTACGCCGAACCATATGATCTGTAAAAACATGTGTTTAGCAGCTGTCACTTCTGACAATCAAATTTTAGATATATACCTAAATGTTGACTGTCAGAAGTCAGCTGTGAGCTGTCAATCAGCACCAAAGAAGCCATGGGGCTACTGTATATATAATCCGTCGCAAAAAAACAAAAACAAAAAATGGGGAGATAAACTGATAAAATATATATATATATATATTTTTGCGGGTTGAGTTAGAGTATTTAACGTGTATTTTATAAATATTCTCATTCCGTCATCAGCACACAACTTGCAAATTAATTTAATTTCGGACAGTATGACAGTGGGACTGCCATTCGAATGTAGTTAATTTCCGACTTAGTTTTAAAGTAACTTTTCTCACAGTAAGAAAAGTCACTGAAACAATTTTTATACATTTATACGTAAAGCCACATTATCTGCAGCTGTTACTTTCATAGATAATACCGACCACTATGAAATAGTATTAAAAATAAGGACAGGAACTTGAACCTCGGACCTTTGGCTTAGGTGGAGATGTAGGGAAACCAAGATAAGGGCAGTATTTTTAAAGTTTTTATGCAAAAATAATTATTTTTTTGGCCGTAGGAAATAAAACATTGTTACACTAGAAAAATAGAGTTTAATTTTCTTCCCATGGTGACCTCTATAGTTGTTGAATAACTGTCAAAGATGTCCTGAAATTTAATGACATCTCTTCTTTCTATTTAAAGACTTTCTCATCTAATGTCGCTATGCTCATGACAGATATTCAACAACTGTTGATATCACCATGTGAAGAAAATATTAAACTATATGTTTCTAATGTAGCAATATTTTATTTATTTTGCCAAAAATATTTTGCAGAGCAGGTAGTTATATCGAGTCACCTTATTGCTAAGTTGGTAAACATTGCTAGCCAAGGGCCAAGGATTCGAATTCCTGCCCGGGCACATTTTTCAAGCATTTCTGTGGGTGCCCACACCTGCTTTGGTGGACACGCGGTCTAACTGTAAGGTTCATCTAGTCTTGTTTACTGGTAATTGGGAGTTTGAGGCTAGAATCCCGTTCGGGTATACTGAAGGGATTTTTCCTTAATGGGTTTCCAAACTCCCTCTATTCAAATATGGTTACCTTTCCTCATCCTTAACATTTTAATATATTTAGTAAATTTACTGGTGACCTGGTGGTCTAGGGGTAAGGTGTCGGACTTCTATGCTGGCGGCCGGGGTTCAATCCTCGGTCCCGGCACAGATTTATCTGATTACCAAACCCTTCCTTCACCTCTGACAAGACGTGTATTAATCACAACTTGTGAATGTGAGGAATGCCAGGCCCCCACCGTGGTTCGGATTCCACGTTAAACTGTAGGTCCTTCATTTCATCTCACAATCACCCTACCATTACACATTAGATTAAGTGCGTATAACCCGAACGGGTAGTAAGACGCGGTGCTAATAATAATAATAATAATAGTAAATTTACTTATAACCTGAACGGATAGGAATATACACAGTGATAAAAAAAACTATATAAAAATTGGTTAATTAATTAAAATTTACACAAACGCGCTATTAGTAGGCCTACAGCTATGTCATTGACCTGCGACACTAGCGAAAAGTGGCTATTTCCTGGAACCTCAAACTGTTTTAAACCTTGTTCTATCAGCCATCAACCCCATGTGGGGAGCCTGACATTGAATTCTCTTGCCCGCCGATGAGGGTCTTTGGTGAATACTTTGTGAAGTTAGTACTGTACTTAGGACAGGTTTCAACCAAGGTCACCCGGTATTGTGAGCGACTGACAGTAACAAGTGTAAGTGTATATAGAAACTTGCTTAGTGCTGGATCAGCTGTGTAGTTTTACGGTACTAGTAAGTTATCAATTACAATTTAATTTATTACTTTTTTTCAAGTTTGAATCTATTACGTCTTGTAAACTTATAACAATTTAGTTTTAAACTGTCTCCAGGTTAATATTTTGTTTTAGTAAATAATAAATCATATGACATCACCGCAATATTTTTTTAAAATTACAAGTATTGTGTGTTTCGAGAATTAACCAATGAAAACATTTCATGGAGACGTACTACGAGGAACTGCAACAGTTTGGTAAACACAGATCTACAGCCTAGTTTGCTAATTTTTTTTAGCACCGCGTCTTACTACCCGTTTAGATTATATGCTTATATACTAATGACGCTAATGGTATTAGGGATTAGGAAAGATATATTTATAGTAAGTGTACCCTCATTTGCGTGGAAGGATAGTGGAGAACCATTTTGGAAGCCCTCAGTAGACCCGACCAAGATTCGAACCTCGATCTCCCCCGTCTTCGGTGGTATAGTCGACTGCAAGAGTAGCGCGTTAAACCACGCGGCCACCGAAGCGGGTGTCAGGTACTTGAGAGTGTAAGTGAACACAATGATTTAGAAATAGATTAGAGGCAGCTTTAGAAACATGTTCTAAGCAAAGAAATTCCTGTAAGCGCAACGTGATTGATGATTTGACTGAAAGACTAGCTAAAATCATCATAAGTGTACTCATGGTTACTAACAGTAATGAAATGGTTAAACAAACCATCAATAATATTAGGCTAGCAATATATCGTGAACGCATAAAAAAGTGTCATGTAGTGCTAAAATAATTAGTTGAAGCAATCGATCAACTAAAAGTAATCGAAATTTTCACAAACAATAATGATACATTTTGCTATGTGAAAGATAATATAATGTTAGCAACTTGTTAAGCAATCTTAACATTCTTATGTAAAAATTGCACTATAATAGGCCTACTTGCTGATATAACTTTCAATATATGGCTAAAAGATTTCTATGAGTTGTACACCATTCATTCATTTGTCGGTGGTTCATACAATCAACACGTGTTTTGTTTCCTACCCAATAAAAGTACAAACTTATATATAAAATATGGACTTGAATACAAAATGTATGGGCTGGCCAGTTTTTCATGACAAAATGTATCTTGTATTTTGAAAAGTCTGCTCATATTGTCATATAAATAATATTTCCTGAAATCACAATCAAGACTTGTCAATTTCATTTAGGGCAAAATTGTCATAGGAAGATTGTCAAAATAGGATTGTAGGCAGAGTAGAATAACCCACAATTGGAAGAAAGCTAATGGGGAAAATAATTTTTTAATCATCCGTGTCTACAAAAGTGACCTCGGTGGTCTTGGGGTAAAGTAATCACACCAGGGCCCGATGGTTGTGGGTTCAAACGCAGGCGAGGTTAACGGATTTTCTTGCGCGCTAAAAATCCGTAGCACAACTTCAATCGGAGGGGAAGTAAAGCCGTCGGTCTCATGTCGATTGTGGCATATAAAAGATCCCTGTAAGGTATGTGTAAGTACCTTTCCCGGAAAATTAGTAGGCTCTTTCGCTCTCACACTTAGAGTTCATTTTGTTTCACTGAGCAAGTGTCCGGGCCTAGCGTAAGGAAGGACATCCGGTTTTAAAACAGGTCCACCAAAACAAATATGACAAGTTAATTTGACTTGTCATAGATTAAAAACGGTGACCCTGCATGAGCGGGATAAGATGTAGGAAAAAAAAAGGAGATGCATGTACTTTATAAAAAATAATGTGCATGAATTTATTGGTACATACGTACTTACTTTATAGCCAATGGTGTGTATGTATATAATAATTGTTAAATACATAATAATTGATATATAATATAGCTATAGGCGTAATATAATATGATTTATAATTAGTACTCTGAGTTCGGCCATGTTGTAACAACTAAATCTGGCCCGAGGGGATTCAAAGATTGTTTGTTTCTTATCTAGTCAATAACTATTTCTATAACAGAATGAACACTGCATGCAAATAATACATATAGTTTCTAAAACACCTAGGGGTTGAACCAGTGTCTTCTAAGCTTGTGGTTGACCACTCAAACCCCTGAAACACGTGGAAAAGTCTACCTTTTTTTACGTTTTAGTTCATTCTTTTCACATTTTAAAAGATGAGAAGAAAAATAAACATGTTATTTCTTGCCATCATTTATCATCAGGATATATTTGAAGGTAGAGGGATATTAACTATGGCTCCATTAGGTCATTTTACTTGGCACCTTATTAGTTCATAGATGTGTCGAAATTTCTATGCCGATAACGTATCTTATGGAATAATCGGTATCGTATTATATCGAATAGTAAAAATGAACGAATATCCTTACAGTATTTGTTGTCTGTAGTTCTCGCTGTCAATTTATATTCATTCTGGCGCAGTGTCGTAATTAGCGTGAGGCAGGTGGGGAATGTGCCCTGGCTGCCAAATTTATTAGAAATATAAGCATAACTTGAACTAAGGAAAGTGAAATGAAAACATTTTAAGCTTAATTTATTTAACAATGAAATGATCGTTTGTTTTTATTACTTCGTAATAAAGGATGCCTACTGCACCAATGGAATTAATTCGAGAATCACCATGCCCAAGGATGCTTTCAACAAGAAGAGGTTACTGCTAACCCGAGAAACTGAGTAAGAAACTGAAGAAATGCTACATTTGGAGGATCGCACTGTTTGGAGCAGAAACTTGCACTCTAAGGAAGATGGAAAATAAAAAATTAGAGAGCTTTGAAATGTGGTGCTGGGAAAGACTTGATAAGATTGGGCGGAAAGACAGGGTGACAAATTTAAGAAGTCCTAGGAAAAGTGGATAAGATAACCATTTTGGATGTGATTGGAAGGAGAGGTTTGAAACCTCCTTTCCTTGTTACGGTCCTGGAAATAGCAAATTTTCCCTTCACATTAAAGAAAAAAACCCAGATTTTTTACCAATTTAATAACGAAAATTTAGTGTGATAGCTTATTTAGCTATTGTATTAATCCTATAGATCAATTACCTTAGTTACTATTGCATTGATCCAAAAGTGAAACTTCTTTTTTTTATTTTTCTGAATAAAACGCCTCATTGTTTCTTTTATATTATGTTATCAAATATGTCTTTGTGCACATTACAAACTGCAAAGTGATTTAGTCGCGTTTGTGTCTGTCTTACTTGATCTTGAGTAGGTTTTTAGTCTACGCAATGAGCTAAAACTTATTTCTGCCTATTTTGTAACAGTTCTGAAAATCAACAGATTTGGGGAGAAACCCGTTGACTTGGCAACACAGCTAGAACTAATCAATGAAAATATTGAAGAGAAACAAGTACTATACAGTTCTTTCTAGGGAAACAGAGGGTTTGGGAAGAAAAAGAAACTATTTCCAAGACAAATATAACTTACAGGTGGGCTTGTCTAATGATTCTCGGAAAGTAGAGAGTAAAGTGTCAATCACTGTTAACTAAGAAGTTAAGCTGCACAATACATAATATATTAACAAAAAACTTTGAAATTGTGGGAACCAGCTTTTTCAAAATTTAGTAATTTATTAAACGTTTCTTATCTGCGCAAATTATGGGGTGGGGGTGGGGTTTCCTCTCCTATACCCTCCGCTAACAACGCCCGTGCATAGAAGAAAGGTTGAGGGAAAGAGGAGCCTAGGAAGAAGGAGGATTCAAATATTGGATGACTTGAAGGAAAGAAGAAAATTCTGGGTGCTCAAGGATGAAGCTGAGACAAAGAACTTTTGCGGTATAAGTTCACTGACAAAAGGAATGGACCTGTCGTAAGACAGAACTCCTATATAATTAGTCTAATAACCAGTAACCACTTTGAGTACCAATATATTAACTTATTCAAAATTTAAATAACAGTGTAGAAAGGGTGCTATTTTTGTATTTGCCCTTGGCGCCATCAACCCTAATCAACCTTAGTTACCGTACACCTAATTTCTATTCACTGTATAGCTATTTTTGATAATTTTTTCCATTTTCGAGTGACCTCTTTAATGAAGTATTTTTATATATCTTATCTAGTAGTGCAAAAAGTTAGGCTATTTTCTATGAATAAAGTATAACTGATTTAAGTAAGACTGTAAACACTAGGTTTCATTTAAAACCGGTGTATTTTTCTTATGAATTGCGCACTGTACGCTATGCGTTATTTACTATTAGTTTATGCGTTATGCATGAATATAAACCCAGAACACAGACAAGGGATTTCTTTGCCTGTGACCAAGGCTTATAAAACTTTTTGATACTTTTAGAAAGATATCACGTCTTAAAAAACATTTATATCTAACTAGGATCATGAACATGTAGTTATATAATATTTTAATTCAAATTTTGAGGATAAGAGATAGTTCATTGTTGTGATAAGCGGAATGGACGTTTGGAAATTGATTCTAATAACTATTCAATTCAGATAGAACGAACGGCTAATAGTAGATGTATACGGAAATTAAAAGAGTAAACTCGGAGTGTTTTTTTATCACCTCCTTGGTAGAAGTAGTAAATTCTCTCTTGTCGTAATCCGACTCTTAACTCGAGTGTCGTATTTACAGACGGAGTTTGTAGTCTAGCAGACGAAACGCGATCAGCTATAGTCACGTCCTTAAAGACCCAGAGTCCCTCAAAAAGTTTGCTGGTTAAGCCGAAGCAAAGGGGGAGGATAATTGGTTTTATGTCGAGAGTTGAGTCACTGACTTTAAGGGTAAGAGATGAGTCTATGAATGTATCACGTTTCTGCCGCCAGAAGCACGGTCGTCGGCGTAAAATGATAGCACACCAATGATAATTGTGACTTTAATAGCTCATCTCACGGCGTATTAACCGGATTATTAGTTACAAGATTACGCTCGAACCAGTAAAACGCATCGAATTGGCTTTTCTGCATTCTTAATTTAACAACAACGAAATCTGGATCAATTAGATAGTTTTTTAGTTCTATAATAATTATTTTTCAGTGTTATTGTATTTTATTTTATCAATTCCACTGTTTTTTTTTAAAAAAATTGATAAAATTGCACCAAAAGGTGACGGTTAAAATCAAATGTCACATCGTGGTTCGGCTTTATGTAATATTGATTAGAAAACAGTGCAATTGAGACTACTATAAACAATTTGAACATAACTACCTATAAAAAAATTAAAAAATGACCATTGAAATGAAAACAATATTTTATTGATCTTAATTTCGTAAATGTCAAATTAAGAATGCATAAAACCGCATTTCAATGCGTTTTCTAGTTAGGTCATAATCTTGTAAGTAATTTCCCAGTTAATCGACCATTACATGGATTTTGAAACATTATTGGTGAACTATTGACGTTTTTTAAAGGTTGACCTGGTATCAATGTTTACACCACAGCGTTTTCGCGATCGGCCTGGTATCGATGTTAACGAAATGTTTATGACCAAACGATACATAGCTCGATTTGATGACACTTTCCTTGGCCAGACTAAACAGTATGGTTAAGACCAATGAGCTGAGAATTTGTGCACTAATTTCAAAACATCACTTATTACGTTAGATTTAAACGAGTATAACTTCATAGTCAATGGATTTTATGTTTTTGTAATCAGTGACCTGGTGGTCTAGGGGTAAGGTGTCGGACTTCTGTGCTGGGGTCAGGGGTTCAATCCTCGGTCTTGGCACAAATTTATCTGATTACCAAACCCTTCCTTCACCTCTGACAAGACATATTGTGAATGTTGCGAATGCCAGGCCTCCACTGTGGTTCGGATTCCACGTTAAACTGTAGGTTGTCCATTTCATCTCACAATCACCCTACCATTATACATGAGCGTAAGTGCGTATAATCCGAACGGGTAGTAAGACGCGGTGCTAATAATAATAATAATAATAATAATAAGTTTTTGTAAATTAAAATGGACAGCAATTACTAGCTTGATATATATGACAGTAAGTAGGAACTTAAAAGCCGTTTAGTTATGGATGAAAGAAAGAGAATACTCTATGATCTAGGCATATTTAATATTACATACGTACTTTGTTTTATTAAAGTTGTTTTTGGGAATATATGTTTAGCTTGATATGTTGTGTAAATATGAGCACTATCCAAAATACGCACCGATCTAATTAAGAATAAAATATAATAGTTCATTTTACATCAATTTAGAGTACATGTAGTAGGATTACATAACTTCACCTACCAGCTTTTAGATCTCTCCACCCCAACCGCCATTTTTATTTAATGAAAACGTCTCAAAATCGTGCTCGAGCTCCATCTTGGTCAGAACCACTTGGTCGTAAACCTTCTATACCAAGACGTATGACCAAAACTCACCTTATATATTTTCCCGATCATATTGACTAAAAAAAGTTTTAGATCGGACTATGGCCACAATCATTATACAGAATGTTCCCGGGTTAAACGGCTAAGCTTTGAGAAGTGGTAGTAGGTCAAAAAAACTAACTCAAACTGTATTTTGGAGATTTGCTCGTTTTAGCTTCCTTTTTGAACAAACAGCAAAAAACTAAATAAAAACACGTTTTACTGCAGATGTATTGGCTTAATATTAATTTTCACGGAAGATGGATCTGTCCTGCTGGAACTGTGTTTTGGCCTCCACGCTCACCTGATTTAACGCCATTAGGTTTTTTGTATGGGGAGATCTCAAGTAAAAAAGTGTATGAAGAGCCTGTTAATGACCTTCAATCATTACGACAAAGGATAACGCAAGCGTTTGAAGAAACAACAGGCTCACAATGTCTGTCAGCCACTCGTTCTGTAATTGATAGGTGTAATGCTTGTCTCTGAGTTGGAGGCCGTCAATTTGAACAAAATAAATAAATAAAACATTTTATTTAGTAACTAATTTTGTTTTTATTTTGTTTTTTGCGCGAATTGAAAGCGAAAACCAGCAAATCTCCAAAATACAGTTTGAGTTAATTTTTTTTGATCCACTACCACTTCTCAAAGTTTAACCGTTTAACCCTGGAACACTCTGTATACAAAAATATTTATCAAGGAATTATTATAACATTTTTTTTTCGTTCATCCGCATCTTCTTACTACCCGTTTGGGTTATGCGCGTGCTACATTTCGTCAATGAGGTAGTGATGAGGAATTTAGAGGAAATATACCTGCATCTGCGTGGAGGGAGAGTGAAAATATATTTAGGAAAAATACCCTCAATATACCCGGCAAGGATTAGCGCACCGTCCTCCCAGTTAGCAGCAAACCAGACTATATGAACCCAACATTAGATCCGTGTACGGTTTTGTTCAAATTCGGTGTTTCAAAACAGTGGTTGATTGGCTCCTTTTTCCCATTCTCTCTCCAGCTGTTAGGACACTATTCAAGGTCAGGGAGAGGAGCAAGAGTTTCTTTTCCCGGGATTAGCTTGCCTCCCTCCCCCTTTACTTTTCTACTTCTGCGCATACAGTTCAAAATATCTTCACACTACAAAGGGTATAATATATATACATACGGGGGGGGGGGGACTGTCAAATGGGGCTTTATCTGTGCCATAACGCTCGACTGTTGTTTCTATACATATCCTGTCGTTATTACAGCCGAGCGTTATGGCACAAATAAAGCCCCATTTGACAGTCCCCCGTCTTTATTATTATGAGGCACCCTTCTTTGCACCGCGAATAGATACGCCGCCTTATCAATTACAGTGAGTGACATCCATGTTCGTACGGAAATTTGTTTGATTGAGTTTCCGTCACAGGTAAAACGATACCCGTGAAAGTTCCACGTAACTGTAGTAAGTGGTTGCCCTCGATCCGAACCCGAGAGAAAAAAGTAAACAACGCTACAACGCTAAACAAGGTTGGTATGGTTACAAAAAGCTTTTAAATTCCCTGACTTTTCCAGGCTTTCCATACATAAAAAAAAATCTTTTTACAATTTTTTTGTGAGTGATCATTTTTTCTTTTGATGAATTAATTAAATAATTTCGAAAACAATACTAACGGCTACTAAAAATAAACATTATTTTGAGTTTTTTTTACAGTATTTAATGTTTTAGGTACCGATATTATTTGTGTCCCTGATCATTTAATGTTAGAATTACGTATATATGCATTTTGTTAACATCGAAAAATCAAATATCTCACTTTTGTTTAAATATTTAGATCAAGGGTAAGTCAAGTATTTAAATCCTTGGACTTTATTTTAATTAAATTCCTTGACATTTTTCTTGTGGCGATACCGTTTTTATGTCACACAACCCAGGGTTGAGATACCAGTTGTCTTACTGCGCACTTGCTGATGTGATGATCCGATGATATGCTTAGCCGACTTTAGGATTTACTTATTAGTTTTTTTTAAAAATTAGTACATTTCAATGTTTGTACCATATACGATTTATTTATTTAATTAATTACACTTTTAATATTTTAAATTCAACATTAAAGTGACATGGTTATTACTCGTTTAACCAACTGACGCGGAGAACCAGAGCCACGCTAAAGCTGCTTCAGCCCCTTATATATGACCTACCCCTTGCTTCTTGGACCCCTTGTCTTAAGTGTTAAAACCAACCAAATAGGAGAGCTCTTGGCAGTCTGATGTTGTGAAGGCTAGCTTCTTATTGGTTGTTTTAACACTGTTTGACCTAGCCAACTCATCACCACATTTTTAAACTGAACGAAATACTTTTTAAACAAAGAAAGATTTAATACGTAGTATATTTGAATTTACTTCTGAAAATGCCTCATGGGCTTGAAACTCAGTAAAACAAATAATAACTAATTAATTAAAATAATGGTATTAATAATAAGGATATAGCTTGAATTTAGAATCTTTTACTAAAATTCAATCGTTCAATTTTTCCTGATCTTCCATGGATGAAGTATTAAAAAGAAACAGTTCTTTAAATAAAAATATACTTCATCCATGAATTTTCGAATAAATGGGAGGGGCCCAGGACAGGGTCATTACATCCTGTTTTCACCGACATAAAAAAAAGAATTATCAGAGTTTCTTAAATGCTTTATTTAATAATTTCTTCGATCAAGGATTACGTTGCCTAACGTTTGGACAAACCATTAATTGGTGGTCACAGTGCAGCGGGAGAGATTCTCCATTAAATTTAATTTGCAGCCACCCACTACGGTGGGTACACGGACAGAGGCGTCATTTTCGTCTCGTTTGGTTTTCCACTGATGGCAAGGCTAGAGGTAGGATCCCAACAATTTATACTAAGTTGGTTTCTACTCAATGATTTATTAGTCTCTTTCC
Organism: Timema cristinae; assembly: GCA_039000515.1. Lineage (NCBI taxonomy): Eukaryota > Metazoa > Arthropoda > Insecta > Phasmatodea > Timematidae > Timema > Timema cristinae. The sequence goes on along the minus strand of JBCFYV010000001.1, from coordinate 31,027,131 downwards.
ACGCAAATGTGGGTACACTTCCTCAAAATTATACCTTTCTCACCCCTACACCATTACTTTAAATATGTAGATAGTGCCGACGAGTAGTATGACGCAATGAACACAAACACAAAATAAATTCCATTGGACATGTTGTTAGTACTGCAGTTAATGTTAATGTTACTCCTACGTGTATTCCAGTAATCGATGTCAAGGTGATGGGAATATTGGTAGTTCTGCAGTTAAATGTTAATGTTGTTCGTCCACGTGTTCAAGTAATCGATACCAAGGTGATGTGAATGTTGGTAGTACTGCAGTTAAATGTTATGTTACTCCTACATTTATTCCAATAAAAGATGTCAAGGTGATGTAAATATTGGTAATACTGCAGTTAAATGTTAATGTTAATGTTGTTCCTCCATGTGTTCCAGTTAAAGATGTCCAGGCGGTGGTCTAGAAGAGAGAAATGGCCGATATTCTGCGGGCTCGTGTTACTTTATGCCTTTGTCCACGTCACTTCTCAGAACAATGACGGCGTTGGGACCCCCGCTGATTCTAGCTCGAAGCATCATACGACGCATTACACGACGCCTCATACGACGCATGAGGTATGTGTGTCCGAAATTTGGCTTGTTCATGAATACAGACATTTTGTATTTAATTTTGTTTTCAAATTGATAAACAGATTATTGGGATGAAGCGCCTTTTTTCATTAATGATATATATTTAGACCATTCTGGGAATCGAATCTGGTACTCTTATAAGCTATAACGAAGTTCTTGTAATAACTCTTCCTCCCATCTATTATCGACATATCCCTTAAGTAAATTAGGCCCTTGGTCGAATATTAAATAAAATTATAGATTGAATAGAAATAGTTTTGAACCTAAATATTAAGAGTCAATACTTGTTACAAACCACAACTATAAAAACAAATGCTGTATCAGTGGCCAAGTGGTCTAAGGCATTAGAATCGCATTGCAATTGGTCACCATTGGTGGAAAGTTTGCGTTTCCAGTCTTGTGTGGTTAGAGCGAGAATGCATTACCATATGTGTTTTTTTCACTCTCCCTATACACTGAAGCAGGCGTATTTTGTTTAAGTTACCATCTTCATCTCTAACCCTTAGATTAAATCATACAAAGAAAAGAAAATTATTAATATTTAGATTTATTTTTATTTAGTTATTTTTATATGGATGATTGTGTTGGGGGTCCGGCACAGAATTATCTGATTATCAAACCCTTCCTTCACCTTTGACAAGACGTGTATTAATCACAACTTGTGAATGTGGGGAATGCCAGGCCTCCACCGTGGTTCGGATTCCACGTTAAACTGTAGGTCCTTCATTTCATCTCTCAATCACCCTACCATTACACATTAGCGTAAGTATGTATATCCCGAACGGGTAGTAAGACGCGGTGTTAATAATAATAATAATAATAATAATAATAATAATAATAATACATGGATGATGTTTAGAGTAGTAATGGGTTGAACCTCCCAGTAAGAAGATCTTAAATCCCACCCGCCCATTCGATTTCTTGCCCTATTTGAGAATTCCTGAGAGGAGTGGTTTGGCAGGAAGTGTGTTTTACTCTATTTTTTTTTTACCCCAATCAGTGTCTAATTATCTGGTTCGAAATCATTTTGGTATGCTCTTTTGACAATGCTGTGCTACCATTATCTTGACTCCCGAAAACTTGGCTCATTACTCATTAAGTAACTCGTCTTCCTGAGATAAAGGTCCCGGGTTCGATTTTCGACAGGGCTAAACACATCACAAAGTGCCAAATTGGTATTTACCCATTCACGATGATGAATAGTTGACGGGCAGAGGACTAGGTGTTGTGTCTTTAGAATTAGATTAAATTAGTTTGTAGTTTGTACATATGTTAATATTATCATTTAGTACAGAAATTACAATTTAAATAACACTAATGAAAGACAAAATTTGAATTAACTGTTAATTATAAAGGAGCACAATTAAAAAGATGAAAATAAAATATATTTTTCATTTCGAGCCTGGGGAGAAAGCCAGAGAAGTGAGACACACACACACATATAAAATATATATGTCTCAACTCATATATATAAATATATATTAATATATATATGTATATGTGTAGACAGAGTAAGACAGGGAGGAACTGATATAAAGTATTCAAGTGAGAGGAGAAGAATTGAAGAAATTAAAGGAGGAAGAATGATGGAAGGATAGAGGAAGATGGAGACATTTTATTAAACTGATCTGGCCACAGGCTTGAAACAATTGAAGATGATATGTATATATAGACATAGAGACAGAGAGGATATATATATAATGAGAGAGAGAGAGAGAGAGAAACAGGGATATAAATAGAGGGAGATAGAGTTCAACAGAAAAAGAGATAGAAAGACAAGAGATACATAAGGGAACCTCATTGTGCCTGTTTGTTGCCAGAGCGCAGAGAAGGCCGCCAGCACGACGCCCGCCGGCCCGACGGCGCACCCCACCCTGCGGCCCCGGCGGACCAACTGCAGTCCCCCTGCCATCGAGCAGTTCCCCCGCCCCCTGATGAGTCAACACGCCCGCAAGAACGGCGGTCTCATCCTGCACGTCCTGGCGGCCGTCTACACCTTCCTTGGACTCGCCATCGTCTGTGATGACTACTTCGTCTCCTCCCTCGACAGGATATGTGAAGGTGTGGAACACTCTAGGGTACAGGATGTTAAAAAAAACAACCTCTTTAAACTCATGGTACACTCAACAAGACACTAAAATTGTTAACACACTGTCGGTTTAGTTAAAGAGATTTTAATAACAACTCTATGGCGTCAACCCGCAATCAGGCCATACCAACCGCCTTATGTTGGTGAAGATAGTGTCAACAATTGCGAATTGAGGGTGTCATGTGGTCAACACAACAAACCTTCCGGTCGTTAATCTCAGTTTTATAGACCAGAGCCGTTACTTATTTATTCAAATAGCTCCTCAATTGTCCTCACAAGGCTGAGTTAAATTCTGAAGGCACCAGGGAGTAAACCTGGGACCTCTGGATCTGTAGCCAGGAGCTCTGTCAATTAGACCAGAAAGTCATTCAGGAGAAATTTTATCTTTAAAAAAAAAAAACTAGTATTAAGTTTGTGTTTAAAAGTTTAGCTACTACAACTCTAATAATAATTGTGTTGTTTTTAAAAATAATGTTGATCATGGATTTTAAAAGATTTATTTTAATCCCCTAAATTTTTTTTTTCGCGCTTCTTTTCGACCTTCCCCCAAACTTCCATGGAACACTAGTTGAAAAACTCTACTCTAATCTCTGTAAGTGTTTTTTTTTTGCATAACCCTAAATATAATTTATCTTCAATTTTGTACCCGCTTCAGTGGCCTGCTGAAGGCAAATTAGATCAGAGTTCGAATCCCAGTTGGGTCTATTGAATGTGGTTTTTTTCCTAAATTATTTCCCCCTCTCCTTGCACACAAATGCAGGTAGATTACTTCTAAAAGACTTTCTTCCTCATATTTACCCTATTAGAGTAATTATTATATAAGCGAATAATCTGAACAGGTAGTAAGATGTGGCAATAGTTTTTTTTATAACTGTACATTCAAAGTTATATTGCAGTTAATAATTAATACATATTCTAAAATAATTGACATCTAAAACAAATAAAATAGTTTACATCCAAACTAATGTATTAAATAATATGTTTTGAATGATAAATTATATATATATAAATTTAGATACTCCTAAAGACATGCATACCCTAGTTTGAATACCACTGCTTTAGATTTGTTGAGGGAGAGCATTACCCCACTTCCTCCTACCCTTCCAGGTGTTTTTAATACTTTACCTAAATAGCTAGTACACATACATATGTCTATTTTACCATAAGATAATTGTATGAAATAATTTGCTGTTCCTAAGATAAATTATATCTTGGTAATATATAGGTTACTGAAAAACCATAATTTATCATCTTATTTCTTAGAAAGTTTATACATAATAGATCGACATAATCTTAACCAAATCAATACAACTTAAACCTACCAAACCTTAGCTAAACTTATCATACTTAACTTAAAACTGTACATACAAACATAAACAAACTTCTACAAAAGTTATAATACCTACTTAAGTAGGTAGGTACAGATTGATTAGCTTTACATAAAAAAAGCATCATATTTTACCAAACAAGGTATTAAAATATATATATATATATATATATATATTTTTAAACCTTGTTTGGTAAAATGTGATGCTTTTTTATGTAAAGCTATATATAAATCTTTATAAATGTGTGTGTGTGCACGTGCGTGCATACTTTTATAAATGTGTATGTGTGTGTGCATGTGTGTGTGTGTGTGTGTGTGTGTGTGCGCGCGCGTGCATGCTTGCACAGAGCCTTTTGTTTGTGTGTGTTGTTGATAGCTAGTCCAATTTCATTAGAAAAAGCTAGAAAAGTTATTAGATCTCCTCTCACAAAGGTATTCATTCTTATGTCAAGGTACGTAATTGTAACTGTCTGTCACTTTTGATAAATTATATCAATATCTATAAATTAACATTAATTTTATCTTAAAATGCTATCAATGTTGACCACATTTCTTAAAAGTTTCTTCCAACCAAAATCCAACAGATAACAAGTATGGTAACTAATTGATTAAAAAAAAACAACAACATGAAAATGGTTTCCTAATCTAAACCCAAACTATTTCTTTCACTTTTTTTTTTTTCAAGAGTTGAAGCTCTCCCGGACGTAGCAGGAGCTACCTTTATGGCGGCTGGCTCTTCCGCACCGGAACTTGCTACAGTGGTAATTGGGGTGTTCTTCGCCCAGGATGACATCGGGGTGAGCGGCGTGATCGGCTCAGCAGTGTTCAACATCATGTTTGTCATCGCCGTGTGTGCTCTGTGCGCTCAGACTGTGTGCTATCTCAACTGGTGGCCACTTTGCAGGGACTGCTTCTTCTATTCGGTTGCCATATTAGTCATGCTCTTCACCATCTATGACGGATCTATCTCTTGGTAAGAAGGGGCAGGTTTTATTGGAAAGTTTCGGAACATTTCACTTGAATATTAAACAATTAGTAGTATTCCCACTCTGAGAAATAAATCTGGCTCTCAGGGTGTTTTATCAATTTTGGGGTCATTTGATCTTGAGCCAATTTAAGGTGTTTGGCACCCCTAGACAATTGATTTTAGTGCTATACATCATGATTAACGAGATGACTTGAACTCATTTCAATCAACCGTTTTCTTTCAAAGTTTTGGTTAATATAATGGTAACAAATCAATATATTATAAAATGTATACACCTATATAAAAAAACTCCAAGGTCAACTTGTCAATGGGTTGCTTTGTTTCAAATAGAATAAAATCCTACAAAAGTTTAGATATGTGGAAAAAATTACTAGCCAATTCCTCACATGTATTAATCATTGATTCAAATTTTGAGTGTATTTTAACTTATAACTCTCGGGTACTGCTAGCCCATAATATGCTTGAACTCATTAGGAAATATGGCTGTGGTTATACAAGTATTTGTTTGGGACAACGATTTATATATTTGAAGTGAGACATTTCATATCACAAGCGTCATAATTTTAAAATCATACCACACAATTTACTAAGCAAAGTTAGGTGGCGGGTAATATAATATTACCAAAACAAATTCAAATATTATTAAATTTGTATTCACTTCAACTTACACCTTCAATGAGTAGGTCCTCAAATCATTCTTTGCCAACACCTGCTGCCCTCTAAGGGAAAATATAGATTTCATTATAGCATAATATATTTATTGCTAAGTGTTACTTATTCTAGGAACTCAAAAGTTCATTACCCTACTTACCAAATTACACCTCCTATCCCTAGCTTGAGATAGTTCTATCCAATCCACCTCATTACACCCTACCCTCTCTCTTTCAGGCCCATTATGCTATCTTCCCATCTGTGTCAAGGTTTTTCCAAAGGTCTCTTCCCATTGGGCCTACCAGTCAATACCCTGAACAAGATTATAGATTCTTCCAATCACGATGCATGTCCTGCCCACTTTAATCGGCAAGATTTGATTATCCTAACAATGTCTTGTGATAAGTACAGGGTATGTAAATCATCATTATGTAATACCCTCCACTCCCCAATACCTATCTTCATTTCTTTTTGGACCAAATATCTTCTCAAGCACGTTGTTTTCAAACATTCTAAACTTATTTTCGTAATATGAGGTAATATTGCTAGGTATAGCAACTGTATATCTGCTCAGGGACGAGTCACTGCTGATGCTGATTATGTATGTGGTCTACTGCGTGGTCCTCCACTTCAACCCTCGGTTGGAGCGCTGGGCCCAGACTCTTCCTGTGCCCTGTAAGCACCCTCCTCCCGAAGAAGAGTCAGCTCTAGTATCTTACAAGCACCTCCAGGAAGACAAATCTAGGAGACCTAGTTATACCACTAGCCCGACCTCCGAGAAGGCTCTCAACTTTAACTCAGAACTAGGTAAGACAATATAGACAGAACTCTTGTCTTAACATCCTCTAAATAAGAAGTTGGGTCAAGGAGGATAAATCCAATATAGCTTGACTGCAGGTTTTGTCCAGGTGGGGATTTACACATGGGAGCTTAATGGGCTAAAGCCCAGGGGAGCAAATTTGTAGGGCGGCAAATCGCAAATTGCAAGTACGAAAAAATAAATTAAGAACAAGCAATTTGGCGAGTACACAGCATTGGAGTAACTCTAACCGAGATATCCTAATCAACCTCTAGTAAAAAAAAAACAACCTAAAATTGGAACCTGAGCTACAAACTGACATTTACTACCTCCGGTTTTAATTTCTTATAAAAATTCGAATTTTCGCACCCCTTATATAGGCGGCAGGCTGCTTCAGCCCAGGGCACCATGGAAAGTAAATCCACCCCTGGTTTTGTCATATACTAGTTGATATGTGTAAATATGACCCATTTTACCAAGGCACCATTGTTAATTTTGCTATAAAATTATTTCCTATCCTCAAGCTAATTTCTAGTGAAAAATCCTCTGATATCCCTTATTTACCTCTTCTTTAGATACACTTATAAAGGTATGATAGGATTTTGATACATCGCCATAATACAAATTTTTAACAATGGTTTGTCGACCTACAGTTCAATTTTCACAGGTCGTGCCTTATATGACAGATAGAATTTGATAGATATTATCAACGCCTTTTTCATTATCACTAATAATCAAGTAAAACGTTATCAATGTTTGTAGTATTTTCTAAAAGAATCTTCCTTGTACTTGTGGATAAAAGCACTTAAGTGCTGGTTCTCTACATAAAGCGTTTACATTGGTTGTCAAGTGGGAGCAGGTACAATGTGGGTGTTTCAGGGATCACAGAAACAGGTGGTCCCAAGTGTTGTTATATTATTGGTTTTTTAATAGCAACTAGGAAAGCTGGATATGTATACCTAGGTTTTATCCTCTATTATTAAAACAATTAATCATTTGTGTGTCATATTATCTTACTGATAGGGCCATAGTTATTGGTTTTAAAGTTGGGTGACTATTCATGTGTGTGCTGTCCTAGTTTGTTGGGTTTTTTTTAATTTGCCGATTCAACATTATGTTTAGAAAAGTCATTACCTAAACTAGTAGACAATTTATTTTATTAAAATTTCCAATACAAGATTTATCAATTACTTATTTTAATGGGCAAAGAAAGTGGAAAACGCCACATTAAAAATCAAATGTGGAAAATCATTTTCAATGTACCATATCCTGCTGGGATGTAAATCCCAACCTTTCCAATAATGGCTGCCAAGAGCAATGCAAGCACATCATTTTGGTTATCACTGTGGGTAACTGGGATGAAACATTTGTGTATGTAAGAGTTTTTAAAAAAAGGCGTTAAAAGTACCTACTCAAGATTGCTGTGGAGATGTGCTTTTCTGACAACCATTTTCTCTGGGAGACTTTGGTTTGAATATCATTTAAGTGAAATATTTACTAGATGGAATAAAAGCAATGAAGTATGCCTATTAATTATTATTTATGAAGTTAACCCAGTGATATTCAAATCTTGTTAAAACTATTTTAAAATATCATATTCTGAAAATTGAAAAATGACACCTGTACACGGGAATCGAACCCAGGACCTTTGGCTTAGTACGTGTTCAATTCCCGTGTCCAGGTGTCATTTTTCAATTTTCAGAATATGATATCTAAATGGAGCAATCCTCACTAAAAGCATAAATAATAGCTTTGGCTATTTGATTCTTATTTTAAAATAGCTAAAACCTTATTGAAAGTGATCAAGGATTGACTATAATTTTGATATAAGTTGTCCTTGTAGTCCAAACAGGAATATCAGTCTATCTCTTGGCACGAAGAAGCTGTCTGTGACAGTGAAAGCTTGTCCTTAAAAAGTTTCTGTGTGTTTTTAGTGTTTTATCTAAACAATTTCTACTCCAGTATCACTAAGTTAAGTGTGTTGGCTATCCCTCCTATTCTAAATTAAAACCCTAGGCCTAGAGGTATTTTTTTTTATAGAGATGTTAAATGTTTATTCGATCCAAAGTATGTAACTGAATGTGCCACTTATACAGGTGTGTTTCCAGGCGATGCAGTTACCAAGGAACCTGTATCCCAGTCGCAACAGCCTAGTGGTGCTCCAACACTCCCACCTCCACCAATCCAAACGGAGTATTATAAAGCAAGGGAGTCCAATCCAAATGAGGTACCATACCAAAGTGACAATATAATTACACAAATATGTAAAATAATCTTTAAATTATTGTTGTGATTAAGTTTCAAACTGAGCTGTGTTTAACAGTGCTTGTCTGGGCTGATGGAAGTTTTAGGGATTCCTTTGACACACACGTAAATATACCTTAGTTCAATAACAACCAACAACCCAACAACAGTTTTCAGCCTGTTATCAGGTCAGTTAAGTAAAATGACTCCATCTTCCTCTCTTTTTTCACCATTCCCACCATTCTTCCTCCTTGGTTACTGTGCTCTATTAATTTTTATTGACTTTTTTTTTTTGCAATGCATTCAAACCAATTAAACTAATGAGTTACGGAGGAAGGTTGAATTTAGAGGACGTGTACCTGGTTTTGCGTGGAGATAGAATGGAAAACCATTTAGGAAAACCTTCCGATCTGAAGCCTGATCTCCCTGTCATTGGCAATCGTCTATTGAGAAAGTGACGCCTTAGACCATGCGGCCACCGACGCAGATCATATCTTAATTAAAGTATCAATATAAAAATAAGAAAAACGTTTACTTCCATTATTAATCTATATTCTTTTTAGTTATCATTATCATAATGTCTATTATATCAGTGAGTTTTATTAAAAACATAATTTCATAACCTTAAATTTTTCTTAATTTACTTTAACGTTAACGTATGTTATAACAATTATATTGTGGAATACCAGGCCTCTACCATGGTTCGGACCCCACGTTAAGTTGTAGGTCCTCCAGTTCATCTTATAATCACCCTACCATTACACATTAGTGTAAGTGCTTATAACCCGAATGGGTGGTAAGACACTGTGCTAATAATAATAATAATAATAATAATAATACTTATATATGAACTTTACCTGTATTAATTCATCATATTATTATTGTCCACCGACTATCCAACACCTAATCTCAGTCGATAGTATGTCTGTCTACTGAGCTAAGGGTCTCGGGATCAATTCCTGGCATGGCTGAAAAATGTATTATTGTTGAAATGTAGGCTTACCCTTTCACAGTGATGCATTAATGGCCAGAGACTGGATGTTGTGCTTGTCTTAGCCTTAAATTAAATTATAAGGCATATGAAGTTATGACAGGCCTAGCAAACTGGTAGCGTAAAATATATGAATTGAATAAAAAACTGACTCAGGCCACAAGCTGTTAACAGTAATGAATGTAAATTATTGTTCACTGACTGTTGTAGCTTAGAGTATAGCAACAAAATATATTAAACTAGATCTTTTTTTAATACTATAAATTATCTTCCCAATGATAACTAATTTAAGAAAAACGAGGTCAGAAAATCATGTATTGTGGGTGTGAACAGAATTTGCTGTCATGCTAGATAGGTGTTAGAGCAGTTGGGTGTCCCCGAAAAGTGAAGGCTTTGAGAAATCTTCCTCAATCAGCTCACACTAAACCATCTCTTCTTCTATATTCTCTTTTAGGAGGCCTTGGTATTCCTGGTTACGTCAACACAAAATGTTGCAAGCTATATATGGTTTAAAAAGATTAACAGTGCTTCAATTTTAGAATTAGGTTGACTAAGAGAGTGTTTTTATGTTAATACAGTCAAATGGTACATAAACAAAAATTTGAAATAGCTCTACACTTTACATTGGTAACACTGAACAAAGAGCTAATGTCTATTTCCTAAAGGAAGATGATCATCCCTTGATTTCCTTCAAGAGGCACCCATTGCCTCTTTGTCTAGTGACAGGAATGTAAAGTATGAAATGTGCTACTCTTTTCATTGTCAAAACCATATTGTGTTTGATTTCCTTTTATTTGTTCCTATCACTCTTTCCTGTAGATTCTTCCATATATAGCAAAATATATTTCGAAATGTGAATAGGTTTTCCTCAAGGAAATGTTTTCTGGGAAAAAGTGGGAGCACGTGAGATAGTGGAGGAAGCAAGACTGAGATGGTTTGGCCATGTTATGAGGATGGAAAAGGAGAGAATACCAAAGAGAATGATGGAGATGAAGTACCAATATGTAGGAAAAAGACCGCAAGGGAGGCCAAGAAAGAGCTGGGAGGAACAGAAACGGAAAGTGGGAAAGTGAGTGGAAGATGGAGGCATTTCACTAAGCTGACCCTTCCACAAGCTGAAAACAGTTGATGAAGACTAATGCTATTTATTTAATTTTTCAGAAAATGTAAGCTAAAAATTTGTTTAACAACACATAAGGTCAATTTAACAATTTATAAAAACGCTTTGTATTCTAGAACATGATTCACTTAGTCAAATTTTTTTTTTTTTTCATCATGCATATCTATTTTAGGTTTCTCCCTTAATAATGCCAACTGATGAGGGCTTGATGGCAAAAATCTCTTGGGGCGTGACAGTGCCAATTCATTTCTTTTGTCGGGCAACAATACCAGACTGCAAACAAGAGAAATGGCGGCAGTGGTATCCCTTCACGTTTGTTGTGTCTATGGTTTGGATCTCTTTCTACTCTTACATCATGGTATGGATGATCACAGTTATAGGTAAGATGGCAACAGCAAGTGTAATCACACTCAGGGCTGTTTTTAGATTAAAGTTCCAGTACTGGTTCCTGAAATATTCTCAAAGCCAACTCTAAGTATAAATATTTTTTTGTTAATTGTCTCATACTTGAAATAAAAAAAACACACATTATATTGGGTGTATTTATAGCTGTGTGGACTAAAATCACTTATAAAATGTTTTAGTGCACAATTGTTTGTTATATTTAATCCTAATTTGATAAATCAAGTTATTATCCACAACATGCAATTCTATTACTTAAAATCTTTTTCATATCGATAATAATTTGAGTAACAGCTCTGAACGGCGATAAATTGAACATAAACTGATAATTTTAACTGTCAAAAGTTTTATTAGCGTCATTGCTATAGCTCAATCTTTTTTTTTAAGTGAAGTTTATATTTTTTTCCCCCCAAACTAAGCAGAAGTTTCGCACACCCCTTATATAAAGTAAAATAAGACATGTGATATGACCCCTAACCAAACATTTTTTTTACTACTACAAGTACCAATCTGAAAGTTATCTAATTACATAATTTATTTTGGATATATTGTTTTTATAATAATTTTAGCCGAGTTTTTTAAATATAATTTAACATAATTTTTTTGATGTAAAATTCAAATTTATGCAATTTTAGCAAATGTTTTGTTTTCCAAAAGTCTGCATGTTCCTTGTCTCACAAAGAAAACATTAGTGATCTGTCTATTCCAGGCAGTACCCTGGGTATCCCAGACACGGTTATGGGTCTAACCTTTGTAGCCGCAGGAGTGAGCGTGCCAGACGCTCTCTCAAGTTTGGCAGTTGTTAAAGAAGGTATGCTATAATGTATGTATGTATATTAGTTAAACAATGGTTTTAGGGATTAGGAAGGTCATATATATATAAAGTGTGCCCATATTTGCATGGAGGCAGAGTTGAAAACCGTTTAGGTAAAACTACCCTCAGTACACCCGACTGAGATTGAACCCTTATCACCTCGTCTTCGGCAGTCTAGTCTATTGCGAGAGAAGCAGCTTAGACCATGCGGCCACCAAAGTGGGTATTTTATTTGTTTGTCTGCTCAGTAAAAAAATATTAACTATGCACTTGTTCCAGGTTATGGAGACATGGCGGTATCTAACGCAGTTGGTAGCAATGTGTTTGACATTCTTGTCTGTTTGGGATTGCCGTGGTTTATTCAAACAGCTCTTATAAAGCCTGGAAGTCATGTCAATGTCTTCAGCAAAGGTAAAATTAAATTATTTTATTACTGGGCAGTAAAGTGTTGACTAGAGCCTGTCAAGGTTAATCTATTCAGTCATTTGTGCTTCTCACATTCAATACTTCATTACCTCTTTATCGATGACCTGGTGGTCTAGGGGTAAGGTGTCAGACTTCTATGCTGGCGGCCGGGGTTCAATCCTCGGTCCCGGCACAGATTTATCTGATTTCCGAACCCTTCCTTCACCTCTGACAAGACTTCTTGTGAATGTGGGGAATGCCAGGCCTCCACCGCGTTCGGATTCCACATTAAACTGTAGGTCCTCCATTTCATCTCACAATCACCCTACCATTACACATTAGCGTAAGTGCGTATAACCCGAACGGGTAGTAAGATGCTGTGCTAATAATAATACCTCTTTATCCAGTGGCAGCAGTGTACCTAAAGTGTAAATTATATTCCTATTTTCATTGTTAAAGCCATATTGTGTGTGTTTCTTTTATTTGTTCCTTCTTCCAGTTATAATTATAGAAACTATATAAATAAACTTGATAAACATTGGGTGCATTATGAGTACTAATGAAAACCTATTCTCACTACACACAATAAGTATGAATTATATTTTAAATCAGCTTTGCACACCCCGCAGGCCACATGCGTCTCTTAACTACATTTTATGCAAGCTGACACCGTGGAGTTTTTATTTAGTATCTATAAAGTTATGTAAATATTTTTAAAAAAAATCATTATAAAACAAAAAATAGGTTACAGCTTCAATTCGTCTCTAGGATCATTTAATACATAATATTTGATTTGGCTTTGATTCTAAACAACAAAAATTGGGCTTTGCATACCCTAATATTATGATTATGATCCTGAATCTCACCTCAATTGTTTCAGGACTAACTTACTCCACCCTCTCCCTCCTCTCCACTGTTTTGTTCCTGGTGGTCGCAACCCATCTGAACGGCTGGAAACTCGACAAGAAATATGGACTCATCCTGATGGGATGGTATCTCTTCTTCATCACCTTTGCCAGCCTTTACGAACTGAATGTCTTTGGGGATATGAATCCTATCGAGTGTGCTACAGAATATTGAAGGAATGACACGATGTGGTGGAAACATTCTAGTCATTTTGTTGTGATTGACACTAAGATGGTGTTTTACATTATTTGAGAGCTAGCTAATGAAGCCTATTTATCAATATTTATTTTTGTTCCTCAGTGCAATAAATACATTTTCAAATACAAGTGATTTAATCTTGACAAAGCGTGGGCTACTCTTGTAGAAGGCGCCTCGTTTTGCTTAAATTAGTAATTTAATTTAGCTTAACAAATGTTTTAAGACCCATATCAGTGGTTCAAGTTCATCTAGTCTGGCTTTCCAATGATAAAGAGAATGGGGTTCGAATCTTGGTTGGGTGTACTGAAGGTTTTCCTAAATGGTTTCGCACTATCTCTCCACACAAATGTGGGTATATTCAGATTTTTAAATGAAATAAAATAGATAAATAATATTTAAGTTCACTTCTTTTTAAATTTAATTTAGCTAAAAGTCTAAAACAAGAAAAACACTTTAAATATCACTACTATTATTCCAACAAATATAATCAAGGTAAAAAAAAAACTAATGACATTTTAAGTTTCTTTACCTGTAAACTATTAGCAATTTTTTTTAAATTTTACATAATTTTTTAGCATCATCAAAAAATGTGTTGCTAAATCATATTATAAAGACATTGTTAATTTAATAGCAGTGATTGATTTATTATTTGCGTTGGATACCTAATTAAAAATAGCCCTTCATCGCATTATAATTATATCATTTTAAGAAAATCTGACTGTTGTAAACACCAGTGGTGTCTATTGTTAGTGACAATATCACTTTTAAATTCAGTTTAATGAAATTCATATAAGGTATTTTGATATATTCTTAAACTTACTTTATTAAACAAATTCTGTTTGATTCAGTGGAAATGTGTTGGCTATTGAGATAAAACTTTTTTTTGGAAAAAAAAAAATCAGTTTTACTATCATAGAGAATGTTATCAGCAATTATAAATTTAAAAAAAATCCATTAATCAAACATTACTTAATTATATGAAATAAAACATCAGACCACAGACCATCATTTAAAGACTTTGTGAACACAGATTAAAAGTGATATTTTTTCGATCTTTCCACAAATAAAACCTTAGACTTTTAGCTCTGCTATATGCACTGCCCTAAGTTGTTGAATGAATTCACCCTGCTCCCTTGATATTATGCAGATACTGGGGTGTAGGGATACAACCCTCGTTATAAGAAAACCTCGCTATAACAGCTGACTCAATTATTTTCTACAATAGTTATTATCGAATAGACTAAAAACTCTTTTCATTTTAAAATACTTTACATCCATTGCTGTTTCTAGCCTGTGACCTGGGTCACTTTTTTATTCAAGCCATGTATTTTCCACTACTGGCTTGCTAGGTGTGTCGTAGCTTCATATGCCTTATAATATAACTTAAACTAGGACAGACACAACATCCAGTCCCCGGCCATTAATTCATCACCGTGAAAGTATAAACTCACATTTTACCAATGCCAGGAATTGAACGTGAGACCCTTAGCTCAGTAGACAGACATGCTACTGACTAAGCTAGGGTTCTAATTTTAAACTACTAAGCATGATAAACATATCAACACCAAATACAAGAAGCACGTTACAAGGAAAGTTACTGATGGAACAAATAGTGTTGATACATACTATAACTTAGATACCTACTGGATGTACAAACACAATTTTCAAAAATTCTTTCATTTCCATGTAAAATACTGTATCATAAAAATATTTAATACATTTATCTAATTACTTCTTTAAAAATACAGTAACTTTTTGTTAGAGAATCTTCTTTTGAAGATAATATTTTTAGCAAAATAAAATTAATAAGCATTACTTGGCCAAAATCCCGCTATGCCTCTCTAACCATCAAATCAGTCTTTAGCCTTGTAGTGCTTCCAGGATCTAGCACAGCATTGATTGGCTCTTCTTCTAATTCCTGGATTTAACACTGCGTTGATTGGCTCTTCTTCTAATTCCTGGATCTAACACTGCGTTGATTGGCTCTTCTTCTAATTCCTGGATCTAACACTGCGTTGATTGGCTCTTCTTCTAATTCCTGGATCTAACACTGCGTTGATTGGCTCTTCTTCTAATTACTGGATCTAGCACAGCCTTGATTGGCTCTTCTTCTAATTCCTGGATCTAACGCTGCGTTGATTGGCTCTTCTTCTAATTCCTGGATCTAGCACAGCATTGATTGGCTATTCTTCTAATTCCTGGATCTAACACAGCATTGATTGGCTCTTCTTCTAATTCCTGGATCTAACACTGCGTTGATTGGCTCTTCTTCTAATTCCTGGATCTAGCACAGCATTGATTGGCTCTTCTTCTAATTCCTGGATCTAACGCTGTGTTGATTGGCTCTTTTTCTAATTCCTGGATCTAACGCTGCGTTGATTGGCTCTTCTTCTAATTCCTGGATCTAACACAGCATTGATTGGCTCTTCTTCTAATTCCTGGATCTAACACTGCGTTGATTGGCTCTTCATCTAATTCTGGATCTAACACTGCGTTGATTGCTCTCTTCTAATTACTGGATCTAGCACAGCCTTGATTGGCTCTTCTTCTAATCTGGATCTAACGCTAGCGTTGATTGGCTCTTCTTCTAATTCTGGATCTAGCACAGCATTGATTGGCTTTCTTCTAATTCTGGATCTAACGCTGTGTTGATTGGCTCTTTTTCTAATTCTGGATCTAACGCTGCGTTGATTGGTCTTCTTCTTAATTCCTGGATCTAACACAGCATTGATTGGCTCTTCTTCTAATTCCTGGATCTAAAGCTGTGTTGATTGGCTTCTTTTTCTTAATTCTGGATCTAACGCTGCGTTGATGGTCTTCTTCTAATTCTGGATCTAAACAGCATTGATTGGCTCTTCTTCTAATTCCTGGATCTAGCACAGCATTGATTGGCTTTCTTCTAATTCCTGGATCTAGCACAGCATTGATTGGCTCTTCTTCTAATTCCTGGATCTAACACAGCATTGATTGGCTCTTCTTCTAATTCCATTTATATATTACTTCCCTCCATCTTTTTCGCATTTATAATGCTTTACACAATATTTTTGTCTCTTAATATGTGACATAACAATTTTTCAGGGATAAAGAAAGACCTCCAGTATATCCGAATCCTGGTATAAATGATGGCGTTATAACCAGCAAGTGGTGTATATTTTATTTTATTCCCTATTTAAAGTGGTGTTTAAATCTCTCAGTGAGATGTTCAAAATCTTTGACACTGGTAATTCCAAGTCATATCACAGCCAAACACTAAGCAGTGTGAAAAAAATATGGATTATTTGGATTCCTGATTTTGAATAGGAAGGTGGTATTCGAATTGGTTAGCATAATAGTCAAATGTCAGAGAGTGGTTTTCCTATATTATCAACAGACCAATAACAAATTACCTCTTGGTCAATATCTTCATTTCTACCTTAGTTAATTAGGGCGGTGAGTTAGGGAATGTGAGAAAAGGCGTGTGTTTTTACAGGTTTACAGCAAACCTTTTTGGCCAAATAAATAAAATATTACTCCAGTAGAATATAATGTTTAATTTTCCTTTGCATGGTAATATCAACAGTTGTTGAACGTCTATCATGAGCATAGTGGCATTAGATGACAAACTTTTTAATAAAGAGAAAAAGTTGTCAATAAATTCCTGGACACCCCTTGACAGATATTCAAGAACTGTTAATATCACCATGCGAAGAAAATTAAACTAAATGTTTCTACTAAATAACATTTGATTTTGACCAAAAAACGTTTTGATATAAAAACTGGAAAAACACTACCCTTATGTTGCATTCCCTGCATCCCACCTTAAGTTACTAATAAAGCATGTATTGAATGTAAAAATATTTCTTGTTGTCTCTTTGTAGATAAAATATAGTGGCCCTTCTAGTTTTATACACGATAAAAGGTAGAGGAAATAGAATAGAAACAGTTACGACAAATAAAGTGTAGCTTTCCTTTTATGTCTTTTAATGTTCCTACCCATTCTTAATTATATGCAATTATGTACCTCAAAAATGAAAACTTGTTTTTCTTTGAGAGTAAATTACTAATTTGTAATGTAGGATCCAAAATTTTTAACATTTAATTACATTGATCACCAAGGCTACAAACATACTTGTGACTAGGCCGCCAGGACACAATGAATTGTTATAATATATTAGAGTGGCTATACTAAATGACCTCTGACTAGTGGCTGTGATTACATTGCAAATGTAAGCCACTTTTGGTGACCCATATAAATAATATTGTTTGGTATTCTAGCATCCTGGTCGCAGAATTTTGTTCTAAGTATGGTCATGCCCTAAATGTTACTAAATCAATGATGAAACAGAATTATTAAATGTCACAAAGTGTAAATACAAAAGTGAAATTCCAGCTAATGTTTCAATGACTACAGAAAGTAACTGGTTAGTCCTAAACTCTTGGGTATAATAAGTGACTCTCTTACGCACATATCTCTGTTTTATCATGATCCAAAGAAGTAACAGTTACAGATTACCCCATTTCCCAAAAAAGAGCAGCATTTATCTAAGCAATACATCACCAATAGCTGCCAGGGCCGATATTTCTCACTATTCTTGGCAATACAAGAACACGAGAGTTCTTAAAATTTAAATGTTTAAAAAGGTGTTGTGGTTCAATGAAATTTAATTTCTTGTTTCCTAATCACTCTCGGGTCGTGTAGTAAAAAAATTACTCCTTATAATGTGTTGATTAAACTTTTATTTGCTCAATGTTTAAATTGTGTAACTTGCCTCCTATACAGGTTGTTTCACTGAAAGTGTGCAAAAATTAAACTGGACATACGGTAGGGATATGGGTAGTGATGCAACATCGTTCTTAAAAACATCGATGTTCTCACGATAAAAACATCAATGTTATGAAACATCAGCCATAAGAACGATACATTGATGTTTTTCCGATGTTTGAAATATTTTAGAAATATTAAAGAAAAGTGACCTCACTTTATGTCTTGTGATTTGGTTACCATCACACAGTTTAAAGTGAGATCACAGACCTCTAAAAACACAAATAAGAGCTAGAAATGTTCATATCATCATCAGAAATTTCACATAAAATGTTCATATATATATTCATACATACTAGCATAAATCAAACATTTCTGACCCAAAATATTAGATGAATGAAATGTTTACTGACAATCAATGCTTAACTAACTTAATGTATACTAGACCACCAAACTAATATATATATATATTATATGGTACAAATATTTCTTTAATTTAATTTATGTAACGAATTTGAAATGGAGTTAAGGAAAAGAAGCTTAGAAATTCTAGTTCCCGGAAGCCTATTTCTTTCCTGGGTGATGGCTGCCCCGGCTTCCAAAAACAAGCGTTCGCTCGGCGCAGACGTGACAACGATGGGGAGGTATATCTTTGCAATTGTTGAAAAAAAGAGACTTCATATCCTGCCAGATTTAAATGGCGTCTATTTTTATTGGTGTGACAGGAGATGACAGATACATCTGAACCTCTGTTTCGCTGAGGGTTCTTGTAGTTGTAGAAGATAATTTATTTTTCATATTTTTGTGTGTCAATTTTTATGGTATTTCCAAATATCAAATTGCGAATCATTATTATCAACTTATCAGAAGTGTCATTCCTTGATGTAGGCAAGCTGTTATGTTCCCGCACATATATATTTAAGTAATTAATTACTTTGCTTTTGGTCATGGCATCTTTGAAATACATGAACTTAAATTTAGGTTTGAGGATAGTTGAAATGGCAAGTATGGTGGAATGCTCAAGGTTATCAAACCTTTCTAGCTAGTTGTTTCTTTATATCCTCTTTAAAATGTGTAATCATTCCATTTTTAGGTTTCATATTTTCTATTGCTTCTTGGACGCAACTAACTAGTGGAATAATTTTGCTCACCGTCACGTAGCTATCTCCTGACATTTCTTTTGCTAACTTCTCAAATGGGCAGAATAATTCTACCATTTCTTTGACATAATCTAGTTCACTGCTTGAGACCATTGGGGGAGCTTCCAGTCGAGTCAAAGTATTGCCCCTAAAATGGACACTAGCTCAATGAATCGCTGTAAAATGTAGAAGGATAAATTCCATCTTGTACGAACATGAAAAATATTTTTTTTTATTTGGCCTTCTTTCAGTCCCTTTTCAATTTGTCTTTTCTGTAACTTGTCACTTGCATTGACACTCTTTTTGATAAATTTCACTATATCTCGAACCTTAACAATTAATTCAGTACAGTTTTTTGCATTGTCAATTGATTTAGTTACGACTAAATTAGTTGTATGGGCAAAGCAAGGACTAATATTTTTTTCTTCGAACATTTCCCTGTTGACCTTCAATACAGTGCTGTCATTATCTGTGATAGCTGAAACTTTTTCAATTGAAACATTCCACTCGGTGAAAATTTCTATAAGTTTTTTTAGTGATATACAGTGACGTGTGGCTTTCTGTCAGCTCCATAACACCTAATGTTCCGCTTGTCCAAAAAGTTATTAGTAACGCCCCCAAATGATTTATTTTGCATGGTTTCAGTCCAAGTATCATAGGTGATGCAATAGTATTCAGCATCTTTTATATAATTTAAAAAAAAAATGACTCATTGCCTCATATTTGTTGTCAATTTTGGTTTTTATTGTCTCTCGACTTGGCACCATGTACAATGGACATACTTCCCTCATCAGTCGTAGAAAGCCTTTACCTTCTACAGTGGAAGATGTTTTATTATCCATGATTATAAAATTCACAATGGCTTCAGTTATTTTCTCTGATCCTGTGTGGTTATACTTTTTATGTTATTTATGAATTCATCAATGTTTGGTTGCATCTGCAAACTGTTCTTAGGTAGAACAATGCTAGTTGAAGTACTTGCAACACTGGTGGAAGAATAGATATTTGGGTCGCTGTACAATGTTGATACTGTTGGAACGACATTATTAAAATCTCTATTTGCTGACGGTGCGGCGGCATCTACTTCCATATAAGCAGTAATGGCACTAACTTTTTTTTTTTTTGCTTCTTGCTAGGTATTTCCACATTTAACCACTGCTGCGGCTGTACATTTTCTAAATGACCACGAATATTGCTTGTATTGCCAGAAGTTTTTAGGTTCTTATTACATATTGTCCACACAGCTTCTTTGTCACTAATTTTGTTGAAATAGTTCCAAATTTGGCTTTTCAATTTATTGGGTGGCTTTGTGATCTGTAAAGAAATATAACACAATTTAGGAATTTAACAGATAAACGAAGTTAATTATAGAATAAATATATCTTTAAAAGTAATTTAAACAATGGTGCATAAGCATTATATAGTAATCAACGCATTATTTGACCAAAAAAAATGACATTATATTAATTAAATGAGTTGAAATAAAAACTAAATTTAGTCAAAAGTTTCATTAATAAAATTTGACACACAAGTATATATTTTACCCCAAATAATTGGTAATATTTTTTATACTAGCATCCCTATTTACCCATAAAAACACAACATAGACGTATACAAAGTGTCATGGCACCATGGGGTACACAAGCTAGCAAGAACTCAGTAGGTAGGTAAATCGTTGATAAACGTACTGACCGAAGGACGTAACTCAATTGAAATATATATAATAATAAAGATATTATAAACATAACACTTGACTCACATATTTCACTACTAGACCTCTTGAGGTTTAAAAACCACTCAAAACAGCGAACCAAGCACTTTAGGAACACAAGGTGTCAAGTCAACGCGTGTTGACAGCAAAACATCCACAAACGGAATGAATGAATGTAGGAAGGGAGATGATTGAACAATGTCAATGTTTAGTCATTTTGTCGTCGATGTATCGCTCATCTAAACAACAATGTATTGTTTGGATCCCTATATATGGGCCTAAACATGTCTAACACTGTTACTGATGTCTGGTTTATTTACATTTAGTTATAACATTACATACAAGTAGTACTATAAAGTATACCATATAAGAGACAAACCGGAGAAAACCTACCATTTCATGCAAGCATGACATTGGCGTATGCGATTCTGCCGCAACCGTTCAAATATCCCATGCATCTTGCGAATAATATCACAGGCAATTACAATCCTGGCAAACAACTCCAAGTTTGTGTCCACTGGGGTCTCATACACAAGTGATTTGAGATATCCCCATACAAAATAGCCTTCATGCCCTCCACCACATATTTAGGCCCATATTCCCCTTAGCTGGCTTCGCAGACCACACGTTCCTTATTTGAAAATGTTTAGTAGAGCATCTCATATGTCCTGTTTAATTTTTGCATGCTTTCACAGAAACATCCTGTATAGTTATTACATGTTTGGATTTGATTATGTTTCCATCATTTAAAAGGAAGAATGAAGAGTTAACATCTAAGTGTATTACTCTAGTAATATTTTCTTCAAAACTGGGGACGCAGTAGACACATGTGTGTTGCTCTCGATACAAGTTTTGATGGACTGAGGTGAGCTGAGCCATCTTGTAAGCGTCCCAGGCTATAGATCTTTTGTCTTGTATCCTTGAGTGCGACATGCAGAACTTTATCCACCAATCAGAGGTGTTTGTGCATAGTGGTTAGCAACCATTCTAAAGCGCCATGCAAAGGAAACCACAATTTCCTAAAATTATGAAACTGTAAATGTTCACAAATAATGCGTGGGTAGCTACTCGGTACTCAAATATATCTTGATAAAAATTGCAAAGTTTTGTAATTCATGATTTGATTTGATTAAAAAAATGCAAGGTCATAAATCATGATATTAATTTTTCTTCTGTAAGCTAGTCTTACATGATAAGTTGGAATAAAATATTTAAATATGAGAGATCTGTAAACTAATTTAAATAAAAAGGGTTAATTTCTAAATATGGTGTAGATAAAACAATATCATTACAAAATCAAAATATTATATTAAATAATTTTATAGGTCTATCCCTATCAATGAAATTATTTTACTTGTAGGCCTGATTGCTAGCAGCAACAATGAACCAGACACCACTGGTAAATACAACTCTTGCATACCAACATTGTTATCTTCAAGTGACATGCTATTGAATAAATGGTTTATTTATGTATACATTCATAAAATACAACTAATGTTTGCTTTTATTTTTATATAACACTATTTTATTTCTGAATAGGATTCTGTAACAGAAACAAGGGTAAACAATAACTGTTATTTTTCTACAACAATATAAAACCATTAATCAACCCTTGTCAAAGTTTATCTATATATTGAAGAGTTTTTCACTTTGAGTTTAAAGTAATGACAACACACAAGTTTATTTTCCATGCATAGCAAAAGTGGGTGAGTAAAAAGTGATTCGTAGCTCACTATATGGGCAGAACTAAGCAGTGGCGCAGGAATGTGGGATGGGGAGATATGGCGGTAAATTTTACCTCTCCAAAAAATTGAGGGGAGTAAAAAGTATTATTTATATTATATTATGATACTTTATACCCCCCAAAATAATATAATAACACTTTTAGATAATGTAAAGATGTTGTTGAGGCAAGATACAAAGTTCACACCAAGTTAGCATAATAAAAATAAAATATGTTTGGAGTCTATTCTGAAGAAATTTTGACAACTCTGATAATGTTACCAGCTACATCTGCAATTGCAGAAAGAAGCTTTTCAATGCTTGGATGTATAAAAAGCTATCCTCTCTTCATGATAAGGAAACGTAGACTAAATCACATGTGTCTGTTTATTGCATACCCTGAGAGGCTCAACAAACTTGAAATTGTAAAACTAGTTAGTGGTTTTAAAGCTAGTAATGAATTTAGGAAAAAGTACTTGGAAACCTTTAATTATTTTTAGTGTTTCATAATTTTTAGTTGAGCTGCATCAGATATGATTTTTCTTAATTTGTTTTATGTGTTATTTATTCTAATGTTTAGCATGCCTAAAATAAATGAGAAATACGCACAATTCGACCGTTAAATATTACATTTTTCTGTATTTTTTTTAAATCCCAAAACTGTTATCCCCTATAGCACATGAATTTATTTAACTCCCCAAATAAAAACTTTCCTGCGCCATTGAATCTAAGCACCTCAATTAATTTGAGCACATTTTAAAACAATAAAAATAAGTTTTTTTAAGAGTATATATATATTTTTTAGAGAGAAAGAGAGAGAGAGAGTAAAGCCAAAGTATTTTATTTTTCAATGTTGTATAAACAGTTAAAGTTTGAGAACAATGTAATACTATTATGATGGCAGCATGATGAATATATCTCATCTCTGGGCAACGTAAGACAATAATTCACAGCCTTAACTATTAAGAACATATTATATAATGATTATTAGGTACATATTTTGACGTATCTATGTATCAAAATGAATTTGTAATAATATAAAAATAAGTAGAAAATGTTATAGTAACAATGTTAAGAGTTGTAGAATTAGTAATACAAAATTATCATACCTATATACAAATTTACCTACTGTTACAATTTCTGAGCAATATTGTTTTGTGTGTCAGATTGTGAGGAAAAGATCAAATACCCACTAATATAACACAATGTTTGCCCAACGTCAAATTGATATAAAATATTTTATGTCCATATCAATAAGGTCCTCAGATCAGGGTTGCCACTCTTTTATTAATATAAAATCTCCCATGGTTTTTATTAGTTTTTTTTTTTTACATCTTAGAGGAAAGTATAGATGAATTAAATAACATTTTTCATAAAAGTGACCATTGTGGGATTAATTTCATACTTGGTGTTTAGAATAGGTATTGATTTATATTATTATTTGCACGCGTCTTACTACTCGTTCGGTTATACGCAATTACGTAATGTGTATGGCAGGTATTGTGAGATAATGAAGGACCTACAGTTTAAGTGGATCGAACCACGTGGATATATTTCTTGATGAAGACATACCTGCAATCTCTATGCAACCATGTTCTAGGGGAATGGGGGGAATATAAAGACTATTTGAATCAGTTGTTAATAGTTCATTTTGCTTTCTCTTCTAAAATCAGATCAAATTTACAAATATTAGAGTAATTTTTTAGTTGTTTTGTTGTGAAATTCACATTTTTTTCCAAAAACAAAAAATTCTCCATTTTTCAGGTGGGTGGCAACCCTGTCAACAAAAGGCGTGTGTGATTGTTATAATAGATATATACTTAGTGTTGACATGGCTGTATTTGTTACATAGCTGCCTCAACAAAATTGCATTTATAAGGACAGCATCCCCCTGTAGATAGCATTTTGTATAGCACATGGATGTATAATATAAATAATAAACTATAATACACGTTCTATGATATTTATTAAATCAGTGACAGTTTTAGGCCTTATGACAAATGTTTTTGCTTTTACACTTATTTTTAAAGTTATTAACATAGTAGTAAATGTCTGAATGTAGGAAAGAATTAATTATTATGAAAAAAAATATATATAATAGCAAGTGATCCTTTTGTTGTTAACACCTTTTAAATACTTAAAACATATTAAATGTTGTTTTCTTTGACATAGAAGCAAAGAGTTTAAGAATAATTGTGCCAGAAGTGGGACCAGTTCCGTAGACTTAGGAGCGTTGAGTAGTTGAAACAGGAGTTGAACGATAATGATGGTAGTGATATAAATGTGTAAGATTAACCCCCTTTTAAAAAATAATATATTTGGTGGTATGATAATGAACATCTTAGGGAATTTTGCCATATGTGTAAGGAATTATTTGCCAAAATTTAAGGTAGTCTTGAAAATGGGGGAGATATGAAGAAGAGCTCTGATCTAGATGAGTTTTAAATATTTTATTCCCTCATAGTGCAAGTGATGAGTTTAATATAAGTGCGGTCACAAGTGCTAATAGCCCTACTATGGCCACGTATTTGTTAAAAAAAAAGTAAATACTGGCAGCTCTCGATCTATTTAGTAGGTGCATTCCTAAAAATGGTTGCACATACTAAACATAATTTTTCCCTTAAGAAATCAAAGAAATAGTCGGGTTAAGGGACGAGATGGCTAAAAACTAATATATTTACTTAATTGGGATCTCTTTTAAACTGTTCTTGTTTGCTATAAACAATGGACATAATAAACATTAATAGTTAGCAGGGTGACCTGGTGGTCTAGGGGTAGGGTGTCAGACTTTTGAGCTGGGTTCCGAGGTTCAATCCTCCTCCCGGCACAGATTTATCTGATTTCCACACCCTTCCTTCACCTCTGACAAGGCATGTATTAATCACAACTTGTGAATGTGGGGAATGCCAGGCCTCCACCGTGGTTCGGATCCCACGTTAAACTGTAGGTCTTCCATTTCTTCTCACAATCACCCTACCATTACACATTAGCGTAAGTGCGTATAACCGAACGGGTAGTAAGACGCGGTGCTAATAATAATATTAGCAAGAACAAAATATATGTAGATACCTTTCCTGGTAACATTAGCTCTTTAAGTGCCAACCTGTTTCTTTGCCATGTAATCTGCCTAACATATCCAATAGCATGCAATTTAACCATATAGCTCTAAACCAGCCAACCTGGGGTACACATCCTTTTGGAGAGGCGTGAAGCATTTTCAAGGGAACTGTTAAACTATTAGGAAATAACATTAAAAACTAGTTAAGAATTTGAGGGGGAGGGTGGAGTCATCTTAAAAAGGTTGAAAACCATTGTACTAAACAAATGACCAGGCAAATTTGAAAATTATTGTAGTGAGTAGTACCACCACATTAAAAAAAACATTTAAATGAAATACACGTAGATCGAGAGCTGGTATGAGCACATAGTAAAGTGAGATTTTAAAAAAAAAATTATTGGAATATTTTTGTCTCAACATACTCACTAGAACACATTGAAAATCGCCAATAATAAAACTGTAACACATGGTAACAAATATATTTCAGTAACATTTTCAAGTATGTGTTCTGTGAGTTTTGTCATAATATTTTAACCATAACATTCTGAGGAAATACAACTACCATAGGTTTGAATGAAAGAATGACTACACCACCCATGAATGTTAACTATATATTTACATATACACAAATCAACATTATTAGTGGTTACAGCTAAACCTAATAAAATTACTATTAAAATAATCTCCGACAAAACCTAATCATGATTTTAATAATTATCTCAATGTAATTTGAATAAACCATGTTAATAAAACCCTGAAAAAAGATAAAGAAAAAAATTACCTAGTGTAAATAATTATAATGAAATGTGCTACTTGTAAAAATAATAAACAATAGTTGTATATTAATGTAATTATGTATGGAGAAAAGTAAAATATGTTTAGGAAAAAAAAACTAGATTTGTGATTGTATATTTTAATTTTAATTTAACTTTTTTCAATAGTTAAATATGGGTTGAAGTAATTAACAGGGTGATTAATAGTTATATCATATCAGCTGAGTGATGAAATTATCATAAGCTTACCCACTCGTCTTGTACATAAATAATGTTATAGTTCATTTACAGTAACATCGGCTTTTTCTGTCTGATGATAAATTACTTAAAAATAATTCTGCATTCATTCAACTTTGTTTTGTCATTTTGACAAATGAGAAGCAAATTGACTTCACTTGTAGAACTAACCAAAAAACACCAAATTGACGAAAAGTAGGTTTTTTTTAGTGACCTTTCATTTGTCAGAAATGACTCACATTACCATGGACTGATTAAAATTTTAAAAATAGCAATCTATTTGATACTTTTATCACTGCTAAATGGAGTTAATTTTCTTTCAATTAATTAAATTAATGGTTTGGTTGTGTTTGTCCTAGAATTAAGTTTGTCTAAGCTGTGGTAGTAGTAATAAAACAAAAACACATTGTTTTATTCAAGTTTTGGCCCAAAAAGTTAAATGAGAATTCATTTTTATTTTAAATATATTTTCTGGGATTCGACACCAGTCATGATCATAAACTTTTCACATTTTCAGGTTTTTTTTCTCATCTTAATGACATTCGAAGAGAATGATTAGGAGAAAGGGTGAACTCTTTAGGAACTGTGTTTTTATGCTATCAAACAAGCTGGACAATTATCTGCGGAGATCTAGCTTTTAGTAGGTTTGTCCCAGTCTCTCTGGACATTGGTTATGGTTTCGAGAATGTTTAGAAATAAACTTTTCCACTAGAAATTCCATTTTCAATTAAATGCATTTTCTTTACTCTTATTCTAAGCTAGTGGGTTTGAGGTGTTCTTAAGGGAAGCACTATAATATTTATTTAGTCTTAGTACATCACTGACCTTCTAGAATGATTAGTAAAGCAACACAATAAAAAAAATTGAACTAATTTATGAGTTTCAAGATTAATTTGTTCATACTCTGAGGAAAGGTAACAGCGAGAGTCTCCACCTATGTAGTCAAGGCACTGGCCTCAAATGAATCAATAAACTTTATTGAGTTGGATCGAATCCAGTATTTTATAAATCTATCTCCATTTTACCTTCAAATCCCAAATCTTTGAAAACAAAACTATGAACAGAGGATTAAATATAAATATAATAGAATAATGTAAAATACAAATAATAACTAAATGTTAACATTGTTTCTTATAATTAGTTCATTAAAACATTCATACATTCAGTCAAATGTTGAATTATTGGTCTGAGGCCTGATTGTTAGGTTCATCCTATAATTGGTTCTGAAACACCAATACACATTTTTATAACTCTAAAATTTTCTCAAATCTCCTTCAAGATTCGAGGGCCCATTCCTACTTATAAAGAATTAATGTAGTTAAGTTAGTCTTGTTTACCATGTTTTCCAAAATTTGGATTCATATTTGTAAAACAAAGAATTCAATCCATTTTTAGTTATTAAAAATTAAGGAGAACAAAATTAAAACACGCAGTCTCTTTAAAACTTTATTACACATAAGTAGAAAAGAGTACATAGATTTAAAACAAGTCTTAACGATATTATTAAAGAAAATTTAACTGAACATATATTTCTAATAGTAAAATGTGCAGATACATTCTATAATCTAGCATCTATGGTTGGCTATGTACACTTTTAAATCATTCCTGACTAAAATGTGTTTGAATAATTAAACTTTAAATTATCTATTAAAAGTTACACAACCGACATTCTAGCCTGTGAACTACAAACCATATATTATAAAATAATTCATATTAAACACTCAATTTAAAGGCTTTTCTGATAGTCAGGGTGGCTACAAAACTTCAAATTAACAAATTTCCTTACTTATACTTGTGGTCAAAGGTAATTTATCTACCTAGCAGCTACTAATTTTTTTAAATATTAAAAGCATGAAATAAAGTGCATTAAGCAAAATACATGGTACAAACACACTTACATATTTATAAAAACTGAAGTATTTTGATGCTTTTATAGTACAGTAGACTCTCAATTTACCGGGGGCGGCTTAACCGTGGCTATATTTAAATGTGTCACAAATAATACACTGCCTGCTGAATTCATTCTACAATAATTATTGCCACCCAGTGTGCAGGCACAGTAATCTCTCTGAGACAGGGGAAATGGTACCCACACTCAAGTCAGTACAGATGCTGTTAAGACTATCGAAATAGATGGCGAGGTACAGCTTATCTTGGGTGATAAAGCAAGTCAGTAGCCAAGGCACTGAAGGGTGAGGAATGTGTGCTAACCCGTCAAATTTGGAAAAGCAGGATGACACTTTACTAACACAATGAATGCATGCACTGAAAAGTAAGCAATTAGTACAATCCTCAGAGATAAAACAAATGAAGGACTTTGTTCATTAATTCATTAAGTATATAACTATTAATTATGTCTTCCAAGAGACAAGAAAGGATGTGGTTTATTTTGCCTTTTATGACAGAGCAATAAGTATGTAGAGTAATATGGCAAGCATACATAGGTCCTAGGCATGAGATGTATATTAAGGCATCTTAGGAGTTGAATCCTGTGATCTTATACTTGTCAGCTCCCAAAGGTGCCACACTAAAGAGTGTAAACTTTACTACTTTGTTTTAGCACCGTGTCTTACTACCTGTTCAGGTTATACACACATGAATAATTACACTAATGGATGAATTAGGAATGATGAAGGTTGAATTTAGAAGTGTACTTGCATTTATGTGGAGAGTGTGGAAAACCACCCCAATATACCCTACTGGGATTTTAAACCCGATCTCACTCAGTAGTCTAATCTAACACCTTAGACCATAAAGCCCCCAAAGCAGGTTGTACTATTTCTCCTACTTCCTGAGGAAGATGCTATAAAAGCATTACAATTTTCAAGTGTTTGTAAATATGTGTTAGGGCTTTTACCTGTATTTGTGCTTCCTTGGCAATGCATTTTTTTTATTAACAAGTGAGAAAAAAATCTTTAACTTTTGTGTCAATGTTTAGGTGCAAAATTTATCAGTTTTTAAAGCCAAGTATCTAAATTGCCTAGGTTTCCTTGCCTGTAGCCACCATGACAGTAGTCACTATAATTGAATTTCCTTTCCGAGTAGTCACAAAGGACAAATTAATGTTCGATATCTAATAAATGCAAAAAAACAAATCCCATCACAGGCATAAACTGAGAAATTGATATTTTATAAGGCTAATAATAAGCTATAAAAATAACTTTTCTATAACCTACTATTTATTGAATAAATACTGTGGTAAAATATGATCTGCAACATAGATAAACCAAAGTGAAAAACATTTACAATTCAAGTACTAAACAAGTATTTTCATTCAAGTTTACAGCAGCCACAAATTTATGAGTTGATTTTCTCCAAGCTAATTATTATGTTCAAACACTTGAATATTATTTATAGTATTTCAATGACTAAACAAAGTATTTGGCAGTAAGTGGAATCTATATTTAGTAACTTAAACACAGACTTGTTATTATTAACTTTCACAATTTATGTAAACATTGTAATGGTACTTTTCTTTAATTCCAGATATAAATTATTTTAAAGTCAAGAGAAATACTCCTTTAGGTTAAATAACTCATACGGGTATTTGCCAATTTATCTTATCAAATTTAAAAATTGAGTCTTACCCACACAGAGATTCACATTACAATTTCACAATAAAAACTACACCAAATTTCTAAACGAGTAATAAAAGTTCCCTCAAAATGTTTTGATTGCAAAGTTTCCTGTTTTGTTGATTTACTATATACTAACTGAGCAAATACTTGTCGAGTTAGTAAATATTTTATGTTATTTTGTTTAACGCCAAATGTTAATAAATGTTAGTACAATATACAATAACCACTTCATATTAGACAAATTAGCCATTGTATGAACATAACATTTAGTAGACCTACACACTAAATGCAAAATTGTGAAGGCGCAAGTTTTCGTGTGTTTGTGCCTTCGAAATAACTATATTTAAATTGTCAATCATTAAAACAATGGAAAACAGTTGCCCTATTCAGCTCACCGTCTAATTTTTACAATGATTGAAACATAATTTATTACTAAATAATACTGAGGAATGAGATACTTAAATCAGTCTTGAGGTCTGAAAAGAAAATACATCCTAGTCATATATAAGCTAAAAGATTACCGAGATATGACACTTATATGAGTGGAATGATTTCAATTTCCTTTATAAGTGGAATGATATTATTTTTAAAAATTTCCCGTTATAAAAAAATGCACTTCAAACCCTTCTCTATGTGGGGCCAAAATACATTTTTAACATCTAACGACTGCTAACAGTAAAATTAAATAGGAATTTAAGTATATGAATGAATACTTTTATTTTGCTTATGTGTAATATCACAAATAGACTATAGCCTAATGTATTAAGAAATTTGACATATAAATGGTTGGTACCTAATTGACTATTCTTTCTAAGACGCAACAGAATTTATTTTAACAAAACAAAAAACTTTGCAACTAAAAAATATGAAGAATTGAGCAAACACTACCACATCACTAATATCAATCCATGACTTTTTAAGATTTACCAGTTTCATAAAAAGAGTCATTCACTTCACGAGTTGTCCACTGTAACAGCATATAGCCTCTATCCTATTTTATTATATACAGTACAAACAAATACAACTTTTTGAAATATATTAGTAGAAGTTAGAGAATTGTATCAATTACAACTTTTTTTCCCCCACAAAAAAAGATTTACAAGAGAATGCATTCACATGTGTTATCAGAGAATAGCCCAGGAGGGGCTTTTCTGACAGATAAAATGGTTACTATATCTATTTTCAAAATCTAAATGTTAAAGTAATGTGGTCTGCAGCTTCCACTTTTGAATGCATAAATAACACTAATAAAATAGTGATATTTAATAAATTTTGTCCAAAAAACAAATGCTTGTATCTAATAAAGAAAATATGTGTACCAGTTTTTTTTTAGCACAGCGTCTTGCTACTCGTTTGGGTGTACACACACCTATGTACTAATTACTAATGTGTTAGGGATGAGGAAGGTTGCATTTAGATGCGGTGTCCCACATGTGTGTGGAGGGAGAGTAGGAAACCATTTTAGAAAAATCATCAGTACACCTGACCAGGATTGAACCCCAATCTACCCATCATCTACAGTTTAGACTAATGAGAGAGTGACACCTTAGACCATGCGGCCACCGAAGTGGGTGAGTGTACCAAATGAGGGACCGAGGGTAAAAAAAAAAGATGGCAAACCACATGCATTTAGCCATTCAAATAGATATTGAAAAATGACACCTAGACCAGTGCTTTCCAAACATTTTTTAACAGTGAAATTTGGAGACATCATCAAATGTTGGGTGGGTGGGTTTTGAGTCAATACTCATTTCCAAACTGTGGCCGGGTCAGTTTAGTTAAAATACCTCCATCTTCCTCTATCATTACCCCTTTAATTGCTTCCATTATTTTATCATTTGCACACATTTTATTTGCTCCTACCATCTTTTTCTTGTCTTCCCTTGCTGTATTTTTACAACATACTTTCTTTCTATAATTTTTTTTTAGTATTCTCTCCTTTCCTAACCTCATTACATGCCCATACCATCTCAATTTTCTTTCTCTACTATCTCATGTGTTTATTCCCTTTGATCCTATATTTCTCAGATAACTTCATTCCTTATCTATCCTCTTCCTCCTTGAGACATGGCCTCCACTTTCCTAGTTTCTCTTACAATCAATAACCATGCATTTGTGATACAACGGGTACAAAGTACGCCATGTACAGAACTTTCTTACACTTGAACAAGGCACTTTTCTTCTCAATAGCAGGTCTCTTACACACCTATAGAACAATTTCCTGCTGCCCTCTACTATCATATCTTCTCTACTCCCACCATTTGCCTCAATCTCGCGTCCAAGATATTTTACACTCTGTACCTTTATAACTCTACTCCGTACAATTTTTATAGTTTTACTAGACCTTATCCTATTCCTCGTCATTACCATTACTTCATACGTCGCCATGTTAAATTCCACTCCCTCGTCCTTCTCCTCCCATACCAGCAAGTCATCAGCATACAAAATGGCTTTCATTCTTTCCTAGCCGAGTTTCCTTGCTGCTTTACCCATGACCACTTCCATTACCATGATATTAGTGGTGAGGAAACACTCCCCTGCTTCATTTAAAAATTTTTGAAGCCACTCCATACAAACCTTCTCCATCTTAAAACAAGTCATATTATCATAATACATGTTCTTCCCTCTCGTTACAACTTCAATTTCCCCTTCAGCCTCCTCCATTACTTTCCAAACTTTATTTCAATCCACACTATCATATACCTTCTCCACATCCATAAATACCATTGCACAACCTGACCTACCTTGCTTTAATGGACATTATAGAAGGGGGTTTAATTTCATCATGATTTTTTAATTTCAAGGAATTAAAACATTTTCACACTTAAATTTTTTTTTCATCCCACCTACAGTTTGGGGACTACCAATTTAGGCAACAGAATCAAACCTGGAACCTTTGGTTTAGTGAATATGCGTATATAATGAAAAAATAGTGGTAAACAGAATGTATCAGTACCAAATGTACACTTAATCTTTTAGTGTTAATTTTATTTATCCATTTCTAGTCAGGAACGTTTATATTGAAACACAGGCCTTAAATCTCATAATGTTACTACAAAAATAAAGGGGGAAAGTTATGAGAACTCAAATCACATAACAAATATTGGGTGATGGGGTCCAATATTCTCACAAGTAACAAAGCAAAATCACATTAATAAAAATATCACTAAATAATGTGTTTAATATTGTATTGAAACCAACATAAATGAAATAACACTTTTTTTTTCATTTTTCACAGTAAATAATCTAATAAGAATGCCATGATTTTAACAATAAAACAGGAAAAAGGCTAAACTCTATACAATTTAAGACATTAAATAGCAAGAGGGAAAATGTATTATAAAAGAGCATTTTACAAAAAAATTATCTTCTCAAAAACCCTTGTTATGTAACTTTCACTAAAGAAAAAAAATTAAGCCTAGGTGCTCAACTTGCAATTAAAAAAATATATGTGAAAATCAATAGTATAACATTATAAACATGCAAAGAATTGTTAAATAATTATTAATGTACAAATATTAACAAATTCTAGAAGATTGGCCAAACTATCACTCTAACAAGATTCAACAATCAACTTAAATATATCTAAATATTGAATAATTTTCTACATAGCATAGATACAGTTTTTAAAAGTGCCAGTTATAAAAATATACCCAAAATGTTATATTTCAAATGAACTAGACAATTATATTTAGGCTAGAATTTTAATAATACAACTGCAGAAGTCAACTAAATATTTCCCTTAAATCAATTGAGTGTAATCAACATTAGCTTTAAGACATTTTTTTTCCTCTCTCCAGATATTTAGAGTTAAGTTTTGAAAGTATACTAAAATCCGGCAGGTTACTACTACTTTTGCTTCTAGGATTATATAAAAAGCATCACTTAACCTATAGATGAAGCATAGTAATTCCTTTATTAATACTTTTATTCAAAACAATTTATTGTTAAGAGTTAAGTTTTAAAATCTAAATCTTAAATTATATCTCAATATTGATCGATAAATTCCTTTTTTTGAAAGAAATTAACAATTAATGTTTATAAGGTGTTACTTTTTGTACCAGAGCCCAAGGATGTTACTTTAAAGCATATATTCCAATACATGATTGCACAGGTGATAAAATAATAGTTTGTGTTATTTTCACAAAATTACACATTTGGTTTGAAATGGAATCCAATAGGTAAATGCGAAAGAAGTGTCTTACATGAAGGTAAAGTGTTTGGATCAAAAGGAAGGTGTAAGCCATGTAAGGCGTGGGTGGCTCAATGTTATAGATGAATATGTGAAAAAAAGAAACATTACACCCAGCTGAGATTAAAACCTTGATCACCCTGTCATCAACAATCCAGTACAGTACGATTGTGACAAGAATATTTGATTTAATTAATTAATTAATTGGGGGGTGATACCAAAACAAAAAATATAAAATAAGTTTTTTAATTTGCTCATTAGATAAAAGTTACCTTAATTTGACCTCTCTCCTATTTTGAAACATTCCAGATTTATTATATTTGTATACACATTTAAAATAATTTTGGTTCAGACTGTGTTGTGCACCAATATAAGTTAAATAATCTTTTGAGAATTCACCTGAACAAGAGAATTAGCATTGATAATAAAGATATCGAGTTCAATTCCTAATATTAATGTGACATTTTACAAAATATTTATTTGAATTCAGTTGGATCAAGAATGCTAAGATTAATTTTCGAGTAAAACCGATCCTTTTAGGCTATGAGTGAACAACAATGAAATACCACCATATAATAAAAAAACACTTGTTTCAAAGTAACAAATTTTATTGATGCCTTTTCACAAAAAAAGTGATCATTGATGTATAAAATTAAATAAGTTACAGATAAGAAAATTTAAATAATTCACTTCAAATAAGAAAACTATATTTGCGTTTAATAAAATTGGCTATTATTCTTTAAGAGAGTATTTCCACTAAATCATTAACAGAATAATTAAAGTGCTGCTATAATATGTGTTAGGAAAGCAAGACCTAACAAATCCCAGTCAGGATGTACAAACATTTTCATAGAGTATGATGCCGTTAAACATGGGATATTAATGTACAAGTTTGTCTGTTTACAATATTTCTTCATTCAAAATTAAATTTAAAACATAGATTGAGATGGCGAGGAAAAAATTTCTTAGTAGTTAGTAGGTAGCTTGTGTATTTGTGATTTTTCTATAAGTAAAAAAAAAATTATTTTGCACTGTGTCGCTACTATCCATTCGGGTTATACACTACACTAATGTGTTTGGGATTAGTAAGTTTGAATCTAGAGGCAATGTACCCACATTCATGTGGAGGGAGTGGGAAAACCACCCTCAGTACACCACCTGACCAGGATCGAACCCCGATCCACCCGTATTCTGCAGTCTAGTCTATTGCAAGAGTAGCGCCTTAGACCATGCAGCCACCCGAACCCGGTTTCTAAAGAGATAAACATGATTACATTATTTTTTTCCTTTCAGCTGATCTGTTTTTAACTATTCATATGTAAAGTAGAGCAATTAACATCTTCAGAAGTCATACTTGTACCTAAGTGGACGGGTGGTGGTGGTGATGATGATGATGATAAGTCTGGCAGAGGGGTTATGGGAAGTGGGCAATTCAATGGGGGTATGTAACTCTAAAACCTATAAGGGTCCCTACTACAAAACATCACATGAGAGAGTATATGGAATCTTGAGATTTATTAGAATAAATTCGAAGGGCAGTTGTTTTTATTGTCAAAATATTAATAATTTTACCAAATTATTTAAGCATCTAAGGTATCCATGCTATGTGAAACAATGCATAAAACATCGCTTGAAGACCAAGCCATTCTCTGCCTAAATAGTATAGGCCTAATACATTTTGCAGCATAATATTATCAAAGGCTAAACAAGTCTATTAATAAAAACTAACTAAAGTAATAATGTTGAACAAAGTTACAGTCAAGATTATAAAATGTTTAATTCTACCCATGATTGGAAGCTTGATTTTATTCAGATATACTTTTAGAATTTTATTAGCTAGTTCAGCATATGTGTACTAATATTTAAAGCTCTTAAATGTCATGTAGTTCTTACTTTAAAAAATTAACAATTTTTTGTCTTATAAATTATTTATTACCTGTGATATAATACATAAAAAACATTACAATATTTTAATGACCATGCTTATAAGCAATTTATTAAAATTAGTCCCAAACTACTTTGTACGGCAAGTGATAAATCCAATCATAGATTTATAATTAAATTTCACTTAACACTTAATAAAAAGGGAAATTTTACAATTTTGTAGTCTTAAATCCATTTTGTTTTCTTTGTGTATTAAAAATACTAAAAGTCCATTAGATATTGTTTGATACACACAAATACACCTACCAGACACACAATACATTTTTGAAAACTCTACATTCATGAAATCAACTGTGAATGATTTTACAAACACACCCTTAAAATATAAAATTAAGTTTGTACATTCCTGGCAAGATTTATTTGTGTTTTATTTTTATTAAATTTTTCATCTTTAATTTAAAATGTGAATGAAATTTGTGAGAATGATGCATTCTTTAAAGTGTTTTGAAATAATGCATGGCAGAAAAATAACTGTTTATTGAAGTGTATGTGTGACAATTAAAAATGGAAATCATGAGTTAAATTAATATGTATATAAAAAATTGTGGTAAAAACACTTTATACAAGAAAAATAAGGGATGAAACGTAATTAACTATTTAAATATATGATGAATACAAAATGACAAAAGTACAATAAATATTTTATTGGATAGTTTTCCCCTTTTTAATATTCCTCACTTGCAAATTAAAACTAAAATAGTTCCTTAGTGTCTTTGTAGAGAATTGTTTATTGTCCGAATATGAAATAAATGATTACTATTATTGAAGCAACCATGATACTGTACTGCCCATAATATAAGAGTAAAATAGTAACAATTCTTATTGGACGAATAAACTGAATTTTACCAGACTAAAGTAGTCAGCATCAACTTATTTCACCATTTCTTCGAAATCTTATACTGTGGCATTTCACTTCCGAGTATGAGTACACTTTATAACATTATATTTATTATGTTTAGCTATATTTGGGTCACTCTTGTGAAACGGGAAAATATAGGTTTCTGCTTATTAATTTGATTTTGGTTAGTGTAAAAAAGAATTATTAATATATAAATATATTTTTTGTCTACATTTTCATATAATAATATAATAATATAAAAAGAGTATTTGCTGGGGTCTTTATGGGGTTAGATCTATAAAAGTTGTCCTAAATAATGTGTGTAATGGGATTCCCCCACTCCCCGTTTTTTTTTTCTTCAATTAAAATGTATCCAAAGTCATTGTCCTGGCCAGTCTCGGAACAAATTTTTCCATTATAATATCAAATTTACCTAAGAAATAATGAAAATTTAAAAAATAGCTAGGTGGTATGTTTTCATATTTTAAGGATCCTAAACAGCTGTCTCCGTCCAAGAATACTAATCATTGTCCCTGCCTCTTTGAGTTTCATTTGCTGGTGCAATGAGAGATGGCAGCAGATGTCAACAAATGGGCCGGTTGTTAATCCCTGTGTTTCTGTTACCAATACATGGTGTGCACTAGTGTATTTAGATCAACCATTTCACAATTTATGATTGAATTATAAATTTTGAGAGGTTATATTTTTAAGTGTCACTGTCCTAGTATCTACATAATATGAACAAAGGTAAAGTTTTTTTTACTCTATAGTACTAAAATTAGCTTTATCACTGATGTGAAAACCTTAACCTTAACATATTTTTAGGGAATCTGCTATTCCATGTGACCTAAATTAATTTTTATCTATTAATCCTGAATTCGAATCTTGGGGAAAAACGACTAGCAAAAAGAGAAAAAATATATATACATATATCTAAAATGGAACAAAGGAAATAGTAAGTAAATGTTAATTATTTTTTTTGCTATAATTCATTAGTTATAATGTTTAATACATTGTTTTCTGTTAAATCAATGGACTGGGGTTGGGTTGTAAAGTTTGTCCAAAATGATATTGAATCTAAAGCTATAAAACAAACCACAGTTCAAAAATTTGAAATTTAAAAAAATATAGTATTTGAGGATATTTTCTCGAATCTTGTAAAAATTCTTAAGGATTCAATGGATATAGGATCCCATATATATATATTTGACATACACACTTATAATAAGCAAAGCGGTATAATTTTTTTGTTAATGGGCCTAAAATAAAGATCAAAATAACATAGCAAGCCAATGACTATCATTAACAAAAAAATTAGTACCGCTTTGTTTATTATAAGTGTGTATGTCAAAATAAATTAAAAATAATATGAAATTTTAACATTTTACATCCCAAGATTTATGGAAGTTAATTTTGCCCATTTATGAGAATGACCCATCTTATATTTCCTAAACACATTTAGATGCTAATTGTCTTTGATAGCATAAAACACTTATCTGGTAGAAAAAAAAAGAGAGAGAATACAATATATAAATGTGTGTTTAAAGTCCTCAAACACTTTTGACTTGTATTTTTTTTGACACAATTATTAATGTATGAAAAAAACCAAACGGTTTTCACATATTTTAAAAATCTAAGTCTGAAAAATAACTAACTTTTAAAAAAGTCATGTAAAAATAAAAAATGACAAGCTTACATGATATTACACCACTTTTTCTTGGGTGTTAAGCTTGAATCTACAATGGCGTTACTACAGTGATAATTTGAAGCTTCTTCGGCTGTACTATCAAACTCACTTTCATCCAGTGCTGTAGCTTGTTTGGTCACTCTCCCACCCAGGTAAGAGAAAGGTGGGGAGAAATTTATGTTAAAATGGGCGAAGCTGGGGCCAGGACTCAGCTTTGCCCTCTTTGTCTCTTGTTTAATAAGAGAGGGTTCCTTCCTTTTAGCTGAGCGGCTGCAGAGTAATGCAAGAGATTCATTCATTTCCACGTCACTTTCGTCTGTTGTGTTGGCTAAATCTGTGTCTGGTTCATGGACCAAGTAATTCTCTGATGAGATTATCTTAATTGCTGTTGTTAATGCAGCAGGACCAGTTTTCTTAGTTTCAAGTGGTGTGACACGGCCAGATTCAGATGGTGTATTGCGACCAGATTCAGCTGGAGTGGTGCGTCCAGATTCAGAAGGGGTGTTGTGTCCATATTCAGAGGGCGTTTTGCGGCCTCCTTCAGACGGTGTTTTGCGGTCACCTTTATATAGTGTTTTGCGACCTGATTCTGAAGGGGTTTTGCGGCCTGATTCGGAAGGTGTTTTGCGGCCTGATTCTGAAGGTGTTTTGCGGCCTGATTCTGAAGGTGTTTTGCGACCTGATTCTGAAGGTGTTTTGTGGCCAGATTCAGATGTGTTATGGCACAACCCAGAAGGACCTGCTACTGCTACAGAGTGTGTGTCTCGGATATATTTTGATATATAGGTACTTGTAGATGCTGTAAAAGGAAAGGTATTGCTGGTGGGTGATCTATATGATTTTCTTCCTTTGATAGTTGAGAAAGGCAATTTATGAGATACAGGACCAGCATCAGTTGGAATGTTCCCTTCACTAACATTCAACTTTGAGGCAATTCTATTTTGATCTGTAGATGAGTGAATAAAAGATTGACTATGCCCTGTTGCAAGGTCATCACCCTCATCAATACTTTCAACACTTATTTCATTCAAGTTGACCATTGCCTCATATTTTAATGTGGTTAGCCTTGTACTGCGTCTTGGGGAAGGTGTTTGACTTCTATCCGAATAAAGATACCTCGAAGGAACATCTAAATGCACTTTTGATGCAACAGTATTATCTTTCTCTGATTTTGAGGGAGACGTTTCAGCATCATTGGAAGACTTTGCAAGATGTTCTTCATCGGCTTTATTTGAATTAAAAGAAATGTCAATGTATTTTTGAGGCTCTTGAGAAGACTTGAAAGAACTTTCTTCAGTGCTGGAATTTAGTTTTAAACTGTATTCACTATCACTTAGGTCAACCTCTTCTGCTGTTACACTTTCATTCCTTTCTGATGTTTCACCCAAAGACTCATTACCATTTTGTTGAGTTGTTACACCTTCCTTTAAGCGATTCACACTGACAATAGGACTCATGTAGCTCCCTAATGAATCTTCCACATGGAGTGAAAAAGATTTGGTAGTTTTGTCTGCAGCATCATGTTCTTCTTGCTTCCCTACTGAATCTTCCACAATTGTTGCAACAAATTTTTCGGTATTATTTAAGTTGCCAACATTGGAGTTATCTTGCTCGTTTGTATTAACTTCATGGTGTTCTCCATTAGATTGACCCTGTATGTTGTCAGAATTATCTTCGATATTTTTTGTTTCATGCTTTGCAAATTTTGATAAGGGCTCATCATCTCCCCCATTCATGTCTTGGTTTTCCTCTGATGAAATGACAATGGTAGGTGTGGCTTGAAGATTTTTTGTGTCCATTGGCGAGCAATTCTTCGAATTTTTCACATTTTGTTCAGATTCTATATCAGTTGCCCCTTGTTTGTCTTGCTCTGATCCACCTTGAGGATGCATATTTCTTTTCCGGGCCTCTATACGATTCGCCCGAACAGGATGTACCCCCCTTCGGTTTTGTTTAGTCTAAAAACCCCAAAGAAGAAACAATTAATTAAATATTTTTCCCATGGAAACAACATTAGTTTAGTATTGATAAGGGCCAGGATCATGATGATCAAAAGTGTCAAAAAATGAACCAAAACTCACAGTGAGTCCACAAGAATAAATCAAACTTGCACTTTACAAAATAGAAACTAAATGGGTAAGAATGACAATACTTTTAATCAAACTTGCCTTCCTGGTAAAATTTAACATATGTTTACAAGTTTCTGCTTTAGGCCTATAAGTAATAGCTACCCCTTCAAATTTGGACTATTTTTAGATTAATGAAACATTGATAAGTTGTATTAATATTTAAACCTATATTCAACATCAATGACTAAAAATTACATAACAATGACATGTAAAACAGAGTTTATGTACAAATAAGCATTGCCTGTGTATGAAATTTGATAACTTTTAATGAGGTTTGTGGGCAACCTAGATGTTTAATATGGTTATTTAAGGTGGAGGATGCGAGTTTAGATCTGTATTACCAATTTCTATATAAAACTAAAGAAAAAGGAAAAATAAACTACTAAGAATAAATTTGATGAAGCAAGCCCACCTAGGGAAAGAGGAAAAATGTGGGAAGAATCCAATGCACAAAGGTGACATCTTCCTCCTTTCTTCTGTCTTCTATAGTAGAAGTAGTCACACATTTTAACACAAATATAATATTATTTGTGTTAAAATGTGTGTGTAACTACTTCTACTATAGAAGACAGAAGAATTAGGAAGAAGATGTCACCTTTGTGCATTGGATTCTTTCCACATTTTTCCTCTTTCCCTAGGTGAGCTTGCTTCATCAAATTTATTCTTAGTAGTTTATTTTTCCTTTTTCTTTAGTTTTATCAATTTCCTTTATTATAAAGTTATCTAGCCATTGGGCCACCTTATTTTTGAAACAATTTCTATATAAAAATATTTTTAGACAAAATAATTAAAATATATCTTCAGAAGATTAATCATCTTAACAATTTAATCTCAACAGTTTTTGAATAGTTGTCATGAGCATTGTGGCATTTAACAGCACATTTTTTTTAGATGAAAAGAAAAAGTCCTGGCCAAACTACGCAATAATCATGTAGCAAATTATACACAATCTACCTACAGAAGCAATATTTGATTTATTTTAACCGAATTTAAAGAAAAATAAATGTTACTAATGCATCAATGAACCTATGGTAATTTATTTAAATCAAAAAAACATCATAAGGATGTATGAAGCTAAGACAATTCTCTAAAACGATAATCAAAGGACAAATAAGTTTCCTCTTGGTTCCATTCCTAGTTAATTATATCTGGTGTCTTATCAGTAAGCTAATGAATAACATAAAAGTTTAAGGACACAACATGTAAACACTTATAAATGTAATCATACTCTACTGTTTAAAACTATAAGGAATACTTTATTTTGTCTTTAATTTGGCCAAGTGTGGTATGTTTAAGGTATTTACCAAAGATCTATAAGGTTATGGCTTCAAAACCGGCGGGACAAATTTTAGTCCTCAAAAACATCAACAAGAGTTCTCATTGAAATCAAAGAATAAAACCATTAACAAAAGTAGCAGCACAAAATACCTGGGTGTATTACTAGACAATACAGTAAACCCAATTGGGACGACCAAATTGGAAAAAACAGTCAAGATGGACAACAACTTTAGTAATACCCTTAAACAAATGGCCAGAGTAAAATGGGGAAACTCAAGAGAAACCCTTAACAAAACATATATTAAACCTATAAAATGAAGAAGTGATGGTGACAAGTGTCTGACAATTCGTTAAATAAACTTCAAGTAGCACAAAATAATCTTCTCAAGAGTGTTAGAAGGTGCAATCAAAACATCAACAGATGCAATACATCTTTACACAGGGAATAAACCGGTTAAAACAGGATACTGAAAAACAACTACAATACAAGTTGGTAGCAATAAATAAGATACCGGCTGACCGGAGAAAAACTCCAGACACAAACCTTAAAAAACAGAGGCTTATTTTCAATATAGCACAGATTGAGCATGAGCAATACAAATAATAGCTCACTACTTACTCCAACCAACCCAAAATAATAATAGTGCTTCAATTATCAATTACAGTTGAGCATACCAACAGACAGGGACAATGAAATTAATCACAAACACTTGAAACAAATAGCATTAACTAAATCTTGAAAGATACCCAGAAACAAATTGGTGATGAGTTATATAGCTGGATCCAAAATAAACAAACCAGAAAATGCTGGAGCAGCTGTCTGTCTTTTGTAAAGCGTTTGCACACTACATACCATTGGGGAAAAGGTAAAATAGAATTTAACGGTTAAGTAAAATCAATATAAATATTGTTAGTAAATCTACTATATAGACCTTGCAACTTCAAGAAGCAGTTATACTTTGACTCCAAAGCACCAATAGAAGCAGTTGCTTCTAATAGCTCACCTATCCACTGAAGTGAGCAAGAAAAATATAAATTTATTCCAGAAACAGCAAAAAGAACTGGCGCTACAAAGGATTCAGTCTCGTGTGGGATTAAACCTTTCCCAGCCCTATTATAAGAGACCAATTCCCCACCAATATCCCCTTTATTTTTAATAACATGAAAATTTGCACACGAGTCTATGCTATAAGCAATAACTCAAGATGTAATTATGTTGAAACTTTTAGAAACAACTTATATTTGGGACCACATTGACATTACTAGGAACTACATATTATATTCCAAACAAATTATTTAATTAATATTTACTTTTAGTTTTCAACTCCAACTCCTCTTTTTTGATGGTATTCCAGAAAACAATCAATTCTGCCGAGGGCAAGTCGTGCAATTACGAATTACAGGGCATTCAATGTCTGAGCTGTGCCGGTAATCAGATGTTTCTGACAAA
Source organism: Timema cristinae (assembly GCA_039000515.1). Lineage (NCBI taxonomy): Eukaryota > Metazoa > Arthropoda > Insecta > Phasmatodea > Timematidae > Timema > Timema cristinae. Next base: position 30,983,118 of record JBCFYV010000001.1, on the reverse strand, counting down.
TTAAATACACCCATAAAAACCAATACTCCTATGTAGGCCATCATTTCTTCCTCAGTAGTTTCGTACCCCTTTTGACCCACTTTACCTATTTTTTGTTGCCTAAATTTGGAATATTTGTATTTTCAGCAAAGTGCTGAAAAATGTTATTACCTAACACTAGTTTAATATAACAGTACATTGGAACCTAGAGGTAAGTCAAACACAGGATCAGTATTGCCCACATATTATTCATTTGGAACATCAAATTGACGACTGTTAGTAAATGTCAACAAAGGTGGTTGAAAATGTCTTACAGCAGCAGCACAATCAGCACCCCCGTTTAAATTGTTTTCCAGATCCCCATCACTTATATCGAATAATTCAGTAACTTCATTATTATTATCATTATTACACTCAATATCAATAATGTTACCGTAAAAACTATCAGATTCACTGCCAGATATGTCTTTATTGAGCTCCAAAACAATCATATCATCTTATAAGGAGGCCATTCTTAAGCAATACTAACAGTTAAACTAACAACGCTAAGAAAATAATAAATTTAATTTGAGATAGGCCTCTATATTCAAAAATAGCAACTAAATATAAAGTAGTTAGCAAATAGCCCAACAGGTGGCTTAGAAAGTGCCGAAATGCGACGAGCGCTTTTGAGTGTTCAAGCTGGGAACAACAACTGCGAGCGCTTTCAAGCACTTGGGCCAGGAAAGGGTTAATAGAATATGAAAGCAAAGACTTATTAGCAAAGAGGGGAACCAGAATCTCCAAACAGGAGAAAACTGCAACGTTATACACTATAAAGAAAGAAAATTAAAATTCTATCAAGCTTTTCTAGAAGCAAGGGACAGAATAAAAGCAAAAGTTGGAACAAAATAAACTAAAGAAACGTATGGCGGAGATTTCCATGCCCTAAGAGTCAAAAAGAAGAAGTCGCGAAATTTAGGATTCCCACTGGACACAACTGCCTATCGCATCATATACAATGCATCAACATTCTAAATTCTAGTAACTATGTAAAGCTGACAACTCTCATCATAAACACAGAACCTCTATTGCAATTTAACACACCCAACAAACACAGGAAGCCAAATACCTAACAAGACTGTAATGAGAAAAAAGAAGGAAAATGATGTAAAAATCAAGAACCCAGCCATTAGAAGCAAACAAATTTTAGTCTTTATACTACAAAAGTGAGTAAGTATGAGTGATATGAAGTTCCCTCTATATAAAATTTATTCCTGTAAAAATGTGATTAAAAGGGAATACATGAAAATATTATAATACAAGGGTTTCTTTAAAATATTAACCATTCACACTCAACTTAGTAGGCTACAGCTATTTTTCTAAATTATAGCTATATTATAGTCAAACATAGCTTGGTCAAAGTGTTCAAACTAGGACTAATACCATAAATGTGAAAGAGTGGTCAAACCATGCTTTAATTTTAGATATTAAAATGTGGAGGGAAAGAAAGTGAAAGGATGAAAATGGCCCTTTTAAAAAAATTCGTTTTACAGAAGTAAATGTCCATTTATGAAAAATTAATTATATTGAGCCAACTAAGAAACAATTTGTGCAGTCTTATTATGTTGTGAACTATTATTTTACATCTACAATGACGGCGCTAATGACCTTATTGTGCCGACACACCTTAAAATATAATAATAATAATTTAATACACCTACAATGGTGAGAGAGAGTGAAAGTTGAATTTCAGAGGGAATGTACCCACATTTACATGGAGAGTGGGGAACCATTTAGAGAAAAATCACACTCGTTACACCTGACCAAAATCAAAACCCCAGCCTCATCACCGGCAAAACAAACCAGATGAGAGTGAGACTTATTTTAGAGCCTGGACCCACGAATTCAGGTAACTAAGAAACTAAACTTGGGATGGTTTATGAGATTTATTTTTACCACAGTAGTGTTTTTCAGAAGCTTCGGTGATCTAGATGTTAAAGCTAGACCACTGCGCAGATGCGGAAGAACCTTACGAAGAGGTATCGAACTAGAACAAAGGAAAATCACCATCACTAAACATACAATAAACCAGGGCACTCAAACACAACCAAATAGAGACTAGTAAACTGATTAATAATTTAATCAACATCTATTTATTTATACTGAATAAGGAGTTGGGTATTTTAAGGGGTATAAATAACAAAATAATTTTTTGAAATGTAATCTAATCAGTAGTATATTTTGAACAATTTTAGTGCAATAAACTAAAATGAAATTTAATCACTGGACAGCATAAAGAGACTATTAGAAATAATTATAGGCAATTTTTTTTTGTAATGTTTTGAACAAAGAATATTTTTAATGTTTAAACTTTAGATAAAACATAAATTTCTTTATCATAAAGTTATTTCATATATCTGCCCACAAAGTAACAATTAAATTAATCCAAGATTCAAACTCACAAGGCTGGTGAAAAAAACAAATCTACTAGAGGAATTAATAAAAATATGTACCATTAAAAAATATATATATATTAACACAGATGGTATTCTTTTATTGATTTTATACAGGCACAATGCTTGGTAATTAGGTGGAGTGTATAAAAATGTGTAAGTACAAGGATTTTATTTGTTGACAAAATATTTAAGACAGAAAGACACATAAGATGTAGAATTGCTCAAGCCTGATAATAAATAATTGCAGCTAGTGGCCGATGGTTTCGGATCTAATGAGATAAGACTTAGTTAAACTGCGTGTGAACCAATATGAGAATGAACTTCTCAAAATAACAGTAAAAAATGTAGCACACAAAAAAACAACTGCCATAAACAATGCCTCGAGCAAACAAAACAATACACAGTTAAAATTGCAAAAGAAACATAAAATATAGAAATCTTTCGGTACCAAATGGTTATTGCCTTTTTCTTTTCAAGTTCTTTAGTTTTGATGGATCAATATTATAAAATAGCTTGTGCTAAAGATAGTTCTTCCATGCTGTTACTCTTTAAAGCATTTGTATTAGATATGGTCTATAGATTTTTTCACTGTTGTTTATTGTTTTTGCTTTTTCAAAGTTAATAAGATATTTGCTATTAAATGGACAAAAACTTGAACATGCCATTGTCATTTTTCAAGGTCTTATTCATTGCCAATCCTGTTATTAACCTTTCAACTAAACTTGCCTTCCAGTTAAAATCAACATGGGTTTATTAATTTCTACTTTAGAAGTAATTGCTACACTCCTAACACCACCTTTCCAGCTTAGTAGCAATTACTTAATAGGAAGGTGAATTTTCCAACTATGCAAGTAAAGAAGGTACACATTCAATTGCAAGAGTTCAAGTGTTATGCCATCAATGCTCAAAAAGCCTCGATCTTCCTCTATTCTTCCACCATGCCTCTAATTTCTTCCATTCTTTTATCTGCTCCTTCCATCTTTTTCTTGGCCTCTCTTGCAGTATTTTTTCCTAAATACCTCATTTCCAATATTTTCTTCGGCGTCCTCATTTTACATCCTCATTACATGCCCGTACTATCTCAGTACTGCGTCCTCTATTGTCTTATGTACTCCTTGTACCCCTATCTTTCCCGGATAGCTTCATTCCTAATCTTGTTTCTCCTCGTTACAGCTAACAGGCTTCTCACAAACTTCATTTCCATGGCCTCCACTTTCCTAGTCTCTCTTACATTCAATGTCTATGTTTTTGCTGCATATGTGACAATGGGTACAAAGTACGCTCTGTACAACACTTCCGTACGCTTCAAGAGAACTTCTCTTCTCCTTAGCAGGTCTCTTACACACCTACAGAACAACTTTCCCTCCTGTCCTCTTCTCATTAAATCCTTCCACCTTTCTCCACAATCACACTTCCAAGATATTTTACGTTCTGTACTTTTCCAGCCATACTCAACCCGACCATATAGCTTTATTAGGCCTTACCTCCTTCCTTGTCATTACTATCATTTCAAACTCTGCCATATTAAAATGCAATTCCACACTCCTTCACTTCCTCATTCCATTCTTGTAATTGTTCACATACACATACTTCCTCTTCCTTCTCACCCCATCATCAAGTCATCAGCAAACATCATAGTTTTAATTCTTTCCTCCCCAAGTTTTCCTGCCAAGATGAAGGTATTTTACTAAACTGACCCGGCCACAGGCTGGAAACAGTTGAAGATGACGGCTCACAAAGTATGAGAGAAGAATGTCGTGTGCAAGAGACCTTTTATGTGTGGAAAGGGTTGACAGGGAAACGAGTCACAGGTTTGTATTTCTTGTTTGCACGACACTCCTATACAGCATATAGGGAATTTTGGACATAGCATTCCAGGAGAAAAAAGAAGTTCCAATAACAGCAGAATAACAGCACACATCCCAAGTAAGTCACATTTGACATCTGTTGGGCAACTACTTTATATGGTAAAGGTAAGATTGAAGAAGGTCAGTCAAACCTACCCAATTAGATTCCTGGGAACATATCATTCAGCAAATGTGGGGTTGATAGACAACACATCATATATGTGTCTTCGTGGTTAAATGAACCAGTGTTAGTGGAGTGATTGACTGTGACTAATTTGAACACTTGTTGCGCTGTATAAATAAGGTGAAATAAAGAAGTGCTGTGTTTCTTCTTGAAATCATTTGTGCGATGAAATGACAAAACTAAAACACTAGCCCATTTGACAGTTCATCCTCAGTGCACATAACTTTGAAACAAAAGTCAAACTGATATTTTGTGTATGAGTTCCAATTTTTTTTTAGTTCCATTTGCTTAAGAAAGGCTGCCAGCATAAGTGAGACTAGTATAGGATATCTTGTATAAATATATGTAGTTAGGTTGTATTGGTAGTGTTATAGTGTATAAAAATACTTGAGCTATGTAAACTATATCTTGGAAATTCATAATTAATTGTATAGTTTTACTTTCTTCTATTTGATTTGCTTGGAATGTAAATGTATTTGTAGTTTTGGCGGCATAAAGCCGCAACCGAGTAACCCCTGGCTGTGATATCAATGATAGCTCTTAGTAGCCGATATCCATCACAGATTATGCCTTCAACTATTAATGAAACATTATCCTAGGCACAAGATGATCCCTGGATAGCTCAATCGTAGAGCAATGGCGCATTAAGACAAAGTCCTAGGTTTAATTAACATGTCCAATTGTCATTTTTTAAGACTTATTTTTGTAATTATAATCAGTCATCCCCCAAGCTTCATCTTTCTTACATATTTAATTGTATATAATTGCTTTCTTCTATGGTTTTTTTATTATACATTTATCTTCCATGTTAATACAAACTGAGTTTTATTGATATTTTGCCCATACCTTTTCTGATTAGTTTGATAATCGAGTAGCATAGTTTATTAAAATATTCTAAGTCACTTGGTAACTTATTGACTAAAAAACAACTACCACACTTGATTCTACAATAGCCCACTCTATTTTTACATTCATACTGAGACCAAATAAGAAAATAAAAACATTTACAAATATTTTAGTGTAAAACTATTTTCAAAATATTACTGCAGTAACTTATAGTTTACAAATTTCAAACTGAAAAATTTAGAAAGTTCAACTTTAACGTGCACATTCATGTGTAGGTTACAAAATAGCAAGACATTGTGACACTAACACAACAGAGCAGTATTATTTAAAAAAAAAACCATAACAATCATGTGTGGTTATAAACTTTATCTATAACAACTCTTTGTGTTGTTCCTAGTAAATAATATAATAATATAGTAGTAGTAGTAAAAATATATTAGACAATCCTAGTTTAATCAACCCTTTGTTAGTTGTTGGCTTTTTGTTTTATTATTTCAATGTGTTCAGTTTATATAAACTAGAAGGAATTGTTTCTTTGTTGATAAAAATTATACTTAATAACTACCTAGGTAGCTTGGTTTTGAAACAAACAATAAACTGGGAGACCTAGTTATTTATGACTCACATTCATTCATGCCAATATGCTCAACAAAATTTGAAGGACGCTCCAATTTGATAATAAGCAAAACTAGCATAGCAAAATTTCATGTTTCTAGCAAACAAAAGCTAGTATAACACACATTTTTGGTTAGATTAAACCGTTTCTGAAAATAATGTATCAGCAAGAATCAATTATGTAGGACAACCAAGAATCATTCCATTGATGTTTATTATGTCTTATTAATCTTTAGTAGCTATTATCGTTAGAAGTTTAAAGATAGTTTCTATCAAGTTTGTGTTGTATTAATGGAGTACCCGCTTCAGTGGCCGTGTGACTTTTCCCGCCACTCTCACAGTAGACTAGACCACCACTAACGAGGAGATCGAGGTTTGAATCTCGTATCAAGTGTAGGCCTACTGAGGATGGTTTTTACAAAATTGTTTTCCATGCAAATGTGCCCGTACACTTCCACTAGATATAACCTTCCTACTCCCTAAAATAATTAGAGTAAAATTCAAATATATTTATTTGCTGCCATCATTGATAACATTTTATTATATTACTTGTGCTATTTTATAGGTAATGTTATATCTATCAAAAATTAGGGCTTCAGATAGCATGACTTGATGTATGAATATATTAAAATTGTTTTAGTAACTAACTTTTACTGTTCTTCCTACCAAAATCATACTTTACATAAGCGTATAACCCAAACGGATAGTAAGACAAGATGCTGGGGGGTGGGGAATCTAGTACCTAGTGCATAAAAGCTATGTGTTGAGAAGCGTGTCAAGCCAAACTTTGATGACCAAGTTGCCGATCTCATATTTGATTTAGCGTTTTATATTTTGAAAGTGATTGTAAGAACAGTTTTCTCTCTCTTTATTTTCTCATATTGTCCTATTTTAATGACCTATTATTACTAATTAAGTGAATGCTTCACTGAAGGACCAGTTTTATAGTCAAACTTAGCACGCTTGAAGTACGACTCGATAGTAAAGATACCCAGCCAGACCAGAGAGGAAAAGACTATTCCTTCTCGTATTTATAATCAAGCCATAGTTGAGGTGTGCTAAGTTTGACTATGAAACTGGCCCTAGCTCTGCTACTATTCCTTCAAATAGTGTAAGAAACCATTTCAAATATATGCGAACACAGACACATGCATGTGTAGTAACAAATAATATAATCATTTGATTTTATATAAAAAAAGACTTATTGTAGTATAGCCTGGTACAGTGTTTCCCAAACTTTTGCCAATCACTTGCCCATTTTGGGGCTATGGCCTAGCCAACATACCCATTCCAGTTATACATTTGAACGATATAATAAATGAAAACGCATCTTATAGAGTTTAAATGGTTGTTCCAAATTTAATAAAGTTTTAGTGGTAAGTTAAATAATAATAAATAATAATAATAACCGGTCTTACTACCAGTTCGGGTTATACGCTTTAAGTACTAATTACACTAATGGATTAGGAATTGGGAAGGTTGAATTAGAGGAAGTGAACCCACATTTGCGTGGAGGGAGAGTGGAAAACCATTTAGGAAAAACCACCCCCAGTTCACCCGACCGAGATTCGAACCTCAATCTCACCGTCCTCAGCAGTCGAGCTCAAACAACATGCACGATAGCTAACTACGCCACGAGGCGGGTTGTAAGTTAAACAAAGTCTTGACAAATGGAAGGAAAGCCCGAGATATGTAAACATTTGTGCTAATTTAATTAATTAGTTGATTAATCAGACTTATAATCAAAACATATTGTATGATTAATATAAAAGAAACTAGTGGACCACATATCCACAGGGGTACCTACTTGTAACACAATTTGAGAAACACTTGTCTTGTATATATCTGTGCACCATCGCAAAGTAATCATAATTCAACGCAAACAAAAATTATATTTCTTAATTATGTACAGTAAGAATATTATTACATATATCATAGCAGGAATATATATTAAAAAATTTGTATTTTATTTACAAGAGCTTTAAAGTTTTACTCTTAGATCTTCAATCATACCAAGAAGTTTGTTTAACTTACCGGTAATGCAATTAATTTAAAGAGTAATACAAGTCTGGTCAAGTTTTACAGCCAAAGAGAATTACTTGCTGTAATAATAAGTGAAATTCTAAATAAAGTTTAATGAAGCTACTAAAATTATGTCGTAACTTTTTATCTTGAAAAATAATACACCTTTCAAGGACATACAATGTCTAAGCTCACAAGTTTTTAATATCGGTGATATTTTTCTCAAACGTTTCTACACTCTCGTCTATGAGAAGTTAAATAGCTCCTGAAACATCACTTTCAAAGAAAACTAATAAAACATAGGAAGAATATTTATTATTATATAGGTACCCAATGAGATTTGAGGGTCTCAGAAATTATAACTTTTAATTAGGCCTATGTTTGGTAACATAATCGGGGGTTAAATGTGGTGTAGAAAAGTTAATTTTAACCATGCAATTATAACAAAATTGGCACAAAAGTAATTAGTGCATTATTTGATAAATAGTGTTTATGATTAATTGAAATTTCGGTAACTTATATTTTATAGCCTAGCTTCCATTCAAACGAGGACAAGAAATGAATTACCTTTTAGATCAACTCTTAGACTTTATATAGTATAATAAATTACCTGTATAGACAATGTTTAGTAAGATGTATTATAACCGATAAACACATTTATTAAATATTAGCTCTTTATGGGAGTTTGGAAAAAGGAGGACTGGGGAAAAGCAGGAAGACTTTGGCTTTAATCTTGTATTTTTGGAAAAGCCCATTAATAGGCTAATCCTAATCAGAAAAACTGTCACAATTTTCTAATGACTCACTTGAGCCCATATTGGTGGGTATGCAACCTTGTTCATGTCTGGTTTGAATCCCAGCTAAGGTGTACTGAATATGGATTTCCTAAACTATATTCCACTCTCATTCCCTGTAAATATGGGTATTTAATCTTAATTCTACCTACTTCAATGGCTGAATGGTCTAAGGTGTCATGCTCATGTTAGTGTGGCCTGCTGATGACAGACGAGGTTAGAATCCTAGTCAGGTCTAATAAGGGTGCAAATGCAGATAGATTACTTCTAAAATGCTTCCTTTTTTCATACTTACACCACTAGACTAGCTATTAGGACCTATATATAGGCTATAGCCTGAACAAGTAGTAAGGCACGATGATAAAATTTATTTAGGCCAACGGGTGACCTGGTGGTCTAGGGGTAAGGTGTCAGACTTCTGTGCTGGCGGCGGGGGTTCAATCCTCGGTCCCGGCAAAGATTTATCTGATTACCAAACCCTTCCTTCACCTCTGATAAGACATCTTGTGAATGTGAGGAATGCCAGGCCTCCACCGTGGTTCGGATTCCACGTTAAACTGTAGGTCTTTTATTTCATCTCACCATCACCCTACCATTACACATTAGCATAAGTGCGTATAACCCGAACGGGTAGTAAGACGCGGTGCTAAATAATAATAATAATAATAATAATATTTAGGCCAAATAAATTGAATATGGTTTTGTGATTAGAATCTTTAATGTTTAATGTTGAAATGCCTGGTCATTCTGTGATGTCCTAAAAATAATTATTTTTGAAATGGATAAATTAATCCAAAAACAAATATAACATTAGAATAAGCCTACAGTAAAACCATTTATTTTCCCTAGAAAGCCAGACATATAATATTTAAGGCCCAAACACAGACTCCATATTCAAAGGTCCTTAAGAAATTATATTCACGTCCACACAGTCTGGATCTTTAATCACATGACCGTGAATACCAATGAGATAGGCAGAAACTTTGTACAATAAGACTCTTCATAAGAACAATGACCAAGAAGTCAGCTTATCAATAAAAGAAACTAAAACAAAGTATTTTGAGAAAACGTTCAGGAGTTGAAATTTAGGAAGAGTACAACCACAATAAATATATTTATTGAATGATTTGAACTATCAGACTTATAATTAGTGTTTGCTTTTGCCTGAAAATGCAAAATAAATTTATTAGTATTTTGTATATAAACAAAGAAAGCAAAGCTATCATTGGTGCTTTTATTTCGATGCACACACACATATTTACTTAGATTGGTAGTCTGTATAAACTAGTCCCTAGAAAATTAAAGTTGATGGACCTGGATAAGGACTCGGTAGTAGAAAGAGTAATCTGATAATATAGCATTGATTTCTTACGGACTTACAGATTATTTAGATGGGGGATTTACATTGATATGTATAGTTATTTCCAGAAGGTGAACAACCTGTAGGCATTAAGTATATAATGGTTTAAGTATACCAGCTTCAACAATGAGTATAGTAGTTCCGGGACGGCAGAAGTAAAACATTATGAGAAATCAGTAATTTTTGACAACTAAAAGAAAAAGTCAAAGTGCATTATAAGCCCTATAGCTGATTGCCCACCCTTTAAAAATTAAATGCTATGCAATTTTTGTGTTGATAATCCATAAAACCCTAATAATGATACATAATCAATGTAACATAGACTGTGTCTGAATAGGCTGTCCCCTACGCACTTGTGCACTTTACTGCACGCTTTAATATAAGATATTTCTGGTGCCCCTAAGTTCATAGGGTGCATGATAGTTTTCGGACAGCAAAGTACAGCTAGAGCTATCTGGTGGCTAATTCTGAAACATGTGTTTCCCTGGTAACAATAATGAATTTTGATAGTGTTTTGTCAATGGCGTACTGGTGACATATTTTTTAAGGTGCACATTCATATTTATCATTTATCTTCCTTAATTATATGGACCTTAGTGTTTGTTACACTGTCCCTGTAAAGAATAAGATCAATTATATGCAGTTGATGTTATTTTACAATAATCATAATAGAAAATAGAGCATTATAATATGCTTAAAAATATACAAAAGTAAAATGAGGTTAAGCTGTATTTTTTTATTTAACCCCTTTATGTGTTAATTGTTAAAAAAAAAAAAAAAATTTGGAAAACATGAGCCAAAAATGGTCAATCCTATCCCAGTTTTAAAAACTTTAAAATTTTTGGGAAGCTGACAATTAAACTAGGCCTAGTTTATAAAGTTGTTTTAAAGCAATTAAAAGTATCGCCAGATAAATACATAAGCCTAAAGGAATTCCAAAATAAATTACTTAAATTACATGTTAACCTCTTGTTTTGAAGAATTTTGCCGGAATGAGTTCCTGCTGAATAAACAAAGAAATTACAGCTATGTGCCAAAAGGAGCGCATTATACGCAGGGATACCAAAAATCATGTCAAACATTTTGGCATAAGTAGAGAAATGGTTAAATATACACATATATTATATAAATAAAATATACATTGCCTTAATGAATTTACTTATATATGTAAAGCATTATTCTCAAACAAATTTTACTGAAGATATTTTAACTCGTAAATAAATTTCCTTTTGAGAGATACTTTCAGACTAGAAAGAGAAATGTATCTGTTTAACATCATGTATATAAACAAAGAACAACCCATGATAGTTTTATTTAACCGTATGTGAATGTTTTATTCCATTTTGACAATATATATAATACTTTAATTCAATATAAAAAGCTAGTTTAACTAAAGTGTGCGATAAAGGGTAAGTTGTATGTGCCCCTTAGTAAAGTGCACAATAAGGGGTGCAATTGTACACTTTAAGAGAATTCAGACACTATTAAAAATCAATTCCGGCCTTTAAGCCAACGCCATTGCAATTTTAAAGTATACTATTCAGACACGGCCTTAAGACTTGATATGTTCAAGGGTTTCAAAATTGATTTAATATACATCACATTGACATTGTATGTTTATCGAAAGACTAAATTGTGAGAAAATAATTAAGTTCTCAGAATTGTAATGAATAAAACGTAATATTTCAAAATTAAACTAAGATTCGTGGTTAGTCCACTTTACATTGACTAACCCCATCCTCCACACATGTAACTCAAGGTTCTGATTAATATTAACTTAAAGGCGCCTATTCTACTTTTGAAAAGTTTGCCATCGATGTATCAGCAATAAAACTGATAAATGTGCAACAGTATCATTGCTAATCCATATCACAAATGGCAAAGGCTCGGTTACAGTACCTTTTTAGCCCTACATGAGTGGTAGAAGGAGTGTGCCCTTGTCGAGAAATAGATTTCCGCGGTTTGGCATTTCTATAAGGTCTGTCCCTCTCAAGTTCATGACTTTTCTTCGGAGTTTTACCCATGACTGAAACAAAACTGATGTAAATAAACCCTAGCCCACAAACCGGTAGTTTAATTTGATAAAAATGTAACGAGTAGTCTCTTATGTTTGGGGGTTGATCGGTCTAAAGATTGTCAAATGTCAGGATTCAAAACACTAGGGCCAAGATACATTTATAAGTGTTAAAAACACAAACTCAACTTTAAAGTTGAGCTGTTTCTTTAAACTAAAAAGACCAAACAAACCTATCTTCCTATATATAAACGCCGGCTTCTTATATTATATTGACAATATAAAACTAGCACTTCACTTTCAAAATGGCATCCATAAAGCTAAATACCACAAGTAGATCTTCAACTTCAAGATAACTTTTTGTTTTACGAATAATGGTTTTCCTAGATAGCCAACAAAATTATGGTCTAAAAATAAAATAAGAAAAAATATATTAGTTAATTTAGTCTCTAAATAAATGAATCACCAAATAAAGTCTATTGTAAAATTAATCAAATATTATTTTGTTTATATTTAAGTATTTTGTTGATATTTCAATGGACCCCATCAACAATTGTAGATTTGTTATGTTTGTTATGTGACACTGTTTTATGTTTTGGCGCTTTTCAATTACTCTACCGAATATTAATATTGTATTAATGCGTTTTATAAAAAATTTATAAAATAATCGGCTCACTATATTTCTAGCAAAGAAACTATTTTTATAAACTAGTTTATTATATTAAATTTCTAACTTAAGTTAATGTAGTGGTTTGGCAAACACATGATATAAATTTATAAATTATTACGGATCTATATTTTGCTCTATCTCTATGTTTGAATTTTGGCAGTTGCCACAAGCCCACAACATCTTTTGTTTATCGTTAGAGATTTGAGAAGGACCGAGGATCGAGTTTAAATTTTGTGGAATTTTCCTATAGTTTCACATTATTTATGATACTACATATTTTCGTGGATAGGTTAAGGTATGCCTTTTATTAATGTATGCTATAATAATCTTCCAATTGATGTGAATAACATTTAAAACACTTAATTTTATTTAGAGGTAAAATGTTCACTAACACCCAAATCAGATTAAAATACCGCCTAATTCAAAGCCTAATATTATGTTGTACTTATTTTGTTATAGACTAAAAGAAGATGACTTTACACGGGTATATAATAGTTAAAAAGAATACTGGACAAGATGGTTCAGCTTTCCCAATGACTATGGAAAGATGTTTAATAGGTAAAGGATCAACGTGTGACATAAGAATTAAAAATCAGTCTTTGGCTGAAGAACAGTGTGTTATCAAGTCATCTAATAACGGCCCAGTAAGTACAGTATTTTAGAAATATTTGATCTTAAATTTTTATGATTTGGAATTTGATGTCTACTTTTGTACAGATCAATTTAGAGTGTTTTTTTACTTACATGTAGTCCAGTGAGCTGGGCAGTATCTGAATACTCAAGTACACTTGACTTGATGCCGACTTTATGACTTTACACTTTGCATGCACTTGAGATCAAAGACTGCAACAGACTAGTTGAATGGCAAAATATCCTTTTCACACCCTTGAGTCCACAGTGCTGCTTCCTATAAATGATCTTGGAAACTATTTTAAACGCCATCTATCAGACCAAATTAGTGTAAGCCACTTACAGATTTGTGGTGACTTATTTTTACTGCACATGACATTATCCTACATAACACAATACACCTTTATAACACTAAAAAACAATCAGTATATTTAACTTGGGTTATCAAAGGTCACATTACTCAATGAGCTCTATCTCTAGCAGACGAAAAATTAAACATTTGCCAATCAAACACCGCATCAATGGCATGTCAAGGGTAACTTGCTGTCACCCTTGGATTCAAGGGCGTGTGAGGGATGTATTATCACACTTCATGACTATTAGAATGGATCTGCACTTAAGTCATTGCTGATGCAACAATCAAGTGAACGTCAAAGGTCGATGGCGCGTGAAATAGACTATTCGGATACGACCCTTGAAAATAGAATTTGCTTGGTCAGGGAAAAGTCAGGAAATGTTTACTTATCTGCCAAAAAAATATGCAACTTTTATCATTAATAGTCAAAATGCCTTTTTTTTCCCAGATAATATTTACCAGAATCTATGGGAATGAAACTCAAGTTTTTTTTCTCTAAAACACCCTAAAATCACCAAATTTATACTTGGCTGTAGCTGAATAGTCATAGGCTTCCTAGTCAGACCCTTAAGTTTTAGACTTGATGCAGTCTTGATGATTTTACACTTCTTGCGCTGTTTATAGCAAAGACTGCATCAAACTATTTGAACGGCAACAACCTTATTTAAAATGGCGGGAAACGTAAGTCGATGCTGTAGCAGACCAAACAATAATACTAAAATAATTGTCAGTCAAACAGCGCATGGCTGGTGACCAAGACCTTGAGAAGAGTTCATAGACATCCTTTGTGTTTATTTGGACACATCTACACTTGGTTACATGATTGTCAATGCAGTTATCAAGGGCACGAGTCAAGGCGACGCCATATAAGTGAACTATTCAATTACAGCCTAGGCTTACATTAAACTCACAAAAATGTGGGGCATCTGATGATATCCCTACTAAATTCAATATTAAAAAAAAAAGTTACAAGTTGGGGAACAATTCAAACTAAACTCACCTAAGTGACGTAGGAACAAGTATTGTTGAAAAATCTATAAAATTGCATGACTTAAGCTTTACATTATAGGCTAGAGTTAATTAATGTGCAATAATCTTCTGAAACAACAATTTTGTAACAAATTATTTTCTTGTAAACTACTAACTAAGCATTTCTTGGCTAAATGAAAACACACTTGCACATCCACTACAGCAGCGGTTCCCAAACTTTCTCGACTCGTGAACTCCTTTCACAAACATCTGAGTTGCATGAACCCCCTGGTAAAATATCCATAGCCACACACTTAATTTTATACCTAATTTTTATGAAATTTAGTTATTAATTGTAATCAAAATGTTTGATATCTTTAAATAAATAGTTACACATTTAAAAAAAAATTAAAACTGATATTAAATAAGGAAAATACCATAGTAAAAGGGTGACCTGGCAGTCTAGGGGTAAGGTGTCAGACTTCTGTGCTGGCAGCCGGGGTTCAATCCTCGGTCCTGGCACAGATTTATCTGATTACCAAACCCTTCCTTCACCTCTGACAAGACATCTTGTGAATGTGGGGAATGCCAGGCCTCCACCGTGGTTCGGATTCCACGTTAAACTGTAGGTCCTTCATTTCATCTCATAATCACCCTATCATTACACATTAGCGTAAGTGCGTATAACCCGAACGGGTAGTAAGATGCGGTGCTAATAATAATAATAATAACCATAGTAAAATTTTCTTATCTTTAGCCTACTGTCTCAATATTATCACATTTTACATGTTGTTTTTTAAGTGGTACTGGAAATTGGTGCTTTGACATAACTGAGATACCCTCCTTTAATCCCAAAATTCCATATGCCGATTTAAGTTTAAAAATGTGTGAACAAGTTTTAACACCTACTCACCTCTTCATGTGACATAATGAGAAGGATGCTTTTGCAATGGCACACAGCTTTAAAGTCAAGAACAACATATGATAAATAAAATTTCAACTTACTTTCAGCATTGAGTCTGTTTCTGTATTTATTTTTTAAATAAGCATATTAAAAAAAAAAAGTTTCTCGCTCAGTTTTACATCCAGCAAATTCAGACAAAGCTTCATTAGAACTGAACTGAAAACTTAAAAGAAATGAGTGGACACAGACTGTTATTCATACATTAAAATAAAGTAGGCCTAACATAGTGGGTTAAGGCCAAATAATGTATTAATATATTGTAACCAAACCTAAACCAACCTTTCACTATTTTTACTAGGTACCATTCCATTCACTAATAAATTAATATTTCACTTAATAGATAAACAATTTGACTTAATGTATTAGATTTTTAAACACTAAGTAAAATACAGTAGTACCGGTAAACCACATGTTGACTTTGAAAATTGAAATTAGTATTATCAACAGTGACAACTATGTTAAAAAATATTTGTGAATGATCCGGTGCTTACGGATCATTCCGAAATATTTTTTAACATAGTTGTCACTGTTGATAATACTAATCTCAATTTTCAAAGTCAACCTGTGGATTACGTGCCATATTTCCACCCCTCTACCGCAGGAAGAAAAAACTAAAAAAGTATTTTGTGTCTCGTTGATTTTAAACTGTAAATTGAACAAAGGAAAAATTGCTATTTTACATTAAACATTGAAAAAAGGATAAAAGGACAAGGCCCACACACCAGAAAACTAGGCTTCTAAGTTCATAACTTAGAACACAATAAAACACATAATTATGAAATTTTCAAGGTAGGCTTACATAAAATGTCCATTTCTTCAATGGAGGAGAGTAAAACTGTAAGTGTAGTTGTATAAGGTAATTTTTAATGCAATAAAATGATCTCACTGAAATATAACTTGGATTGCAATGGGTACCCAAACATGCCATTTAGACTGAAATCCTCTAACCCCTTCATTGAGTGACACAAAAACCTGGGTAGGCAAGAAATTTTAAAAATAGTTTGGCTGAACACTTTTTGTTCTAGAATGTTTTACATAGTCTATGACTTAAATAAACAAAATTGACCCAGGCCATAGGCTAGAAACGGTAGTGGATGTAAAAAAAAAGTCATGTCCTACCAAATATATTATTGGAAGCTTATCATATTGGTAATGTAATTCAAGTCAATCAATAAAATCTGGTTAAATTTTGCAAAAATTTAGGACCTAAAGCACCTAACTAATGACAATTGCTTTGGGCCTAATTCTTTCATCTATTCTATGTTCTATATCTATCATAACTCTTAGATACAAAAGAAAGGTTGTCTGCACCTACTCTGGTATTAGGTGTATTAGAACCAAGGTCTGTGCATTTGGTCGCCAAACCTTCCAACTCTGACTTCTTTTTCTCTACTGTCTGACTTTCATAAATGGCTAGCTTATATTGATAAGTAGGCCTAACAGACCTATATGCAAATTGCACAGTACTTCTAAAGGTAAAAATAAAAAATCTTTTCTTTAGTAAAGATTTTGCCTAGACTTAAGAAAATAAATATTGTTCTCAAATGAATAAATCACAGAGTCGTAAATTCAATTTTAGTTTTAAAGAGACATAGGAAAAGAGGAGGGGAAGTTGTTTTTTTTCAGATAAGGTCTCAAGGGATATCCTCCCACCTGAAGATAGCCCCAGAGCTTCCAGAGATGTGTTTGGTCTGGAGTATGGTGGGATTTTTTGAGTAAAGTCTCAAAGGAAAAAGTATGAAGTTAAAATTATATGTTTCGGGTGTATACCATTACATCGCAAGTCCATTACATTGCATGTCCATTACCTCACGTTTTGAGAACAAATACATTGCAGGTCCATCACGTCGCATTTCCCCCACCTCTCTATACCCAGCTAAATCTACTCTAACGTACAACCAATAGGATTGAAGGGGCGTATATATACAATTACATCACAAGTCCATTACATCGCGTTTTGGGAACAAATGCATTGCAGGTCCATCACGTCGCATTTCCCCCACCTCTCTATACACAGTTAACCATATTAGCCAACACGATCCCAACAAGTTGTGTTACAATATAAGTGCACTCCCAATTGTTGGGGATGTTGGCCAACATGTTGGTGTTGGGCGAGCTGTTGTGTTGTATTGGATCATTTGTTAGAGATAATAAACGACCAACCCAACATGTTGGCCGAGTCGAGAGGTTCTGTGCATGTGCATGCGCTATCGAGTTGAATGATTGTCTAACCTAATCAACTTTGCCAAAAAGGGGAGTCAGGCACATAATCCTTTCAACCAAACCTACCTTCATAGTGAGAGTGAAGCCTCGTTTATTATGTAACATGTTGGAAGACAATTCATATGGAAAAGTAAGCTGTGTTTATTCGTGCCAACTTGTTAGATCAACATCCTGGTTCCTCCACCTTTTTTCAATCGGTCTACACATTTCTAGCCATGGATAACCACATATTACTTGCCGTTTCTTCATTATTGTGATGACAGGAAGTGTACTATTGCATAAGAACAAAAATTTAATAAACGGTAGGGCGTTCAAAGTTTTTTTATGCTAGACGTCGAATTGAAGGTGTTTTTATGGTAATAATGAGTTACCTACATTTGTAAAATGGTGTTGATAGATTTGTACACATGAGACCTCACAAATTAAAAATCTTTTTGATATAAATCAATTAAGAATCTAGTAGCCGAAGCTATTATTATTTATTCTTTTTTAGTGAGGAATTCTCCATCTCCATCAATTCTGAAAATTGAAAAATGACACCTGAACATGGGTCCCAGGTTCTATTCACGTATCTAGGTGTAATTTTTCCATTTTTAGAATTTAAATCAATAAGTTTAACTGTATTAGCCTTGTTCCATTTCATGATCACAAAAATACACTAGCCCCGATTTTAAAAGTTAAACTAATCTGAAAATAAAACACATGCTTCACCAAGGTAAGACACTCATTCAACTCGATAGCGCATGTGCAGAACATCCCAACTCGGCCAACATGTTGGGTTGGTTATCTCTAACAAATGATACCAACACAACTTGTTGGCTCTGACCAGCTCGCCCAACACCAACATGTTGGCCAACAAGTGGAGTGCGTTATATTGTAACACAACTGTTGGGATCGTATGGCCATTGGTTATTGTGTGTAAAGAGTGGAGAAATGTGACGTGATGGACCTGCAATGCATTTTTTCCAATGCGATGTAATTGTATATATACGGGCCCCTCAATCCTATTGGTTGTAGTCATAATAGGGTTAGCTGTGTATAGAGAGGTGGGGAAATGCGACGTGATGGACCTGCAATGCATTTGTTCCCAAAATGCGATGTAAAGGATTGCGATGTAATTGTATATACGCCCCTTCAATCCTATTGGTTGTACGTCATAGGGTTAGCTGTGTATAGAGAGGTGGGGGAAATGCGACGTGATGGACCTGCAATGCATTTGTTCCTAAAACGCGATGTAATGGTGCCCACCCATACTTACCATATATTGTAATAGAAATATAAGTTTTTATTCTGAAGTTGTAGTCGGCACATTTTTACCGACTCTTGACTCCATCCAAAAATGCTTACAACTCCACAGTCCTGTTAGAACTTACCCATAAACCAATAAGTTATCTTTATAAACCTCTCTAAATTCAATAAATCCTCTTTAGAATGATTGAGACCTTTACTCCATCTGTCACACACTATCAGTTTGTTTTATTGGTCTTTCCTGCGCTTTTTTTCCTAAACTCCACAGACCCCCTTTCACTCAACTTCCTAACCCTCCCCTTAAGTATTATTGTTCTCGGGTAACTTTTTCTACCATTACTTCTCAACATCCTCCTTGCATTTGTTCTTTATTTTATTTGGTCAGATTTATGTATACTTAAAGGGTGGCCATTGCTTGGAAAAACTGAGAACTAGGCTTGTATTTTGAGCATCGGCAAAACCCCCGCGAAAAGTGCTTTAATGTTGTCATCTATCTGGAATTTAAAAGTATTAAAAGCCTTTATTCGAAGGTGTGACCAAACTTAATTATGGTATGAATTTTTCTAAACTTAATTAAAATGATAACTATCATGATACAGTTCTCAATTAGTGTATTCCTCTTTCAGGGCTTTTATTCTAGTTGCAGAGCAAATTGCCTGTTTACTTTAATTTTATAACAACATTTTGACTGCTTTTTTCAGGCAGTTTATCAATACGTATGCTTATCTTATTATTGAACAAAGACACTTGAAATTTGGTCTTAGCGCCTTTTAGATTCTTTTATAAGCTTAGTTTCAACATTAACCTGACAAGCTTAACCAATTACATTTTTGCTTATAACACAGGGTTTCATGTTTTTTGTGACCAAGTCAGCAACTTTGAATGATGTCTCAGGTGCACTATCTAAAACTTAAAACCTTTTTTTCCATTTTAGTTGCTGCCTTGTGTTGTGATTTTAAAAGAAACTCAAAATTATATGATGGCGGTTTTTGGGACTCATTGGAATGTTTGATCGTTAGATACCGCTTCATTTTGTTTAAAACCATTGTTTCATTTATTTCATTACTCAGCCGTTCTCCACAAAATATACATATAGAAACTGGCCGGTTACATTCTTCATTACAAGGGAATCAAAAGTTAAATAGCTATCAATATATTGTTATAATTCGAGAGCGTATTCGTAGGTAGCTAAAGTGTTTAAAATAGGCAGCACTTAAGTAAAAATAAAAATAATAGGCAATGTAACCTAAATCAAATTCACTTTGAGCTGTTTTTTTTTTAGCACCACGTCAATTCTGGCTATACACATATGTTGTACTAATTAAGCTAATGTGTTAGGGACTAGGAAGGTAGATTTTAGGGTTAGTTTACTATCTGCATTCGTGTGGAAGAGAGTGAAAAACCATTCAGCAAAAAACTCCTAAGTACACTGTTCTTATATTCAAACCTCGATCTGCCCTTCAATAGCAGTCTTCTGCGAGAGTGATGCTTCGGCCCATTCAACCACTGAAGCTGCTGTTAATCACTGGATACTTTTCTAGAATCTCATTACTAAAGAAATGGGTTATATTTTCATTAAAAATGTTTTTTATAATTTTCAAAGCAGAGTTCTACTTCACACAATGTCAAAGGCCAAAATTTCAAATTTGCAGTTTCCGAATAAGTTGAACCTTTGTCCTTCCAATATATGCTCATTGGAAGCTATTTAACAGGTACTGATTTTCAAACCTTCTTCAAACAAGTATGCTATAACTTACAATTTCTTGAAACAAGAGACTCTTTCACCCAAAAATACCATATGGTAGTGTGTCTGTCTACTGAGATAACAGTCCCCTGGTTTGATTCCTAATATGACAAAAAAAATCATTGGTGAAATGTGGATTTTCCCTTTAACAGTGATGAATTAATGGCCGGGGATGGATATTGTCTCTGTGCTAAACTTAAGTTAGTTTATAAGTTATGTGCTGATATAATCAATCGGTTCAGAAAGTGCACATTAAATACCTAAAATAAATTAAAAATTCCCCCTCCCCTCTTTACAAAAAGATTCCACTGCCATGGAGTGTAGACCATTTGTATACACTACTCTAATGCTTTGGCTATTCTCTACTCGTGGCTGGGAACACATCATTCGTGGACTCATGGTTTTCTGATCCATGCTGTTTCTTAAAATTAAATGTGATAAGAATATATAGTAATTCTTTGTTTGTTTAATCGAACGGGAGGGGTACTATTTATGATGACTCATGGCAAAGTCTCCCTATAGGAGATAGGATTTTTTTAAAGCAATTTCTCATTGAATTACTTATTTAGTGTGTTTATAAAATAATTTATGTTCTGTGATGAATTTGGCAAAACTCGAATAATTAACTAACATTGGGAATCGATTGAAACACGTATCATTAATACTTGCTCAAGTACCTAAATTTGATGCCATGTTCATTACGCCTCTTAAGAGGATATTATATGAAGGCTCAATGCCAGTTCTAAAGTTGCGCAGCCTGCGTGCGAGGCAAGGTGGAGATTAGAGGTAAACGTCAGAGACAATTCATCCAGTATAGAGAAGAAATACTCGGTGAAATGACTATCGCCTAGTCCTCTTTTACTCTCTTTCCACGAGACAACACACAGAAGGAATGTGTTCTTATCTTAGGGAGGACAGCAGTGTAAAGAAAAAAAGAATATTAAAACATCATCACACTCTTTGTTTGCTCTTACGGGTTCTTACAGGCACTGGCCTGGCCGTCTCTATATAACCCAAAGGTTTCGGCTCAAGCGTTGTTCTTTTTCCTCTAAGTAAAGTTGCAATTTTGAAGCGCATAAACAAACATATCTATTTTCAGAAAATAAGCATGCTATAATTTTTACCATTTACTAATCCATCTAGTAAAAGTAATATAACCCTTAGAAAAAAAAGTTAGAGCCATTATTTTGATCAAAGTGTGAGAATCTATATTATACCCCAGTTTCACTATGCACCAACTATATAACATCACAAGTCTAGTTTCATTTGTGCGTGATAACCAATAATTGTATAGTTGTTGTAATAATTGTTGCTAAGAACGCCTGCAAAGTCTGGAATTGATATCTTTTACACTAAGTCGGAAAAAATTGAAAATTATAAAACCTCTCGAAACACTTTTAACAAAACATGAAACATTCGACTCAGTCAAAAACAAAACAAAAATTTAGCTAACAATGATAAAGAAGGATTACAAGAATTTTTCATATTTATTTTTGGATTAAACTACAGATCCACATGGTATTGAGTGATTATAGACAGTCGAGTTGGTTGGAGATTTTGAAAACTGTACTTTAGACCAGAGCAATGCCATCTTATCTCATCCAAATACTAATTTATAATAGGGGCCTACATGTACAAAGTTTATTCAATTAATACAACGTAAAACGTAAAGTTCATGTGATAACAAATACACTTAGAGTTTGTTAGATCATTAGGCTAGACACTGTTAAATATTTTGAAATATATTTTATGTGTGACAACAATACATTTTCCCATAACCTAGTAATTAATAAGGATACCATTTATTTTAGCTTTAACGCTCTTCATGTAGTCCTTTGCATTCACCTTGTCTTCAATGGTTATCAAGTTAGGATTTGAATTTCAACCAAATTTATTTTAGGGAAGTTGGACATTTTTAAGATATCTGGTAGCGCGTGTGCCTACTGATCTAGGGATTACAAGGCTCTAATCTATGTATGGTTGAAAGTTATTATTGGCTAGAGAACTGGGTGAGGTTTGTGCTATAGAATTAGGTTGGTTTTTAGGATAATCAGGATGTTCAGAAAGTGTACGCTAAAAACCTTCAAATAAAAAAAATCTGTCGTGGTAATTTATAAAATATGAATTTTCCATATATCCATTCAATTGCTAGTCCACCTCCCCTTAAAACCTTTCTCATCCTTATGCCATTATAGTAATGATTTAAATGAGTGAAAATTTCTGACATCGCAAAACCTTTTGGTAGGCCCAGATTTGCTGAGCACAGTTGAATCACACTACTGATAATGGTCGAGAATGTCGTGCTGTTTGGGCTGTTTGTTTTATTTTATATTTATAGTTCCGTGTATTACTTCCTTTTAGGGTTATACACATATGTATTGATTGTGATAATTATTTAGGGTTAATGCGTTTTACATAACAACCACCACAATTCACAAGAGTGGACAGAGATGAAAGGAAAGGTTTTAACAAACAGTAAAACAGTGCAAAACACTGAATAGGAATAGTGTGTTCATAGAAGCCGATATAATTGATGTATTTTTGCAGAGAATTTTGGTTAATACAGTTTGTATCCAAATAATATTGTACAAGGCCGTAGTCATGGAGACTTGGGGGTTCAATGTATAGCGCCTTCCCCCCCTCCCCCTGAAATTTATGAACAAAATATATATTGCTTTATTTAGGATTCAAACAATATAAAAATTAAGGTACAAATACAAATTAGAGGGCTGTGTTACCATAAAAAGCACTTCAGCGAGCTTTGGGGGTGTTAGATGTGTTTAATATTTATAATTTGTTCTAGTCATCGGCAATTAGAGAGCTATATTGCCATAAAAACATTTTAGAGAGCTGTTTTATCACTATGAATTTTTTCTATTCTCCACCATTTAGGTGATGTGGCCACCAAGCATTTCTCCCCCCCCCCCCCCCCCTTCTCCCCCACCCTGTAATTATTGGCTGACTACAGCCTTGATATTGTATACATATAGTAAACATTACTCTTCAATCACTGTAGTATGTATAAAAAATACACAATTTATATATATAACATGTCATTGAACAACCTTTTTATTTGAGAGGACTTCACTTTCAACACGCAACAATACAATAATAATACACTGTAAAAATATATATATATACACACACAGGGGTGGATCAAGATAATTTTCATAAAAGGCTCATAATTATAAATAACATAGTTATTTAGAATGCTAGATTTTTGTTTAGAGCCATTTAATAGTTTCTCATTCGTATTTGATCCTGTGTGTTTTAAACCGTGGTCATCCTCAATTTCTTAAAATCAAATAATTTTTATAAACTATTCTAAGTGGCCCTCTTTCAACAGTTTTTTTTGAAAAATAGTTCACTTAAGAAGCTCAGAGCAATTGTCGTCTTGATTTTTTTTTTAATTAGATTCCTTTATAGGCCATTTAAAAAGGGTTTCTCACCTAGAAATGTTTGAAATTTGGATGCCGCTCAAAGCTATTTAGAGTGATCTTCACCTTGATGTTATACAATAATTGATACCTTTAGAAGATAATCTTTGAAGTGGTCTTCCAGCTACCAAATTTTTAAAATTGAATTATTTCAGAAACTAGTCTATTTGGGGTGGTCCTCCCCTAAATATTTTTTAAATTTGGATGGCCTTGGAAGCTATTCAGAGCTTTCCTGCCCTGCCTCTTTCTGCCAGAGATTCCTCTAGTATAGTAGTTATTTGAAGTGGTCCTCCCTGGCATATTTCTGACACTAGGCTTTTAGAAGTGAACAAGGCCCTACATGATCACAGAGAAAACACAAATTAGGGATGACAACTATTTAGAGGTTGCTGCTGCAAATAACATAAAATTTGGTAGGGTTGATGGGTGCAAATATTTATAAACCATTTTAACTAGTATTATTGATATTAGAGCGGAAATTAAGAAAATTATGCGGTCGAAAAATGCATGTTACTACTCGGTCATTAAATTGTTAACATCTCGCCTGTTGCCAAGAAATTAAAACTCATAATATACAAAACAATAGTTTCATCTGTTATTTTTATGGGTGTGAAACGTGTTATTTTATCTTCATGATAAGAAGAAAATTAGTGTATTTGAAAACAAAATACAATAATTAGAGAAATATTTTGTGCAAAGAGTGATGAAGGTAATGGAGATGATTACATAATGATGAGTTATGTACCCTGTAGTTATTACCAGACATTTTTGGGGTTGTCAAACCTTAATCCTAACCTAAGCACAATTATAGTGTAAGTGACCCGCCTCGGCGTAGTTGTGCTAACGCGCTTGTCGTGTTGAGCTCAACCGCCGAGGACGAGGAGATCGAGGTTTGAATCTCGGTCGGGTGAACTGGGGGTGGTTTTTCCTAAATGGTTTTCCACTCTCCCTCCACGCAAATGGGGGTTCACTTCCTCTAATTCAACCTTCCCAATTCCTAATCCATTAGCGTAATTAGTACTTAAAGCGTATAACCCGAACGGGTAGTAAGACGCAGCGCTAAATATTATTTGTATTATTATTATTATTATTATTATTATTATTATTATTATTATTATTATTATTATTATTATTATAGTGTAAGTGAAACTAAGTAATATATATTGTAACAGAAACTTGTTTGTAAAAAGAGCATCACTTTTAAGCAAAGAGTGTTAATTAAATAATTGACTGTTACATAAACATATTAAACATTGAGTATCTTGATTTCCCAAAGAGAATCACCGTCTCCAAGTTATATTATCAGAATGTGTTTATTTTAATTGTTATGCCGCCCCTAAATTGACATTCATTTTTATCCTTTGATTTTAGCTATGTATTTGTAATACTAATGGATCCACTTAAAGATAATCTTTGGTTCTTGTATTCCTTCATTTCTAGACATTTTTCGGCTACCTTTACAAAGTTAAATTTTTACACCCAACACCCGATTTCCCATCACCTGATTTTTAAATTACATATTTTATAGCTATGTAGTTTAGTCCTTTCAAAAACTTGGCAAATTTAAATTTTCTTCCATGCCGAAAATTAAATTTTCTAATAATTTTGGAAAGCTGTCAAATTACTACCCCTTTGCGCCTTCCTTTTCAGTTTCCACACTCCCAAATTTAAGCTTTTAACCACATTGTAAATAGTGTTCTATATAGATTAACATACTATACAATATATGAAAAAATAACTTTAATCATTTTATACTTTGATATTATATGTCTGGAAAAATGTAATTCTGTTCAGGTAAACATGGAAAATACTGGAATTTTACAGAAGAAAATAGTGATAAGCTTGTTAAATGGTTTTGATTAGCATGCTATCTGTATTAAACCAGATAGCAATGTGAATGCAGAATGTTGTTTGTTTCCGCTTCCTTGGATTAAACGGAAACTTTCAAATGCGGAAACGGAATTCAAAATAAGCCTCTACGGAAAATGCCAAAGAAACGGAATTCAAAATAAGCCTCTATAAGGAAAATGTCAAGGAAACTGAATCAAAATAAGCCTCTATACGGAAAATGCCAAAGAAACGGAATTCAAAATAAGCCTCTATAAGGAAAATGTCAAGGAAACTGAATCAAAATAAGGCTCTATACGGAAAATGTCAAGGAAACGGAATCAAAATAAGCCTCTATACGGAAAATGTCAAGGAAACAGAATTAAAATAAGCCTCTATACAGAAAATGTCAAATGTTCCGGTGAGCATCGTTCAGAAAAATGTTTGGCATCCTATACATTCTACAGAATTTTGTTTTCTCTAACTCTTCTATTATATTAAGAGGAGTTGAAATGTTAGGTTTGGTATATTTCTTTTCTCCTTCTTAGTTATTTTGTTACCTTGCTTACAGAATTGTGAACTGTAATTCCCTCTTGATTGTTATCTCTGTTCTTCCCATTTCTGCGCTAATGACATGTCAATCACCTTTGGAATTCAGCTTTTAATGGTACAGCATTACCACCTATATGGTGATTAAATTGTTTCTCCCTTCCAGAAATTTTTCTCAATATGGTCTCTAGGCCTGCATTTTTTACTTTAACCTGGCAGTTGTCATTATGGCTTCAAAGACAAGGGTTGTGCTCGATCTAAACACAAGAGTAAAAGTTATTCATGCGAGTGAGCGAGATAAATTAAGTGCACTATCGTAAATTATTAATGCAATCTTTGCTCGCCAATATGAATTCTGCATCATCCGCTGCTGAGCTTACAAGAACTATCTCGGTTCTAGATGCAGTTATTTGGATAAATCAATCTCTAAAGAAGTTGCTGCCAGAAATTGTGACAAAAGTATTTTCTTTGGCTGAAGTTTCTGCTAGTTTAGAAAATGAGAATGACCAGCAGGACTTACTAAACTGAATGAATGAAGCTGCTTTAAATAACTGCAATGCCGAAGAGTACATCAACATAGACAATAACGTGCAACTGGACCAGACACAATGGATATTGATGCCTTAGTTGAGATTCTTAAAGAAAGTTGGAAAGGAGAAGAGGAGAGGAGCTGGAAGAGGAAAATTATATTGTCAGAAGAAGAAAAGTGTAGCGTGAAGACTTATCAAGATCAAAAGTTTAAAGGAACCTCAGCAATTCGCCCTACAACGGAATGATTCTGATATGCTTAGTTTGATTTCTCATGCTAAAGTATTTGTGGAAAGTCAGGCAGCCAAGAGAGTAAACTGTGTGCATAAAATCCTGCTTGACTACTGGAAAATATAAAGACAAAGTGAATAATGTTTTCCTGTTCAGTATAATGTTTCCATATGTTCATTTATATTGTGATTAATGAGTACAGTATTTTATCTTATGATTTCTATCCCAATTACGTGCACGTCCGTGGTTTAATTCTCATAGTACACCTTCATTAAACGGAAACCTGGCTTTAGCGGAAAAATATCTTGGACCCTTGCTGGTTCGTTTAAGGCAGTTTTCATTGTATTTATCATAGTGTTATATTATAGGGTTTTATTTTGAAGTCGGAGTCTGTACATTTTTATAGGCTCCGACTACACCCAAAATCACTCAGACTCCACAGCCCTGGTTATCAGGGAAGTGCCCTTAAATAAATTCTAGCAAGCTTAAACCAGGCTCATATTAAAGCATTTGTGCTCTTTAATTTGGCATACAGTACAATTATTGTCTAGCTAAAGACATTGATTCTCTGAACAATTTGGCAAGGGTGCCATTTTGGTGGGCTAGGCCAAGATGATCATAATTCCAATAACTTATTTCTCAAAATAATTTTTCCCCGTATATAATTATTTTATTATGTTTTTGAAAACGATTTAAAGAAATATTTAGGCCCTATACTTCATAGTTTTGTGAAACTGTTTTCCCAGTATTATTTTTGGCCCTCCATGGGATTATAAGTTTAATTAAAACCATAGCTATACACAGATGTCTATGGCACTACTCTCTCATTTGATTAGACTGCCGATGGTAGGGGAGGGTGAGGAGGAGGGATCAAAGTTCCAATATCAGTCGGGTGTAGGGCC
Source organism: Timema cristinae (assembly GCA_039000515.1). Taxonomy (NCBI): domain Eukaryota; kingdom Metazoa; phylum Arthropoda; class Insecta; order Phasmatodea; family Timematidae; genus Timema; species Timema cristinae. The sequence continues at coordinate 30,954,742 of JBCFYV010000001.1, read as the reverse complement.
TACGAGTGTGGTTTTTCCAAAATGGTTTTCCACTCTCTCGTCACACAAATATGAGTATATACTTCCTCTTAACATAATCTTCCTTGGTACTAAAACTACTACCTTAATTAGTGCATAAACAGATAATCCAAACAGGTAGTAAGACGTGGTGATAAAAAGATACTTGCAGGTTTTTACTAAAAATAACTTGCTATGCACAATATCAGCATAGTGTTGATTGGTTGATTTGCATTATAATGTATAAATCCATGTTTTGAAATAAGGAGGCATAGACATTAATGTTTTCCATCTTATGATCTCGAGAGTTTTCAAACCATCCTTTCTCATACTTGGAGTAAATATTTGTATTAAATCATAAATATAACTTAGATACAACACCAATTATAATGGCTGACCTTTTGTGTGTTTCAGATATACATTGAGTCTCTAAGTGCTAACCATGTGACCACTTTAAAAGGCCAACCTATTGGGAATTTGGAGAAGGTTCTTTCCCATGGCGACACGTTCTGTGTAGGTGAACGGTTGTTCCGCTGGGAGTACCTTACTAATTCACCCTTCTACAATTGTCCAGCTAAAGACATTGATTCTTTGACAAATCTGGCAAAGGCGCCATTTTACAATAACTCTACTACTTCAAACAAGAACAAAAAAGGTAGGCTAGGCCTAATTCATGATTACTAAATTATTTGGATTATATTCAAGCATCATTATTTAATTTTACACATGAGAAATAATACAGTTTATTCAATTTCGAAACACTACAAAATTCATAGAACTACACAATAATAGACTAGGATTGATATCTCTCCATAATTTTTTCTACTACTTTAGGAAATACACCAATTTTAACTCTGTGTTTTGTTGTATGTCCAGGCAAGAACAGACAAAGTAGTTTCCAGATAATCAACCCCAATAATTTCACTGATGTCAATATGAAAGAAAGTCCATCCAAACGCTTGGTGGCGATTGTCACACCTCAAAGGAGATCTCTCGCCGAAGATGTAAGTTATTCTAAAGTTTGAATCTTTTTAGGATATCTAGAAAATCGGTAATATTTACTTAGCAGGAGCAGACGTTTGAATACAGTGAAACTACCATTTATAAAAGAACGAGATTTATTATTTCCCCTCGGTGACCTGGTGGTCTAGAGTTAAGGTGTCAGACTTCTGTGCTGAGAATCCAGGGTTCAATCCTCGGTCCCAGCACAGATTTCTCTGTTTACCAAACCCTTCCTTCACCTCTGACAAGACGTGTATTAATCACAACTTGTGAATGTGTGGCATGCCAGACCTCCACCGTGGTTCGGATTCCACGTTAAACTGTAGGTCCTCCATTTCATCTCACAATCACCATACCATTACACATTAGTGTATGTTCTTATAACCCGAACGAGTAGTAAGATGTGGTGGTAATAAAAAATAATAATAACAATATTTCCTGTCGGTTTTTTTCTTTTGAGTAATTAAGAAATACAAAATTTCGTCATGAAATAATAAGTGGTGTCTTTAAGGTCTATTAAAGCATTTTAATAACTTTAGACAGGCTTTGAGGCCATGATCTAATCAACATACTTCTTACAACTCTTTGTTAAGAATATATTAAATACCTGATATCTTTTAAAGTATAAATGTTAGTAATGCTCTAGTGGTAAGCCAAACTAAACTGTCAAATTGAAAGAAAGAAAGTTGATGACATTAAAAAAGGAAATTGTAGGACAAACAAGTGTGAGAAATCAAATTGTCACAGTAAAATGTATTCTAAATAACTATACATGTGTATGTCAAGAAAAAAAGTTAACACATTACACACCGGCATAGAATTACATGGTGAACTGTCAGATACCGGCCAAATCTATGATATTTTGAATTTTTGCTTTGAGAATACTTTTGACATATAATACTTTTTTTGTATGTTTATTAGTTTCATTTATGATCTTTCAGATTTTGTATGGCCTTTATTTTGTTTTATAAAAGAAAATTTAAAAAAGATATACTTTGTGTGGTAGTTTTTTGTACATAAAACTTTTTTTATCAAATATATTAGACACAAAAAAATTAGTACACACTGTTTTACAAAAGCTAGAAAAAAGTATCATAATTGAAATACAAATTAAATACAAAATATATATTTAGACCTAACAATAATCTGGATTAGTGTGGTGTTTGAAACCAAAATAATTGTGCACCCACAATGCTACATTGCAGTTAATCTTCACAAAACCATCTAGTGCTGCCACTTAGTTTTTTTTTTATGAATTAAGACAGTCTTAAGAAACATTTACAGAATAGCATACCTGAACGTATCTCGGGCCATTGCGTATGTAAATATCTAAAAGAGGACCCGAGTGTAGCTCGGGCATGGTAACAATAGATACTTACACTAGCCCGAGTGTAGCTCGATTATGGTAACAATAGATACTTACACTAGCCCGAGTGTAGCTCGGGCATGGTAACAATAGATACTTACATTAGCCCGAGTGTAGCTCGGTTATGGTAACAATAGATACTTACACTAGCCAGAGTGTAGCTCGGGCATGGTAACAATAGATACTTACACTAGCCCGAGTGTAGCCCGGTTATGGTAACAATAGATACTTACATTAGCCCGAGTGTAGCTTGGGCATGGTAACAATAGATACTTACATTAGCCAAAGTGTAGCTCGGTTATGATAACAATAGATACTTACATTAGCCCGAGTGTAGCTCGGTTATGGTAACAATAGATACTTACATTAGCCCGAGTGTAGCTCGGTTATGGTAACAATAGATACTTACACTAGCCCGAGTGTAGCTCGTTTATGGTAACAATAGATATGCTAGCTCAAGCATAGCTCGGGCATGGTAACAATAGATACTTACATTAGCCCGAGTGTAGCTCGGTTATGGTAACAATAGATACTTACACTAGTCCGAGTGTAGCTCAGGCATGGTAACAATAGATACTTACATTAGCCCGAGTGTAGCTCGATTATGGTAACAATAGATATGCTAGCCCAAGCATAGCTCGGGCATGGTAACAATAGATACTTACATTAGCCCGAGTGTAGCTCGGTTATGGTAACAATAGATACTTACATTAGCCCGAGTGTAGCTCAGTTATGGTAACAATAGATACTTACACTAGTCCGAGTGTAGCTCGGTTATGGTAACAATAGATACTTACATTAGTCCGAGTGTAGCTCGGCATGGTAACAATAGATACTTACATTAGCCCGAGTGTAGCTCGGTTATGGTAACAATAGATACTTACGTTAGCCCGAGTGTAGCTCGGTTATGGTAACAATAGATACTTACACTAGTCCGAGTGTAGCTCGGGCATGGTAACAATAGATACTTACATTAGCCCGAGTGTAGCTCGGTTATGGTAACAATAGGTACTTACACTAGCCCAAGCGTAGCTCCGGTGTGGTGTACAATGTGTTAACTCAAAATAAGGAGTGTGTAAAACTTTGACTCTGTTTCGAAACAAAATCAGCCACAACTTTGCTTCAAAATATAAAATTTCACTCTCTTACAATGCCCATAAAGTGTCTGAAAAACTGGGAAATACTTCTAAAAAAAAAGAATGGAAATTTTGTAACAAGAAAATGGTGACAACTTTGCTTCTATTTCTATAACATGTTGTTAATCATCATTTATATAGTCCAACACCTTAATTCAATTGATAGCATGTCTGACTGCTGAACTAAGGATTCTGGGTTCGATTCCTGGCATGGCCAAAAAATGTATAATTGGTGTAATGTGGATGACCCCTTTCACTGTGATGAAATAATGGCTGGGGACTGGATGTTATGTTCTAGATTTAAGTTAATTTATAAGTCTTGCGCCAATACAATCGGTCATTTCAGAAAGTTCACTTTAAATATAGAAATAATTGAAAATAATTATTTATTTCAGAGTACCAGTACATCTCCAACACCATCTGCCACATTGGATTCTACTTCTGTAAGTTGTTTAATCCTCACTATTAGTATCCTTACATAATTTTGTTTTATCTGCTCTTATAGGATAAAGTGTTTGGCAAAGTGAGCCTTGGCAATATTTATTAAAACTAATTTAATATCTAAAGGGCTGCCACCCGTCTGGAAAACTGAATTTGGTTTAACCTGGAAAAATCAGGGAAATGTCAAGGAATTTCTCATATTTTTGAAAGTGTTAAACTCTTGCTAACAACCTATTATTACATTAAATGTTTTTCTGCTTAATAATTTATTAAAATTGCTATCATAATTTGTGAACTTCACGGTGAAGTCTATTACTATATTGTGGCACTATGTAATCCAAAAACATTAACATATGCGCTGTGGTCACTGTTCTAGTTGTGAGAAAGCATCTGCACAGTCTTCAATATGACACATAATATGCATGCGGGTATTTGATCTTTGGTATACTTGGTTCCAAAATAGTGACATTTTTTCTATATCATTTTTAACTTAATTTAAAAGAAAAATGTTCTAACCAATTATTATGTTACAGCGTTAAAGCAAATTTATTTATTTAACACATCAAAAGCGCTACAAATCTGCTTTTTTTAAAAAAAAAAAAAAAAAGTTTAGCTACCCATTGCGCATGCTCAAATACAGATTTCTTTGAGTGTTTCTTAATTATAAAATGACATGCGTACAGTATTTGTTTTGGAGTCCAAAGCGTTGCCTCTCAACCACCCATTATTTACAACTAGAAATAAAATGTTTTGGGTAAATGTGTGAAAAGCATTGTATCCATACTTAAGAAAAAAGCTTTAAATAAGTAAAAAAAAATTTGTTCATGATGGGCCCAGACCCTAAAGTTTTTTCTCTTTAGTAAACGTGGTTAGCATTAATTTTGTAGTTGGGGCAAAGACTCCTTGTATTGCATGTAATTACAGTAAGGTTAAGGTTTGTTAAGTGCACTTGGGTGGCTTACCCATTCTCTCCATGCTAATGTGTGTGCATCTATTCTAAGCTACCTTCTTATTTCTGCCACATTATATTGCGTTGTTGGAACTATTATATTTTTGTTGGAAATGTCAGGGAATTTCAATGTTATAAATTAGTGGCAACTCTGTACTAACACTTTCAACAATTTCAAACATTGCAAAATTATAGATCTATATTGGATCCTTTGTCACTGCTAGGCATTAGACTTATTACCAGAGCTACTTTTTCTTGGATTTTCAGGTTAGCTCAGACCACTATGTAAATATATTTCACAGTAAAGATATTAAAAGCTCACATTTTGTTTCAATGAGTGTGTGTAGAAAACTATCAATTTTGCATATAGGTTTATCAGCTAAGTCTTCAAACATTGTAATACTTTACTTATTTCTATATAACTGAATTCAAGAGGTTTTGTTTTCCTTATACAAGCATTAAAAAAAAAAAAGACACCCTTTTCTTAGATCTTAGACTAATAAGAGATCTTAAACCTGTTAAAAGTAACAATACTCTTATTTCAAGTTGTCAGATCAACATACTCGTTGTTTTGAGTAACATGAGATGCGCGTTAGTTGTCCTGTGATACACAGATCTTGACACCGCTGATAACTAGGTAAATCTCTTCACTCTTTAAGGTACAAATACAAAATATTACACAGAAGAAGCTACAGGAAAGGAAAGAGAAATAAAATAAAAGATTCTTAAAACAGCCATTACCACTTTCGGTGGCAAATGGCTAGTTCACTTTTGCAATAGACTGGGCTGTCGATAAAGGGGAGATAAGAGATTTGAATTCCGTTTGTGTGTCCCTTACAGAGGTTTTATTCCCTAACATGACTTTTAACTACTAATCCGACACCTTAGCTCAGTCGGTACCATGTCTGGCTACTGATTCCCTGCATTTTCGAAAAATTTATTGGTGAAATGTGGGTTTATTCTTCCACAGTGATAAATTAACGGCCGTGGAATGGCTGTTGTGCCTGTCCTAATCTTAAGTTGGGTTATAAGGCACATGATGCCGACACAGGTCTAGTAAGTCGCTAGTAGAAAATATATGACGTTCAGAATAAAATACTGACCCGGACCTTAGGCTGGAAACAGTAATGGATGTAAAAAAAAATCATGATACAAGGCAATTTTTACTCACAAGGTGTTTGGGTGAATGATGTTAGCCTACATTATAATAGATGGAAATTGATAAGTAGAAAAATAAATGTAGCTAATAATTCCTATCTGAAGAAAGAGGATCAGTGGTGAGAAGAATACAACGTACAATTTATTCTCATTTATAAAGAAATGAAGACATCTTCCTTTCTTTTTAAATAAGACTAAATTAATGAATGTAAATTTAAACAAGAAACCCTACCTAGGTGAACACAAAAAAAGGGGATGAGGGGCAATTTAATTTATTTACTATGGCAGAAAACGTCATACACATTACAATACAAATAAAGTTTAAAATATCTCAGTTTATTACCTTTATAAAACATAAAACGAGACAAAACCATTTAGAACACACACATCTACTCCATTTAATTCAATTAAACATTGAAATGAGGATAGAAGGTCAAGGCCTACACACTTAACCAAAAAACTATAGGCCTCCAAGTTCACAACTAAACACAATAAAACACATAATTATATAATTTTTGGGGTACATCAATTCCTTTCTTCAGCATAGAGTAAAACTCAGACTGGACTAAGGTAGCATGCATGGCTAGAGGTAAGTCATGGTTACTTAGATACTGTTGTTGCCTGTTTCTTTATTCACAAAAAAAAATGTATGCTTAGATTCTGCAGTTGCCTGTTCAAACTTGTGTATTTGCTCTTGGTAGATCGATAGAATGTTGTAATTATAATATATTTGACTATATTATCTGTTAATATTTTTATATAAAAATTATTGACTAATGTGAATAGGCCTGCTTGGAAAAAAAAGGAGAGAAGGTTATCTAAGGTTGAGGACAAACGAATGAATGATCATTGATTTGACCCCAACCACAATGAGCCTGACAAACGAGTAGCACTTCATGCCCAAACACATAATTCAAATTTTGTCTCACGCTATAGTGCTAAAGTTATTCGAACCCTCCCCAATAATTGCAATGCTTCGTAGGTGGGAATTTGCCATTTTTTAAACTTGATTCTAAATAATGCTATTCATTCACCTTTACAGGAACAACTTATAGATGCATTTCATGTTTTAAGCTACTTATGCTTATGGACTGGAATGTTACAAAGGATATGAAGCCCTCAGGTCTTGTTTTTATTAGAGTAGATTCAAACACACACCACTAAATAAAATAAAACAAATTGATGTATAAGTTTAATTGTTTAGTTACTAAATTTAAAGTCCAATAATTTAATGCATGGAATGTTTTTCTAAAAGGGATATGCTTTCATATAATTACCAAAAAAAAACTTACTCTTTAGGCCATTATTTTGCCATGGTACAACTGCAAATAGAATGCAAATTCACATACAATACAATACATTTTATAGAGGGAGAAAAGGTAAAAATATATTTTTTTATCTGAAAATTCCTGCAAGTGTTACCAACTTTTGTTGGAGACATCATGCATAGTGGGTAATTAATGAGTTGTTTATTATTATTATTATTATTATTATTATTATTATTAATAATTAATAGGGTTTGTGCATTTTCTAAAATTGATTTCTCATACTATTATATATGATATTATCAATACTAGACCTGCAAACTTATTTCTAATATATCTCCAAAAGGAAAACCTCTATTCGCTTTATGAGATAATTTTATTATATTTGGAAGAAGGTATAGGAAAGGTGGATAGAGACATATAAAAGAGACAAACATGATATGGCTTTTACAATGAAAAGAAGAACACAGTTCACACTACATGCCTTCATTGACAAAGAGTAATGGTTGCCTCTTAAAGGAAATTGATTGTCACCACCCAATCCACCGACCTAGGTTTCATTCTATCAGAACTTTTTAGGGAGGAGTGTGAAACGCAACGCAACTTCCTAAAAGAGGAAACAAAAAAGACTAGGGCTTTGCGAGTACTCGTATTCCGAGCTTCGAGCAGAGCTTGCCGCTTAAGCTTAAAATCAAGATAGAAAGTTTTGTAGGCTCACCTTTTTTGAGCTTCCACTTGATGTACTTAATAATCTATTTTTAAAACGAATAATAAGAATAGTCTATTTAATTGAGATATCAGCATTTCCACTTATAAATCATTCGGTTACTTAACACATTGTTAAAAATTAGTTTCAATTTTCACATTAATAACATAATAGAACTTTAAAACCACTTTCACTTGGTAAATTTATTCAATTTTTCGTCCATTTTGAATCATACTTGATTGAAGTTGTTTACTTCATGACAAAGCAATGAAAATAAAAAAAACTAAGAAGATTACTAAATAAATGTATGATTCTTTTTACTCTTTTTACCTGGTCTCTATCTAAAATAATAATTTATGTTAAATTAACATAAAACGTACAATCCTATGAATGTGTGCTACACAAAAAATAAGTTCTCAAGTATACTATGAGGTAAAAAAACCTAACAAACCTGACACACTCTTATCACGCCCTCTGAATCCTTGTCTTGATGCGCAGACATTCTTAACATTTTGTTAATATCATAAAAACAGCACAGATTGTTCCAGCAACTAAAACCGACCTATCGAACTGCCAGTGCAGTTACACTCAAAGATGGAAATACTCTCTTTCTCTCCATTTTGACTGAGCTTATTATTAGATGCGGGCTGTTGTGCTAGTCCCCCAGTACAAATTAAACCTGGGGAAAATGTTAGGCTGCACAGTACAGCTTTTGGAAGGATAATTTAGGAGAAAATCCTCGCACTAAATTCAGGCCAATACGGTAATACTATAAAGGGGTCTAATACACTATTTTACTAGTTTGAATATCCAAGTTGCCTACAAATCCGAATTTTCGGAAAAATTACAAACGTATGAGTGAGTAGAATAGTAGAAAATACAAATAGTAACTGAATGCTAACATTCTTTTTTAAAATTTATTCAGTGTAACATTGACACATTCAGTTAAATAATAAATTGATTGGTTTGGGGCCAGGTTGTTAAGTTCATCTTATAATTATAAATAGTTTTTTGAACCCCCTATATGCAAAATAATAGCTATAAATCAAATTTCACTTGAAAAATTGGGGAAATTAGTATTGAAATACCATTCCTGCGTAAGACCTAAAACATTAAATATTGAAAGATAATACAATAAGAATGTTGTTATAGCCGTAGGTGGTTAAATAAATAAATCAATGTGACAGCGAAAATCCATTCAACAAGAAAAACTGCAAACGATTAAGTGAGATTTTATGATAAAAAGTTTGTAATCCCTTTTAAAGTTCCGGAAATCAAACACAGGACCCTTGCTATAATAGGCGAATCCAAAAAAATACAACAAATAAATGGACTGCAAAAGATGAACACTGAAATAATTGTTTAAAAATCGATTTGGAAAATAAAAAAAAACCTGCGTTACTTGAGTGAGCGCTCAAATAGTTTAAATTTACATTAGGCTGATTAAATTTATTTAATTTAAACTTTATCAGCAAGACATTTAAGGTCATACTGAAGAAATATCAAGTGCAGTGTGGCAGAGTTACCACACTAACAAATGTAACATCTGATACTCTATAATTCAGTGTACATGCCTAATGTTTAACCTGTGTCCTTTTATGATGTCTCAATCTCTAATTTATTGAAACGTCTATATTCTTCACTAGCTTTAATTTTAATATCCTTTTCAATTATTATTTTCAGGCTTTGCAAGCGTTTGCATCAGTAAATAGAAAAAAGAGAACGTCTACGTTAGAAAACACTTATCAGGAGAAGTCTCTTTTGAATCTGACTCCCCCTCCTATGGAGTTAACTGTCGCAACTGTTATTGTTGCTACAACGCCAAAGCAAAATTTGCCTACTGCTTCAACTCCACGAAGTCGAAAAAAAAGGTTTTCAAAAGTATCATCAAATAATGAAAAGAAAACATCTTCACCACTTTTGCCTGATTTGAAAGAAACTGCCAATACAGTGTCATCACAGGAAATAAAAACTTTCTCAAGCATTAATTCAGTGGAAACTTCTAAGACACTTTTATCAGTTTCAATGAAAAATACACCACTCTCTGTTTCTAAAACATCTGTGTTAAGGAAGTCACATTTGTTGACAACAGAAGATAACTCTTCTAAAATTTTAGCACCAGCTAGACAGAAGAAAAGGTTGTCAGTTGTATCTTCAAAGATTGTGAAGAAAACACCATCTGCCAAGACATCTCGAATTTCAAAAGGCATGACACCGTCTCCTATTACCAAAGCTAGCCCATTAAGTGTTTCATCTGTGTTGACGCCAAAGGAAAGTTCGCCTACTGTATCCCCACGAGCTAGCTCTAGGAAGAAACTGTTGGCTGTATCTTCAAAGGGTGGAGTAAAAATTCAGGTTCCAAGACATCACAGTTTTCAGCTGTTAAAACTACCCCATCAAGTATGCCACATGTGTCGACAACAAAGAAAGGTTCTTCAACTCTAACACCTGCAAGCTGTAAAGAGAGACCATCATTTGTATCTTCGAAGATTGTGAAGTCAAATTCGTCTTCCAAGACACTGCGAATTTCGAAAGGGAAGTCGCTATCACCAGAAACAAGATTCACCCCATTAATAACACCCCTTGTATGTACACCAAATAAAAGTTCTACTTTATCAACACCAGTTAGTCATAGGAAGAATGTATTAATTGTATCGTCGAAGAAGTCACCACTTTCTAAGCCTAAGATACAACCATTTGTAAATCTTGAATTACAATCTGCAGCATCAAATATGCAGACACCATCAAGAACAAAGAAAATGCTCACAAAGCTAGAAAGCATCAACTTCACCAGTTTCATCAGAATCGGGTGTAAATTCCCAACGCTCAATCGTTACGATTGTTCCATCTCCAAATGAGATGTTGGAAACCTCAGCTTTGGTAATAAATAGCTCGACCGGAAAGAAAAAGGGCTCCTCGGTGATGAAAGCTTTATCTGCTGTTTCAAGAACTAGAAGGTCACTGTTAAAAGCCAAGACACCTCTATCAGAAGTTAAGTTGAGACAAGTATCGTCTAGCAAACAAGGCAGACCTGAGGGCAATATGTCTCTTCTCAAAAAATTAAATACCAGTAGATTAGCTCCCAAGTCTATCAATAAGAACACCTTTATCAAAAGGGAGTGTTTCAAGGATTCCTGTGCCTCCGCATTCAGCATTAAAAACTAGAAGTGTACTCAAATTGAAGGATGTGGATTACAATCTGCAGAAAGAGCAGCAACCAGATTGAAAACCATGGTTTCAACCAAATCTCCAGGTAAGAGTTCATCGTTTTACTTAATACTGTGACTAATGCTAACAATTGAAATGAACGTGTTTATAGTAAGTTAGTTTGTACCCGACACTGAATTAATAACATTTACTAGCTTCGATGATGACAGGAGGCAATTGGGATTCAAATCCCAATCGGGTGTACTGGGTATGGTTTTTCCTGAATGGTTTTCCACTCTACATCCGCACATGGGTACATTTCCTCTAAGTTCAAGCTTCCTCCATCCCTAATACATTAGAATAATTAGTACAAAGGCGTAGAACTCAAATGGGTAGTAAGACAAACCCCATGCACCTAGCTAGGGATTATGGCTGTAGCCTCGGCACACCGATCCCATGGGACATAAATTGAGGAAGTCGAGGCCAAAAAAAAAAACCCTTGTAGACTTCAACACTTATCTTTTCCATTTCAGTTATCTTACACAATCATATTAGTTATGATTAGTACAAAATAATGTTAGTCCTACAATATTTGGTAATTGGAACATTTTAGATTTTACAGTTTAATTTTAATAGAGAGAGCCTTATCTGACAGCTAAATCTTCTGTCAAGTCATATGGTGTTACTTTTGATATATATTATTTATATAATAATAATAAAATAGTAAAGTATATTATGAATTACGGCTCTTCCTAGTAAAATTAGCTGTTCTTTGTAGAACAAAATTTGTCTCAGTATTGTAACTATAAAATTTTGATATTGATTGTGATTAATCTGTACTTTTTTCCATACCCCATAAACAATTCTGCCTGTCCTTGGGTGGACTATTTGAGAAAGGTAGATGACCCGGCGGTCAAGGGGTAAGGTGCCAGACTTTGCACTGAGGGTTCAGGTTTCAATCCTCGTTCCCGGCACAGATTTATCTGATTGCTAAATCCTTCTTTCACCTCTGAAAAGACATGTATAATCACAACTTGTGAATGTGTGGAGTGCCAGGCCTCCACCATGGTTCGGATACCACGTTAAACTGTAAGTCCTCCATTTCATCTCACAATCACCTTACCATTACACATTAATGTAAGTGCGTACAACCCGAACAGGTAGTAAGTCTCAATAATAATAATATTTGAGAAATAATCATGCCGTTCGTTTTCCTGTGGTTCCATGAGTGGACCAGTCACATTGCCACGGCCACAGTTTGAGAACCATTGTTCTAGAGTTAAGGGGAAAAATTCCCAACCATTCTAAACTTTTTTTTTTTTTTTTTTTTTAAGATAAAGTGAAATTGATCTGGGCTCTCTTATTTGTCTTCACATATTTATTTATTTTAATAGGTCTTTACTATAGAAATCTGACTTATTCGTGTGCATTCATCATCGACCCCTCCAGCTTGCTAGGTAGTGTGTTGGGGAACAAGCTCTCTCCAATGCTGTATATCCAGGAACATTTTTCCTTCCATCACTCTTCTCCAGCTCTTTTTTTCTTCTCTACATATTCCTTACTTATCTGGTCCACCCACCTCTCTTTCCATGTATACACATGGCCCAACTATTTTATTATCGTCAACTTATTGTAATTCTTAAATATTTAAAATTTGGATGTTCATGTATTGGTTTTTGTCATTTTTATGTCCAGACAAGAAGAAGATGGCAGCTTTAATGGTCTGTCATGTGAAATCTTCAAGTAAACAAGTTGGAAAAAATCTTCACACTGCAAAGGAGAGTATTGTTTCATCATTGGAGAAGAAGTATTTCAACAGAAATTTGGAAATGGATATAAAATCACCGCCTAGTGCACCGTTGTGTGATGAATCGAGCGCTTCCAGCTCAGGACGTAGTATTGTTGAGTTTGATTCCCATGATATAGTGCATAATACTCTTTCAGACAAAAGAGTCGAATGCAAGCAGAGCACTCCAGTGCGTATGAGTGCGTCTAACTCAGACTTGCAGACTTTAGATGCTATATTTTTGGATGACCAGGATACTTCATTAATTCTTAGTCCTACAAAGTCTTCTCGCACATCAAGAATATTGACTTCGGAAACAGGGCACTCTAAAGTTTCTCCAGCAAAGACTCCTGTTAAGAAGTCAAGGAAATCCTCTTTAAAATCTCAACCAGCCGAGAGTGTATCAACAGTAGAAAAAAGCCATGTTAAAGAATCGAGAAAATTATCAGTTAAATCTCGGTTGTCTGAGGAATTAATAGTATTGGCAAACAATCTGTCTACAGGTTCAAGAAAATCTCTGTCTCTAGAAGTATCACCAGCCAAGAGTTCAGTGAACAGATCAAGAAAATCTAAAGATTCTCTTCCTCGTAAAGAAATATCTCCAATCAAGAGTTCAATCATGCCAAGTGAATCACCTCAAAATAATCTTTTTTACGAAGTATCTCCAGCCAAGAGCCAAAATATATCTAGGAAATTGTCTCGAAAGTCTCACACCTTTGAAGTAACTCCATTGAAGAATCCAAATATATCAGGAAAATGGTCTCAAAATTCTTCCCCCTTTGAATTATTTCCAGTAAAGAGTATAAATATCTCAAGGAAAGCATCTCAAAATTCTTCCCCCTCTGAAATATTTCTGGGAAATAGTCCAAATGTGTCTAGGAAATCATCTCGGAATTCTTCCCCCTTTGAATCATCTCCAGTAAAGAGTCCAAATATATCAAGGAAATCATCTCGGAATTCTTCCCCCTCTGAAATATTTCTGGAAATAGTCCAAATGTATCTAGGAAATCATCTCGGAATTCTTCCCCCTTTGAATCATCTCCAGTAAAGAGTCCAAATATATCAAGGAAATCATCTCGAAATTCTTCCCCCTCTGAAATATTTCTGGGAAATAGTCCAAATGTATCTAGGAAATCATCTCGGAATTCTTCCCCCTTTGAATCATCTCCAGTAAAGAGTCCAAATATATCAAGGAAATCATCTCGAAATTCTTCCCCCTCTGAAATATTTCTGGGAAATAATCCAAATATCTCTAGGAAATCATCTCGGAATTCTTCCCCCTTTGAATCATCTCCAGTAAAGAGTTCAAATATATCAAGGAAATCATCTCGAAATTCTTCCCCCTCTGAAATATTTCTGGGAAATAGTCCAAATGTGTCTAGGAAATCATCTCGGAATTCTTCCCCCTTTGAATCATCTCTAGTAAAGAGTCAAAATATATCAAGGAAATCATCTCTAAATTCTTCCCCCTCTGAAATATTTCTGGGAAATAGTCCAAATGTGTCTAGGAAATCATCTCGGAATTCTTCCCCCTTTGAATCATCTCTAGTAAAGAGTCAAAATATATCAAGGAAATCATCTCTAAATTCTTCCCCCTCTGAAATATTTCTGGGAAATAGTCCAAATGTGTCTAGGAAATCATCTCGGAATTCTTCCCCCTTTGAATCATCTCTAGTAAAGAGTCAAAATATATCAAGGAAATCATCTCGAAATTCTTCCCCCTCTGAAATATTTCTGGGAAATAGTCCAAATGTGTCTAGGAAATCATCTCGGAATTCTTCCCCCTTTGAATCATCTCTAGTAAAGAGTCAAAATATATCAAGGAAATCATCTCGAAATTCTTCCCCCTCTGAAATATTTCTGGAAATAGTCCAAATGTGTCTAGGAAATCATCTCGGAATTCTTCCCCCTTTGAATCATCTCTAGTAAAGAGTCAAAATATATCAAGAAAATCACCTAAAGAAGAAGAAAATTCACCAACCACGAGTTTAGACAAATCGAGGACATCATCTTTAACATCCCAGTCTTTTGGAGATGAATCACTGGTAAATAGTCCATCTAAAAACAAGAAAATGAAAAAATCATCTCTCAAAACTCAATCTTATAAAGATATATTACCTGCAGAGAATCCAATAAGGAAATCAATAAGATCATCGAGCAAGTCTTGTATTTCTGGGAAAGTATCAGGGGTAGTAAAAAGTACAAGAAAATCTTTGTCAGAATTGCAATCTCCTAAAGTGCAACCAGGAAAAATTCCTTTATGGAAATCTGCAAGATCATCTCGCATTGTGCACGCCAATGATAAACTGTATCCAACTGATGGTCTAGTAAACGAAGAATCTGTAAAAACACTGGTTAAACCACATAGACTTAGTGCTCAGGCATCTCTAGGAGTTTCTGACATTCTCATAACTGAAAGTCCAATCAAACGTCTAAGGATGTCAACTCGTAAATCAGAAGCATTATTTGCCAACAGTCCAAATGAAGTTAGGTCTTCGGGTGTATCACAAATGGGTGAAATTTCACAAGCAAACACTCCGATCGACAAAAGATCGCAGTCATATAAAGAACCAGCACACATATCATTATCTCCTGAACCGACTTCATGCATCGACCTACCAGCTGGCAAATTAAACACCCCTCTGTCTGTTCAAAGTTTATCACCTATGCCATCTTCAATTTTGAAATCTGGGAAAGGGAAAAGAAGAACCTTAGTATCTCCTGTAGTTAGGTTCATTTCTTCCATTGAGAAACAAGATGACGCTTGTCTAGAATCAGAATTGTTGAGTATTGAAGAAGATGAAGCCTTAACCCAAAGCTATTACAGCCCATCAGATTCAATAATAAGTATGAGCTCACATAAGAAAAAATCCAGCATTGCACCAGAAGAACCTGGTAGATTTGGTTCAAAGAAACGCAAGCTCAGTTGGAAAGATGAAGTACTAAACAGTTCTGCAAAGAAAACTAGGTACAGTATTAAAACTAATGAAAGTGCAGTATCACCATTGTCAAATTCGTC
Source organism: Timema cristinae (assembly GCA_039000515.1). Taxonomy (NCBI): domain Eukaryota; kingdom Metazoa; phylum Arthropoda; class Insecta; order Phasmatodea; family Timematidae; genus Timema; species Timema cristinae. The sequence continues at coordinate 30,938,770 of JBCFYV010000001.1, read as the reverse complement.
ATTTGATTTTGGTGATTTTAAAACTCCTCGTATTTCACTAAGAAAGATTGCTTCGCCTTTGTCTGCAGCAAATTCTAGCAAAAGCAATAACAAAAGTCTCATTTTGGCAGACTCCTCTGATATACAAATTTCATCAACAGATGATGGTGATGGAAGCCAACAAAGCTTTAACTCCATGCCATCGCTAAACTTTTCTGTTAGCTCATTTGATGCCAATGTAACCTCGTTTAATTTTGATGCTGTGAAAACCCCCACAGTACCAACAGAAGTGTTTGTTTCATCTTTTTCAAATTCTTCCTTCTCTAGCACCAACAGTGTAAGAGCAATTCGAAAACGAGCACCTCTTACCAGATATTTAACAGATCTCCAGAGTGCAGAGGAAATACTTGATACATCACCTAAGAACAATCTGTCAAATGCCTGTGATCTAAGCATTATGATGGGTGTAAGGGGTATTCATAAATTAATCAAGTCACCTTCCACTCTTGAATCTCCTCGAAATGATTTAACTGATGTGAGGGGTACTAGAAATCTAAGAAAGGTGCATAAGACTCCTAAATCTCCATTGAATGATTTAACAGATGTGAGAGGTGTTAGAAATTTAATGGAAACACCTAAGACACCTAAACCCCCATTGAATGATTTAACAGATGTGAGAGGTGTTAGAAAACTAATGAAAACACCTAAGACACCTAAATCCCCGTTGAATGATTTAACAGATGTGAGAGGTGTTAGAAAACTAATGAAAACACCTAAGACTCCTAAATCTCCATTGAATGATTTAACAGATGTGAGAGGTGTTAGAAAACTAATGAAAACACCTACTACGCCTAAATCCCCATTGAATGATTTAACAGATGTGAGAGGTGTTAGAAAACTATGAAAACACCTACTACGCCTAAATCCCCATTGAATGATTTAACAGATGTGAGAGGTGTTAGAAAACTAATGAAAACACCAAAACTACCTAAATCCCCATTGAATGATTTAACTGATGTGAGAGGTGTTAGAAAACTAATGAAAACGCCTAAGACACCTAAATCCCCATTGAATGATTTAACGATGTGAGAGGTTGTTAGCAAAAACTAATGAAAACAATCTAAGAACACCTAAATCTCCATTGAATGATTTAACCGATGTTACAGGTGTCGAAAGATTGATGAAAATGCCACACACATCTAAATCTCCTTTGAATGATCTGACTGATGCTCCTGGTTCGAAAAATGTGTTTCAGTCATCAAAATCACCTTTTACCAGTTACATCAATGTGGAACGTTTGGATTTATTGTTTGCATCTCCATCTACATCTTCTATTGAAATTACTGAACAAGAGCTATTGACCCTAAAGTAGCCTTCTTGAAAAAAGTTGATCTGGTTGAAGGCACTGGTACTCCCTCACCTAAAAGAGCAACACGAACTCGTCGAGCAGCAGTGATTTCTGAAGACAACTCTGATCTTCCCACACCAACCAAACGCAGCAGAAGACTTGCCATCAAGATAGAACAATCTGTTGTAACATCAGATATTCCTAAACAAAGAAACATGCTGGTCATAACCAAAAATGTTGTTTTGCCAACTGATGAAAGTTTGCCACAAGGTCCTGAGAAATCCAAACCTCAGAAAAAAGGAAAACCTTCAAGAAAAAATATGCCAGCAGCTGCCACAAAAACCAAGGAGGAAATTAAACTTGAATTGCCTTCACCTGTTAAGGATTTAATTGGCCCAGAAGTTTTACCAAGACGAAGAGGCCATTTGGCCAACGCTAGTGATTCATTGCCAAATGAAAGTTCTTCTGGTACGACTCAAGTCCCAAAACAATCTAAAAAGTCTCAAGAGGAAAGTTAAGAAATGATCAAGAAAGTACTTTTAAACACAAAGAAGACATAAAGATTTGCCTTCAACAAGTGCAGAGAAAAATGGAAGCGAATCAGAGTGCGTCTCAACTTTGTATCCAAAAAAAGATAGTAAGAAACTGCAAAAACTCAAGCATGAACCGAAAGTTGATAATTCAATTGACATAACTGAAGGAACAATTATTCCTTCACAGAAACTGCTAACACTCCTCCAACAAGACGTGGAAAAAAAGCTTTAGGCAGACAAAGAGAAATTGATGCTGCTGTCGACAAATCAGAGAATGTTAAACAACCTCCAATCAAAACACGCTCTCTTCGCAGTAAAGTCTCTAAAGAAGAAAACTCAGCTGGTTTGCACGAGAAAATTGAGAAACAAAATAAAGCTTTATTGGAAACTAAAGCTAGTATTATTGAAACCGCTATTAAATCAGAGGAACTGCCTGGAACTACTCATGGAGAGAAAAGGAGGGTTCACTTTGTCACAAACTCATCAGAGGGTAGCTTGCCTGCAAGATCCACCAGGCGGGGCCGTGTCCCCAAACAGAATCCTACAGATAATACTTCAAGTAGAAGAAATAGTCCTGATAATTCTGTTGATGCTGATACAACTCCTCCCAAACGTTCTAGAAGGGCCAAGAATAGTTCTGACTCTGAAGAAAGGTAAGTGAAAGCAATATCCTTACCAGATGTAGGAAACTAAAGGTTTGCCTTTGCCAGAAATGCAATGAACAGTTTTGCAATAGCTAAACCCAAATTATTGTTAAAGGAAGGAATGTTTTGTCATTAGTGTGGTGGTCAAAGAAACCAAGTCTCGTTGCGGAAAGCAACACACTGTTTTTGTACAGGAAAATCAAGAGACAAGGTTAGATGTATTATCATTTCATTACCTGCCTCGGTGGTTGACTGTTCCAAGGTAATATACTGGACTGCCGATGATGGGGAATCGAAGTTCAAATCCTTTTAAGGTGTGCTGAGTTTGTGGTCCCCCCCCCCCCCCCATGTGAATGCGGGTACACTCTTCTAAATGAACCCCAACACTTAAGTGTGATTCGTTTATATGCATATAACCCAAACAAGTTGTGAGACGCTGTGACAAAAAATTATATACTATTTCATTCAATTTTATTTTAATTTATGCTTATTTATGAAATATATAAAACTAAATCCAATTTCTAGTGAATATTAAACCGCCTCAATCCACTTATTGCTAAGTTGAATAACAGCTCGTATCAATGTTTCTCATGTTATTTTAATTACAGGTTGAAAGAACCACCCAAGCCTAAAGGACAACTTAAAGAGGCCACAAATTTGAAGAAGACGGTTGTTCTAGAAAGGTATGTAGCCTTCTTTACTTTTAACTAGAGATGTCCCACTCACATATTCTAATCATCGAATCCTGACAAGTATTCAAGATTTGAGGATTCGTGTTTTACTGGATTTGATGTTTGAATCTTTCACCTCATAAACAAAGCATAATATTTTTAATTCCAAAATTACTTAGTTAGGCCTACTTGAAAAGCACAACTTAATCCCTAATTTTTATTTGTTGGACAAAAGAGATTAGCATGAATAAAATCATTTAAAAAAAATAATAAATGTTAGGTGTGGAAAATATTACGTGCCTAATATCCTACCTCACTTGTGGAAAACTTGACTTAACCGTTTTGGCACATGCTCACTTCTAAAACTTTCACCTCGCGAACAATCTTGTAAATATTTTATTGAACACATTAAAACTTTTCAAAAACTAAAATTCAAAACTAGAATGCAGGGTTTTACGGTCCTTGAAAGACCTGGAATTTAAAGTGTGTCTGTTCAAGGCCTGGAAAAGTTCTTACATTACTCTGGGGACAGCAGATAATAAGCTCCTTAACTGGACAGGAAACTCTAAAGGCCGAAATTATTTGGGCCTTGAAAGTCATTAGTCAGCAGTCATTATTCATACAGATCATGTGAAGATATCAGACTTTTTTTTTTATGTTTTTCGACAGTGGAATTGCAAAAAGTTTTTCATTGGGCTGTGCAAATATATGTTGTTTTGGAATTGCTCTTTATTTTCAGTCTACACTCATGGAGAAGCTTAAGAAACAAGATTCATTTGTTTTGTTATTCAAACTAGAAAGCTTGCAGGAGAAGCAGTTAGATTACCATTCGTCACTGGGAAGCAGATAAAGTGCAGTTTTGTTACATCCATTCAGATTTTCTGGGCCATGCTACTGCAGAAGATATGTTCACTTCCTTTGAAAAGTTGATTTCTGAAATTGGTCTTCCGAAACAGTCTTTACTGCAACCCAAAACAGTCTGTACTGCAACTATCCTTGGATGGTCCAAATGTAATTTGGAAATTTTATGACCTGGTGTGTGATCAATTGAGAGACACAAACATGGCAGTAATTCATACCGGCAGTTGTGGGCTTCATATCATTCATGGCTCATTATCATCAACCTGGGATGTGGAGCGAGTTTTATCTAGCCTCTATTACTTATTTAAGGACACACCAGCGAGAAGAAAAGATTACATGAAAGTAAATAATTGCAAATTAAGTAGAACCTTTTTTGACAATTTTCTAACTGATACGCCAATGCTTCCATTTCTGGAAATAGACATGTTGAAATACTTAGAAACTTAATGGAGATATTCATTAAAGAAGATGAAATAAATAAAGCAACTTCCAGTAACAAACTGGAAAAGTTTGAAGTAGGGAAAAAAGAAAACCATTTGCCAGTGACCAAAATAAACTTGGGATTCGCTGCAGAAAACAGAGTCAAGAATTTGCTCCACAAAAAAATTGTTAAAGAAAATCTTGCATAAGTGCCCTTTACAGTACTCAATTGTGAGAAACCTTAGTTGTATGGATCCTCGATATATGAATGTGGATACTAACTGTGCAACCAAGTTTGTGTCAGTGCTTGAGATACTAGTAGAGGCCAAAAGACTTCAGGAAACTGAATGTGATGCATTAATTTCATCATATAAAGAATTTATTTCAGAGTTTGGCTTTTCTTCTAATTTCAAAATTTTAAGCCTGGGACAAACTGTTTGGAGTCACTATTATGTGCTTGTGCAAAGCCTTGAACAAAATATGATAAATTTTGGTGTGTGATGAAAATGGTATTTATGGTCACATGGTCAAGCAGCAGTTGAGAGAGGTTTTTCTGTAAACAAGCAAATAAAAGTGGAAAATACGCAACAGCGCACACTCATTGCACAGCGAATAATTTGTCAACAAATTGCATCAGTTGATGGTGTTACTAATATTGAAATCATCAAAGACATGGTTATCTCAGTTGTTGATGCATGACAAAAGTGGCAAAGTTATTTGGAGGCGAATCGAAGAGGGAAAGAAACTGCACAAAATAATTCACAGAAGAAATAGATGAATTCAAAGCAAAAAAAAAAAAAAAAAAGCTTCAGGCTGATGTAGACACATTTACCAAATCTGCTGATAGAATGTCAGAGCAAGTAGAAACAACAGGAAATCTAACATTTGTGTTGAAGTCTAACAGTTTCAGAAGAACAGCAAGATAAAAAACTGCTCCATTGGCTGACATTAACAAGCAGCTATCTGATAGGTTAAATGATATAAAAACATTTAAATGTTATTTGGGCCGATATTTTTTCGTTTAAACCATTTGTTACTCGTTCTGCTGATTCTAGGACCTATAAAAAACTGGTATTTTAAATATTGTAAGTACAAACATTCATGCTTAGTTTAGACTCCTGTATATAAAATACCGTAAATGAAAAGCATGTGCCAGCAGAAAACTTTTTTAAATTATGAAATCCATGTCATCTTGTGTAATACTAAATATAGAATGACTGCACTAACCAATAAACCAAGGAGAGTGAAGTAAGTGACAACAAAGTTAGATTTCTATTTTATATTCTTATCTACTCATTAAATTTGGTGAAAAGTATTTGTTTCCCATCTATTAAAAATTTGGTACGTTTATAATTTCTTTTATTGACGTGTTTAGCTTTTGGCAGTATGAGCAATAACAGTTTTGGTCCTTGAAAAGTCCTTAGATTTATGTTTCATAATATGTGTATAAGAACCCTGGATTAGTGATGGGCACAATCGAATAACTCAATTGTGTTGTGTAATCAGTTGTCCTTGATTCTTCCGGGATAACTTGAGTAAGTTTACTTGGACCTTGTTATGTTTGGTTTTTTTACCAGTTAAATTAAAATCAACCTTATTGGCTGGGCGTTTACCATGCTATATCCATTTAACAGGCATATTCACTTAAAGCTAATTTTTCACCAACTATTGGTTTCCTCAGCTATGCAAAATTGACTTTTTATGGTTTAAATGTTGGACATACATTTTCAATACAAAATACTCGCAGATGTAAAATACACAATCGAAAAGCATACTAAGCATATCACATTTCTGATTCTTTTTAAAAGTAATTGATGTTTTTTACTCGCAACTCGGTAGTCTTATTTCCACAATCACATATAACGAAACTAATTATTGTATTTCTTAATTATTTTATTGATTATATTTTCTTTTCACCTTAGTAAAATATGATTATTTATAAATTGAAACTAATTAGAGTAGGTTACAAAATAGGAAGAAAGAAAACTTTTTTCACTTTTAAAAAGGTACAATCATTATTAATTTCTTTAACATGAATATATAAATAAAAGTTTATTTTATCAAAAAGAGAACAAAGCAAGTTTTTTTGACACTTCTTAAAACACATACTATCATATTGACTGCACATGCAACATGAAACCGTGAAAATAAGAGGGTGGAGGTCACAGTCAGTGTCGATTACCTACTATAGGAAGAGATTATGGACATGTTATTAGTATCGAATTCCATTGCAAGACTCCTGAGTAATGTTGTCCAACCAATTGCAACGAGATTCAAGTAGATTATTTTCTAAAAATTACTTGAGTAACTTTACTCGATTACTCAATTCTTTTTTTTTTTTTTAAAAAGCTAGTAATTAACTTGATTCTTAGAATTACTCGCTTGTGTCCATCACTAGTGTATATAAATTGTTTCTAAAGAGATAGTCATACACTTTCACATCAATAATAGTTACTTATATTTACAATTTTATTATTTTGTACGAACACAATTGATTTAATGATTTTAGTAGAGGCAACTAAATTAGGGTTTTTAGACGACAATTCTGTTTTCCATATTTTATTAACTCATTTACATAGAAAGTACAATCTGTGAACACAACGGTGGACAGTCAAAAACAGTTAAATCGTTGCTCGTTACTGTTGAACTTGAACATATTATATTAAGATTAAGTTTAGGTCAAAAATACAAACAATAAAAATGTTCAGTCATCACTCAGGTGTCTCATAATCTTCATCTTGGTTTGAAAGAGTAATTGTGTTAATTAAACCAACATTTTGGCTTTCAACTCCCCCTTCCTTGACTCAGGCCAAATTGATTCTGTTTGATTTTTTACTGCATAGATCTTTGTTAAAGTATTTTAACAAGAAATTTTACTTACATGCCTTTACATTTTCCAACTGATCTCTTAATTTTGATTGGATAAGTCCAAAACTTAAAAAAAATGCGTCCAAGGCTAGCTCTTGCTGCAACAGCTTTCAACAACTATTCACACAAATATAGCCAGCTCTTTTTTAATTTTGCCCAATCAAACTATGCAGCAGATTCTGTAATATTAACCGATTTCCATCAAATGGTACGGTACTGCCTACTAAACAAATAGGGAAAGGGCATACTGGCTGTTGATAGATCCATAACAATTGGGATAAAACTATTACTGATAAAAATATACTCAAAGGTAAGTTATTTTTGTCTTTCGGTCAGATTTCGTCCACAGAATCTATGATCAAACTAGTTCGCCAAGTAGTGTACAGGACCTAATACCATATTATTACATTTTACAAAATATGTTTGTACACTGTGTGGCTGATCTTTTAGGTCATTTTATAATTTATTCCACACTTCAACAGCAACAGAAATTGTGGCATGATCCTTTCGGACTGTTAAATGTTCCCAATATAGGAGTCATCCGATTTGTAAAATCCAAGGCATTTACTGTGATATAACCATTATTTACTATTTTAAATATGTCCTTGTCAATATCAAACTTGTGATCTTGGCATACCTGAACTAAGATTTCTCTGTTGTCAAGGAATGACTTAATGGAATCACTCACTAAATTCCATCTAACCTCTAAAGGTACCACAAGTTTATTACCTTTGGCATCTTTGTACCAAGCAGCTGGTAAATGTTTGTTTCGAAAGTATTTTACTACCCTAATAATAATAATAATAATAATAATAATAATAATAATAGCCTTTATTATAGTGCTGGCCAACAGTCGTAAGACTTATAACAGGCCAGCACTGAGAGTACACAATTACTTTAAAAATACATATATCTACACAAGAAATTAAGATTAACAAAAATGGCTAAATAATGTTATATAATGATTAATAGTTATAAAAAAAGTGATTAATAATGATAATAATAAAAAAATAGCAATAATAACAAATGAACTAAAGAGTGGTTAAAAGCAGTAACAATATGCAAAAATAAATCAGAATATTGTAAAATTTAGATATTATAGATATAATAACAATAATAATAATGTCTTTAACCACTGGAATTTGAACATTTTCAGTCAAAAGATTAAAAAATGAGCTAAACAACCAAATTGAATTATGTCAAAATCACCTTGTTTTTATCTCTTTGCGCATTTTGGTAACTTTCCCACTGTTTTCTGCCACAAGACTTTATTTTTACCCTAAATGAACTTTCACAATTTTTAATGCATTTAACTGCAATCTCTCTCAAATACCCTGCTGTGTGCGAATGACCTGAAGTATCAACAATTTAAACTAAAACAGCTTCTTCATGCTGGGTCATCACTAAACAACATACAAGAGGCTCATTATCCATCTAATGACATTGATACAGTCTGTCCTTGCATTCAACCAAAACAGTGTTGAGTGTTTTATTTCCAATCAGGTGTGGTTCTGGTGGCTCATGAGAAGCATGATTAACTGGAGTGTTTGTAGAGTAAAAATATTTGCCAGAATCTATAAAGGATAATCCCCTTGCTCGCTGCATAAGTTAAAGGGGAATTCCCAATCTGGTTGCGCTGCTTTCCTTCATAGGGGAAATCCCGAATTTATTTTAAAATATGGTGGGTTGAATATAAAAATATCTATAAAAATGTTGTAAGCTCCTTTGATATATATAAATAGATAAATATAGTGACCTGGTGGTCTAGGGGTAAGGTGCCAGACTTCTGTGTTGGGGGTCCAGGGCTCAATCCTCGGTCCTGGCACAGATTTATCTGATTACCAAACCCTTCCTTCACCTCTGACAAGACATCTTGTAAATGTGGAGAATGCCAGGCCTCCACTGTGGTTCGGATCCCACGTTAAACTGTAGGTCCTCCATTTCATTTCACAATCACCCTACCATCACACATTAGTGTAAGTGGTATAACCCGAATGGGTAGTAAGACGTGGTGCTGCTAATAATAATAATAACAATAACAGATAAATATCATATACATCCTCGAACCATGGTAGTTATATCACTATTATGTTTCACTTTCTCTACTACCCTCAAGCCCTGGACTGAGCATTACAAAATTTCTAAATATTTTGCACTATGACCAATTTCTTGGGTAGTTTCCACAAACCTGCTTTGGTGGCCGCATGGCTTAAGGTGTCACTCTTGCATAGACTGGACTACCGGTGACAGATTTTGCTGTTAGAATCCTGGTCTGGTGAACTGAGGGTGTTTTTCCCTTTAAAAAAAATCCCACTCCATACAAATGTGGGTACACTTCCTGAACATTCAATCTATCTTGAACTGACATGACATCACAGGTAGGCTACGTCCTTAATTCATGTTTAAATGATCAAATAGTCAATTTTGTCAATAGATTTTATTTCACATAAGAATTATCAGTTCAAAAATGCTTCGTTGATCTTTAATTATGTTCCTATGACAGTACTATCAATGTGCTAAGTAAAAGTTGGTAAAAACGTGCCAACAAAATTTTGGTGTGTCTAATTTTGTTCAAGATTTGCTTTGTGTTATTTGGTGTTTTGTTCAAATATTTGGCCACATTTCTTAACCACAGGTCTTTAACTTTTTCTGGCGAGAACATCGACTTCTATGTATGGAGATTTCCCCTGATGTATAGAAAATAAGTGTACAACTTGAATGCGTAGTAAGACGCGGTGCTAAAAATATATTTATTTTGTTTTGTCAACACAACAATTTTTCCGTTGTAATTTTAAAGTAAAATATATTGGTCTTGTAGGAGTCGCAAGAAAGCTGAGGTGATTCCGGTGAATGATGAGCCAACTAACTCTCGGAGTAGGCGAAGAGCAGCACAACCAAAGTGAGTTCAATTTTTATACTAATCGCTGAAGGTGTGGTCAAGTGTTGTAAGCATGAGCACTTGCTATAGACCATTTATGGCTTCTTTAGTGCTGCCTGTCAGCTAGTAAAGGTAACAAGACCAAATTATGTATCCCTACACCAAACCATATGACCTGTAAAAACATGTTTAGCAGCAGGGTCATTCCGTGTCAAATCGTCAAAACTTTCTAACAAAATTAAACTTGATATATATCAATTATGGTTAGGTTATTGGTGCTATAAAGATATGAGAAAATATATACTTTCAGCCCTCTAACTTTAACTGGACAGAAGTTACAGGTGATCAAAGTTTACAAAAATTGACAAATTCGTTGTTCCAAACATATTAGATTGGCTGTAAAATAAGTTATATAAAGCCTAGAGATTTCAAATTACTCCCATTTTAAAGCTCTTTAACTTGATATTTAATATGGTAATATTACTTTAAAATATTGTTTCTCAATATTTTTATAATATTTCAAATTTGATTATTTTTATCATACAATTTTAAAAAAAAATTGATGTACCTTATAGTGTTAGGAAGATGTTTGCCAAGTTTTATTTTGGAACCTCCTGGGGATTATGAGTTATATAAAAACACATCTTCCTAACACAGCAAGATATATTTTTTTTTAATTTAGAAATTAAAAAAAAAAACAAGTTTTTGAAAAAGTCTAATTTGAAATATTACAAAAACACTGAGAAGATAATGTTTTTAAGTAATTTGAGATCTCTAAGATTCATACAATTCATTTTACAGCCAAACAAATATGTTTGGAACAACGAATTTTTGTCAATTTTTGTAAACTTTTATCACTTGTAACTTTTGTCCTCATAAAGGTAGAAGGCTGAAAATCTATATTTTCTCATCTTAATAGCGCCAATAACACAGCAAAATTATCATTTAAATTGAAGGTGGTCAGTTTTGCAGCTGTGTCAAGTTGACACGGAATGACCCTTAAGTAATTTATTGTAGCCTACCCCTTAAATAAGGATTGGATTATAAAGTAGCCTGCCAACGACATGGGTGGGGGGTGCAAAACTTGTACATATAAGATATGCGAGGCCAGTTATAAAAATATAAATAACATAATACCGTGAAATGTATAATTTCACCCTCTACTTAACCTGTAGTTGCCATAAAAGTTAAAAGAAAAACTAGAATGGATTCATTAGACTATTTTTTCTTTAATTTGATTATGGAAAATACAATTCTACTTTATTGTATTGTATTGTATTGTTAAAAGTAATTGATAATACTTTTTAGTAATAATAATAGTAATACTTAGCAAATAATAATTATTTCCAAATATGTTGACAAGCAGACAATGTTGGTATAACTGCTAGCTGTTAGGAAGAACAAAAGGACAATGTAATTTTCAAAGACTTAAGGGGTTTGAGCATAGATGTTTATTACTAAGACCTTACTTAAGGCAATTGGCCCTTTTCATTTGGTTTTTAAATGCAAAGTCATGGAAACAAATGTTTATCTTAAAGAATTTTTATTGTTTTGCAATTTTCTTTTCGGAAACGGGTTGTTCAAGAATATAAGTATGTTGATTAAGTTATACTTTTTATATACACACCTTCTTTATAATTTTAACACTGCTCAAATATTGATAATGACATTTTTCAATACAAAACTCCCGGCTTCATAACAAAAAAATAAGAAAATGTAACACATAATAAACATTGATATCATCTTAGAAGAGGTGTTGAAAATATTACTATACAAATTTCACTCGTTCTCGAGAAAACTGATATTTCCAAACATATGATTTTTCAGAAAGACCTGTCCGGTAGCTAGCGCCATCTACTGTTTCTGTGATCCATCTGTTATTGTTGGCGCGTAAGGATACTTTGGTTGGTTGTGAAGCCAAGCCACGCCTTTCACCTTCCCGCCCACAAAATAGGTTTTAGACTTGCACTCGATAGGGCCAAAGGCCTTAATCCTAAAGGTTGATTTTAAAGAAACTGTAACATGTTGATTTGGAAACAGTACTTATAACTATTTAAGTATGAGATGGGTCAAACTTTTTTTATTTTTATTCCTAATTTGAATTCTATAAAATATTGGGTTAACATTCCACATTGGTACAAATTTCACCTCCATTTTAATTTTATTTGCCAAAATTAAGTTGCTATGAAACTAGAAATAAATTAATGATATATTTATAACAAATAATTAATCATGGTTAAGACTTTGAAAGACCTAAGGTTATAATATAAAGGTGAAAGGATAGTATACAAAAGAAATTAATAAAAAGTTAAAATTATTAACAGGTTAAAATTAAATCTATTTCATTATTGAGAAACAAATCCAAGTTACGCCCTCGACAAGCATTAAAATATATGAGATAAAAATAAAAATATTAAATATATTCATGACATAACATAATTATCAAGTCAAATGGTGACCATAATTCAGAAAAACAAATACATGAAACCATATTAAAATAATTAATATCAGAAATGAATTGAGGACAGCAAACAATTCAAACAATGAAGATGGTTAATTTAAATGGAATAAACAAGTACAAGTATAAAGTTACAGGTAATACAAATAATGTAAAATATGGTTGAAACCATAACAAACTATTAAAAATGTCCAGTGTTTATGTGAAGAAACCAAGTCTTAAACTTTTTTATATCAGTCCCGTTAATCCTTGGGCAAGTTTCAGCGTTTAGAAGCGGATTAAACTTTGGCCAACATGTTTTGGTACATACGTACCATATTCATGGCACTGTAAAATGAAATTTAAGGAGAAGTTAAATGAAACCGTGAGGGAATAAAGACATAAGAAAGTAAACAAACAAACTTACCAAGTTCGTCGTGCGAGAGCACAATTAATGTTATGAACTATAAATTGAGACTGGATAAGTGTGTGGTTACACCGACTGACGAGAGTAAAAAACAAAAGACTGTCGATATGTTGCCATGGCAATGAAGGTATACATGATCATGGTGTAGCAATAGCAATTTAAACAAAAATGATAAATTTAACAAAAATGGTGTTTTCAAACTTACGTGTGAATGTAATAGCATCTACACTGGCCAGACTGGACGAAACTTTAAAAGTTCGTTATAAAGAGCATATCTCAGATTTCATACACAATAGGACCAAATCAATCTCTTCTGTCGCCAAGTGATAGTAAAAAGGTCATGTAGCAGAAACATGAACATTGGATGTAAGAGAGACTAGAAAATTGGAGGCCACGGGAATGAGGAGTGAGGAGTGTGTTAGCTGTCACAAGGAGAAACAGGATTATAGGATTTATCCGGGAAAGAGTGGGGGTACAGGTAGTACATAAGATAGTAGAGGAAGCAAGGATGAGAAGTTATCAACATATAATGAGGGTGGAAAAGAAAGGGATATCAAAGAGAATTATGGAGATAAGGTACGTAGGAAAAAACCTGCCCAAATGAATTTATTTAATTACAACTATACCAGTAGACAGTCAAGATTATGCTGAGGGAATAGCACTAATATGCTTCACAGGGGTGTGGTGGTACTATTACACTAGTAAAAGTATATTTAGGGTACCTTGTACACCATTGCACCCACTCGAGGGTTAAAACTAGTGATTCACCACTACCTTACTTCCCGCTTAAATATTTCAAAAGATTAGTGTAAATAACTAGCCTCCACATGTCGAACATAGTCTTAACCGAATGTGCCGGAATAGTCGGCTGATCCATCCACTTGGCATGAAGATATTATTTATTTCAGCACAGTTTATTTGTTTGATATTTTCAAGTTTCTAAAATTACATTCATGATCAAATTTACTATTACCTAATGGCTTGGAAATAATAAGACACAGTAGAAACACTGAACATTATTGTAAAGTAAGTGATCGTGGAGGATACCAACCTTAAAGACCTAATTTAAACTACCATCTCAGGTTGACTTCCTTCTCTATCACTTACTTTACATTACTGTTTGGTGTTTCTACACTGTCTCGTTATAAAATTATATATGATTATAGTTTTATTTTAAATATGTATTTGTTTTTTGTTTTTATTGCAGGGCAAAAACTCCGTCACCAGTGAAAGTTTTATCACCTATAAAAACTAGAAGTAGGCGAGCAAATAAATAGAGGAGCTATCAGCAAACTATTGTGAAGATGTGTGTTCAAGTCGCTTGTTTTTATGACTATCCTCACTGGGCACATTCACTGCCATTATATTTTATAACACTTTTTATACATGTATAAACTTTTGTCATTCATAAATAATAATTCATAATAGGGATAAATTAATTTTTTAAAGTGACAGTAGCAGACTTTTATTAACATCTTCGAACTTTAAATATGTTTTTGTAAAATAGAATTATTTCAATGTCTTTATGTTTTTAGATATACCTTTAAGCTATGTATATATCTTTATTAGCACAAAGAAAAGTTTATATTAAAATAGTTTTTTTTTTTTGTTAGTTTTAATTCCATTTGCTTTTGGCTTTTAAATTTTATTTTCAATCAGACCAATTTTGTATGACTATTATATGGAAAGTAATGTTTGTGTGCTTATTATGTGCCATTTCTAATTTTTGTTTTGAATACTAATGGAAAAGATATTGTCAACAATAGGAATAACCAGCGCATTTACCTGGCTAATAAGTGTGCAGTTATCTTTCTGTGTACCATTATATTAAATATTGAAGTTGTTTGTATGCTGGTGATAGTTTTACTTTAAAAGTATAGATTAAAATTATGATAAGTAATAATGGCTTATTATTAATTTTATTTTAAATGTTGACATGTTTCAATAATATTAATTTTTAAATACAGGTCATGATAAATAAGAAAACAGTTTTATGATTGTGATATGAATTACCGTTATTTTAGAAGGTTTTAATGGGTCAACATTCATGCACACTTATGAAATATTAATAATCTTGTTGTCGAAAAGAGTGGCCTGTCATCAGATCTTTGGATATTTCCTGTTCTAAAAGAACTGCCATGTAAGATCTTACAAATTTACACAGCCTTGTATAACCCACTTTATTTCCAATACTAACAACTCTTTTTTTTGACTACAACTATTTTTGGTTGATATTATGACAATATTTTTTATTGCAAATAGCCTCCTTTTTTATATCTGGAACGAAATGTATATTATGAATGAATGCAGATCTGAAAAGCTAGAGTTTAATTTTAAACATCCTTTGCTTTAAAACATTTCAAGATATATAGTTAGAGATATTAAAACATTAAAAATGAACAGAAAATTGTGTATTTACTTGAATGTTATTTGAAATAGAGCACTAGGCTAAATTATAGTTTAAATTAGGAGGGATTGCCAGCACACTTACCTTGGTGATACTGGAGTAGAAGTTGTTTAGATAGAACATTAAAAAACACACATACATATTTTTAAGGACAAGCTTTCACTGTCACAGACAGCTTCATCTGGTCAAGAAAGTAGACTGATGCAAGGTTGACTGTCCACTGGTGACTCTGCTTGCAGTTCAACCTTCCATCAGTCTACTATCTTAACCTGATGAAGCTGTCTGTGACCGTAAAAGATTGTTCTTAAAACTGTGTTTGTGTGTTTTTTATTGTTCTATCTATACAATTTTTACTCCGGTACTAGAAATTTTTATTTTCTATTTGATAAATAATCCTGTTTGCACACCCCTACAAGGAACCATTGAATTGTGTGTTATTAGAGGAAAGTCATTAATCATAATCCTGTGTGGTAATTTTTAATTTGGGGAAGACTCAATTTGTCCATGTGTATGTTTCAGCTAGGTATAATAGCAAAATTTTTTGCATTAAATCTTTTATAATAAGTGGGAGTTTACTTTCTATATCTAATGCAAAAAAAAACTTATTTGGGGGCTGGGAAAAAAACATAAAAACCTCTGTGAAACAATATCAAAACTACAATGGTTTTGTTTTCTTTTCATAGAAGGGCATTGTTTTCCACCAAATGATAAAGCAACAACCAGAGTGTGCCTTTTATTTTATTTCTCATGAATCTTCTTCTGATGCTGTGAACTCAACATGGTGAAAACGGTATTAAGAGGTCATAAACATAAGCTAACAATTTGTTTGTGTCCAATGGGCTTATAACTAACTGTTCCTACAATTTAAGATATGGTATACATATATTTTTTATTCTAGTGTGTGTGATAACTCTTAAGTGCAGATATTGTCATTTGTTTTATATTTATCAGGCTTTAAATTTAATTTTGTTTGGTAATGTAAAGAAATTGCCTTTTGGTTACTTCTGTGCCTCTACTTTTCTGTGTCCTTTTATTCTTTTCAGGGGTGCTAAAACAGCTTAATTCTTATTTCAATCCTTTGTTCTTTTCTTTTTTTGTGTGTGAGGCATAACATGTTTTTTAACTGGGGCTAATTATAAAATATGTAACTGTGCTAACTCTTTGATAGTATGTCAAGTAACGATTGTTTTTAAGCGCTGAATGCTAGAGTTGATCAGCATACTTAACAGACAAATACATTTGAAAACCAGTGATAGAGATAATTTATTTTTACATTAAATATCTGGCGACACAAAATTTAATTTCTTTTGAAAAAACTTTCTTTACTGTAAGGTAATAGATAATTGGGAATATGTTAGGACTCAAATTTAGTATAAAACTGTTTGAACAAGTTATAATAAAATATCAAGGAAAGAAATTAGAATGAAATCTCTTTGTGATTTTTTTTTTTTTTTTAATATAAACACATTTTATGACAAAGCTTACAGCTGTAAATTGGGATTTTAGCCTTCAATTTCATGGATAGGTACTTGCCGCGGTGGAGTAGTTGGTTAACGTGATAGTTTCATGTGTAGCCAGACTGCTGAGGACTGGAAGATTGAGGTTTGAAACTGGGGGTGGTTTTTCCTAAATGGTTTTCCACTCTCCCATTACACAAATGCAGGTTCACTTCCTTTAAGTTCAACCTCCCTAATCCATTAACGTAATAAGTACTTATGCGTGAAACCCGAACGAGTAGTAAGACGCAGTTCTAAATAACAATAATAATTCATTAATAACTTTATTGGTAAGTAGTAATGAATTAAAATAAAGGTCCAAGCCAGTACAGTTCAGCCCACCTTCTGTTATTAGAGATGGGTCAAATCTGAATCCTTATTTAACCTCCAAATCTCAAATTTGAGTCCATTTCTTGGAAAAAAATTATGAAAGAAGGAGTAAATAGGTATATGATAAAATAGTATGAATATTTCTTGTAACCAAATTGATTTTGTTCTAATTAGAAGCTTGTAAAAAGCGAGGTTATCATTTGGCTAAAATCAATGCAATTTCTTTTAAAAGTGATGCTATTTTATGCAGGAGGTGTTGTTGATATAAGAAGAATTAAAAATCATTTTAAAAAATTAGGGTTAAACTCTAGAAAACGTTAGCACCACTTCTGGATACTAAGGCTCTGCGAGTACTTGGATTTCAAACTGAGCTCGTCATTTTAGCTCAAGATCAAGAGTTTTTGTAGGCTTGTCATTTTTGAGCTTCCATACTAATCACATTTTTAAAACACAATGGTAAACATAGTCTATTTAATTTTGATAATACCGGCATTTCCACTAATAAATCATTCACTAACTTGACACATTGATAAAATCAATACCAATACATATTTTTACCTAGTCCCTTTCTAAAATAATAATTTTAGTTAATTTAAAAATTTAACATCAAGAATATATTATATTGAATGTTTTTGAACTAAAGATATTTAAAACTTGTATTCATTAATATGTTTAGTTACAAAACTAGTATAGTTACTATTTAGTTATAAAATTATGTTGGTTAATCTGTGCTGATTAACATTGCAATAAATATTTTACCAGTCTTACAACATTTAATTTCATATTTACCAGGAATATTATTTTGGCCGTCTTATTTTTCTTTTTAAAAATTGAACATCAACTTTTACAAGCATTAAAAATTGAGTTGAAATAAATTTCTCAATAAGATCATTTTTAACGCAAGCCTATACAATGTCATATGCAACTGAGCATAAAAGATTGGAATTGGAACAAGACGTGATCATGCACGATTATACACTATGGGGTGAATAAAATTACGCAAGCATATTTTTGTTAGATATTAATTCGTTAAAATGTAATTTTAATTATTTTTTATGATTATTAGTGTAATTTTATTGTCTTTAAAGATATGAATGTTTTAACAATTTAATTATTTTCTCTATACTATTTTTACTTGAGAGGTCTTCTTAAATTTAAATTGGCTATCTTTTTAAAAGTGTTATTGCTAATTTAGAAACCAATATTTCCATTTTTAACCATATTTTTCAAAAATATTTACTATTTATAAAAATGTATTATATTTGGAAGAAGGTACAGGAAAGGTGGATAGAAACACAAAAGATGGACAAACACAATATGTCCTTTACAATGAAAAGAAGAACACAGTTACACGCTTTAGCATCAAGTTCTATTTATAAATATAAGTCAGAAGTCCCCAACCTTTTTTATCTTAGAGCACATTAAAAACTAACGGTAGTGCGACGGGCACTAATTACTTTTCAAGGCAAATTTACTAACTCCTGCCAGGCTCTGGAGTCAGCCTCAACGCTATACACACGGCCGATCAACTGCCATGTTAAGTTTACAACGATTGTGACTTGTGGTTGTGGGTAATACTCAAGGTTAGCCATAGGGGAAGGGGGACTCAACCCCCTTCAAGTTGACATAAAATGAATTAAAAAATACTGCTTTATTTACAGTTTTAACAAGGCATATAGAGTTATTTAACCACTCGGCACCATTTTGATGCTTGGGTACATTTTTAAATATATTTAGTCTGTGTTTATTTAGGTAACAAAGCTGGGTAGACCCAGGTCAAGATATTTACAAAGGAAATAGGAAGTATTAGCATGGTATTAGCGAGTGTGAAGAGAATTATGGAAGGGAGTAGGTCTTTGAGATTAGAAAAAAGCAAAACCATTCAGCTTGAAACTATATTAATCAAGAACATTTCTTCTGTAGTAAAAAAATAGTGGCAGATGCAAAAGACTCGGCGGGCGCCCGGAGGCATGGGGTTGGGGAACCCTGATATAAGTGTTCTTATTTCCAGAAAATAGTGGTTTTTTCATCTATCTTTTAAATCTCAAATTGTAAAGATGTGATTTTTATATTTGTTTTAACTGGTTTCATTTTAATTCTATTATTTTACTTTTAAAACATTTTAAAATTATTAATATACTCAGGAGCTTTTTGAAATATTCCACTTGTATTAAAAAAAATCAAATCTCGAGGTTCCCTACTGGATACACAACAATTTATACACCATCATTAGGTTAATATTGTATGATAAGCTCACAGCTACAATGTTTAATTTCATTTTCTTAGTTTTATACTGTTTTATTCTAGATAACCTTGCACATAATACAAACGTGATAAATTGCTATGGTTGTAGTTTTACACACTGCAATGAAAACTCTTGGAGTTCACTATCCTGATTGGCCACAATTGTCCACACCCACTGTCCTTCACACTGGTGTGTATATCCCAGTGTATCCAATCACTCCACAACACATTTCCTCACATTCATAACAACTATTGGTGTAAGGTGGCTTTTTTTAATGTCTCAATTTGATTTCATTGAAATAAAAATCGGATCACATTAAAAAATAGAGAAGTTGGAAAAGTCAATTAATTTTAATTGAATGCCCTTTTCCTTTCCCCACTCAGGGAATTTTGACAGAAAAATCCGTCAAAATTTGAGATAAATTAATTAGGAATTATAAAAAAAAACTTCATAAATGTTCATCTTTGATTTGTGTTTTATGATAATTTTTGTTAATTAAATTATGTGTTAAAAATGTCAATCAATACTAATATTATAAAGAGGAAAGATTTGTTTTTTTGTTTGTAATGGATAATTTCAAAAACTACTGGACCAATTTTAAAAATTCTTTCACCAATATAAAGCTACATTATCAGCGAGTAACATTTTATTTTGAAAATTTAATTTATTCCTCATAAAAATGTTGATAGTATATTATATAGTCGTTGGAAGGAGAAAAAAAAGTTGTTGAAGGGAAAGTGTGGTTGGTGAAGGGGTGAGGAAAGAGGAATGAGATAAAAATATGAGGGAGGATAAAGAGAGGGAAGGGGTTATACAGTGATGTTAGGGCTGTATTTTCAAAAAAAAAAATAGTTTTTATATTGACATAATGGATAATTTGAAGCTTTGTTTTACAGGATTCTTTACAATATTTTTTTACAGGGAAAGGGGCTAGTCAATTATTAATAGTGATGGGCACATGAACCAACTGGCTAGTGAGATATTACGTGACAGTACAACTAGTAGTTACTAAAATTTAATTGGTTTAATTTTTAATAACTATTGTTAATACTCATTAAGAAAAATTGAATGGGGCTCCTCCCCTCTGGATCGCAATTGCACAAACCATTAGATGTTGCTGAGTGAGGCTTTCCACCCCTCTGTCAAGGTTGGAGAGAGCACCTGGTTTCACCACATTGGTTAGCCAAGAACATTCTCCTTGTGCAGGATATAAGCCCGAGAGATGCTGTGCTTATCTGGAAGCGGTACACCTGAGGGCACACACCGTTTTCTTTGAGTCGGGCTGTCTGTCTTGTGAATATTGGAGTAAACATTACAACTAAATCTGCTTATCTCGTATCTCCATGAGATTGAACCTAGATATAAATTCCTTGTCTTGTTCCTTTATCACTGGGGGCCTAGACTCCTCGAAACTCTCAGGATTCGCCATGACTCTGTTCCTTGGTCTTACTCTCAAAATCAAATATTCTTCTTGTAAGCCTGGGTCCTCTATCTACTATTCTATGCTCAGGTGATTAAGGAGTGCCACCAGATTTAATTCGGTAAGACTGTACACTTCTGTGAGGATATATGGATCTGCCCCCTTAAATTATTGGGGTTAAAACATATAGACAACTCTAGTTTCCCCACTATTGTGCCGCTGGACTTTGTTAGCTCCAAAATTAAGCTTTTCCTAAATCACCTTCAATGACAAGTTTAATTCTAATATCAAATTCTTATTTTCCTAAAGGTTCTGGTTGAACTATGTAACAAATTGTGGCATACTACATCCCATAACTTGGTCTTAACCTGATGAGGCTGTTGATGATACAGTGTCAATACCACATAATAACATTTTTAAACCCCAAAGAGATGGAGACAATAGAACAATTAATAAATGACTACATACTACTATCATCTACATTGACGACTCACGTTGGGCATCACTGAAAGTTATATGCAGGCTTGGCGCTACAACTAGGCAGCCACCTAGGGCGCAGACCTCGGGTGTGCATATTACTGGCTTTGAGATTGATGGATACGGTTTTATACAGATTAATTGTATAACCCTTGTTTAAGATTAATCTGACAATTATGTATATATTCTGGTGTTTATCTAGGTATCCTTTTAATAAGGCCTCTCTTTTCACGATCTAAAGTCAATCTTACAAGCAAGCTATTACAAATAAAGAAGCTAATTTGAATTCAGTTTCAAGCAAATTGCAAGTGACCAATTATAAAACTACTCGTCAATTTAAAGGTCAATAATACGCCCCTCTGAGGTATGCACCCTAGGCGGCTGCCTAGTGGTAGCACTGGGCTTACATATAACTTTCACTGGTGCCCAACGTGGGGCATCAATGTAGACTGTAGTAGTATGTAGTTATTTATTCACTGTCAGTGACCTTGTGGGCTGCAATTTTGATGACGTTTTCAACAAGTTTTGATGAATGCTACTAAGATTGCAAAGAATCTAGAAATACTACCAAGCTTTGAGTCAGAACAAGTAAGAAAAACGAGAGAAAAGCGGCAGTTTGCGTATGAGGCACCTCTAGATCCAAAGCAGAAATTCAAGGTGTGTTTGAACTATGCTGTCTTAGACATGGCTGTTCAATCTTTTGAATAAGGCAACAACTACATAATTCCCTATTGGGCTTCTTGTATAATGTACACAGTATCATCAAAAAATCTACTGAATATGTGCTCAAATACTGCAAAAATTTTGGAAAATTGTTGATGCACAATGGAAAAATAGATATATGCCGTGAACTTATAGCTATAGCTCGAAAACTTCCAAAGTCTATGTCACCACAGGTGAACATTTGTTCATACTACAGCAAAAACTCCTGGATAATGTGCCTAATATTTCTGTTGATAATAGGATCCTATTTACACTTCCAGTATCATTGTCGAGAGGTGATTGGAGTTTCTCAAAGATCAAACTTATAAAAACCTACATATGTTTAACAATGTTACAAAATAGACTAGTTGGCTTAGCAACTATATCAATTGAACATTCCCACGCATCAGCACTTTACCTGAAGGAATTGGTGATAAAATATGCCAAAGAAACAGCACGAAAAGTAAAATTTTGTTATTTGAATCTGAAATTTTTAAACGACATATATAATATCACAACTCACAAGATTATTTGAATGATTTGTGTGCTACAACATTTTAATTTGTATTTGAGACAAAAAAAATCAAAGGTTGTTGTATTTAATACTTATTCTTGAAATTTATGGTAAATGGGCCAGTTTTAAGTTTTGTGCTTTTGATTCTTTACAAAACAAATGTTTTGGAAAATTAAATTAGTCATTTGGGGGAGGGGGGGGGGGCACACAGTTTGTTAGCCCTGCCTAAGACGCAAAATAGCCTACAACTGGCCCTGGTTATATGCCCTTCCTAAGAAATTCCACCAATTAAAAACGTTTGTGTTGGTACCTGAAAAACTACATCACTGTTCTCCAACTTCTAAATTACCTTGAATTTGCCTTCAGCTAACTATACTTGTGGTAGGTGAAATCTGCTCTCATCGAGACACCTAGGCGGGTGAAGCTGAGCATGTTAGCTTTGGATATTTTGGGTAACAACCTGTTGATAAACATCCACGAACTTGACAGTGTAAATTGGATAAGGAAGGTGAATTAACAGGCTCTCGGCACCAAAACCGGCCTAATCCTGCCAAAACGCGGCCACTGATTAGGTAGTACTTACCGTACCCATCTATATCAATCAGCTTTTAGGGGCCACTACAACTGGAGTTTCTGTTTCATAAATTATCTGTTACAAGTATCCGCAATAAAAATAATTAAAAATAAACAAGTCACTCTCACATCAGATGCGCGGGTAAAATTGTCGTTGTGCTCCAAAACACGACATACTCTAACAAAGGGCCTAGTATTGTGTGACTTCAAGTGTACGGGGAACGTTGGAACCAGGTAGAATTCTGTATAAATGGTTAGCAATACAAACGGTATATTCACATAATTAATATTTATAATATAACTGGATGGACATCTGTAGCTAAAATTTTCGTGCTGTCGTTTACGTACCATTGTGTAAGAGAGGAGGAAATTTTCGGGTATCTCTTTCTCTCCTGCACCCATACAAGACAATTTGGTATTTCGATAGCGTTCATTAATTTGATTGAATATATGAGACACATCAATGTGTGATTAGTTAAATGAAATAAATGTGTTAGTAAAAGCTGGTGAGTTTTTTCTTTAAATATGTTGATGTAGTCTAATATATACTATGATTTTTGAAGGAAGCTCGTTTGGAAGGCTTTATCTCGTACCAAAATACTATCCTATTGTAGTGTTAAGGTAGAATAAAAACCTTCCAGATGGGATTTTCTACTTCCATTCTAAATGGCCGCTTATTCTACCAAAATACTAATATATTACAGTATTCTGGTACGAAATAAGTTCTTAAATATTGGGATTCTTACTAAAATCAGGATTTATTAAGTACAGGACTTCCTAGAAGCCTACAACCTAAATTATCGTTTGAACGTAGGACCACAACTGAAATTAATATCTAGTAGAGGGATGGCAAGCAGACATTAAAACAGACATTAAATAATACTTTTCTCTCCATGATATAAATTTTTAAGGCAATATTTCAACAGCCATGACCAACGTCATGTTACAATTAACTTGGTGAAAACGGTTATAAATCGTTTTGTCTCTTATTTAAGTTCATCTTATATGCTGTTGAAGACAGCTATGAACCGATTTATATATATATATAATGTTGGATTAATCATAAGGCTGTTAAAGGTCACAACATGACCAGGTGATAAATGATTTCAATAAAACAAAACAAATATAAAAATATGATTTAGTCTGTGCCGCAAGTAGAAGTACAAAATAAAATCTTTAAACTATTTAAACTTATGACTTGACAAATAAAATATTGTTTAATTTATAATTAATATAATATACCTTATTCCAAAAACCCTCGAATAGAGCCTAATATTATACTTTGTGTGTTCACAAACAAAAACACACTCAACAACGGACTGCCATAAATAATTACCCATGTGGAAAACGTAGCCAACATAACGATAGATCAATCTGTCCCAAGTATTCTTACTTTATGGTACATTCATTCGCCCTTTAACTTTGTATGTTATGTAAGTCTAGTTTCCTTCTTCAACGTCAGTCAAATCAGTTACAGGACCAACTTTCAGCTTTAAAATAAAACTAATCCTTAGTTAAAATATTGATGTGAATAATAACAAGAATTATCTTGATGGAAAGCACAGGCCTGTTATTTAGTATTTTCTCCCTGCCTTATATAATAGTTATATAATATATTTACTATTAGCCGTTCACTCTATAGCTCTACAATTATGATACTTCGGTGCTCATCTCTTTTCACTAGCGCCTTCAACATTATACATGGCGTCTATATAAATTTTAATTTAAAATTCTGGCAATTTAACGATAGATTTTTTTTTTGCTATGTTTAAATAATCTATACTATTTTGAAAACTATCAAAGAGCAAAGATATAACTTATCTTTATCGTATGTACTTAACAATCAAGTTGATTATATTAATATCACTTTGAAATGATAAGCACAAATAAATATGATAGGCATTTTAATTTTTGGAATATGGATATAAACTATATCTTTAGCTGTCGTCTGTTGTGACTAATTATACATAGAAACACAATAATTGTGCGTAGTTATTAAACCTCAACACATCTGCAACATTTGAAGATGTATATCTTAAAGGCCTTGAAATAAAATGAATAATATGACTTAAATGTGGTTAAAATCTTTTAGTAATATTCAAAAACATTCTTAGCTTTTATGTTGGCAATTCTGTTGTTAAAAAAGAGAACTATATCAAAACAAATAAATATTCTATTTAGACTTTGTTTTTATTTGCATTAAATGCTAAATTATCTTTGTACTAAATGGAGAACGAAATAAAAGTTATTGTGAAATGGAGTGGTAAAGAGTATGAAATATGTAATTTATCTGAAAATGATTCAATTATTACCCTTAAAAATGCCATTCATAAAGAAACGGGAGTTCGTCCAGAAAGGCAGAAACTCCTTAATCTCAAGTTAAAAGGCAAGTATCATGCTTGGTTTTATTTTATAACTTAACCCAGCTGATGGATCCCTCACTATGATGCGACTTACAAAGCCGTCTCATTTATAGAGACCTCTGTGCGGATCACCAAAATATAACCCGCTCCAGCAACCCCCCCCCCCAATCCAGAACCAATAACTTTGCCCATTACAAATAATATGATATTTCGGGGTTGACAGCACAAAACAACTACAGTGGAACCTGGATATTTGAACTTGAAGGGACCAGGAAAAAATTTGAATTAAAGTATTTTAAAAGGAATTGAAAAGAAACATAGTTAAGTTGGAACCAAGCTCAAAAACTTTAACATATTTGGACATAATCTGTTCACAATTTATTTAAAAAATCAGAGATTTTAATTTGTTTTCCTGATTTAAGTATTATTCATAGTATATGATTTATTGACTAGAAAATTGAATCACCTACATTGTTGCAACTTTAAAAAAACGCCCCAGTTTTTGGATAGACCTTTACTGAACTACTGAAGAATTGTCCTCTTTATCATCAGATGTTCCATCCTCAGCCTGTATGTTAATGTTAAGAACTTTGGCGACAATGTCCGCATCAGTAACTTCACCACACACCTCGAGGGAGGGGGAGACACGCGAAGAAGTGTACTGACCACATTCCAACATCGCCTCCCCTGTTTCAAAAAATAGAACAACATGGTGCCACAACTTGAAGTAGGAAAACAATACTGCAGAGTACATTACAACTTATGAAAAGTTTGAATTAACCAAAACAATATTCAAATTTATCCAAATTTTTTTTAACATTGTTATAATACAAAATTCACAGGACCAAACAAAAAATTTGAAATGAAGACAATTTTAAACTACGGAAGTTTTATTTAGTCAGGTTCAACTGTACTTAAAAAAAGAAAATTATTACTAACCTTTATCATCTTGGTTAAAATATTTCTTTAATGCCTATTAATTACTTCCCATTTCAAAAGCAAATACTAACGTATCACTAAAATGATTTTAAATATGATAAAAATACAACACAGTAAAACACAATTAAGTAGTTAGAGCATGGGCAACCGAAATTATAGTGCACTAGAACATATTTATTTTAAATTCAATAATGAATTTGAAATAATTTGTTTAAGTAGGCCTACTGGCCCTAGTTGTTTTTTCTATATTTAGTTGTATAATGTGGAAGGAAGCTCTAAACCACATGTTATCTGCAATAAAATTAGGCTACCTATATTATTTTGGTACTGTACTGTATTTTTATTAAAAAAAAATTCTAAAAGAAGTTGTTTGCATTATACACCCATATTTTAACTTAAAACTCATAGAAAGGGTATTTGGAAGCTTAAGTATACTTGAGAATTGCATTGACCTAAAAAATAGTTTGAATTATGCACATTTTACATCGGAGCCATAGGGGTGTGGGGGGGGGGGGGGGGAAGACAGTAGCGGGGGCTGCCCTCAGGTTGATGATTTTTTCTAAATTCAAAAATTTGAAATTAATTAAAAATACATAAAATTTAAATTATTTAAATTACTAATTCTTCTGGTGAATAAAGTTTTATAGTAAGTTGAAAATAATAAAATTTTTCCTAAGGTCATGAATGGGTCAAGTGAGGTTAATTCACCTTGAAATTCTGTCAAAAGGAAAATATATTGCTAAATATATTAATTATGATAAACTAGTTTTATTTTTTCCTTCTACATCCTTTAGTTGATGATCATATAATCACCACTGAGCTATTGAATAGGATTACCTACATAAGCTATTTTTCATAAAAAAACATTAAACTATGAGGAATATTTTATATAAAAAATTAACATTTTGTTACTATTTAATACAATTAGCAAATTACATACAGACACTAATCTAAAGTAGGCCCTAACACTAAAAATAGCAAGATTTATACTACTGTATTTCTTCAATTCTAAGACACACTTTTTCACCCATTTAAACGTCTCTAAAATGGGTTGTAGACTGTAGAATGCGCTTGTCGTGTTTAGCTCGACTGCTGAGAACGGGGAGATTGAGGTTCGAATCTCGGTCAGGTGAACTGGGGGTGGTTTTTCCTAAATGGTTTTCCACTCTCCCTCCACGCAAATGCGGGTTCACTTCCTCTAATTAAACCTTCCCAATTCCTAATCCATTAGCGTAATTAGTACTTAAAGCGTATAACCCGAACGGGTTAAAATATTATTATTATTTTAGACGGTAGCTCTCGAGGCTCAAGGGAAAAATAGGAATAGGTGGGGCGTCGGTGGTTTGTGAGGTGGGGAAGACAAACAAAAGGAGTAGAACTCAGGGGTAGGGACTGATAAGCGTTGAGGTGGAGGGGGGGACTTTTGGGGGTCCTGGCATTGACGTTCAGGCACTAGAAGGTAGGCCCTCGGGTGGAATATTCCTTTGTAGCCAACTTCTTCAGGGTCTTCTCTCGGTGGGCCTAACTGGAGTGATGAGTTTAGCCCATCCCGTGAGATCGCCGAGAAAGGGAGAGGGTCAGACGAAAGGAAGAAGAGTTCAAGTGGGTGGTAAGGGGAAAATGTCGGCAGGAGGAGTCCCGGCAACGTGTGTCGCGATGGGACAGGTGGAGGTCCCGGCAACCTGTGTCACGCTGGGACGGGATGGGGTAAGGTGAGATGGAATGATCTTCAACAATTTTGTCTCTTTAATAAATTTGCTCTTTCATAACAGGTGGTGTACCAGGGTTTGGTAACCACTGAATTCTGAGCGAGAAGTCCCCATATTTTATACTCTTCACTGCTACCTGGCCTTGTCCAATAGGAGAGAAGGGAAGTTTCCCATTGGTTCGTAAGAATGGGAGAGAGAGTAGCTGCCACGTGGGCCAATAGAATAGAGAGGAGTTTTCTCATTTATACGGAGTAAAGAGTGGAGTGGCACAGACAGTAGAGACGTTTGTTGGCGCGGTTTGTGCAAGTGCGGAGAAAAGACGTAAAGCAGACGAGGGCCAAAGAATGAGGCACAGCACACTACGCCTTCGACTCCTTTATATTTTGATTTTCTGACTCCAACTCTTACTAAATGGCTAAAGTATAACATGATTTTGGGTTGTAAGGATGGTTTATGAAATTCAAACTTTTTTTTTTGCGGTCAACATTTATAATATTAAATTATATCATATGTGTTATTTTATAGGCATTTAATATCTATCAAAATTGAACAGTTACAAATAACATTACTCGATGTATGGATATATTAAAATTGTTTAAGTAACTTCCAGCAACTAATGGATACTGCTCTTCCTACCAAAATCATACTATAATATATTTTATTAAATATATTAAATAATAAATAAATAGAGTAAATATATTAGTTATTCATAGCATATTTACTGCATTATAATGATCAAATAGGTATTACTTCATGGGAAACTTCTTTGGCGCTGTGAATTTATATTTGAATACATTTGTCAATCCAAATTACATTGTTCTTAAAGAATAAAAAAGGACTTAACTTAAGTTGTATGGTGTGAAATTTGTGATTTAGCTATCACTAAGAAATTTAAGAAATGTCATTTTTTCACTTTAATCAACATGGCAATCATGTCGATATTACAACATTACCATGCACACCAATGTTTCCATTACAATATTTATACTTTTATTTTATCAAACTTATTACATTAATTACACTTACTAAGGGTTTAAAACTAAATGTTAGATTAGATTCTAATCACTTTCTTAAATTAGGGCCCATTTGATTTAAAAAAAAAATTTAATATGTAAACAACTAGTATGTAGTCTTGTTGGTTGATCTCAGGTTGGTAAAAACTGATATATTATTTAAAATTTATTGTGATGTAAAATGTTCAGTAGGATTTTGGTAGGAAGAAACTTTAAAAAATTACAAACACTTTTTTTTGGGTAGACGACACTGATAAAATTTTACTTTATTAGTAGTATTATTTATAGATTTTTATAATACCACATCTATCAAAAGCAAGATTTTTTTGAGTATGACTTTAATTCTATGAAACTTGTTTTATGAATGTTTTTAACACTAAAAAAAAGTTACCTACTTTCTTATCCAAATCAAGTCACTATAATTATTACAGTTATTATAAGGATTTTGTTTTTATTACTCCATCTTACACCCTGTTCAGGTTATAGGTTACAAATATATTTAATAATTACTCTAATGAAGTAGGGATGAGGAAAGAAGAATTTTAGAGGTAGCCTACTCACATTTGCAAGGAAGCATAGTGGGAATTAATTTAGGAAAAATTACCCCCATTAGACCCGACCAGTATTCAAAGCCTGATATCCCGTTTCTGGAAAGCCAGTATAACACTAGAGTGATATCTTAGACCAGGCATGTCAAATTTGCATGTGGCTCGATCCATGATCCGGTGTGGCCCACGGACTTTTTAAATCCCAATATACAATATTGCCCACGTCTTCATATTATAAATATTGAAGCTATACACAATTTGGGATTTTGAAACTGAGCATTACTTTAGGAAATATTGCAAGTGAGGTTGTTGTAGCAAATTTGTACTCCTTACTCACTAGAAATTGATTCTCATAAGCTGTAAAATTTGCGATACATATACGTGCAATGTTTGGCAGCACATAAATGTGTGAACAGGTATGTTCTCTTATGAAAAAGAACTAAACACTAGAGAAAGGCATCATTTTTACAGACACACATTTATAATCAACTATGAAAGTGACTCTAACACAAGATTTAAGGCCTTGCACTTTCAAACCATTGCTGTAAATTAAATGTTAGCCTATTTCTAGGCAAAAATTGAAAGGAAAGTCTTAAAATCATATATTATTTTAATTTAAATTTCTTAATAAAAAGGAATTTAAAATTTATTTATATTACTTATGAGGCTAAAACTTTCTATTTTTTTAAATGGAGCCAGCCTTAACTTTGACTAATTTATTAACAAGGTGGCTACTGATTGGGATGACAAGGAAAACCAGGAATTATACTTGAATTTTGTTGCTGTTGGAAATTTAAAAGCAAGGATACCTCCAAATAACGTCTATAGGTATTTTATTCACTAAAGTTTAACAGGAAAGGATCTATCCTCTTCTTATATATATATATAATTATATATATATATATATAATTATATATTATATTAGCACCGCGTCTTACTACCCGTTCGGGTTATACGCACTTATGCTAATGTGTAATGGTAGGGTGATTGTGAGATGAAATGAAGGACCTACAGTTTAACGTGGAATCTGAACCACGGTGCGCCTGTCCACTAATTAAATTATATTGCCATGAATTAACTTGACAGTATTGTTATGTTAATACCTCTCCAAATATTGAATGTATTCAGCAAGAACATTCACAATGTTAATACTCTAATCTCTCTATATATATAAAATTTTAATACTTGGACAGGTATTGTTAATAGTTAATTACCTCTCCCAAATATTTTGAATGTATTCAGCAAGAAAATTTTCACAATGTTGATACTCTTAGAATTCTCTCTCTTTCTCTCTCTCTCTCTCTCTCTCCTTCTCATATATATATATATATAATAGCTTCATACATACATTATATATATATATAATGTATGTACATGAAGCTCATTAAGTTTCTCTTCATTTGTAGAGTTCCTCATGTATAATCCCAACAGCTTTAGGGATGAGAAAGAGGAAGGTGGAATACCATTCAAAATATTTGGGAGTGGTAACTTACTTACTAACAATACCTGTCCAAGTATTAAAATTTGATGGCATGTTCAACACACCTTTCGAAAAAAAAAAAAAAAAAATAAGAAAAAAAAATTAAAATAATTTGGTTTAAGTTTAACAATGGGAGGTAAAAAGCCTTTTAAAATTTGTTGAGAAAGTATTATTCTTTTTTTGCCAAAAAAACCAGGAACTATGCCAGAATTTTTTTTCTAAATTTTATTTGGCTGCCTTGAATAAATTAAGATAATAAACAAAATAAATAAATTGAAAAGTAAAATATGTTTATTTTTTCTAAGCATTTTTATTTTTATTTTTCACTGCAATTTTATAAGCTCATTCAATCATCTAACTATCGGTAACAAAACACCTTTTTAAATAATGATTTCAGGCAAATCTCCTGAAGATGAATGTCAGTTGTCATCATTGAAAATGAAACCAGGGTTTAAAGTAATGATGATGGGCTCACTAGAGGAAGACATCGCCAACGCCTCTGTCCCTCCAGAAGACATGCCAGAAGTCATAAATGACCTTGACATTGAAGACGAAGAAGTGGCAATAGAAAGCAAGGATGTAAGTGTTTTCATACAACCAGGAATGACAAGGTCCATAAATATATGCTGCGGTAATGGAAAAAATGGAAAAATGTGCTGTACGATAATGAAGTAGGTAATTCTCAAAGAGTGTCAAGATGTGAGGCAATAATTTGGGCACAATTTTATTGGAGACTAAAATTTGGTAAAGAAAATCAATATCTTGCTCTATTTAGACCCAATCTTACAATGTCACGTTAAAGTCCTTGTAACTACACTTTTTGTAAAGTTTAATATTGCTTAAACTATTATTTAAATAATAATAAACTTAGTATTATTTTGTCCTGGTCATCAATTTAAGAACATGTGCCTTCCATAGAGTTTTGTGTTTTAAATATTCTCAGAGCTATAGATTCATTACAAAGCTTTTGATTGATTTAATTTGATCTTTGAGATTGTAAGCTACCGGTAGCCATTAAAATGTCTGTGGATTTATACTGAAAAAAAAGTAGGATGTTTATGTTTGGGAAATTTATAAATTAGAATGTTATATTACTTGATATTTATTCATATTTTGCAATTTTTTAAAACTTTTATTTTGCCTGACAATGGATTAAAAAAAACACTTCTTCTGAGCTTCCACCTGCTGTCCAATCCATGTGCCTCTTCTCGTTGTAATTAAGTTCCATATATTTCTCTTTTCATGCACTCAGTTGAAAACCTCTTCATTTGTGAACCTGTAAGTTCATTATATCTTTTCTACTCACCTCCAATACCATGTTTCAAGTAGAATAGGGTTTAAAACCAACACAACTGTTTAACAAAATGGCTTACAATTATATAAATTAAATAGGCCTCTATTTTTTACTGAATAATTCCAATGTGAAACCTGTGCTTGATATTTCTTCCATAAAATATCTACTTGGAGCCAAATCGATGGTACCCTCCCATCCCCCACAAACATTTATTATTCGTGTGAATGATGTCGATTATGCTGAAAATGTAATCTTGTAGAGTTATGATTTATTTGAGAAAGATAAAATACTTATCATTTCTCCCAAAGATCGCTATTGAACTCTGTGTTAAAGTGCCTTCAAACCACCTTCCCCAAAAGTAAATAAACAGTTCAGTGTGGCAAAAATCCTCTTGAAAAGAGTTTTGTGCAATGAGTAAAAAAAAGAATAATTAAGAAACACTGGGCTAGATTTAACTTATACCTAACCTTTTTCAGCCTCATTCTATTTGTAAATTAATTAATTGAATACCCTAGCACATTATTTATACTCCATATCACTACCCATTCAGGCAATACACACACATGCGCACACACATACATACATTTATGATTTGATTGTTGGTATTTGTGCTCTGTTTTTCTTAGCATCACATCTTACTACTCGTTACACTTATGTACTAATTTCACTAATGTGTTAGTGAATATGAAGGTTGAATTTAGAGGAAGTGTACCCACATTTGTGTGGAGGGAGAGTGGAAAACCATATATGATAAACCACCCTCAGAACACTCATGACCGAGATCAAATCCCTGTCTTTGGATGTCCGTCCAGTTTATTGCATTAGTGATGCCTTAGACCATGCAGCCACCGAAGCGGGTTGTCCTATTGCCAATGAAAATATACATATTTTGTTTTGGAAACAATAAAACTATACTAAACAAAGTATAAATGGTTATTACAGGCTTACTAAATCAGTAGTGTACTAAGAAAAAATGTGTTAATTTAAACTAGTTTAAAACATTTAGTTAAAACAATGATTTGTTTACAATGTCCATGTGTGGTGGGTCTTTTTCCAGGTATATTTAGCTAAGATTGATCGACGTATTAGAGAGTATAAAATTAATATGTTAAACCAGCCTAGACCCGGTAAGAAGCTTTTGGTATTAGACATTGACTACACTCTCTTTGATCACCGCTCGACCGCCGAGACCGGGTATGAACTCATGAGACCATTCCTGCACGAGTTTCTCACATCAGCCTACCAAGTATGTTATTTAATTTAGATCAGGATTTTTAAAGTTTATATTTTTCCCCCCATCAAATTGTAGACTCTTTGTACTAAACCCCTTAAATATTATCTATGTTTGAAACCCCTTAAAAGTTATCTATGTGTAAAAAGTAAAAACCCTCTAAACCTTCTCTTTGAAGATCTTAAAGTTAATGTATATGAATTATTAACATATCTTCAACTCCACATTTCTCAACAGGAGTATGATATTGTCATCTGGTCAGCTACGAGTATGAAATGGATTGAGGAAAAAATGAAGCTTTTAGGAGTGTCAACACACAACGACTACAAGGTCATTTTCTACCTAGATAGTTCCGCTATGATATCCATACATACTCCCAAATATGGCGTTGTACAGGTAGGTGCCATTTTCACTATTACCTAGCACATCCTTCGTAAAAGGTATGATAAATTCTATATTAACTAAATGAAACTGACTTTGATGGTATTGGGGTAAAGTATTTGCCTCCGGACCCGATGTGTGTGGGTTCAAACCCAATAGGGGTTAACGGTTGTTTCTTGAGCAATAAAAATCTGTAACACAGCTTCCTTCAAAAGGGTAGTAAAGCCATCTATTGTGGCATGCAAAAGATTCCTGGAAGATATGTGAAAATATCTTTCCAGCAAAATTGATAGGCTTTATAACTAGCACTCATTAAAATTTCTATAGCTACAATACTAAAAGTAATATTTTGGCTTGAAAATAAACCAAGCTTATTTGGTAACTATTTGTGTAAGTACTTTAGATGCCATTTCTCAGTTTTTCAAAATCAATCCAAAACAGCTTTTTGGACTGTGTGGGTAAGTTTTTTCTCCCTGATGTTTTAAAAAAAATTGTATGCATTTATTTACAAATAGAGGCCTTTATGTTTTGTTATGATTGCACTGTGTTAGGAATCACTATTGTATCATAACATTGCCCTGGGGATGAGGTTGTGGTTTAAATTCAGGCTGAGTCTATCGAGTAGACAATTTATCCTAAATGGTTCCCTACGCTTAATGCAAATATGGGTATATTCACTCTAAAGTATACCTTACCAAACCATATCCCATAGTGCAGATCACTCAAACGGGGGGCAGGGGGGGGTGGGGGATTTTTTTAAAATAATATAAAGATTATTAAAACATACATTTTGTGTCAGGTGAAGCCCTTGGGTGTGATATGGGGAAAGTTTGACCAATACACACCCAGGAACACTATC
The DNA here is from genome assembly GCA_039000515.1 of Timema cristinae. Classification (NCBI taxonomy): domain Eukaryota; kingdom Metazoa; phylum Arthropoda; class Insecta; order Phasmatodea; family Timematidae; genus Timema; species Timema cristinae. The sequence continues at coordinate 30,903,723 of JBCFYV010000001.1, read as the reverse complement.
ATGTTTGATGACATCAGGCGTAACTTCTTGATGAACCCGGGAAATGGTCTCAAGATCCGGCCATTCAAGCAGGCGCATCTCAACCGCGAAAAAGACTGTGAGTTGTTACGTCTTGCCAAGTACCTGAAGGATATTGTTTGCGAGGAGGACTTTAGCAGTTTGGACCACAAGCACTGGGAGAGGTACAAGCCGAAGAAGAAGAGGAGGACAGAAGCGAGAGATAAGAGTAGTGGACCGAGCTAGTTGAGGAGGTGACTTCTTGACTATGGGTTCATTCAAAGACTGAGGTTTATCAAATGGGACTGGCAGAGAATGGTTGGGTTAACTATTGGTGCACTCACTCGTCAAGCTACAGGAATATTGCCGCATTTACTTGCGTGATTTTTGCACCTCCCCTAACCCCCTTTTTTTTTTGTGGTCAAATAAGTCATTAGAACTAGGGTTGTAATGCTTAAGGATATTAGAGGATTCGAGAAAACATCGGATTAGAGATTTGAAAAAAAAAAAAAGAGTTTTTTTCCTTTCAAAACTTTGAATTGAAATTTGTTTTTTAGAGTTTTAATACTGTTCGTTGGTTGTTTAGTTCAACTCTATTATAGGTCAAACTTAACAACAAAACCCCACAGCAGTAATTTAACATTTAACTGTATGAATGTAATAATAAATGCATTTGATCAAAAGTGTTAATGATGGATTGAATGTATAAGGTGTTACAGTTGTTTAATAAGGTTATAGCCACAGCTAAATTCTTTAAATTGAAAAAGCTAACATTTAACTGGGCTTACTGTTTCTATTTTTTTACTAGTTTTCTATTTTCCTATTTTCTCTTAATGTTCATTTTTTTTTTTCTAAGGTTCATATTCAAAGCTAAAATGAAAATTCAAATTCGAGATATGAATTTGTAAATTTTTATTTTATTTAGCACCGCGTCTTACTACCCCTTCGAGTTATACGCTTAAGTACTAATTACACTAATGGATTAGGAATTAGGAAGGTTGAATTTAGAGGAAGTGAACCCACATTTGCACGAGGGTGAGTGAAGGAAAAACCATCCCCAGTTCACTTGACCGAGATTTGAACCTCAATATCCCCTTCCTTGGCAGTCAAGCTCAACACGAAACTAGCGCGTTAGCCAACTATACCACCAAGGCGGGTTGTAAAATAGTTGATTTGACCCCATATCTAATTAAGACCCATTTTCTTGTAGCCAAGAGTCTGAAAAGATTGCTAGATTACTTTCATTATTAGAAGGTTTGTTGTAAATATGGTTTTAATAAAACTGGTGTTATGTTAAAATAAAATAAAATTATGTATTCATAATATTATAATTAGTATAAAATTCAATTTGTAAAGCTAAAAAAGGTGAATCTAAAAAAAAAAGTGGAATTTTTCTTCACCATGAGCTAGTAAAAAAAGGGTGCAAAAATAACATAAGTAGCTATTTTGGCATTGGCCTTCAAAAAAATAAAAATGGCAATGAAAGTTTGATTTGTGTGCTAGCAGATATGACATTCTCTCTCATAACTAAATGAGTAATCTTGGTGCTCATAAAATGGTGGCACTATAAGGATGCAAAGTTTAATGTAAGTTTTTATTTCTTCAGGAGCCATAAATAAAGACAAAAATTATACATATTTTCTGGGAAATTATTCTAATGTCAAAGTTTAGTCAATTTGGAAAACTTACCTTAAAAATAAAATTTGAGCTCTATTGAAAATCTTATATTCAAAATGTTAAAATAAAATCACCTAAAACACTATTTTTAAAAGTATATATAAATTTAACCAATAAATTTCAGTCTGTTTTAACAATTAACAATATTGTCATTGACACTATGAAGAAATTTTTTTAGAAAAGTCATAGGTGGTTTTTCATTCTGACATTCTGTTTACTTAAGCAATTTATGGGGTTGGGTCTTTTAAATAAATAACTCATGCTTAAGTACATTCAAGATTCAAGAAAATATTGAATGAGATTCAAAAATTGAAAATACAAAAGTTTTGATTGAAATTTGTTTTTATAGATCTAATACTGTTTATTGGTTATACAGCCTTAACATAATTATAGTTCAAACTTAACAATCAGACCTCAGACCATTAATTTAACACTTAACCGAATGAATTTTACAAAAATGTTGGAATTTAGTTACAATTTCTATGATATTTATATTTTTTTACAAGATTCTTATTTGTATTTAATAATAGATTTGACCCATTTCCAGTGATTTATATTATAAGCTAATTTTGTTATATTTTATAGTGTTTGGTCTCTCGATAAGAAATTAATAGAATGCAATATAATTTAAAATATGGAGCTATAAGTTTATAATAAAGGAAATAAATAAAACTAAAGAAAAAAGGAAAAATAAACTACTAAGAATAAATTTGATGAAGAAAGCCCACCTAGGGAAAGAGGAAAAATTGTGGGAAGAATCCAATGCACAAAGGTGACATCTTCTTCCTTTCTTCTGTCTTCTATAGTAGAAGTAGTCACACACACATTTTAACACAAATATAATTAAACACAAAAACAAAACACATTTTTAACTGTTTCATTCAAAATTCAAAATGGAGTAATCCATTGTTTGTGTTATTTGTACTCCCTTCTTCTTTGTGTTTGATAAAGGCAACAATGCCGAAATATAATTATATTTGTATTAAAATGTGTGTGTGACTTCTATAGAAGACAGAAGAAAGGAAGAAGATGTCACCTTTGTGCATTGAATTCTTCCCCATTTTTTCCTCTTTCCCTAGGTGGGCTTTCTTCATCAAATTTATTCTTAGTAGTTTATTTTTCCTTTTTCTTTAGTTTTATCTATTTCCTTTATTATAAAATTATCTAGCCATGGAGCTATAAGTTTGCAAGATCGTCAATCTTCTTTATAAAAACCCCCTGGTTATATTAGTTAGTATACAGTGCAGAGTACAGAGAAGTGGTGGGGAAAAATAATACGTCAGGGAGCCCGATGTTCCAAACAGATCTGGCCAAAGGCTGGAAACTGTTAATGATAATGATGAATGATTACCAAAGTGTAAGAATATTTTTCAAATGTCTCTTTTACTAGACAAAATTTACAAGTCACATAAAATTTGTTATAGTATGTGTGAGCTTAATTGTATCTGTAAGATCTAGACTGTTATTTGGGTAAAAGGAGATTTTTAAATGTATAATTATGTTAGATGTCATAAGTGAGGAGGAGATTTCTCGTTACATACATCGCCAAGGATGTGTGTGCCTGTCTTGCGATTGAAGATGAATCGCCGTCTTTTGATAATTAAAGCAATAAAATAAATTGGTCTTGTGATTGTTCTTTAGCAAAGCAGTATTAGTAGTATAAAATGTAAACATAGCAAACTTGATGATTCTATTCTTGTCAGCATTTTAAGAGTTCCAAGATGATATTGATATGTGGCAAGATATATTTGTGGAGGTTGGTCAGTTTGATAGTAAAAGGTCATATTGCGACACATTTATTTGGTTCCAATTTGTGATTTTTTTTTTTTACCTTATGTTTTACATATTTGGCTGATTGTACTGCAACACTAAGATCTTTTTCCAACAATCAATAATTTTTATTTGAACCAAAACATTTGATGGTCAATTGTTAAAGAAATTTCATCAATTTAATGTTGCTAACAATTTAGTTATACATTAGATAAAAATTATAAAACTTATTTGCTGTAAATGGGGCAAATAGAAAGTTCAATTTGATATAAATAAAACTTTTAAAAAATAAAATAGAGTTAACCTTTTATTTGCTTTGGATGAATAGATTTTATTTTTTGGGTAAAAATAGAGGAGCAATAATTCTTACAAATACCATCTTGTTAGAACTGACAGAACTAACAGCTACAACCTAAAACAAAAAGTGGTAAAACATGGCTCTAGGTAGTACAAAAATATAATCCCCTTTTTTAAAAAAAAGAAGGAATTTAGTTTGTTAAAATATAATTTACAGACTTAAAATATATTAATCCAGTATTATAGTGATGTTAAATTAATAGCACTTGAAACATTTTTATACATTTTGTTATTAGGAATAAAATGATCTGTATTGGAAGTTTATTAAAACTTTAATGTGGAGAGAGTGACATTAATTCATAGGATTAACCAGAACACCAAACCTGGGTAATGCTGGAACGGAAATTGAGACACGCCACAAACAAAAACAAATCTAAACAGTTGCTTTGAATCGAGAGGCAAAAAGAAAGTGTCAAATCGAATACTCGGGTAGGGTGTACAGGTTAACCCCCTTTAACAGTGCTCTGGTCCAAACAACCTGTTTAATTGCCCTTTCCTGTTTCTGTGGATTTTACTCTTGGGACTGTCCATAAACTACTTCACGCAAATATTTTTTTTTTTTTATACTCCCCTCCTAATATCACGTGCAACCCCTCCCTACCCCCTTTAAATAGTATTTTTTAATTGTAGAGGCTATATAACCCTTTTACTTAAACATATTCATCACGGATTGGTCGTTTGTTTATACATGTGTGCACTTGGGTTTGTTAACACAGAATGCTTCCACATATGCTTGTAATGATACATCACACATCTGTCCACCCCCCTGACATGCATACATAGTTAATGGACAGCCCCTTTCATTTGTCTATTCCTTGAAAGAGCTTGTATATAATGACTAAGTATGGATCCTTGAATCCTTAAGATATTTGATACTTGAGGATTGGAGATTAGAAATAAAATAAGAATGTGTTTATTTTTGGGTCAAAATTTTTAATAAGGAATTTGTTTTAAAGCTATATTATTGATGGTTCATCTCAAACGTAATTATATGAAAAACTAAACTAGACCCCAGACCATTCATTTAACATCTAACTGAATGTATAAATGCATTTGAGAAAAAAAAAAAGTTGACATATAGTTACTATTTCTATTATTGTGCTATATTCAGATTTACTCGAATGTTCATAATTTTTTCCCAAGATTCAGATCTGAATTGAAGATTCAAATTAATAAAAATAATAGTGGAATCGAGCAAACTTTAATAGTGATTATACTTTTTTTTTTTTTTTACTCTCTGGTATTTTTTTTTGTGCACATGCATTATAAACTTAGGAAGGCTCATGTGTGTTTATCGTTACCAAAACCTAACAGTGAGCGGTCATATTAGTGGGGAGTGGCAATGCCTTGACTATAGTGTTTGTTTTGGATTATATTCATTCATGAACTGAAACTGTTGAATATGCCGTCATGTGATGAAGAACTAGACGAAACTGGAACTGGACGTCTCAAATGACTGATTTTGAGTGCATTGGTCAACTGGTATGGTAAGCAATCACCGTTTGATGGTGACTGGAATCTACACATTCATACTATATGCATAGTGTTGATGCACACAGTCATTAAAATGTTTGAGCGTCAAACATCAATGGCACACTGACAAAGTCAGGCACATCTGGTTAATTGGTGACACGGAGGCCATAGGTCCATTCTTCCTCCTAACAAATACATTCCCTTTACATTTTGCCTTCCTCAACCCTACCCTGTTGGTGTTACAAAATACATATCTTATATGCCGTAATGAAAAATATTCCGACACCTTAGCTCAGTCGATAGCGTGTCTGCCTACTGAGCTAAGGGTCCTGGAGCTATCCTCTCACATTGACAAATTAATGCCCGGGGACTGGATGTTGTGTCTGTCCTAGTCGTAAGTTAGATTATAAGGCTTATGAAGCTACGATAAGCCTTGTAGGTTGGTATTAGAAAAATATATAGCTTGAATAAAAAATTGACCCAGACCATAGGCTTGAAACAGTAATGGATGTAAAATAAAGAATAGAAAAATATTAAACAGAACTGCCATATAAATTGTCACTTTATGTACACCAGCTGTTGCTTTTATAAAATCCATGAAGCAATTCATAGTAAGATAGAACACTAAATTATACATAGGCCTAATTCAATCTTTTACAGATTTGGAACCACATCAGCAATAAGACTGGCAGATTATAGTTGGCTCACCGATTATTGACATTTATGTTACAGTTCTATGAGTTACTAGATCTACTTTAATGTATGATATAGTACCTCTTTGTTTTTCAGTTTAGCATGATATTTATTTTATAACCACCTGTTCACCTATATGATAATTGCTCTTGGAGTAGGTATAAGGAAGGAAGCATTTTAGGGGTAATCCGCCCGCATTTGCATGGAAGGAGAGTGGGAAACCATTTAGAATAAAACTCACCCTCAGTAGACCCGACTGTGATTCGAACACAAATCTACCCGTCTTTAGCATATCACCCGCCTCAGGGGTGTAGTTGGCTAACGCGCTAGTCGTGTTGAGCTCGACCGCCGAGGACGGGGAGATCGAGGTTCGAATCTCGGTCTGGTGAACTGGGGGCGGTTTTTCCTTAATGCTTTTCCACTCTCCCTCCACGCAAATGCGGGTTCACTTCCTCTAATTCAACCTTCCCAATCCATTAGCGTAGTTAGTACTTTAAGCGTGTATCCTGAATGGGTAATAAGACGCGGTGCTAAATAATAATAATAATAATAATATAATAATTTAGCATATTAGTCTGACACGAGAGTGACACCTGCTGAAGACGGGAAGATCGAAATTTGAATCCTCATCTGGTCTACTGAAGGAGGTTTTCTTCTCACCTTCCACACAAATGTGGGTATATTACCTTTAATATAGTTGGATTCTGGTAGAAGATACTGTATCTTAAGTTACAAAAGTTATTAAAACTATTATCATATTTCTGTAATGTAGAGTATCAATACTTTAAAATGCGTTGGTATTTTAGAAAAGGTCTTTACTATCAAAATACTAATATATTTATAATTTAGTGTTTTATAGACTTAAGATTCAATGCTATATATGCAGGTACACTACTGGCCACATATATGATTATATGCAATTAAATAATTTTTAATTTTCTCATTTTCTTTTATTAAAGTGCTAGCCAACAGTTGAGGTAGGCTGGAATAGAGAAAATACAGAGCATAAGGCATGTAAAATAATAAATTACAACAAAACATATTTAGTAGCTAAGTAATGATATGGAGGAGTCAACCTCGGTGGTCTTGGGTTAAAGTGCTCGTCTCAGGATTTGATGTTTCTGGGTTCAAAACCAACCCAGGTAGACTGATTTTTCTTGAGTGATAAAAAATCTCTAGCACACATCCTTTTGAGGAGAAGCTAGGCCGTTGGTCCCACGTCGATTGTGGCATAGAGAAAAACCCTGCAAGGTGTGTAAAAAAAATACCTTTCCCAGCAAAATTGATGACCCTTTCGCTCTTCACTCATAGAAATTCTTGTGTTCGAGATCTAAAATTAAAAAAACATGGAGATTTTATTTATTTGTTTTTAATTATTTGAGGTATTAATGTGTACGTTCTGAACCAACATAACAGCACATTATAATTTTTTATAAGCCTGAGCGAAAGGACCTACACATTTTGTCAGGAAAGGTATTTTCACATAACATCCAGGGTTATTTTACATGCCACAATAAACATGGGATCAACAGCTTTACGTCCCCTCTGAAGGCAGTTGTGCAACAAATTTTTATCGCTCTAGAAAAATCTGTAAATTCCAGTTGGGTTTGAACCCACAATAATTGAGTCCTGAGGTGAAAACTTTACCCCAAGACCTCCAAAGTCAACAATATGGGGTAATTCAATGGTAACAATTATTTTGTGTTAAAATCAAATTCAGGAAATCTACTGTTTACGCTATTTGCTGCTAATACAACGAGTAAGTGGGTTAAGTTTGTAAATGTTGATGATAGAAAATATTTAAGAATTTTGAGAGGGATGAGAGGGCACAATGAGGCCCATATGTTCAAGGATGGGTTCTTTATTTAATTTAATCTGAGCCCTTAAGCTAATATATTCACATAATTTGATAGTTTTGGAAATATCTAGTTAAAGCTTAAATGCAATTAATAATAATTTCCTTTTGTCCTTTGCCTGTTTAAACTCTAATATCCAGCTTGGTGTTGAAAAGACATTAGTTCGGAGAGCGTGCTAAGCTGTATCATACATGTAGTGGAACTGGTCCCCATATTTATCCCTGAAGCGCTTATGATCTTGAGCATCGAGGGATCTTGCAACTCGTTTCATGGCAGACCTGGTAGGAAAAAAAATTATAGACTATTAAAAGAAATCATAAACCTTAAAAAATAAAATAAAAAAATTATTTGAGATATTTTACCTACACTTGTTCAACCAATTGATTATATAAGCCATTTACTTTCACACTAACTAAATTCTCAAGAAATACAACATGCCAGTCATCAATCTTTCAATTCTATCGATGATACTTTTTCGGCTATGCCGAAAGTTAAACTTTGATTATTATCTAAGGCTGGGTGGTTCGACGTTTTTCATCTCGAGGGCCAAATCTATCAGTTTGCACCAAAAAACACAAAAGGGGAAAAAAAGGAAATTGGTAAACGATGGTTTCATGTTTTAGGAAGTTGTGTTGCGCATTTCACATTCCTCCCTGATGACTTCCGATAGAATGAAACTAGGTCAGGGGATTGAGCGGTGACGGTCTATTTTATTAAAGAGGTAGCCAATATTTCTTTGTCCAGTGGCAGAAATGTAAAGTGTGAACTGGGTCCTTTCATTTTATTGTAAGAGCCATATTGTATTGTTCCATTTTATGTTTTTTATTTACCTTTCCTGTACCTTCTTCCAAATATATATATATTACTAACATGCTCTACTAAAATATTCTAGTGCATTGGGAATTTAATTTTTAGTATGGTTTTCAATTTTTTTTGTGAATTTCCTTTAAAGTTCATCCTTATTATTTTCTAATAAATCTAACTCCTAAATGGCAGGTTATTAACAGAATACTATGTCCAATTGAATTATCGTAATTCTAGTTTTAGTTACAGACTACCTTTTAATAAATATAACCAGTTCTTACTTCTTGAAGATCTTCTTAGACAGACGACTCAATGAGGTGTTTTGCTGTGCTTTTATATCTGTAAGTCCAGGATATTTAGTATCACATTTGTTTTTCTTCTTTATTTTTCCTTTTGTCTTTTTATCTGGCATTTTCAAATCCACTCCTGTAGCTTCCTGCAAAAAAATCAATTTAAAAAAAATCATCATTTTTGAATAGTACCTAGCTTAGATAGCTAATACACGCAGACATCGCATTGAGGTGTGGTTTTCTCTAAACTACTTTAAAAACTGTGGAAATGACTCCAGTAAAACCATTTAGCCATATTAAAAAAAAAATCTATTTTAAATTTTTAAAAAACTATTATTACACTCATTCCAATTTCACTGTTGTCAAATAAAGAATGGTGAATACCATAATTCGATACATTTCCTGGTCCAAGTGTAAACATGTTTCTAATTTTCCGGTTAGTCAGCAGTGAAATGGGGTATGATAAGAAATATTGCTTGCTCACAAGATCAAAAAAATCTGCATATTTTGACTAATCTTAATTTAAGACCTACTAACAGAAAGAGATTTTGTTCATTTAGAAATAATTACTACCTAAAAGAACTAATATTTTCATACATTTTCTTAGGTCCACACACTTGTAAAACTGACAGCAAATAGTATATTTTAAGCGTATAGCTTTAAATAAAAAAAATAAAAAAAATGGCAGTAATTGGATATATTTCAGTTTCAACTTTTGTATATTAGTATTGTATATATAAAATAAAAATTGTAAAATCTATTAAGATATTTACTCCAATCAAGCTAAAATTGTGTGTTCAAAACACAAAACATAACTTAACTACATCCACTGTAATGATATAGTTCCCCCCCCCCCCCCAAATTAATATAATAACAAGGGTGTCAAGTAATTTTCTAAACAAATATGTGATATCTTTAAGATATTATAGTTGACACATCAAGTGGAGCCTCTCCACATACCTGATTCGTGATATTACATCACATATTTGAACGAACTCACCTTAATATCCGCCAACAACTGTGGGTCTTGCCAATCGGGACATTTCTCCTGTTCTTCTTTTAGTCTGGTCTCTTGCGTCTTCTCATCTTCTGGATCTGTACATTTACCAGCCGCGTCCCTTGCAACTATTGGTCCATGGAAGGGGCACTGAAACAAAAAAAGATTTAAAAATGAACCCCCCCTTAATATTAGAGTTGTAGGTATTATTGACTATAGTAATTAACTAAGCAAACGGTGACCTGGTGGTCTAGGGGTAAGGTGTCAGACTTCTGTGCTGGGGGTCCGAGGATCAATCCTCGATCCCGGCACAGATTTATCTGATTACCAAGTACTCCAGTACTCTTCATTTGAAGAAAAAAATAAAATAAAAAATAAGTTATGTAAAATAATGTTTGATACAAGAAACCAGAGATATTTGGTATGTATTTTTAACAAAGTTTATATAATTATGGATAAACTTTCTGCGTGTTTCACTCACCTTGCGTCTGTCTCGACGTGGACACAGTTTACCACTTGGCAGAGGGAACCTGCAGGCCCATTTTACTGGTTCAAAGTTGCCTGTAAACTCTATGACACGAGTACGTAAACTTGCAGAACCTTCAGGCACAGGAACTTCCTCAAGGTCATCCATCGATACAGATGACCAAAACCTTGCCCCTTCAGATTTAACTCTAAAACAAAAAATAGGTTTTTTTTTGCCGTGTCTTAGAACCAATTGGAGTTATAAACATACACTATTTTAGCTAATGTAAATGGTATGAAGAAAGTAGAATTTTAGAGGAAATGTACCTGCATTTGTGAAGAGAGAGAGAGTAGGAAACTATTAAGGAAAAGATCACCTGAGGGGATTCAAACCCTGTTATTATTATTATTATTTAGCACCGCGTCTTACTACCCGTTCGGGTTATATGCTTAAGTACTAATTATGCTAATGGGTTAGGGATAGGGAAGGTTGAATTAAAGGAAGTGAACCCGCATTTGTGTGGAGGGAGAGTGGAAAACCATTTAGGAAAAACCACACCCAGTTCACCCGACCGAGATTCGAACCTCGATCTCCCCGTCCTCAGCAGTCGAGCTCAACACGACAAGCGCGTTAGCCAACTACACCACCGAAGCGGGTTTCAAACCCTGTTCTCCCTCTCACCAGCTATCCATTATTTTACAAGAGTGACACGTTATAGAACATGTGACCAGTGATGGAGGTAGTAAATTATTGAATAATTAAATATTTTAAATTCAGTTTTTCAAGGTGAATACAACTTACACTCTTAGACTAAGAGTGGGGTTTTATAATTCATATTAGTGGTTTAAGCTTTGTATTTTTGAAAATATTTTCTATGTACACAATTTGTATCGTTAGTAGTATTACCCAAAACAAGAGCCCCCTAAAGTTAAAAAAGTCCAGAAAGTAATTACTTGTACTGGTGGTCACACAGTCTGATACATCGAGCTCGTAATAGACTGGAATGCTGGTGTGCCAAGATCGAAGTTCAAAGATTGACACTAGAAGTAGTTTTACATATCTAATTTATCATTGTGATTTTCCCATCCCCTTTGTGTGCTAATGTGGGTGCATTTTCTCTAAGTTACCTTTTAAAGTTTTGCCCCCTAGATTCAGTTGTTAATATTTTTGTGTTGAACACATTTATTAAAAAAAAACTCTCCAATTTGAGTTTGTTAGCAAAAATATATAAAATGGCCCAGGTCAAAAAAGTGAAATTATCGGTAGAATACCATTTAAAATGTGATTCTGCTGGATGCTACTAACAACCTTTAAAGTATAAGTCCACATTCATACAGATGAATGTCCAATTTCTTTATAATACAAGCCACCAGAAGCGTTATTTTTCTTTACAATAATTTTACATTATCTCCATGCAAATGCCAGTGCAAATTCTCTTACATTTCATATTACTTTCCCCATCTTATTTTGTGTTTATTGTTGTTCATGGTGCACTTTTAAGTTATCTATTATTAACTAGAAGGAACTGTCTTCTGCACATGTCATATAAGGAAAGGTTGAGAGAAAGAGGAGCTTAGGAAGGAGGAGGATTCAAATACTAGAAGAGTTGAATGAAAGAAGAAAATTCTGGGAGCTGAAGGAGGAGATAGAGGACAGAGCCCATTGACGGTCTAAGTTCACTGACAAAAGAAATAGAACAAATAATATTAAGAACAATATTACCATGCTTCAATGTGTCAAGGTGTTGAATGAATCTTATGAAAATATATACTCATATATATATAGGAACATAAAACTTACGCCAACATGGTGGGTGCTGTCAATTTCTCATCTTCCCAATGATACAAATCTACATCAAATGGAAGTTTAGGAGCTATCGCTAAAAGTTTCGCCTTCCTCGTTTCTTCTGATGATGTTGCTCTAGAAGTAGAAGGTTGAGGATCCACTTCCAAAGTGTTTTTGGTTTTCAAATTGTCGATACTTGAGGAATTTTCAGTCTTTCGATTCACATTTACTTTGCGAATGGGTGTGATAGTTTTTGACCTGTTGGCTATTATCGAGGAGAGGGTTGAGAGTGCGGTTGTTGGATCCTGGGGGGAGGGGGGGGGAGAGGAAAATGCAAATAAATAATTACTGACAGAGTAGTTCTACATCAAACAAAGATGGTACATTAATACTGATATAGTATTAAAAAGTTATATGTTTTTATTAATTTTATTACCAATTTAATCTTTTTGTTTTCTCATAGAAAGAAAGTGTTGTAGTTAGGAAGATAGTTGACCTCGAGATTACTAACTAACTAAACTAACTAAAGATAAATGGTACGATAAACCCCTCAGGCTTTCTCTCTCCTATATCTACATGGTGTCTACTCAACTTGACCAATTAAATCCCCGACCTTTTCCCTGATTTCCCCTGATCATTTCTAAAATTCCCGACTAAAAAGTATGTCATATCCTTCTAACTCGTTTTTATATTAATCTATTTTATGAATAATAATAAGTTTTAAATTGGAATTTTTTAAATTTGTATTTAAATTGTTTACTAGAATTAAAAATATATATTACACAGCTACGAACAAAAAAATGACATAATTTACTGATTTAATGATTATTGTATTTCATATTTGAGTAAAATATCATTTTCCCGGATTTTTATTGTGATTTACGAATTCCCGACTTATTCCCGTTTTTTCCCGACCACTTCAAATTCCGGCTAATTCCGTTTTCCCTGATTTTCCCGGGTGGTAGACACCCTGATCTAATAGTGAAGACATTTACTTAAAATTCATAAGATTTGTGAAATGAAATAATATACATTGTTGTAGAAACATGATGGAAAAATACAACATCACATTTCATCAAAGAGCATAAATTAAATAATATACACTTTTACATAAACAGTGAGGAAAAATAAAAGAGCACAACAAATTAATTCACCATTTCATAGACCTCTATTAAAAAACTTAGTACTAACTTAGTACTACAACTTTGCTATCCCTGTCATTTGGAGGTGGGGGGGAAGGGATGAGGAGGGAGGCTGAGTTTATTTCTAGAAGAAGTCCAGCATGAGGAATTCCCAGCAACATGGTCGCGGTGGGACAAGTAAGTTAAGGTCTCGGCAACATGTGTGGAAGTGGAATGGGGGAGGAGGTAAGGAGAGATGGATTAATAGACAATTTTGCTCTTTCTTATCTTCGACAATTTTTTCGCTCTTTTGGAAGAGATTTGGTAGCCACTAAATTCTGCGCGAGGAATCACCGTATTTTTTATACCTTACACCGCTGCCTGGCCTTGTCCAATGGGAGAGAAGGGAAGCTTTCCATTGGCACGCAAGAACAGGAGAGACAGTGGCTGCCAAGCGGGCCAATAGAATAGAGAGGAGAGTTCTCATTGGTGTGGAGTGGCACAGGCAGTAGAGATGATTGTTAGCGCGGTCTGTGCAAGGGCGAGGAAAAGACTCAAAGGCCGAACAATGAGGCACAACAACTTTACAATAATAAGATATTTCATATCTCAAATAGTTGCGGAGATATAATCAAAATTGGAAATTTCTTCTAATGTAGAGTCTACTCTCAAAGTAATTTTCATATAAAAATGAGAATTGCCATTTTATTTGTAATGCTAAGCAATGCCCATATACAAAATTAACTCAAAATTGCTAGAGCAAATTTGAGAAAATTGATTTTTTTCTGCCCTTCAGTAACTTAAACTATCCTTAGTTTCAGGGTTAGATATTTAATTACAAAGACTGCTCGGATAAACCTTATGAAAACCCTAGATACCAAGTTTTAGCCCTATTGGTAAAATGGTTTTGACGCTAGTCCGAGATACAAACGGCAACGCGAAAACTACTTTTTTGGTCTCTACAATTCTATCTATCTGTATCCAGGACTAAAGCTAAAACAGTTGAACGAATTTTGTTCAAACTTGTTAAATAATATTTCCATACCCTGAGTCCAAATTGTGATTTTGATGAATTATGTGAATATGGTTTTTACAATTGTGTGTTTTTTGGGGGTGTTCTACATAATAAACAAGGATATATTTTAGTTTTTCTAAAAATAATAAAAATAATTTGAGATTAGTTTACTGGTGACTGATTTTTGAAAAGGATTTTTACAATTTTGTTTAATATTTACATCTGAAAAGTGTTAAGTATAGTTATAAAAATAATATTTTACTATGAGGAAATATTATTTTAGAGTAGTTTATTGATAACCGTTACTCTTTACACAATTTAGATTGCCATTCATTTTGGTTTGTTTTCAAAGTAACTTAAACATAAGTGGGATGATTTACACTGAGTGAATTATAAATTAAATTTCTACGCACTTGTACTTCACCTGCATCTACAATATGTGAAGTTAAATATATGTTCGCCCAAGAGAATTTAAGCCAGTCTTTTAGAAAATGTTGGGGAGTGTTTGAAAGCGATATGCATTAATGATATTGCCCATGACTAAAACCTGTGGTTGGCCTTTTGGTTTAGTGGTCAGCATTCCTGACTACTTATTTAGAAGTCTCGAATTCGAATACCGGTGGTACAGTAGGTATTTCCCAGTGAAATAGGGAATTGTTCCTATGGTCATCATTCATCTAAAAAGAACTGGCTCTGTAATTAAGAAACTAGTTTCAAGCATCAATGCGGGTGGGTACTTTAGATAACATCTACAATATAACAAAATTCAAACTACAATGTATTGGTATCATCATTTAGTTTGAATTTTGATTGTTCACTTGATATGCATTCAAATAGAGATAAAACAACGACACCTGGGCACAAGAGTCAAACCCAGTAATTTTGGTTTAGCATGCTAATGTTCTACCACTAAGCTATTTAGAATTAACTCCATGCTCAGTGTGATTCTTTACTAATTGTTTAAGGAAGAGTCTATGATGAACATGTATTATTAATTATTATTATCATCATCATCATCATCATTATCATTATCATTATCATTATTATTATTATTATTATTATTATTATTAATATTATTATTATTAGCACGCATCTTACTACCTGTTCGGGTTATACGCACTTACGCTAATGTGTAATGGTAGGGTGATTGTGAGATGAAATGGAGGACCTACAGTTTAACGTGGAATCCGAACCACGGTGGAGGCCTGGTATTCCTCACATTCACAATGTAATATAGTCAGCTAATTAGTAGCTATCAGAAACATAGCCACCAGTGACTCAGCCACTTGTGAAGAATGTCCCTGAACACAGGGCAAACTCTGAATAGCTCGGCATTGGCACAATAAATCTTAAGTCCTGGGTTTGATTCTCATGTCAAAGTGTCACTTTATTTTATACTTAAATGAGTAAACTACTAATGAGGAGAAACAGGATTAGGAATGAAGTTATCTGGGAAAGAGTAGGAGTACAGGGATTACATGAGCTAGAATAACTAAGAATGAGATGGTATAGGCAAGTGATGAGGTTAGAAAAGGAGAGAATATTAAATAGAATTAAGAGGGTGAAGTATGTAGGGGAAAAAATTGCAAGGGAGACCAAGAAAGAGATGGGAAGAGCAGATAACAGAAAGTGTACAAGTGAGAGGAGAATAATTGGGATGATAAAGGAAGAATAGTGGAAGGATGGAGGAAGATGGAGGCATAGTATTAAACTGACCAGAGTACGAGCTAGAAATATTGATGAAGATGGTGATTATTAATAGATGTAGCTTTACCTGGCAGGTTCTAACTAATAATTTAATCCAAGTGTACTAGGGTAGCTGGCACTTTCCACTTTGACAATACTATTGAATAAATCAAAGTTGAGTTTCAAATAACTGTAAAGTTCATTATTACCTCTGTGTTGTTTTCCTTGGACCAAATATCCCATCCTGAAGATTGTTTTAGTTTGTTGGCATTTTTTGAAGCTGCAACGGTTGGTCCTGGTATTAACATAGAACAATCTTGTTTTACAGTGTCCTCATATCCATCCTTTCCTTCAACTTCTTCAAAATCGGAGTCCGATGAATCGCTGCCGGCCAAATTGTTGTCGGTCTGCAAATTTATCTCCGAATATTTGGCTAAAGCTCTCTCGAGCGAGCGCTTTATGTCAATAATTTTTTTAAGTTGATCAGAATTTCCTGAAATATATATTATAAACATATGTGATTTTTAAAACATTGGGTTCAAAATAAGGATACAAGAGCAATATAAATACTATTTGCCAAGTGAATTTTAGCATAATAACTTTTTTTTACGAATTTGAATCTTAATTTTACTAATGAATTTAAACATTTAGAAAAAAATTATGACATAACAGGAAATATAAACAGGGTTGGCGCAAGGATTTAATGCACCCCAGTTATATTCTGTATATTATAATTAAATAAACTACACCTGTGTCATGAAAAATAATAATAATAAAAGGCTTCCAAAATTCCAGACAAAAAAATAAATAATACAAAAGAGATAAATAAAAAATAAGTGCCTCCACCCTTTGACCCCTTGATCAATGTGTGCAAAAATTTAATTCCTTCTTCTCTTTCTATTTTCTTAATATCTTTGGAAATTTTTAAATAAAGATTGTTTAACACCGTAGTACAGGGGAAGGCCGGAGGAAGCAATTGCCCAACCTGAGACTCTGAGGTTGTATAAATATTAGAAGTAGGCTAATCCCGCCCAACACTTGCGATCAAACAGTGCCCCCAGCCAACAGAGAGTTATATAATATAACTAATAAACTAATTACTAGCACTCGCCACCAGGCCACCTGCTAACCTCAGGGTTGATAGTTTGGCACATGCGCGAGAAATTCTATCAGCATTCACCATTCAAATCACCAAGGTCAAGTGTCCACATACGAATTTGTATAAATTTGAAACATTTTTTAATGTTGTATCTTATTTTCAGGAGACAAGGGGAGAAAAATCCTGCAGGTGCCTTCAGTAGGTAGCGTGTCTGTCTAATAAAATAAGGATTTTAGGTTTGATTCCTGGCATGGCTGAAAAATTTGTCATTAGTGAAATCTGGGTTTCCTTTTTCACAGTGATGAATTAACGGTAGAGGGCTGGATGTTGTGTCTGTTTTAGATTTTTAAGTTAGTTTATAAGTTGTGTGCTGATATAATCAGTTAGCTCAGAAATTGCACGTTAAATACCTCAATTGAATGGGAGGTGGGAATTAAAAAAATTAGAGAGTAAAGAGATTCGTCAACAAAGCAATACCCTGAAAGTGATTACATTGTTGTTAATTAATTCGTTTTAAAAAAATATTCTTGATATTAGATAATATATTTATTTATAAATAATTATTAGCTTAAAATATAAATAATGATTTTTTTAAATAATTGCATTGATTATAACATTTATACAAACTGCTTCAGTGACCAAATTGTCTAAGGTTTCATTCTCATGTTAGCCTGGCCTGCTAATGATGAGATGTGGTTCGAATCCCAGTCGAGTCTACTGAGAATTTTTTTTTTCTAAATGGTTTCCTGATCTCCTTACACATAAATGCAGGTAGATAAATATCTAATTTTGAATTGGAATTTGTTTTAGAGCCCTAATATTGCATATCAATGGTTCAACTCCAACATGATAAAAGAACAACTTTAACAATAAGAGTCCAGACTGTTTATTTAACAATGACTGAATGTATGAATGTTATGTTATTATTATCACTAATATATATACACCTGTTCAGGTTATACGTATATATATATGGCGTACAATCTGAACAGGTAGTAAGATGTGGTGATAGTAAAATAACATTAGATTTTTTTTTTTCAAATCTCAACAATCCCAACATATTCGAGGATGCCATGTATGTTCAGCAAACCTCATTGGTGACTCCTAAAACTCTCTATATGAGCAACCCACTCCTCTCTAATCCCATCGCATCACTCAACTACTTATCACTTCGGTGAGCAGTGTATACCTAAACAGACACTTCAACACATGGCTTATACTCGTGCATTATTGTTAAAATAAAGCATTACAGTAATAAAAATGTATTCGCATATTAGCTCTATTTAGTTTTTTTAACTGTATCTTACTACCTGTTCAGGCTATACACATAATTATGTTAATGGGGTGGGGATGAGCTAAAAGAAATTTTAAAGGTAATACACCCGCATTTGCATGGAAGAAGAGTGGGAAACAATTTGGGGAAAATCACGCTAATTAGACCCTACCAGGATGCAAACCTTGATCTCCCAGTTATCAGCAGGTCAGTCTAACACAAAAGTGATGCCTTTAGACTGTTCGGCCACTTGAGCGTTTTTTTTATTTAGAACCGCATCTTACTACACATTCAGGTTATATGTTGTTATACAATTTATATTAATGGTTTTAAGGATTAGGAAGGTTTTATTTAGAGGAAGTGTACCCACATTTTCATGAAGAGTGGAAAACCATTTCGGAAAAATCGCTCGCGTACACCTGATCGAGATTAGAACCTTGAGCTCCATGTCGCCGACAGTATAGTCTACTGCGAGAGAAGTGTGTTAGATCATGCGGCCACTGAAGCGAGTTTCTATTTAGTTCATATTGGTAATTTTCCAAGTCAACTTACCTGAGGCTTTAGTGAGTATCTGTACCCACTTCTTAACACATGGAAGATATTTATTGCTGATAAGTTTAGCGTGGTCTCTTGCGTTCTCAACAATAACAGCATTTTCCTGAGTCACTTTAACTTTACCAGCATCATCTGGAAAACAGTTTAAATCATAGTAATTATTTATGTTAGGAAGAGGTAAAAACATATGAGTTGAACCCGGATTGAGGACAGGGGTTTCCAACTCGAGTGCCAGGGGGCCACAATTGAATACACGAGTCCAGTAGCGGGCTAATCATAGTCGGCTAATTTTTGTCAAGTTATGCAAGGAAGATAAAGGATACTTAAATAGTGAATGAAATAAGAAGTGTTAATCTAAACATGTTTATTACACTTTAAACAAATTTTCTGACTAAAACATACTATTATTTTTGATGTGCCAATATAATACAGTAGATGTAAGGAAGGAATTAAACACGAACATTATTTAGAGCTTTCATGACTTTTTCCAAATTAAGTCAAAATGTTCCGTTTATCAATGAAAAACATCAATTTTAGTTATAGTAGATTATTTTCCCAAGTAATTTTGTGGGCCACCAGACCAAAACCCTTGATCTAGGGTCCATCCGTGTGTTTCAAAGGGCTTATATCAGCTTTAAAAAATGTGACACTAAAATAAAGAGAGACACGTTATAGTAATGGAGTATGCGAAATTCTCTCTTTTGTTCGAAGTGGAGGCAAATTGAATGTACTGTATAAAATACTCCTGAATCTGAATTGAAGTTCTATTTTTTTTTTACTATATGATAATGTGAAAAAGAGATTATATTTGTTTAAATTTAAATAATAAAAGCTTGGATAATGTTCTTACCAGAAATTTACTGCTTCTAAATGATGATTTAAATGTTTATTAGTACATAGTCCAAAACTGAAACTGTAATCAAAATACTAACTGAAAATACATATTAATACAAGCATACCTGGGTTCAGCTTCACTTCAATTTTATATTCCGAATTGAGCACACCATACTCTCTCATATTAATACAACCCCTTTGTTCCTGTTCTTCTTTATCATCTGTGTCGCTCGCGGATTTGAAATCGTCGTCACTGTTATTGCCATTCCTGACCTTAGATTCACCACTATAAGGATTTATTTTAATTTCCGTTTCACTTTCTGATCTAATTTCTGTACTATCACAGTTCAAAGATGAAGGCTTGACTTTCACACTACTCTGCATTTCAATCATTGTTCTATTGGCATCTTCTTCATTCACAAAAAAGTCATCAAGAGATGGAAGAAGCAAAAAAATGCAGTTCTCTAATGCGGTCACACAACTGGAGATTTCAGGTTCGAGGTCTGGAAAAATAACAATACGATAATATAACAATATTCATTGGGAACAAATCTAAATAAAATTTACATGTTTGTGAAATTAAGCTTTTGACATATTGAGTACCCTACATTTCTACTCCTAAGCATTAGTGGTTCATGTATTATTGAAAACAGAACAATTCCTGGTAGCTTAATGGTAGATACAATCCAAAGATTCAGGGTTTAATACTCCTTTACAGGTATTATATATATATATATATATTAACCTTTGTGTAAATGTAGTAATATTAATAAAAAGTAACTTTGAATAATCTTTTGTTCACAAACATAATTTAAACAAATATTTCAAAATAACACCTGTAAAGAGTATTAAACCCTGAATCTTTGGATTGTATCTACCATTAAGCTACCAGGAATTGTTCTGTTTTCAATAATACATGAACCACTAATGCTTAGGAGTAGAAATGTAGGGTACTCAATATGTCAAAAGCTTAATTTCACAAACATGTAAATTTTATTTAGATTTGTTCCCAATGAATATTGTTATATTATCGTATTGTTATTTTTCCAGATAAAATAAAGAGAGACACGTTATAGTAATGGAGTATGCGAAATTCTATATATATATATAGAATATATATATATATATATATATATATATATATATAACTCGCTTTAGTGGCAGCATGGTCTCGCAATAGACTAGAGTGCCAGTGATGAGGAAATTGTGGTTCAATCCTGGTTTTCCCTAAATAGTTTCCAACTCTCTCCCACAAAAATGCTGGTACACTTACTTTAAAGTTAATTCGAATGGGTAGTAAGAGATAGTGCTAAAAAGTGTGTGTATATATAAAATGCATGTGCAAAAGACTTTTAAATATTAGTAACAAAAGATAAAGAGTCGCCATGCTGTAGTCCTGATATTTTTGAGTAGCTGAAGATTTCACACGTCCATATGGATAATAGGTATGATAGTTTAAGGTCCCAGGTTCAATCCCTGTGTTCATGCATAGTTTTTCAATATATATTTGAATCTATGGCTTGCTTTAATTTTTCGGTAATTTATTTTCCCCCATGTTTGGTTTGTACACAATTTAAACTACTAACTTAAGGAGAAAGTATAAAAAATAGGGTGAATTAAAAATAAGTGCATCAATATTCATCTAGATCAGAGGTCCCCAAACGAAGGCCCATGGTCCATAATATAAATAAAAAAGTAATAATTTCAATGACGAATACAGAAACTATGGTGTTCCTGTATGTAGTACACAAAATACCTACCTACATATAACATAATATGTTCCATTGTTTCCTAACTCTTTTTAGCACCGCGGCTTACTACCCATTTGGGTTATATGATTGTTTCTAAGACAAATCTTAGCATATTAATTAATGGTTGTTTATTATATTTATCAACTCGTTTGTCCTCCACTATTTCCTCGAGTAAATAAACTTACATCTATTTATATTTAAATATTTAATTATGGTTATAAATTATATATAAAATAATGTAGGACTGTATCTCTTTTTAAATTCAGTCTACCTAGCACTTTCAATATCCTAATGTGACCCTCCTCTTAATGCAGAGGTCTGAAATTTAAAAAGTTGTAGTCTTTGTGCATGAACATATATAACTCGAAGCCAGAATTTAAAAATTTGGATTTTATTCTTATAAATTAATTAAAAACTGGGTCGGAAGAAATAAAATGAAGAGATTTTTTTCCCTCTCTGTTTGAAGCAAAGTCGGGTACATTTGCTAGAAGTAACATAATTTGAACTAGTTTCTAATGATTTAGCTATAAATAAATATGTTGTTCGTTAACCTTTAATCTCATTATTTATTTTCTTTATCCTCTCATTGTTTAAATTGTTCTGCCTTCTCTCGAGTTCTCTTTGTCTCTCTCTTTCTGCAGAGTTTTCCATCTCAAGGGCATTGAAGTCAACCTGTTTAAAAAGTAGGAAAATTTGGAATTAGTGCACAGTTATATAGTTTAAGAAGTTTCTATAACTTTTATCTGTGTTCATCTTCTTCAAGAAGCTAGTGTTCCCAGGAAAGAAGAGTGGAGCGAGAATAGAAACAGAGAGGATGAGTGACGTGTTAGTCAGTAAACCTCAAGATGTTATGAACAGGTAGAAAGAATATGTAGAATGGCTGTATGAGGCAGATCAACGACATGACTTGGAGATCAAGGAGTTGGAGGCAAGAATATCAGAGGACTAAAAAGGTTCTTGGAAGAGCAGGTATAAAAGGCACAGAAGGAGATGAATAACGGCAAGGCTTAGGGGATTAACAAATTACAGGCGGAGGTGCTGAGAAGCTTGGAAGACAGTAAATAGCAAGATAGTGTACCTGCACAGTGAGATGTATGAGAGAGGTGAATGACAGGATGATCTTTTGTCGACAGTAGTGATACCAATTGAGAAGAAAATAAATACCAGGAAATGTGAGGAATACCGAACCATCAGTTTACTATCTCATGCAGCCAAGGGGTTGCTCAGAGTGCTGAATGTATGTATGGAAGACTTAACAGCTCAAGTGGACAAGAGCAGTCTGGGGTTTGAAGAGGAATGGGGACAAGGGACGCCATAGGCCTGATCAGAACTATAGAAGAAAGATATATTGAAAAAGGTAGAAAAGTTTATCCTGTGTTCATCGATTTAGGAAAAGGCTTTAATAAAGTGCAATGGAGACAATTGTTAGGCATTATGAATGAAGAGTAAAGGGGTGGACTGGAAGGAGAGGAGGATGATTGTGAATTTGTACCTCGAACAGAAAGTCAGAGTACAGAATGGGAGTGAGATGACAGAGGAAAGCAGGATAGGCAGGGGAGTTTGACGCTGCTGTCTCGCCCTCACCTTGGCTAACATCTACTTAAAAGAGATTATAGGAAAGTGTTTAGGTGGAGAAAGGGGTATTGGTGTAAGAAGGATAAGATTATATTCGATTTGTGGACAAAAGATTATTATTGGGGCATATAATGAAACTGATGAAAATGCTGAGAGATGTGAACAAAGTTTACAAGAAAAGCAGTATGCAAATTAATAAGAGGAAAACGAAATGTGTATTCATTGGCATGAGGGGAAAGAGTATTAAGGTTAAGATTTAAGGGGAGGAGATAGAGCAACTTTCAGTTTTCAAGTACCTGGGAAGCTGTGTATGCAAATATATGTGATATGGACAGAATGTCAAAACTAGGATTGCCATGCATTTAATAACAAGAAGAGACTGCCGTGTGGTCACCTTGATAAAGGATTGAGGAAAAGACTGGCAAAGTGCTTTATTTGGATGGCATTATATGGGACAATGGACACTAAGAAAGGAGGAGGAATGGAGATTGTAAGCTTTTGAGATTTGGGTATGGAGGAGGTAGGAAAATATAAACTGGGTAGAAATAGTAAGGAATGAGGTGGTGATGGAGAGAGTCAGGGTAAAAAGAAGAATATTAGAGGTTGTTACAAACAGGAAGAGTAAGTAACTGAATTGGACACTGACTGAGAAGGGAAAATCTACTGGTGGATGCTATGGAAGGAATGTTGGATGGAAGAGGACGTAGAAAGTACCAGTTAATGTATAACATCAAGGTGGGAGGCAGTTAAAGAACAAGGAAGAGGATTGCCGAGGACAGAATTGTGCCGAGACACATCATATGACAATTTTGCTGTTTCAAGTTAAGAATGCATAAAACCACACTTAAATCTTTTTTTCTGGTTCCAAGCGTATTCTTGTATCAAATATCCAGGATAATCAGCTGTGAGACGGGCTCTTTGAGAGTTATAGTGTATTTGATTTATTATTGGTACCAACAAATCTGGCAGGCCTAACTTTTATCACATGCTTAAAAAATATGCATTATAATAAAAAACTATATTTAGGATTAGAATTTTGTAAATTTGAGCTATGTAATATCCAGGCAGTCAAACCAGAACCAGAACTACTAACCGAAATTAACAATTATTTTTAAGGAATCAAAACTGGAATTTAAATTGATATGAGTATATTTAGAATCATAAAGGTTCTTAAATTATTTCTAAAAATTGACTTTTATGTCCTTCTTGCTTCAACTTAAATCTTATTTTAAAATATTATAGTTTTCTTTTCCTCAAGATTTTTTTTTCATCAAAGTCAGATGTATTCCTTTGTATGCTTTATATAAATAGCTTTTAATTTATTATAAATTATTATTTAATGTATTTTCTATTTATGAATATTATGTTAGTCGTACAACTAATATATTCTTTAAATTGAAAAAATTACATCTGGACATGGGAATCGAACCCAGGACCTTTGGCTAAGTACGACAATGCGCTAACCACTGATCTATTAAGGAATTGTCCTGCGCTCAGGATACAGTTGGTAGCATGAAGCCAACTACCGAGGCGATGGTGGTTGCGTTATCTGATAGATTGTGATCTTAATTGATCACATATTTGTAGCCGATGATTTTCGCACATCCATCACAGATTCTGCCTTAAAATATAAGTGAAGAATGACTCTTAGCATTGGAAGATTCCTAGATAGCTCAGTAGTTAGAGCATTGGCGTACTATGCCAAAATTTCCGGGTTCGATTCCCGTGTCCAGGTGTCATTTTTCAATTTAAAAGAATATGATATTTAAATGCAGCTATATCTGTAATTGACAAATGTAATAGCTTTGCTTTTTAATCCAGCAGTATGACTATTGGATTAAACATTATAGGAACCGAAACCTAATTAATAAACAAAATGAACCATAACTTTTATTTTTTTCTAATTGGAACTGAAACAAAAAATCTTAAAATGTTTACTGGAAGAACCAAAACCAATAAATATTTTGGTTCAACTCTTTGGTTAGATCAAAGGTAATCAAAAAGTATTTTTTTTTGACACTTGCATCTCCAATCAACAGGTTATTTTTGAATGTTAGCATCCCATCTATTACACCATTGAGCGGCTCAATAAAGCAGTTTTCTTTGTCAGAATGTATAACTATGGGCTTGTTTCATATTCAAACTGAGTACGCCTCAAGTGTGATGCTATACTAAATACATGATAACACCTACCTCAACTCGAATGGAATGAGCCAGTTTCACATATGAAACTGACCCATTCTATTATCTAGGTAGATGTCCTGTGTAGTGTGACACTTGATGTGTACTCAATCTACTCAATATGACCACGAAACTGGCTTTTATGTATATATTTAATTAGTCGCAAATATATTTTATTACATGATAAGTACAAATCGTAAACATATGGCAGACTGTGTCAATTTGAGTAACTAAAAAAACCTGTAGAAACAACTTTTGATAAGAAAGTTGGTCAAATTAGTTGAAAGATAAATGTTGTCACTACCAGTAATTTATACCAAATTAAACCCTGTTAACAAATAATTCTATTAAGATCTGTATACAATTTTTCAAAAGATAACACCAGGTTACTAGCAATGAATCAATGACTTATTGAGAGTCGGAAAAACAAAACAAATTAGCCTACAGCACTAGTGTGAAAATTAAGTAAAACTATAAGTGTATTATTAATCTGACACCTTAGCTCAGTCAGTAGCATGTCTGCCTACTGAGATGAAGGTTCTGTGTTCAATTCCTGGCAAGGCCGAAAAATTTATCATTGGTGAACTGTAGGTTTACCCCTTCACATTGATAAATTAATGGCCAAGGACTGGATGTTGTGTCTGTTCTAGTCTTAAGTTAGATTATAAGGCATATGAAGCTATGACAGGCCTAGTGATCCGGTAGTGGAAAATATATGGTTTGGATAAAAAAAAAGCGACCCAGGTCACAGGCTGGAGAACAGTAATGGATGTAAAAATTCATGTATTATTAAATATTTGTGTTAGAACTTTCCATTAAACTCTACCTTCTTGCAATGTTTAAGAAAGTTAAATCCAAGGCGAAGTTTCTTATAGCCATCCCCAAACTCTTGGTTCCACTCTTGGATGATCCGCAAAGCCAGTTTTTTGAGGTCCAAAGCAACAGCTCTAGGTGGGGGTAAGGGGCGGTCTGGACAGGTCTCTGCAGTCACTTCCATCACATACTGCAAGTTTGACACTAGCAGCTCTCGAAAAACATGAGAACGTCTGAAACGCATTTGATAAAAATACTTTTGTTGCTCTCCTACCCTACCCTACTGGGTTATACAGATTTTGTCACAATAATGGAGTGGGGATGAGGAAGGTAGATTTTGGAATACATATATTTCTGAATTTGCGTGGAGAGCAAGTGGGAAGCCTTTTAGGGAAAAACCTCAATGCACCTGACCAGGGTTTGAACTCTGACCTCATCACAGACAAACCAAACTATATGAGCTTGGCATTTATTTATTTTATAGGAGACCAACAGGGTTAACCAAAAAACCCCAAAATAGGTCATCACAAAAGTACAAATGAATTTATGATTAAAAATAATACAAAATAATACGAAGATGGTCTTATATGAGAAACATTAAATAGACCGTGGAGGGAGGTGGGACCAAGAAAAATACATAACCAAGTACAGCAACGTGCAAAACAGTATTGTAAAGTAAATTGAATAATGGCAAACTGTAATGAAACAAGCAATCTTGTTGCCATGTATAGTAATGTTATTTGGCTACGTGGAAAATCCATTTTTTTAAAAGTATTTGTAAAATTATTTAAGTCCATGTTCTCATCAGAATAGGTAGGCACAAATAATATATATATCATCGTGTCCTACTACCTGTTCAGGGCACATGTATGATAATTACTGTAATGGGGTAAAGAGGATGAAAGAAGCATTTTAGAGGTAAGCTACCTACATTGGCGTAGAAGGAGAGTGGGAAACCATCTAGGGGTAACCACCCCCAGTAGACCCAACAGGGATTCAAACCCCAATCTGTCCGTCATCAGCAAGCCAGTCTAATATGAGAGTGATGCCTTAAATCGTTTGGATACTGATGCATATTAAATAATATGTATGTCAATACAAGATTAAATTCTTAATCATAAACTTACCTAAAGAGTTCATCACAGATTTGGAAAGCGCTGTAACGAATTTCAGCATGCTCCTTTCCAAGTTGGTGGATGACAAGGTGATAAACACGTTCTACATAATCATTGGAGTGCCTGCAATAATAATAATTATTATTGTATTCTAAGACATGGCTAACATATTAAGAACTTACTTTATTTATTATACACAAACACTAGTGAACCTTACTCAGTACCTCATCAAAACTTCATGGTAAAGTAGTCAACAGAGAAATTCTGTACCATATGAGGAGTCCTTTTAAACAAGCAGAAGAAAAACAATTTAAAAACATTACTTTAGGCTTGGAGATGTGTGGGTATTAATTCTTATTTCAAAATTATACTTTAATTTTATCTCTTATCTGAAAGAAATGGATACTCGAAAACTAGCCCATTGTTAGCCCTGTAGGCTAATTAATGTTATACTGGTACAATGATTTCTTTCTATTCATATAAAAGGATGCAGTTTGTTACTTACTTGCATATAGTTTTTAATTTTTTTAGAATTGCTGTATCTAATATCTTTGATCCAGAGTGTGTTAGTTTTTCCACATGCTGTGCTAGCTCTTTGCATAGCTCATTGTCAATAATACAAGACATTTCAAGAATAATGTAGGTATAATATGATACTCAACACACATAACCTTATATTTAGCAGTTGAAAATACAAATCGCTCACTCCTTTCAACAACGTCATATCTCAAAAAACGTGATTTTTCAGGAGAGCGATTTTAAAGTTTTAAAGTAGAATAAAATGTACTAAACATAAATAAAAAGCCTCAGATGGAACTTTTTACTGTGCAGCAGATCAATTTAGATAAGACCTGATATTTTTTCTATGTTTGAAGAAGAATAAATTTAAAAAGTTTAAATTTTAAAAAGTTCCTTTTGATTTATGACGTTCTTGTTCAAAGTTTCTTTGATGGTGCTTGTAATATGTCAAAATATGTCATTATTTTCACCAAAATAATACAATTTGGAAGATTGACATTGAAGTATCTTGACCTATGTCATCCTTGCAAGTATAATTTCATTCCAAACAGACAATTATACCTTATTTATATTATTACTTTTATTACATCTTCCAGTTTAAATCAAAAGAAGTGAGTTTGGGAAAGGCACAGGAATTTTGTTATTAAGATAAAACACAGATAGAGGCAATATAATTTTATTTTATTAGACAAATTCCAAAATGTTTTCTAGAAAAACTACAAGTCTCGTACTTGGATAATACAATAATACTAATACAAAAGATAATAATAGAAAAGTAAAAAATAGAAATAACTAAATAATACTGTAAAACAACTAAAGACTTTCATAGAAAGTTTTGTAAACTTTTGGTATTAAATTCCTTTCAATAAGTCGCATCAGGTCATTTTTTTAGCATCAGAAATCTTAAGCTTTTGGTCGAAGGCAGGTTTTAACATGACATCACATGGCTTGGCTTTTCTTATAATTATGGCCTCCATAAAGTCTGAATCCCCATAAGAAAGCTTATAAAAAAACGAATTTGGAGAATCTCTTTGAACTTGCATCACTTTGATCTCTTTAAATTTAACAGGTTGATTTTGTGTATTTTTTACGATACGCAGAGGACCAATATCAGAAGCTAAAAGTTTCAAATCGAAGAAGTCTTCATAGGAAAGTTCATTTACAGAAAATGGTTCACCCGTTCTTTTTGCTGTTCTGATCAATGAAATGAGACCTTCTGGCGTATAAATTGGGCCACTTTTAACAGCTTGTTTCATTTTTCTCTCAATCAAGGAGTGAACGGAATCCCCTTCGTTTTGGGTATGGCCTTTTATTAGAAATTTGTGAGTGATGGAATTAAGGCCGTATTTACGGAGAGCAAAGATGTATGCGGCTAACATGAACTGATTCTTTTGCTGTCCGCTACAATTATCGGAATAGAAAGTTACATCCTTGTATGTTCCAATGTTTTTCTCAATATATTTTAAAACACACGAACCGAGTTCATTTGCTCCACGGTGGCCATTTGATTCATCCCAAATATAACATTCAGTGGATCTTTTAAGAAGATTGGTAATTGAAAAGTTAAGGACATTCAATTTAGATGAATAATAAAAAGCTGAGCAGCCACCTTTTGGCAATTGCATGACAGCTTGTAAATCGTAAACGGCTAATAAGGCTTTATCCACTAGTATCTGTTTGTCATTCTCCTTCTCTTTTCTTGATAGCTCTTTTTCAACCAAATGCTGATCATAACTTGCCTTCAAGTTCACTTTCTCTGTCTCTGATGCATTCTCATAAGCAACACATGTTTCACACTGATCTTTTTTGGGCTGGAAAAAACTTAAATTAAAGTCATTAGTGAAAATGTTATAGAAGTAATTGAAGTTACTGAAGGTAATATTATCTCTTTTGCAGTCACTCACGTAATCGTTGTAAATGTCAGTTATGGTTCTGCCTCCTTCAATGTAGTGTTTTGTGGTGTTCTTACGCGTATAATGACTCTCAACTTTAGGAATTCTATTGATATGGTCTGTAACTCTATTCCTGACAGCTTCGCTTATCTTGGGCTGATTACCATGCTTTCCTCTTTTGTCTTCGGCCATCACGGCACCTGCCAGTTTATCTTTCTTCCCAAAGACAGTGCGAATAGGACGGTCGTTGATATCTAAGGTATTTCTGAAAAACAACTTACAAACACGAATGCGTCTGTCACCAAGATTAAAAAAGAACGCAGCATTGTGATTCCTTCGTGGCCTTTGTCCACCTTCCCGCACGTAGCGATATTTAGGTTTGATTTCTGTTGTGCAGTTATGAATAAACTCCCTCTGTTTGGCAATGTCCCCCAGGTTCCAATATGCATCAAAAACACTCTTCCTTTCATCTTCAGTTATTTTTTCAGAGCACTTTAATCGGCATTTATCTTTACAAGGAGGTTTAATTTTTCTTGCTTCTTTCACACGTTTTTCAGATTTCTTTGAATGACTTTCGTACGTTTTCCCACTATTTCTAGCTGCCTTTAACATGTTCCTCTTCCAGCTGGATTCATTTCTTTTTCGTTTACCTTTTTTAACTGGACTCAGAATATCAACGGTTGTAACAACAGAGGTTTCGGCATTACTGGTTGAGACAGGGGTACTAGCAACAGATTGTAGGTCAGGAGTATTTGGACCAGCATTGTTGTTTGAGGCAGGTGTACTAGTTACAGGTAGGTTAGGAGTTTGGCTAACAGTGCTGGCTGAATGCGTGACATCAGGAGTGCTGACAGATGCAGTTACCTTACTGACTTTACGAGCATCACTGCTTGATGGTGTTTGTGCCATAAAAACACGGTCAATGTCTTTCTGGAATTCATATTCACTGCTTTCTTCATCAAATGAAGGTTTCCAGTTTTTGTCTGCATCAGTATCATCGACAACTTCAGATTCGCTCCCATCACTTGAATCACTGGAACTACTTGACTTCGATGAAGAATAGGAGGAGCTTGATTCGTCAGACCTGGATCCAGAACGATGGATTCCTGCAGCAGAAAGAAAAACAAATGAAATTAAAGTTTATTTTTTATTTTTATTTTATTTTTCTTAATTTACAAGTATCTTTTTTAATTGTTTTCTTTGTACATTGTTGAATTTTTTCGCTATTTTGTTTTCTAGATTATTTATTTTAACAAGTATTTCCAACAAAAAATGTTACGATTTCTCACCTCTAGCTTCAGGAGTTTTTCCATCAGCCGCTTGGATCTTCGTATCAGTTTTATCCGTGGCACATACATACAATTGGTTGGCATTTTCCTCAACAGTTGCGCCTGCATCAATGTTCTTGCTGGCTTTGTTCAAGTTTTCTTCAGATGAATCTGTAATCAAGGAAAATAAAATAGTAGGCATGCAATTGAGTAAGTCTGAAACTTAGCAAGCAAGTAGAATCACAACATTCCTTTTGGCTGTCCTCAAAATCTATTCATATTGCTCCTTTTTTAGTTCATTTACGTTTGGATAATTTCTTTTTAAGTTTTTACTAATGAACATACCAGCTTTTGAAGATTCAGTAACATTAGTTGTGTCATTCTTCGCCACTAAAAATGTTTCCCTCTGATCGGTTTTCTGCTTGGTTGCTGCTGACTGAAGAATATTTGAGGCATCACTGAAAGCTAGTTTCCTTTTAACTTGGTAACAAGATTTTCCTAAAACAAATACAAAAATATAATAAATACTTTAACATATTCCACGAGGAATTTTTGTTTTCTTACAAAATCACATCAGAGGAAATTGAAGTGTTACCGATTAAATCTATGTATTTTACCCATGCTTAATCGAGTGCTCACATCAGTTTTTTTAATACGGCTTCACAAGCCAATTGCATTCAACAAAACTGCAAGTAAGAGGACAAGGTGGGAGAGGGTGAAAATGCCTAAATTTAAAGCAATTTTGCTCAATAACCGCTGAGCTTATTTGATTGAAATTTGGTATAGTGTTTTTTTTATGACCATAATAAGGATTTAGACGAGAGGGTTTTCGGAAGTTTTACCTATACAAAATATGGCATTCTTTTGAAAAAGTTTCCATTTTTCCCAACTTCAAACCTATTTTCTCTTTATTTTATAATTTTTCTTTTTGCTAACGCTCTCGTCCACGTCATTATAATACTTTGAAAATAAGTGTACCAAATTTGGTCGCAGTTGCTTTTATAGTTTCAGAGAAAACTCGTCTTTTATGCAAAAAAAGTGAACTTTTTAGGAAAAAGGTTTTTCTGACGTCATTAGCTTTTTTTTGTCTTTTCTCTCTTTTATCGATAGTATTTAGACTCAATACTATTGCTTGTCTATGATTTAAACAGTTATTTGAATTGTTTTCTTTTCTAATATATGTTAAATTTTATAGCCTATACCTAATCACTAAAACCAAAACAAAGCTCAAACAATCAAATCAAAAGTTTTTGAGACTCGTTTACCGTAATTTTTTCTCAAATTAAAAAAATGTTGGAAAGCAGACATAACCGTTCAAGATTAGTTATCAAAACAATTGAGTACACTTTACTGCATATTTAGTGTTATGTACCGTAAAATTTTCTCACCTCCACTGTTGGATGAATTTCCACGTGAAACATCTTCTTGAATAATATCTAGTGCTAACTTTGTCAACATTTTCCCTCGAGAAGTCATAATGATCAAACTGGAAAAAAAGAAAAGTTAATTACCAATTGAAGAAGTGATAGGAAGAAGCATGCAAAACCTGTGACAACTTGCAAACAGTAGATTGTTTTACTGACAATAATGACATATTCCAAAATGAAACAGCACATTTTCCTAATAAGGGGCCTACTTTTCTTTGGAAGAGTGTCATAAAGCAAATTGATCCAAAACCACTTTGTGTGAGACAGAAATTTTTGTTGACATTAGTGTCATAAGTTAAAATAGTACAATTGATGTCTCTCATTTACTGTGCAAGAACGTCATAAATCAAAATAAACGGTAAAAGGGTGCCTTGCGGTTCCCTTACAATACTGACATAAACCCAAATAGTACGTTCTTGATACAAAACTAAGAATTAAAAATGCTCTTACCTTGTGCGCAATACTGTTTTCTGAAGAAATAATACACTCTTGCACTAAACGACACAGATGTTTCCTGTTCAATGGCTCAACGACAACTAACATGTGACACTCTTGGAAAGAACACTGCTGAAATATTTTGTAATGCAGAAATGACACTTCTGGTCTCTAGCGGCTCAATATTGAGTTAAAGATATGACGATCTTGCAGGGATATACTACTCTTTCAGGGCATTCTGAAAATAGGCGTAACTCAAAATCGCCGATTTTTGAGATATGACGTTGTTGAAAGGAGTGAGCGAAATGTTATTACTTTATTAGAACTTCACAAATAGTTAATTGTATCTAACTACTTGAGGGGAAAAAAACAAGTTCCTTGCGCAGTACACTACACCAAATTAATTTTAGAATGTCTAAAACTCATCACAAATCTCGGCTTATCATTACAGAGTTTGGCCATAGTAAGTCTCTATATTTACTATCACTACACTCTTTATCAACAACTCATTTCAGCTGATTTTGACAGGTCATAAAACAGGCAACACTACCATTTCATACTTCACTAAAGGAATTAAGTTTATTTGAGAATTTCTTATATTTTAACATAATTTTAAATTTAAAACGATTAGTAATTATTTATAAATTAAATTAAAAATAATTTATAACATTAGTAATATTTGTAATATTGCCAAAAAATAAATTATAGTTTAACAAAATAACTGATGGTGTATCTGGTAGATAAAACTTAAAGCTAATTCATATTTTTTTTGTCTCAATAAAATGGATGTTAATAATTATTACCTCAATCCACAGCTAAATATATTTTATTATGTATTGAATATTTATTTTATGATATTTTTAAGACGAATCTAGCTCAAGCTCATTGTATGATAAATAAAGGTCATAAATGTTTAATTGTTTGTGTGAACCTAGCTTAGTTATACAAAATGGTGGTGTTAGACTGACGTTTCTCTTGTGGGAAGACAGTTAGGCGATTGCGATGTCATCTCACGTTCATGTTCCTCCTGCTATAGAGCTTTTTCGAACAGATCAGTATTACATTTTTATGAAAGGTGAATATGGCTTATGGTGGGACCGAATGACTGGGCAATGTTTTGCCAAAACAGGTAAATATTACTTAAACCACTCCCATTCATTAGACTAACTACTATATTAGGTTATATTGTTTATTGATATTATTGTATTTGAATAGTAATCGTAATAATTTATGAGCACAATTGAGCCTTTCGATTCGGTAGGTATGTGAGTACTCAACAGTTTTAGATTCCCCCAAAAACACCTTAAGTAGGCCCACTGCCGTTTTAAAAAACTCGGGGCAAATAAAAATCTGAACCCTGCCTCCCCGCTTTGTACAGCAGTTTTTATGTTTTAGCATTAGGGTATTATAATGTTGATACGTACTCGGTACTTATGTTACTTAATAATTTATCATGTTTTTTGGAATATTGATCAACCCATTAAATGACTACTTTATTAAATGCAAACAATTCAAGTTAACAAAAGTAAAAAATTCTTCTTTGTAGCAGTGCACTTTTAGTTTTCTGTGAACCGACAACGGTAGCACAATGGTGGCATATTATATTGTACGCCAGCATGTTACTCGAATAATGTAAATTTTAAATAACCATACATAAAGTTTGGGTTTTCAGGAATCTGCAATATAATCCTATCACTAACTGAATACTTATTTCTATTAATTATTTGTACACTATTTGATGTGAAGTTTAGGATAACAACTGAATTTAATACATTTTGAGGAAAATGTGTCCCCCTGGAATTTGAGGCCTGGGGCAATTGCACCCTTTTGTCCCGCCAAACACGACCCTGATTGGGCCTTATTACAATAGGCTGTATTCGTCTTTGTATTATTCCTTGTTTTCGAAAAAAACTTACAAATCTGTGGTTCATCCTTGTATTAATGTGATATACATGTCAAAATGGTTAGAATATATTGCCAGGATCTTCTCAAGGATCCTTAAGATTATTCTAACACAGCCCTAATGTCCTAAAATACACAAGATTAAACAATTTAATACATTTGAAGCTTGGTTTGTACCAATAATTGTATATTCTGTCTATAATTATTTTAAACATGCTTTAAATACACACTGCACAAAATCACTTGTAATAAATAGGTTGGGGTTTGAATTCCGGCATGTCGATATTAGCAGGTTTTTACAAGTCAGTTGAAAACATGGTGTCCAGCTCCTTTATTCATACAAATGTGTGTGCACGTTCTAAAACAATTACCTCATCCATACCATATTAGATTGATTATAATATAGCTACCTGCCTTGGTGGCGTAGATTGGTAACGCGCTAATCGTGTTGAGCTTGACTGCCGAGGACAAGGAGATCAAGGTTCGAATCTCTTCGGGTGAACTGGAATGATTTTTCCTAAAATTGTTTTCCACTCTCCCCCATGCAAATGCGGGTTCACTTCCTCTACAATTCAATCTTCCTAATTCGTTTACATAATTCATACTTAAACGTATAAGCCGAACGGGTAGTAAGACGTGGTGCTAAATAAAAAATAATATAATATAGCTAAGTAGTTATAACCTTAGTTTTATATTCAATAACAATTACGCCTTGCTCACCAAACACCATGTAGACCAGCACCAAATTAATAACCAAACACAACATTGATATCTCCTTCTAGTAGACACACTTCCTTGGTAAGCTACATTTCAAGCAACTGCACTTTGCCTTTTCATGAGGACTTTGAGTTCACATTTCCTACTGTTATAAGTACTAGGGGGATACATTGGGGCTATGCTGGGCTGGGTTATATTTATATTTACTCGGACTACGTCTGATACTTGTGTTTTGGTTATCAGCAACTCATAGTAATTTGAATAAAAAAGAACAGGGAAATTTTATTTTATTATTTTTAGCACTGGATCTTACTACTCTTTAGGGTTAACCTACCGTATATGCCTTTGTACTAATTGCACTAACATGTTAGATATTAGGAAGTTTTAATTTAGCGGTAGTTCACCCGTATTGGCATGGAGGTAAAGTGGAAAACCATTTGGGATAAACCACCTTAGTGCACCTGAACGGGATCATACCTTGATCTTCCCGTCTTTGTGGCATTCTGTTCTAGTTCTAAACGAGAGTACCGTGTTAGACCATGCAGCCACTGAAGCGGGTAATGGGGAAAGTTGATACCTGATTTTGTGCACCAGTATTTGCCTGTAACTTTGAAAAAAATCACCCGTATAAAACCATTTCTAGAGAATTTTTGTTATTATGTGTATTTTATATGCATTTTTCAACATACACATTATGTTAGCCTATATCAACACAAAAAAACTAATACACTTACCTAATACTGAAAAAACCCACACAACATTCAGTTCACCTATATGACAATTTACCAATAATAAATCCTCGACCATGCTGGGAATAGAACTCAAGATCCCTAATTAGTTGACACATGCATTACCAACTCTAGTAACCCTGACCTGATTAAAATGGGGACTAAGTGTTATGAGCGTGTAGGGCCGTAGATCGATTGACCATCGCTTCAGGTAGCTGGTTTCTCCACCCTAAAGTATATATGATGGTATGATAAATTGTTGTTGCACATAAAATATGTTTTCTATTTTCAAATATTTAAAATTATCTCTGAATTTGCAGCAAAATCCAGATTATTGAACTATACAAAAGATAAATATATTTGTTTCCATATACCTGTAAAGTTGACTCAACGTTATACATGAAGACAGTATTATAAATTTCTCTATGAATGGGATGAGCTAACACAACTCTTCAGGTTTCAGCACTACAACTGTCTTACAGTGCCATGCTCTTCAAGCTCGGGTAGAGTGTAAAGGCCAATATCATGGTTGGACGTAATACACCTCAAGTGTGGCGCTATACTAAATACAAGACTACACCTATAGGTCTCAAGTATGGCTAGTGCTCTAACATAAATTTGATTAGGATCCAATAAATACCATTAGTACAATGATGCATTGAAATCTATACTTCATCATTATCATCATGAACAGTTCCAGCTATTGGTCTGGTCTTTTTTGAAACATTACCTAGTCGATGTATCTTTTCTTCCCACCACCTATCCTCTCTCCTTCACACTTCTCTGCACTCCCTTCAGCCACCTGTCCCTTGGCCTTCTTCTTGGTCTCTTGCACCCCACTTCAAAATCAAACATTTTTCTTTGGTATCTTCTCCTTCATTCTCCTTACATGGCTGTACCACTTTAGTCGTGACTTTTATATCCTATCCTGCTGGCTTTTCCCTAACTATTTTTCTCACTTTCTAATTTATCATTTTAGCCACTCTTGTCACTCCCAGAGTACTTAGAAATTTCATTTCACAGACTTGAATGCTGATTCCATCCTGCTCCTTCAATACCACTTTCAACTGCTTACCCATTATTGGTACATAGTATGTCTTGTAAATCACTTCTTTACACTTGTTAGGCACATCCTTGCTTCAAATTATATTTCTCACACGTCTGTAAAAATAATTTGCTTACCTTCCTATCTACTTTCCCCGGTATGTAAAGCTTTTCACTAGCTTCAACTCCCCCCCGCCTTTCACATCAGTATTGCACCTATCGCTCTTCCTTACTGTAATCACCATCTTACTCTTCCTTACCTTAAACCTCATGGCATACTGTTCTACTATCTAATCCCATCCAGCAAACTGCTCCCAAACTTCTTTTTCCTCATTGACCCACACCATAAAGTTATCCGCAAACACCACTGCTTTCCAACTTGCTTCCCTCATCTTATTTAACAAATCTTTCTTTATTTTATCCATCACTATGATGAGCAATAGTGGCGAGAGAGAGAGCACTTCCTTGCTTCAGGCTATTCCTCAACTCATACCACCCTGTTCCCTCCCCTCCCACTTTCACACACCTTACACTCTCTTTGTACATATTTCTCACTCTTATTATTGTCTCATCCCTCACACCTTTACATACCTTTTTTATACTCTACATCTGTACACACTGACATCAGATAGGCTTGTTCAACATCCAGGAAGGCCACCAATAGATCCTGTCCATACCTAAAGTGTCTCTCTTGCAACTGCCTCACAGCAAATATGAGATATATTTCGACTAGTCAAGCCTTCCTTAATCCCCCTCCCACTGTTCTCTAATTCTTTTATCCAGTATCTTCTCAAACATCTTGGCACAGAGGATCATTAGGGTGAATCTCCTGTAATGTATTATGTCTAATAGATAAGTACTACCAAGCCTTCTTCCAGTACCCCGGGATCCTTTGCTCCTTTCATATTACTCTAATCCAAGGGTGTCCAACCTTTTTACCCGGCGTGCCACTATTTGCGCTAAGAATCCTTGGCGTGCCACTCCACCCCAAAACCTCAAACCTACTTTACCTCAGTATACACAACACCTTTGGAAAAATATAGCCAACAATAAATAAAGCCCATTTAAAAATGGTTAATATAATATTGTAATATAATGTATATAATTGATTGTTAATTGTATTAGGAGTTTGGGTTATATTTGTGTTTCTCAGATAAGACACCAGAAAAAAAAAAATCACAAAACCCTATATAAAATATTTAACTTTTAATTAAAAGTTGCGTGTTTCAAGAATTTTCATTTCAAAAATAATCCACAGCTATTGTACACTGTTCACACACTGTGATTCTTAGACTATGATAGTTAATAAAAACAGCAATAATAAGACAACTATATACTAGTGGAAATCACAACCATTTTTAATAATAAACAAATATTTCAGCAGAGAGGTTTCTGGATATCTTTAACGTCAACAAGTTCATTAATATTTGTATTCGTTTTGGAAGAAGCAAGAATAATCAGGTTTCTGTAGATGCTTATCAGTGAGAACTAAACGGTACTTATTTTTGACAAAGTTCATAAGTGAAAATATCTGCTCACAAATGTATGTAGAACCAAACCTGCAACAATATCTCAAAGCTAGGTCTCTTAGTTTAGATACTGGCACGAGGGAAAGCATTTCCAGAAGATGTAAAATTCTTTTCTGAATGGATTCTCAAGTACTTCCTTGTACTTGCTGTGAATTACAGCC
The DNA here is from genome assembly GCA_039000515.1 of Timema cristinae. Taxonomy (NCBI): domain Eukaryota; kingdom Metazoa; phylum Arthropoda; class Insecta; order Phasmatodea; family Timematidae; genus Timema; species Timema cristinae. The sequence continues at coordinate 30,864,918 of JBCFYV010000001.1, read as the reverse complement.
TTGTTCTGACTATCAAGAATGTAAATTTGTACGTCAGAAGGGTACAGCACCATTTCCTCCATAGAAATTGAAAAAGGGTTTGTGAATAGTTGAACATTTTTCTTTTCATCCTGAAAGTCTGAAAACCTAGTTTCAAAAGAGTTTTTCAAATCGGAAATAGCATATTTGTATTTATCAAAGCCTGGAAGTCCACTACATTCAGTGTTGGAAAATGTTTTCATTTGAGGAAATTGGGAGAGATCATTCTGAGAAAGATTATGACCCAGCAGAATGAGCTTTGCTTTAAAAGCCTGAATAGAAGTGAATAGGGTTGGAAACATGTTATGTTTACCTTGCAAACGCTGATTAAAGTTGTTAAGTTGACCCATAGTGTCCTTCGGAAAAGCTAAATCCCATATCCAGTCTTCTTTCTTCAAAAGCATACACTAATCGGCTAGTTTCACATTTTCTTCCAAAAACTTCAGCAAATTACTCTTTAAATTCCAAAATCTCTCAAGCGCCTTTCCCTGCGACCGCCAAAGGACACTACAATGAAGAAGCTCACCATGGTGTTTGTCTTCCGATTCTGCTTCAAGAAGTTCGCGGAATTCCATTCTGTGTAGAGCCCTAGCTCGGATCTTGTTGCTACATCGCACCACTGGGTCGAGCACAGAAGAGAATTTCATGTCTTTGGATAATGCAGTGTTATTTAAAAACTTTGCGTTTCAAATGACCTTCCAACAAAGCTACAAAACCTTTTACTTTACCAGTCATTGCAGGGCCCCCACCCATACAAACACTGTCTAATTCATCCCAATCTAAACTGTTGTTTTCAATAACTAATTTGATTTCTTTTAAAATATCTTCTCCTTTACATAAAACTAACTGGCGCAAGTTTAGGAGCTCTTCAGTAACATCAAATTGCTCGTTAAACAACGCACATAAACACTAATTTGAGCATGGTCACTTATATTGCACTCTCGTCCAAGGCGATGAAAAAGTATTTACAAGTATTGATACACGAAACACTTGTTTGTTAACGTCACTAAATATCTTATCGATCCGCAGCATAGCTGTATTTCTTGAAAGTGCAATGTCACCTACTATTTTAATGACATTAGGATCTTCATTGGCTTTTGCAAAGACCATTAGACTTGGCTTTATTATCTCTTCTCCTTCGGAGTATGGTTTTTTTTTTCAAGCAATGATGAGGGCGATTTCATAAGAAACTTTGACCATTGTCATCAGCTGATCACTTTTTGTTTTAAAAAGCATTTGTGGCCCAGTCATAGAATGTTTCTTTTTATTTACACATTCTGTTCTTAATGCTGATCCAATTGGATATTTTATGTTAATATCGGGATCCATCTGTTTGAAGTGCCGATTTAATAAACATTTTGGGAACTGCAACACTAGACCCACAAATAAGACACACAGGCTTATAAGAGTTTCCCTTTGTAAATAAAAACTGTTCTTCCTATTCACTATTAAATTTCCGAAGAGCAATATCGTCCTAGTACTTCCTTTTGGAAGTAGGTGGCTTAATTAAGGACATTACAAAACAATACTAACAGCAAGTGAATCACTATAGAAACATACACATATTTTACAGCGGAGGATAACACAGTAGGCCCACACACCAGTTACTACGGCACCAAAAAACAAACTTAGCAGAAAAATGTGATTTGTGCAGACTGAGGAATGATTGTCCTTGACTGCTGGACTAGTCAGAATGACACTTGAAAGGGGGAGAAGGTGGTTGGGGTTGTTGTGGAAAGGAAAGATAAAGCTTGAGTAGCGGGAAACAATACATCAGAGAAGGTCATCTTAGTAGAGATAGCATTTTAGAAACTTATTTACTTGGCCATCTCTGCTCTAATCACTCACTACTGCTTTCACCTTCCTACCCCTTCATGCTCTTCACTGCCCTCAGCCTTTTCTTGACTAATGTTCGCGTAATCTTCTTCTCCTTCATCCTTTATTGTGATAAGCATTCAGCAGGTCTTAAAAATACTCTCACTCCGTATTTCTCTGAGTTCTATACTTAACTTATCTAAACTACTGAGAAAAAGCATGAACTAAATACAAAAATCTAATCTACGAATAGTTGTGTGATGATATTTTGATTTTTAAACTATTAAATTCAACACACCCACTTCGGTGGCCGCATGATCTACGGTGCCATTCTCGCAATAAACTAGACTGCTGATGACGAGGATATAAGGGTTCGAATCCCGGTCGGGTATACTGAGGCTGGTTTTTCATAATTGGTTTTCCACGCAAATTTGGGTAAATTCTTCTAAATTCAACCTTTCACATCCTTAACACATATGAGCGTGATAGTTACTAATTGTTAGTACATAAGCATATAACCCAAACAAGTGTGCATATATATATGTGCGTGCGCGCGCGCACACACACACACACGTGTTATTTTTGGGGGCACATTTGAGCTCTAAATTATAATTTCTTACCTAAATTAATTAAATTTAAATTAACCAGGCAGTCTGAAGATGGAGTCGTGTTTTGTATATGGTGTCCACGGCAGGAAAGTGGTATATGAGAGCTATCAGAAGGTTCTTTATTGCAAACATTGGCTGAACATCACTAATGTCAACCTATTCGGAAATAATTATTATTGGCTTACAAATACTATATTATGATTAAAAAAAAGGTTATCAAAGGAGTCTAATACTTTATAATTGGCGTTTTCGTAACTTATTGAATGTTTTTTGTTTTACGAATTTTGCAACAAGATACATTAAAGGTCATGATTAATAAATTAAAGTGCATGATATTCACACTTGTATTTTATTATAACCGGTCATCAAAATAAATGTTTTTAAAACTTAGAGCGCGAGAGAGCCATACAAAATATTAGTTTCAAAAGAAAACCTTTTTATTTTGTAAACGGCGCATGGATACACGATTTGCATGGCTGCTTTCACTTTGGATGCACGCTTGCGCAAGAAAACTGTCAGCGCGAGCATGAATGAAGAAACCAAATCTTAGGTGACGCAACATAGCTGTTCACACTGAATGTCATTTGGATGCGAAAGCTTGCACAATTTGGAGCACCTGCCACGGTGCATTACATAAATTTGTTTTCTTCGTGCACGCTTGTACGTTGCATGACGTTTGGTTGTTGTGTCGTGAGTTCGTGTTGTGCCTTATGTTCTCAAGAGATGTATAGCTTTGTTATTGTGTGTGGGCAGTGCCTTGTTTGTATTATGTTCACGATAGAAATAAAAATGCTAATAACACGCGTTGAAGAAAGGACAATCTGGAATGCTGGCTACTTAAGGAAATCCGGTAAAACCTGGCTTTATTTTCCAATTCCCCCTCCCCCCCCATATACTTAAAATACTCGCTCACCCACTCTTCCTTAAATGATTCCACATCCCCCATTAAACACTTTCAACATATTATTTTCCATGCCACAAATTACGGCTCCGCGTTCGATGACCATCTTGACAACTCGACTGGAAGTGGATACTTGAATCTAGCAAGCTGCTTGCCAAACCAATTATTACTCGCGCAATATTGAATCCCAATTGAACGCAGCCTATGACGTCATCAACCACCGTTGTTTCGGTTGGTTCCCCATCTTGATTTAAGAAGAGCACGCCGCATTTTAGAAGCTCTTGTTTGATAAACATTTTTTAAAGTAAACCACAAATACCACTTCCCTCAAAAAAGAAACATACAAATTGTTATTTACAGAAGTTCGTGTTTCAATAATGTAAAAATGGTTAATAATTCAAAACAAATTGTTTGTTTGGTGAAAGTTTTGACTGCCAAAAGTAACAACAAATCAACATAATGGTCTTGCAAATCATATAGTTTGGTGAATGGATGTATGGAACTTTTCTTAGTTGTCAGATATCACCTTTTCTGCCGTGGATGCCCTATACAAGATCTGCTTTGCACAACTTTTTGTATGCAATATATGGTTCTTTTCTAAAAAAAACAAAAATAATAATAAAAAAAAAGTGCAGCTGAAGGGGGCGTAAGTAATTTTACAGTTTTTATAGCATTACATTTCTTTGACCAAAATAAATCAAATATTTTCCATTAGCAACATAGAGTTTAGTTTTCTGTACAGGCTAATAACAAAAGAGCTTGAATATCTGTCAAGAGTGTCCTGGGATTTTGTCAATTTTTTTTTTCTCTTTATTAAAAAAGTTTTGACAAAATTCCAGGACACCCTTGACAGATATTCAAGCTCTGTTGATATAAGCATGTGCAGAAAACTAAACTCTATGTTGCTACTGGAGAAATATTTGATTTATTTTGGCCAAAAAATTTCTGTAAAAACTGTAAAAATACGTTCGCTCCCTTCGGGTGCACCGAATGCATTGTTGATTCGGAACTATCAATCAAACTTTTAGTTCGATAAACTCTTATTTGGGAGGGTTTTCTATAATCTCTCCAATTAATTATTGCTGTTGCATTTTACTCATTTCCCTATTTATTCTATACTATTAAATTACTTAAAATTGCCACTAGCCCTAACTGATACTAAAACATGTACTTCTAAATATATTTGTCATTTGGAGAAAACTATCTCTTCCTCATTTTAAGCTAATTCTGTGTGCTTTTTCTTTATACATCTAAATTTTTAATTTCTTAAAAGTTTGTGAATATTACCGTGGGATTCAAGTGACTGATTCTCTTTAAGTAACCTCTTTATTTATTATGAATAAATTAATCGGTGTAGGTCATAGGCCTAGTTAGAAAAACACCAATAAATAAAATATATTAGGCTCTAATTATATCAATAAATAATTAAAGTGTATACCTATAACAAACTTGTTATTCTAGGTACGGTGCGTTGGTACATAGTCTACTACGTTTGTAGCGATAGCAACTTACAACATAAAGGAGGTTCATTGCTGAAACACAAAATTAAAGGTTGTTTAGTGATTATTATTATTATTAGCACCGCGTCTTACTACCCATTCGGGTTATACGCACTTACGCTAATGTGTAATGGTAGGGTGATTCTGAGATGAAATGAAGGACCTACAGTTTAACGTGAATCCGAACCACGGTGGAGGCCTGGCATTCCCCACATTCACAAGATGTCTTGTCAGAGGTGAAGGAAGGGTTTGGTAATCAGATAAATCTTTGCCGGGACCGAGGATTGAACCCCGGCCGCCAGCATAGAAGTCTGACACCTTACCCCTAGACCACCAGGTCACCATTTGTTTAATGATGTTGCACACGGGTTTAAATGTCGTTTTATTGGATATATTTCAATACAAAATATTCTAACTAGTCAAACTTCTCCAATCTCCTGTCCATCTTTTTCTTTAGATATTGTCCGCGGCAGCCAGTGGGGTCAATAGAGCTTCTAGGGGTTAATTGATAATGGAGGGGGTGGAGACATTATTCGCAATAAATAAATTGATTTGGAAGTTTTATTTTGTGACGTAATTTTAATAGACATTTTAAACACTTATTGACATATAAAAAAAAGGTTAATTAGTACTTGAAGACAGACATAATATGGTTATAGTTGTGATAAATTAGCCACATGGTGGTCTCCCTTTTCTTCCACTCATCTCTCAACATCCTAAAGACAACACGTGAAGAACGACTGTTAGTACCTCTAAAGCCTCGTTTATATTGTAACACATGTTGGCCAACACGATCCCAAAAGTTGTGTTACGATATAAACGCGGGGATGTTGGCCAACATGTTGGTGTCGGGATTGCCGGTCAGAGCCAACAAGTTGTGTTAGGTTATGTTGGATCATTTGTTGGAGATAATCAACGAGCAACCCAACATGTTGGCCGAGTTGGGAGGTTCTGCGCATGCGCTATCTAGTTGAATGAGTCTATAGCCTTGGCGAAGCACGTGTTTTGTTTTCAGATTAGTCCAACTTTTAAAATCGGGGCTTGCATAATGTTGTGATCATAGAATGGATCAAGGCTAATGGAGTTAAACTAATTGATTTATATCAAAAGTATTCTGTTCTTTGTGATGTTACATGTATACAAAGTTATCAAATCCTCTTTACAAATGTAGGTAATTCATTATCCCCATGTACACACCTTCAATTCGAAGTTTAGAAAAAAACAACTTTGAACCCCCTACCATTTCTTACCTTTTGGTTTTTTCTGCAAGAGTATACTTTTTGTCAACACAAATGAAAAAACGGCAAGCAATACGTCGTTATCCATGGCTAAAAATGTGTAGATTGATTTAAAAAAGTTGGAGGATCCAGGATGTTGGTCCAACAAGTTGGCGACTGTAAACACAGCTTACTTTTCCCATGTCTTGTTTCCCAACATGTTGGGTCCAACTTGTTATATAATAAACGAGGCTTTAGTTTGCGTCCTAATAGCTTGCAAGATAACCGGCAAGTGTCCCGATGCTCAAGCTTCCATTCCACATACTATCGAAAACAGACGCTAAAATCTGATGTGCTGATTGGCTAACTGTTCGTGCCAAACCTACCCTTTCCACCGTCAAGCCACACATGCATCTCACAGCTTCCGGGTACAGATAAAATAAAATAGTACGATGCTATAAAAGTGAAAGGTATAAATTTAGATGACGCTATGATTCCAACAAAGATTTATAAGAATGAAAACCACTAGATTTAAAAGTTAAAGGCCTAAAAATGAGGTTAATGGATTAAAATTTGATACCAATATTGCTTATATTTTTGATGATGATTTGGACAACTTATAATTAACATAAAATTCCACATTTTTTTGTAACTAAATATTTGAACTGACAAATTTACTAATATAGAGATTAAATTAGGCCTAGAAAAGAAAAATACATTGAAAATGCTGAAAGCTATTTATTAAAATAGGCCTAACTGATTGGAAAACAATAATACTCTATGTATAGTACTCTCAGTATAGTGTTAACACGATATATAATAAACTAAAAGGTACTGTAAAATTATGTATAAAATGTTATTAAATGTCTTTGAATATTATAAATATTGGGCAATTGCAAGCCTATTGCATCCATAGTGAATTTAGGGGTTTTCAGAATGGTATTAAATTAACAAAATAAACAATACCAAACGAATGAAATGGTAGAGAGCTAATAGCCTAAAACCTTGACCACTTTACAAGATGTCCAGCTTGTTATGAAAACAATATCTAGTTTAAAATGGCAAAGTAGTAATAAAGTTATGTTGTCAGTTTAGTAACGCTGTGTTATGAAACGCCAAGACGGCCATTTTGGGACTGAGTGAGCTAAAGAACAGCTAAACAAAAGAAGCACGCTATACATAGAGATAGGTAGGCCTACATCACAATAGAGGTATGAAAATACATTACTATTCTAACACCAGCCCATAATTGAATACCTCTAGCAATCAACAAACACAATAATGTTCATTATCTTATGATTGATATGCAAAAAAAATCAATTAACTATTCCTAGCTCTTTTACACAGCTTTCATGTTTAACCTTAGAGAGAGGTTTTGTTAAGACATCTGCTAACATGTTTTCAGTAGGAACATATTTGATATTAATTACTCCTGAGTTTACATGCTCTCTTAAAAAATGGTATTTAATGTCAATATGTTTTGACCTCTGATTAGTAACAGAGTTTTTTGCCAAATGTATGGCTCCTCTGTTGTCACAAAATACATCAGTAGGATTTACGGTTCTTTCAGGATCTATTTCAGAAATTAAAGTTCGCAGCCACAATGATTCCTGAACCGTGAAGGACATGGCCATGTACTCTGCTTCACAAGTAGACAACGCAATTGTTTTTTGTTTTTTACTGCACCATGAAATGAGGCCATTTTGTAACTTGAAACAAGAGCCAGTTACTGAGTACCTGTTATTGATTTTGTTACCCCAGTCTGAGTCACTAAAGCCCATTAAATTTCTATTTCCCGATTTACTGAATTCTAATTTAAAATCCATTGTTCCTTTAAGATATCTGAAAATTCTCTTGACACATAACCAGTGAACCCCTTTGTAAGATTGATTGTACCTACTAAGTAAGTTAACAGCAAAGCAAATGTCTGGCCTGGAAATTTCTGATAAATACAACAGACTACCAATAGCTTCTTGATACGGGACACTTGGATCCTGTACTTCTGCCGAGTCTTCATCTTGAAAGTCCAGTCCAGGGTCAAGCGGAGTTGACACTGATTTCGCTTCAATCATGTTAAACCGGGTCAGTATTTTCTTGGTGTATTCTTCTTGTGAAATCCAAATCTTGCCTACTTTTCGGTCTCTGGTGATTTCCATTCCAAGGCAGTTTCTTACTGCACCGAGGTCTTTCATCTCGAATTTCTTGTTGAGTGCTTGCTTCACCTTTTCTTTCAATTTCTTATTGTTTGAAAATAACAGCAAATCATCGACATACATAGCAATAATTAAAATATATTTACCATTTCGTTGATAATAAACACATGGGTCAGCATTTGATCTGGTGAATCCTAGTTCTGTTAAGACCTGATGAATTTTATTATTCCAATTTCTTCCGCTTTGCTTAAGTCCATATACTGACTTTTTTAACTTCCACACTTTGCCTTTGGTGGTCAGTTCTTCAGGTGGCGTCACATAGATGTCTTCTTGTAAATCTCCATACAGGTATGCTGTTGTGACATCCAAATGATCTATGTCTAGATCTTCCCTTGCTGCCAGTGACGTCAAGTATCGTAAAGACGTATATTTGACTACAGGCGAGAATGTTTCATCGTAATCGAGTCCTTTTCTTTGACTGCATCCTTTGATTACAAGTCTGGCTTTATATGTTGGAGGTTTTGTTTTATCGCTAGGTTTTACCTTAAGTACCCACTTGCTGTTAAGGGGTTTAACATTTTCCGGAAGATCAACTACTTCAAATGAATCATTTTTTACTAATGATTCATGTTCCTTAGACATGGCTTCCTTCCACTTTTCATGGTTTATTCCCTCCAGGGCTTCATCAACATTTATTGAGCCATCTAAAACATTTTGTTCCTTAACATAACAACTTATATGATCAGGCCATATCTTAGGTTTGGGTTGTCTTGAAGAACGTCTGAGAATAGATTTTTGCTGTTCTTCATGTACTTGTTCTTCGTCTTCATTTTCTGTGTCAGAAAAACCTTGAAAAATCTCTCCATCACCATCGTCTTCGTTTTGTAGGCTTAGATAATCATTTGGTACGTTGTTGATAACCTCATCTTCCCCGGGTCTTTCATTTGGAAAAAATTGTGGAGATGGGCTTGGTTTCACTTCTGGAACTTCGTGCTTGACTTTGCTCTCAAGAAACACCACATCTCGACTAATTGTGATCTTCTTGCTTTTGGGGTCAATAAGCCTGTACCCTTTGGTGTTTTCACAATGCCCTAAGAATGTTAATTTTTGTGACTTAGGATCCCATTTCTTCCGCAATGCTTTAGGTATGTGTACCATGGCTTCACATCCAAAAATTCTTAGATGTGACAAATTAGGTTTCCTCCCACTCCATACTTCATGAGGAGTTTTGTCTTTCAGAATGGTCGCAGGCGATAAATTTGTGAGATAAGCTGCTGTTGATACAGCTTCGGCCCAATAGGACTTTTGGAGTCCCGCATCCAGGATCATTGTCCTTGCCTTTTCAACCAGTGTCCTATTTGTCCTTTCTGCCAGCCCATTTTGTGCAGGACTGTAGCTAACAGTTAGCTGATGGACGATGCCAGCGGAGCTCAGTGTTCGTTTCATTTTCTCATTTACATATTCACCCCCGTTGTCAGAGCGAATCTTCTTGATTTTTAGACCTGTTTGTGTCTCAACCATTGCCTTGAATTTTAAGAATACACTATGAACTTCAGACTTATCTTGTATAAAGTATACAAATATTTTCCGGGAGTAATCGTCAATAAATGTAAGAAAGTATTTACTGCCACCGATTGAAGTTGTTTCCATAGGACCACACAAGTCTGAATGCACTAGCTCTAAAATTGATTGACTATACATTTTGCTTCTCTTGAACGGAAGTCTGGCCTGCTTACCTATGATGCACAGTTCACAAGGTTCGTCAGCTAGAAAGTTAAGGTCCATACCATCTGACATTTGGCTTAGTTTCTTCATTCCTTTCCGGTTTAAGTGACCAAGTCGCCGATGCCACAAAAAATCCTTAGATTGTGTATAAAAACTGGTTTCTTTTGTTTGAGGTGTGTCCAAACAGTATATCCCATTTTTAACATGGGCTTTTGCGACTAGTATACCATCACTGTCATGAACATAACCTCCTGTTTGATTAAATGTTACAATGTGGCCTTTCTGCACTATTTTATTCACTGATAGTAAATTTACTGCTGAATTTGGAATATGCAACACATTACTCACTTCTACTTTAGAAGTAGTGTTATTAACAACACATTCTAAATTAATGGTCCCTGACACATCTGCGACTAAATCAGTGTTGTCTGCAGCTGTCACTTTAGTTTCATTTGGGTTATGTCGGAAAGTTTATTTGTATCATTTGTAATATGGGTCGATGCACAAGAGTCCAGAAACCAACAATCTTCATCTTTAACCTTGTCCTTATAGGCCAAAAAAGCTTTCTTACTTTGGGGAGTAGAAGGCTTTTCGCTAGGGTGATCGCTGTGCCTAAACACACTTTGATGATTCCTGCCATCAGTCCTTTGTCTACAATGTTTGGCAATATGGCCAGGCTTGCCACAACTAAAACACTTCATAGAGGCTGTTTTCTTCTTGAACTTACTTTTTGAAGTGAACAAGGCTGTTTCGTTGGTTAGGGTTGAATCATCCATTTTCACATCTTGTAATAACTTCACTTTAATAGCATCACCTGTAATTTTTGTGCCAGAATTTTCTAGGGCCATTATCATTGGTTTATAACTTTCAGGTAAACCAGCAAGAAGTAGTGTTCCTGCCCATTCGTCACTTACAGGAAATCCTATCTCGTTTAATTTGTATGCAGTTGATACAATCGTGTCACAATACTCGTCCACAGACTTACAGTTACTGAGGTTGGTAGTGACTAGTATTCTTAGTAGCCCCACTCTCCTAGTCAAGCCGGAGTCTTCGAATGCTCTTTCCAACGCATTCCATGCTTCAGCCGCGGTCTTAGCATTTTTTATATGAGAATAATTTGTTTTTTCCACGAACAAAATTATTCTAGACAGAGCTTTCCCCTCTTTATTCTTCCAAGAACACACCTTAGCTTCGTCTTCTATCGCGGGAGGGTCTTTCTCTATCACTTCAAACAAATCATCGTGCTCCAGATAAGCTTTCATTGCAAATTTCCAACTGGAATAGTTTTCTCTACCAATTAGTTTTTCTACTATCGGCAATCCAGATGTAGACGCACTCATGTTTACAATTTGTAGTGTAAAACTTTTGTTAGTGAACACGCTGCCGCCTAAAACTAACCGCTGAAAAACGAACGCAATTTTATTTCTCTTTATTTCACTTCACCATCTCACTCGCGCACTGTAATGCGTTGCCTGGGCCCATAACCTTTGTTATGAAAACAATATCTAGTTTAAAATGGCAAAGTAGTAATAAAGTTATGTTGTCAGTTTAGTAACGCTGTGTTATGAAACGCCAAGACGGCCATTTTGGGACTGAGTGAGCTAAAGAACAGCTAAACAAAAGAAGCACGCTATACATAGAGATAGGTAGGCCTACATCACAATAGAGGTATGAAAATACATTACTATTCTAACACAGCTCAATATAAAAATGATTAGAAATATATATAATTTTGTATACCTTTCCTGGTGGGCTATGCATGGAAGGAAAAAAAGATGAAATAAGTAGATTCAAGAACTCAACAAAAATACTGAAGTAAATTTATTATTATTTATATTTTCATGAATTCTTCCTCTTTATCAAAGAATAAGTTTATATATATATATATACACACACGTTAAATTCATACACACCATTGTAATTACTTTAAGGACATATTCCAGTCACCATGGTGATTAGACATTTAATCGGATCTTCTATATTTGACTAAATAATGACTATCTCAACTCAAATTTTTAAAATCATGACCTAGTTTTGATCAAGTGTTAACATTTTAAGGTGTTTAAACTACACATGTCTGCCTTGCATCTTTAGGGGTTATACAAGTTGGGTTCCCATCTTAAAATTCACTCAAATAAGTTAAGTGACAGTATACCTAATTCCGTTTAAAATAATATAATTGGCGAGTCATAACCAAGATCACCCTTTAAAGCTATATCTAATTATTATTCTATACATGACATTTCTGTATCTTCACAGTTTCTTGTCTTAATTAACGAAACCCATAACTTTTGGCTAGACAGATTTTTACCTTCACGATGCCAGTAAAATAAAAAAGCATTAACTCAGAATTTTTAATGAAAAGTATTGATATATATATCAATTAAATTTGTCTTTATTGAAAGTTAAATATAAAAGCTACGTGAATAGAGACCTTAAGTAGAAAGGGCAGAGGCTCTTCCAAACTTCGTCCAGTTGCTAAATACCTTAAAGTAGCAATCAATCTTTCGTCGCCGCTAATAGCACTTCTCATTATTGTGTTTTTCTTCCTTATTAACGGTTCTAATAAATATAGCAAAATTTGAAATGATTCTTCGCTCATACGTAAATAGTTTTTTTTAGATCTTCATTGGTTGAAAATATAAGAGCTTTTTATAAATACCATGTGTGAAAAGGTATTTCTTTTTTGTAAGCACTCTTTAACCCAAAAATCTCTACCCCCTTTATATAGTGTGATGATCAACAATGGGTATATTTTTTCCCCACGTTAGGCCCATTGCTTCACAGACACAGTTTTTCGGATTTTACCGAAAACTTAAGGCTGATACTCGCCTACGAATTCTAGGATAAATTCTGTGTTTGTATGGTAAATATTTAGATCACATTTAGGCTATTAACTGAGATAATTTAGCCTTCATTTATCGAGCTGATCTAATGTGTGCCGGTTTTCGATCACCAACTTCAGTCCTGGCCCGCACATCACTGCCTCCCCAATATCCGCAAGTTAAGGACCGCGTACAGGGGAAGGGGGTGCTGAAGATCTTAACAGTAGTGGCACTATAAAGGAGACAATACTATATGCAATATCAGCTGCCCTAATCATTTATCATTAGAACATAAGAAATAAGCAGAGCTCCCTGACACCACACCACCTTAATCTGATGGAAAAAAGGCTAGAAGCCTTTTTCAACGTTCTCCCGGATTATCTTAAGAGAGTTCCGAAAAAACGTTATCGCATAAACAGAATGGCTTCTGGAACATCCGTTCTACACTCCGAAGTAGAGTTCCTAGAATATAGAAATGATGAGTGATGACGAACCACAGCAACTAGAAGACATCTCTTTCGAACATAACTACTCATTTCCATGACATTAACAAATCTGTATATAATAATTTATGTATTAACCTTGTATCTAATTTTATATGTACTTCGACATCTATACATATCTTCATGATCTTGGATCACGCTGTAATCAAATGAAATACAGAAAGTAACCTATAATGTGTTATTATCCATATTACCCTAGCCGCCATTTTTGTTTATGAAAAAAAACCTATCTTAAAATTGTTTTCGTGCTCCGCCTTGGTCAAGCCATTTGGTCGATAACACTCGCCACCAAGACGTAGCCTAGTCAACAGCGAAAACTTGCCTATAATCATTCGTAACCAGCCGCGATACTAGTTACTATGTAGGTGTGCGAATGCGAAAACGTTCTTTGGTTGCAAACGTCAATTAATTATCATCAGGTCAATCGCGAACTATGCCTATAGTCACATTCATCCTAACGCCCTAAATACATTCGTCTTCCAATTTTATTGAATAACTTCACATCAATTACATCATAGAGTAAATTTTAATCAATTTATTAGTCTATTTTTATAACCAGTGTGTATATTTTAGGATACTGAAAAATATAAACTTCAAAGTAATTTTATTGCTGTTATGTTGACAACATTATTTATTTCGCGCTCTTTCTTTGGGGATGTCTTGTAGTTTATATCTTTAGATGATCAATCATATTTGTTATAAGGGAACTTTAGTATAATACTAAACATTGATATTCTATTATAGCTTTGAGACCGTTTCAAGAAACCTTTATCAGTTTACGGTTATCAAAATGAGTAAAACAAACGAACCAAAGACTGATGAACCGCCAGTTGAAGAAGTGTTTTCTGTGGAGGAAATACTGGATCGTAGAGTTAAAAATGGTGAGTTAAAAGATTTTGTGTTTATGTATACATATTTATTTTGATTACTCATCCAACACGAAATAACACTTAATTAAATACACTAATTAATAGATTTCTTTGAAGACACGTATATTATAGCCAATATATAAGGAAATCATTAACATTTTTGTAACTTACTTCGGTGGCCACATGTCTTAAGGCGGCACTAACAATAGGCTAGACTCGTTGACGGGGAACTGTGTTTGAATACCTGTCCGGTGTATTGAGGCCTTTACCTACATCCAAATGAGAGTACACTTATTTAAATCAACCTTCTAATCTCTAATAAATTAGCGCAGGCCCTAATAGGTAATATTAAAATATTCGTGCAATCTGAATTGGTAGTAATAAGCAGTGCTAAAAAAATATAGATGGACATATACTTTGGACATTATTTGCATGCTTCATGCCTTTACAATCAGTTGCACCCACTTATCTGAGCCACATCTGCAAGACATGTTGTGTTTGTTCTCTGCTTAAAACCCGCCTCGTGGCATAACTACGCTAACGCGCTTGTCGTGTTGAGCTCGACTGCTGAGGACGGGGAGATCGAGGTTCGAATCTTGGTCGAGTGAACTGGGGGTGGTTTTTTCTAAATGGTTTTCCACTCTTCCTTCTAATTAGTACTTAAAAGTGTATAACCCGAACGGTAGTAAGACACGGTGCTAAATATTATATCCTCTGCTTAAACAAAGACCGCCTACAATGAGTGTTGGGAGATGTAATTTCAACCAATATGATCCCATTGTCAAGTCATTTATATTTGTAAATATGAATTGAATTAATACATGAAAAAAGTTATTAAATTATTACTCGTATTGGTTATAGTGAGATCCGTGGGTGGGATTCTTTATTTTTTTCTGTAAAATTATGAAAAATTTCATGTTTTTTTTAACATTTACACACACAAGATTCTAAGTTTCCAATTATAAATATAACAAAATAAATGTGATTTAAACATTTTAGGCTAAATTGTTAAAAAAAAACTCATAGAAAACTCACCGAAGTGGTATTTTTTAAGCACAGGTCCTATAAATAATCAAAATCTGTATTTATTCGCACATGTAAGGTTAGGCAAATAAGTACTTTTTAATTATTAGCGTTTGGTTTTTTTTTTGAAAACATTAACATCTTGTATAAAATATTTTCACGCACCAAAATATTTCCTATGCAGTTAAGATGTTTGACACACTGCTTCAGGTTATTTCGTTGGAGTCAATTTTTTTTAAAAATAAAGATAATAAAACAATAGTTGATCATTTACAAAATTTAAGTCTATTACCTACTTTAAAAAAAACTTTAGTGCTTTTAGATGCTTAAGGTCTTTTAATAAATATGTAAAATCACCATTAGCTACAATCTAAGGTGTCTCGACTGATTCATACAAACAGGATAACACTATGATGAATTCATATCGGGCACAACATTGGGCCTACAACTTAAATTTATGGCTGTATTGTGCTAATGAGAGCAATTCCAAACTAATTATTTAGATTCAGGGTTGAAAATTCTATGCCTACAAGCCAAACCTGACCTGTAAAATAGTTGTTTGGTCCACACTTAAAAAATATATAGGGGCCTATTTATAAATAATAACTTATTTCAAATCAGATGCATTTCACAAAAAAATTAAAAAATAAAAACATGTATATTTTTTTACCTTTTATAAAATAAGAAGTTTTACTGGTAAAAAAATGTAATTAGGCCCTATAAGAATTGGTGTCAGGTAGAAATGTAAATTTTCCAGGAAATTTTGAATCTGAAAATTTTCTGCAATGGCGGCTTGAGGGGGGGGGGGGGTTTAAATTGTGGAGGTGAAACTTAGAGCCTAAATACAATGTGTTAAGATACGAGTAGGCTATAGAAGGGGGAGGGGTAGTTGGAAGCACGAAGAATAGGGTGAGAGACAAATATTGGGCCAACCTTAATGTTATTTTAGTTAACTTATTGATGATAACAAATTGAAGTATGATTTATGAAAATAACGGGTCTACAAATGCTCACATTCATTTGTTTAGTTACATGGTTTTTTTAGCACCGCGTCTTACTACTCGTTTGGGCTATACGCCTATGTACTAACTACGCTAATGTATTAGGGATAAGGAAGGTTGAATTTACAGGAACTGCACCCACATTTGTGAGGAGAGTGAATGAGTGGAAAACCATTTAGAAAAAAACCTCCCTCAGTGCACCAAATTGAACCCCAATCTCCCTGTTATCGGCAGTCTAGTCTAATGCGAGAGTGGAGCGTTGGACCATGCGGCCACTGAAGCAGGTGTTTCTTATTACTGCTATCACTACCACTAATTATTATTACTGTTATTATTATACATTTAATCAGTTGAAATTAATCTACAGGAAAAAATAATTGAAAATTTTCCAGAAAAAAATACAGGGAAAATTTTCTAAAACAGAAAATTTTCCTTCTCACATCTCTAGTGTCAGGTGTATTGTTAAAATCTAATATCTAATGAATTAATAAGACTTTCAATACATACATCTCTCATTATTTGCTGATGATTAAATAAACTTAGTTTGATTATATTTAAAAAACTTGTTTTTGTTGTTACTACCGGTTTTAGGTATGTGCTAAGAAATATAAACCCGTAATTAATTTTTTTGTCAGAAAAATTATTTCCTACTTTGATAAACAGTCATTTTGATATTTATTATTTTTAAATATATTTTTATTTTGTTTAATATAGGTAAGGTGGAATATTTTTTGAAGTGGAAGGGATACCCTCATGATGATAACACTTGGGAACCAGAAGATAATTTAGACTGTCCCGAGTTAATTTCGGCATATGAAGAAGCTCGGAAGAGTAAAGAAAATGACACCAAAAAAGTCGACATAAAAAAAAGGAAGAACTCTATTGAATCAAAACCATCACCAAAGATTGTGAAGGACTTTGATGATAAACCTAAAGGATTTGACCGTAATCTCAAGCCGGAAAAAATAATTGGCGCCACTGATAGTAGTGGTAAGCTGATGTTTTTAATGAAGTGGTATGGCACGGATGAAGCCGATCTGGTTCCTTCATCTGAGGCTAATGTGAAATGCCCGCAGGTAGTAATTAAGTTTTACCAAGATCGCTTAACCTGGCAAGAAAATGATAAGTAATATTCATTAATCGATTTTCTGAGGAATAAATTAACATTGAGCATTTTACCAAGCATTGGTCATTTTCTTATATTCCTTTGACTTATTATTGTTAACGAGTGGAGCTATATGATCTAGATTGCTTAGTTTATACATTTTTTTAAAGAGGCCACAGAGTAGCATATAGAATGAAAGCAAAAATTACCATGTACAAACTGTATTTGCCCTGAATGCTAATTCACTAGTTATTTTAAATGGTCATGTATCCTTAAGTAGTTCCTAGTGAAGGCCTATTTACATTTTTAATCATATGATGCTCTTTATGGAGCCTGTTTATTTAACTCATTCTTATCCTCTGTTGAAATGCTAATCATGCAGGGATCATGAACAACTTAAAGTTCACTTAATTTTTATTGTGACACAAAGTAACATAAAGGTTCTTGTATTTTTAGACGGAAGGCATCATGATGCGGTTAACTTAAAGTTCACTTAACATTTAGCTGTCCTGGTGAGAACTTAAAGGTTACATGAACGTTAAGCTAGTAGTATCACATGTTCTAGCTAACCAATCACTTTGCAAGCCTCGTCAACGTTTGTCTGTGTCTTTCAAACTCTAAAACTTTCTTATACTTTATTTTATATGTTCAGTAACTTAACAGGGTGTCTACCATCCGGGAAAAACAGAAAACTGGAATTAGCCGGGATCGGGGAAAAATGGGAATAAGTCGCAAATTTGGTATATTAGAATAAAAATCCGGGAAATAATAATCATTAAATAATAATGTTATTCAAACTATAGTTTTTTTGTTTGTATCTGTTTAGTATATTTTATAATTCTTAGTAAACAATGTTATTACAAATTAAAAAAAAAGGTTTATTTGGATTTTAAAACTTATTATTATTCATAAAAAGATTAATAGAAAAATTAAGGAAGAGGGGGGGGGGGTGTTTAGAAGGATGTAACATACATTTTGTTGGGAATTTTAGGAAATGATCAGGGGAAACCAGGGAAAAAGTCGGGGAATTTTATTGGTCATTGCATAGACACCATGCTTAAGCTTGTAGCCTAATCAAACATAAATATTTGGGATTAATTTTAGTAAACAATTGGTTCCAAATAGTTCAAAGTCATTGTCTTGGTTTTGCTCGAATTGTTATGTTTAGCTATGTGAAACCTGATCATACACTAGTTTATTTACATTAAGTGAATGTAAAGTTGTGATCCCTGCATAAAGATGCCATTCCTTCTTGCAATACTTTTGATTTAATCAATAAATTGTTTTCAGTAAGTCAATTTTTATGATTTGTTTGCTTTACATAGGTTGTTATTGAACATGTTTGTAAATAATTGGATTATTGTAGGCCAGAAGTGTAGCCTCTTTATGAAAAGCTTTTCAAAAAAATTGTTTATTCTTATTAATAGTTTTGGTTTTACATTGTGTGCTGCTAGTTAGATTTTACATTAACTATGTTAATTACATGTTCTGTGTTAAAGAGCCTTTAAATATTTTATTATGTTGGCTTGTATTCCACAGTTCCATTTCATACTTAAAATGTTTTGTATCTGGTAACTTGAATTAAGTGTTGATGTTTATTATAGTTGAAGCTTTGACAAACGTTACTTTCAATATTACATTATATTTTAATATCATTTTATCAATTTTCCTACCAGCATATTGCAATTATTATTGTGAATCGGCTATTTAATTGGGTTCATTATCTCAATTTTTTCACAAGTTTTGATAAAAGCTGTGGAGTTGTAAGCAATCTTGGGTGGAGTCAGTCGGTAAAAGTGTGCCGATACCGGCTTCAAAATAAAAACTTATAGTATTATAACAATATTTGATTAACTATATCATTTTAACTTTACACTTTTTTGTTTTCTATGACCAACATTTGTAATTTTGTTTAACAAATGTATTCAAATTTAAGTTCACAATGCTAAAGAACCTTCCCATGAAGTAATCTGTGTTATAGCATTTTATTGCTGTACATTTCTTTTTTATAATTAATATACTTTGGCCATTTCTGAGGGAGTCGAAGTCGTACATTAGAAAGATGGAGGGGTTAAAGTCTAAAGACTAGCCACACTGATTCCACAGCTCTGTTTTTGATACTTATCTTGTATCACTTGATTATTTTTTCTCACATTTTCATAATTAATCATTTAAATAAATATAATTATGGTTAAATTTAAATTGTTAAGTTTGAAATTAGTATTGTGTCCACTTAGAGCTTGCAATTAGTAATTTTATTATTTTTAGTATGATGGTACTGAAGACAATACAATCTTATAGTCCTTGTTTGCGATAGGCCAGAGAGTTTAAAGTAAAATGCACTGACAAATTTTGCTTGAAGTTTCTTTGTTGCCATGCAAATGAACTAGTATTTCAAATTCTCTTCTTTAAATTTAAGATAATACATTTATTTTATCAGGATCTAGTTGGTTTTTTAAACCTATATTTGCGGATTTGATAATATTAATGTACTGATATATGGTAATCATTAATTTAAAATAGAAATGTTTGCATAACCCACTCTCATTTGTTTTTGTAAAGCTATGAGTTTGATTATCGAGTCAACTGTTGTGCTGTGAATTTTATAAATTATTTAATTTTAATGTACTTTGACTGATCTTAAAAATAAATAAACTCCTTCCAATTTGCATTTATAAAGAGAATATAGATAACCTACAGAGTGCCTGTTTTTGGAACGTAGTAGATTAGTTTTTGTAGAGTAAAAATGTATTATTAAAAATGAAGATTATTCCCATTGTGTAGGCATTTATTATTGTATTTTGATTCACATTGAAATAATAAGAGTTTTGTAAAAATTTTGTAAGTAATTTCTAATGATAATTTTTAAATTTTGACCACATTTGATGATTGGTTCAATAATGTTATATAGATCTGTATTTATTTAATCTAATAAAAAAACATTTAACTACAGTGACTATTTTTTTAAATATAGATACATATAGGACTATTGTTTTCAACCTTTTCTTTACACTTTATTTTGAACGTGCTAAATACTATTTGTCCAAACCTAAAGTATTTTAATCATAGGATGAATGTTTCCAGCTCATGATATTTATTTTAAAAAATGTACACTTTAATTTGTTATAAAAATATGGCCTGTTTACAGTGTTCTTACTATAACTTTGTCTTTCATACCTAACAAATGTCATGACCTCTAAACTCTAATGCCCATCTTAAGCATCCATCATCATTCACCTAAACTTAATTCGTGACTGCTTGATGCCTAAAGAGTTTCTGGATTTTGGAGAAATTTTTTAAATCTGGTTTTTACTAGGGGTTTAGCATATATATACTGTCCAATTTTCATAGGAGTAACCTTATCTAACACTTGAAAAGTTACTAGACCTACCACCCGGTTTGGTGTCCACGTTGTCTAAATCACAGACATTTTTAGTAACAGTCTAGTGTATTAGCTGTGACAAATTCGTTTGGAGTGACTTCAAGGGTTCTAGCAATCTGCTCATTATGGAGAGTGTGAATAGTCCCAGTTTTCTTTCATTTAAAAGTTTATTTGGCATTCTAAACAGTACAATATTGGTATGATTGCCTATCTAAGTAGGGTTTTAAAGTCATTTAAATAAAAAATTAATGATCAGAAGAATGCAAAAAAATAAATATAATATATGTTAAGTTGTTTCGAAGCTTAATAAGGTCATTATATATATTTCTTATACATAATCTAAGGTTCCTGTGTTCAATATATGTATAAATGTAGCTCTATAACACATCTTCGAATAAAGGAAAAAAGTGCCAAACATCTATCTTTAATTAGACATTGAAAGGACAAAGGGGTAAGGCCTACACACCAGAAAATTGCAGGCCTCAAATTTGAATAAAATATGGTGTTTTATTGCTTTCAATAAATCAACTCTGTACTCTCCACTAGTTTTAAATTCCATGCTTAATGGTTTTAACACATTTAACACAAAAATGCAATACAAGCTCACCCCTTTTTCAAAATATATTGATAAAGGTGTTGATCTGAATCTCAGAACACATAAATAAACTATGTAGGCACATTTGATTTTATTACCATTTAGCAAACCTGAGAGAAATTTTGAACTTTATTTTCATAGAATGGTAATTTTCTCGGCATTAACTCTTCAATGCAAAGTTAATCGTTAATAAATTTGTAAAGTATGTTTTCATGCATTGGCAGAGTAATGATTAAAAAAAATAGCTTCAAATTATTTAGTAGAAGATTTGTTCTCGGTAATATCTTCTTACTCAAAAGACTGGGATAATATATTTCAATATCATCTTCTAAACGGTAAGTTATAATATGGTACAAGACTGAGTAATTGTGTTTTAAAATTCAGGAAATTTTAAATTAATCGTTACTCGAGTAAAGTTTTTATGTTAAAGCTTGCATATGCTGTGGAGTTTGGGAACCACGTTTATAGGTTATTGGTTTGTAGTTAACTAAAAAATCCATACAAAAGTCGTTGAGAACACATTTAATAAATTACATAAAAACTACAATAATATAATTCATGGCATTAAGTATGTCTGTAGTCATCATTGTAGAACCCCTTCACAACACACATGTTTATAATTATAAGCTGACGACTTCTGCACGTCCATCATAGACTCTGCCTTAAAATATGAGTGAAGAATGACCATGGGCACGGGACGAATCCTGGATAGCTCAGTGGTAAGAGCATTAGCGTACTAAGCTGAAGGTTCCGGATTCGATTCCCGTGTCCAGGTGTCATTTTTCAATTTTCAGAATATGATATTATTTATATGTTTTTTCAATTGTTAATTTTGTGTGTAACGGTAAACCTTTTGAATATTAGGCTTCAGTCTGAAGCCTGGTCTTAAAATGTATCATATACATTCGACACATCTTCAATGCTAAATATTTTAGTTAAACTTAATATTATTTAAATTTCTATTAACAATATTTGTGGTGTTGGGGAAAGATGGGAGGGGGGATACCCGGTTTACTCCTCTCCTCCTTGGGTGCACCACTGCTTACAGCAAAAGATATGTGTAAATATCTTAGCAATAAACCAATGACGTAGCAATAGAGTATTAATAGTCCGAAATAATCTCCCCTATGCTAGTCAGAATTTATGCATTTAAATAGCTTCTGGAGTGTAAATTCTAAAGTTGGGAGACGCGTTTGTTTCCAAGCAGCATTGTGTGAGATAATTTAGGCTTTAAGAAATAGTTTTAATTGCAACGTGAGTTGGATAATCCACCTGATTACCTCTCACCAAGATCTGATGGACGCTTGATAAATGTATAACTTCATTTTACTCTTATTATGATTGTTTACTTTGAGTATTGCTAATTGTATGCTTTTAATTACACAGGCTAATTGAATAGGATGTGTCTCTCTTATGCATTCAGAAATGTGCCCATACCACTCTTAGCCTCAACATTAATATTTACTTAAATTTCTAACCATGTAGATATCATTACAATTTGAGAATCGCCTATGTGGTCTAGTGGTCATAGGTTCTGGCTACGAACCCAGAGGTCCCGGGGTTGATTCCTGGCATGTCCAGATTATCTGGGCAGCAGTGGGTCTGGAACGGGTTAGATTCAGCCTAAGGTGGCTAAATAAGGAACTACTCGAATAAAGTAGTAGTGGCTCTGGTATAGAGAGCCAAGTTTAATGGCTGGAGTCATCGTTGTGCTGACCACATGACACCCTCTATCAACAAGAGTTGACACTAATTTACCAAACAGTTTGGTAGCCACTCGGTAGGTATAGCCTGAATGTGGGCTAACACCATGGAGTTACTTTTATTACATTTTGAGTGGATGGCTATCGTTGTTAATGATGAATAAAAAAAGGGAGAATATGGGAGTGGGGGTGGGCAGGGGGCTCAAAATTTCCTAAGATAGCATACAGTTTAAGGGAAATAATAAATGTTCAAGAACCACTATTCTATATGGACACATTTTCAAATATATCCCTTGAAATAATCTCTTGACGTTCTTGGAAAACGGTGGCCGTAGGTACTTAATATTACCCAACCTATTCTATTTATGAGAATAGTATTCTTGTTTTAACATTTACATCTATGTATTAACATTATTCTAGGTTGGGACCTAGCTTCTGCAAATGATCCAGATTGCCTTGGTCTATTCTATGGCATCATTGGTAAAATTGAGCTCCAGTCCATCATGGAAAGTCGACTAATGTTAATAAAAGAGTGTGAAACGGTGGGCGATTTACCTGGAGGGAAAACTGTTTATAAGATCAAATCTGTTGCCTTCCTTCAACTTGGCCTGTCTGGAGACAGTTTGGATCTAGGACTCCAGCCATGCAAAAAACATCAGGACAACACTGGTACTAAAAAGTCAAGCAGTTTGAGTGGTGGTGTTAGTGGGGGTATCTTTGATATTCCCCAGAAAGCTGCTTTTGCTAAGACATGGGGAACGATTAAATCTGCTACCAATTCTATCAAAAACACAACCCAGCAGGCAGCTGCAATGGCGACATCTCAGGTACAAATAGTAATTCTCATTTAGCAGATAATGCATAGATTAGGTATCTAATATAGCTCTAACCAGGTATCACATCGCAACGAGATTTTCTATAGTCTTTATTAAAGGACAGTGGGATTGAAACCATTGAAACCATTTTGATATATTAAAAAACTTTTTTTTTCTAATTCTAGTTGTTCTCTTGTAAGGTAGAGGAATGGAAAAAAGACTTCAATTTTTGGTTCAAGCATGATCATGCATACCCAGTATCTTAGTTGATCAATCTTGTAAACACTGTTGGTTTTGGGGTAAAGTGCTCGTCTCATTATCTGATGTTTGTGGGTTCAAACCATGTTGAGGTCAACAGATATTTCTTGAGCAAAAAAAAACTCCTAGTACAATTTACTTTGAAGGGGAAGTAATGATGTCCCGAAGGGCTCTCAAGTAGTGCTAATAAACCATGAGATGAGCTCCTGAGTAGAATTGGAAAACCATACCTAATTTTCTTATTTCATACTTTATCTCTTCTACTGTTTAAAATATTTACATCGCCTGATCTAATCATTGTGACTAATTAAAATAGTCTTTAAAGCTACTCTTTAAATCTACTCCAATTTCTTTCCCAACACATCTCATTACTTATTTGTGCAGAGGGAGAGAGTAAAATAATTTAGGTAAAACTACACTCCACACTTCTGACCAAATTTCTAACCTGGATCTCCCCATCATTGGCAGTCCTAAAGATTGTGAAAATGAAGCCCTAGCGAAGTGGGTGTTACTTTAATTCAGGTAGTGCTATACAGCTAAAATGTCACCATTGTGACACTAGCTGTTGATATTTCTCAAGAATTTTCCCATTACATAAACATGCTCCAACATTAAATGCTAAACTAAGATTGACACTAAGCATATTATAACTTGAAATCACGATTTTAAGACCATTGGTTTGTTAATCTGTTGACGCCGGGAGCTTATTTAGTACTAACAAACATTTTTTGAAATATATTTCAAAAATGTTTTTCTCTAAACCTGTTTTTTTTTTTTTTATGGCCATTAAACACCTTTATATAAACTGTCTCAGGTGAAACTGGGCAAAAATAGGGACAGTAAGGACCGCGAGAAGCTCGAACGCCGCCTGCTGGATGAGCTACAGCGTATCTTCACAGACACAGACTCGTTCTACTACTGTCTCACAGGCGACCTCACCAATTCACTTGAGCGTCAGTGTGAGCTTCGAGAGATGAATAGCAACAAGGACACAGCCTGGTGGAGGACGGTTGATGACCGATTCTTCTGGAACAAGCACATGCTGGAGGATATCATCATGATGAATGTAAGACATTATTTGCTAGTAGAATTCTGATAGGAAGGAACTATTATGTATATTTTTGTGGACATCATTAATAATATTTTACTTTATTATCAGTTTAATGTATAATTTATATTTATTTAATATAGTTTAGTAAAATGAAGTTTGTGTGTCTGTCTGTCATGAGCATTGCGCGATATTTATCACATGCAGAGGTCTGACATTTTAAAATTAGTAGCCCCTGAGCACGTTCATGTGCACCTTGAAGCTGAAAATTTAAAATTTGGATTAGATTTTTTATATTATTAAAAAACTGGATTGGATGAAATAAAATGAAGAGCTTTTTCTTTCCGTTTGAATCAAAGAAAAGCATTGACAAAGGAAACGCCGGGTACTTCTGCTAGTCATTAATAAGATTTTACTTTATTATCAGTATAATTTCATAAATATTGAAATTATCTATAAGAAGTTATGGTTGCAGATCACATGATTTTGTGTATACATATGTTAACATTGTTATAATAACTTTTAAATAACTTAAAAAAAGTTCCTTCCTATCTAATTTTGACGAGAAATTTTCAACCTTTCTTAACTCATAAACCACTGAACAAGGCGGTACAAATTGTAAAGACAAATCATAAGTTTTTTTTAAGGAAATATTTTATAATATAAAAACAAGTATTAAAATTTTGTTTAAAAGTTCAATTGCTAATATTCTAATATTTATGCTATTTTTTAGAATAATTTGATCATTGATTTAAAAAAATTACTTTTGTTTCTAAAACTTTTTCTCACATTTTTTTAAAATCTTCCTCCAATCTCCCATGCCACACCTGCAGACCCTTCATCCACAACAATGTTCTACGACACACTGGTTGAAAAAACACTGGTCTAGATGTATGTATAATATACATTTGAGATATTTCAAAAAGGTTTTTCATACGACTAGTCACATGGAAAAATAATAGTTCAAGCATAGGTACGCATTTTTTTTTGTCTGCTGGTATTTTAACTTAAAATGTGGGATATTTAAAGTTACAAACCTTTTGACTCAACATTACAGGCCACTTTTTCGTATAAAAGTCATATTTTTTAGCGAGTTACTAAAAGTAAAATTTTTATTAAGTCACTAAAAGTTTCTTTTTCCCCTTATTTATTAATCTCATTAGTTGATGTTGAGAATTTCAAATATAACTTTTTTTCTTTTGGTTATTGGAAGTTTCTCCTGCTTCCAACCGAGTACCTTTCCAGGACCTCCCTCATCATATATATCATCTTCTCAGTGATTCAAGATAAGAGAACTTTCACAAGAGAGATGCTTGGTCACTTAATTTCAGGGATCATTTTTAGCGATGTGCGAGACTCGAAAATATCTCGAAGATCTGAGATAAAAAAAAAGAGAGAAATCTCAATCTTGTCTCGAAAGTTAAAAAATGAATCTTGAAAATTTGAGAAACTAAAATAAAGCAAATAATGGCCATAAGAAATTAAAAAAACCAAACCAGGAATTTATTATTTCTAATAATACCGTAATAACCCAATAATAGGCCACACACACCCTCCCCCCCTACAGCCTTTATTAAGAAATGTTTTAGTTATAAATATTGTTTTTCAATATCAAACTTTGACAACATAAGATTTTACACCACAAAATTAAATTATAAATGGTGTTCATTGTAACTACCTATCACTATTTTATTAATGGCATTTAAAATGTGTATGAGTATATCTCAAGTGTTTGAATGAACTATAAGTCAATCTAAAGAAAGTTCCCGCTCAAATGTTAAAAAGGAACTCTATAAACTATATATTTACTTTAAAAACATAATTTACATTCTTGTACGTTTAAAGGACTTTTTCTTGTCTCGTTCTTGTGTCTCGGTACTTTTTTATATTCCCATCTTGAGAGCATCTCAAATTGAAAAATGGTTCATGTACATCCCTAATCATTTCCTTTATTTTGATTTTGTGATAAAAGATGACATATATTTTATTTGCAAGCAATACAGAGAAAACAAACATATTGATATAAAATTATGACTATTTGAAAAGTGTGTAGAGTTTTTGTATTAAAAAAAATCCTTTTTATTATTTTAGACTCCACTTGCAGATCCTTGGATTATCCCAATTATCCAGGGATTTGTGCAGATAGAAAAATGCAAAGTTGAGGTTGGATATGAAACTGCAGAACCAAGTAATGAGGTAATAATATTGATGGTTTTAATATTTTGCTATTTATATGTCTTATTACGGAATTTTATTTTTGGTACAATTTATACAATATTAAAAAACAAATCATGACTGGATATACTGTGCAAATCATACTTAATACTTGGTACAGTCATCTTGGTTTAATATATGTATATATTTTGCTACCGCTCCTCCTATTCCCTCTGGGCAAGTTGTCAGGATGGCTTAAATGCTGAAAGAGATGGTCGGCGCAAGCTTTGATATAAAAGTCCTGGAGGCTTAGGGGTTTTTATTGTAGACTATAGCACAAAATGTGATGTTGTCAGTTATAATAATTGGTTATGTCTAAGAGAGTCACTAGCCCAAGTAACTCCTGCTATATCCTTACATTGGTGGTCAACCCTACATCGAACTGGTACGAGAACTTGCTCACATACTCCCTCCCAAGCTTCGCCCTCCCCACCTCAACCCTCTCAGCTCCAACTGAACTAGTTTCAATCCTTCTTATAGCTATATACAGATTGAGATGATAGTAATAACATCTTTATTATATTATTACAGGCCATTTTACATTTGGATGGCTGACCCAGGCTTACAACCCAAAAAAAAAAGCAGTTTTCTGTTAAGTAACATTGATATTTCCTAAATTTTACCAGACACTGACATAGTGAAATTTTTATAGGAGCAACCTTATTTGACAGAAAAGTTACTAGCTCTACTTTTGATGTATTTATACATCTATCATAAGGGGCTGTCCATAAAACTATGTACACATATCAGAAGGAAGGGGGAGGTAGTAGTGCTCGGCATGACCAAGCGTGACGAGTGGTGAAGGGGTAGTCAGATAATGCATGTCATCACATTATAATTTAGCATATTTATTTTGAAATAAACTACCAAGAGCGTTGAGCTTGGTGAAAACGTACAAATAAATTTCAATAAAAAGGTTATATAGGCTCTCAAATTAAAAATGCCATTTAGCTGAGGGAAGGGGGAGAAGGGGTTTGTGATATTGTGACACATGAGGGGCTCACTAAATTGTAACAATGTGTGACTGACACATCTTAACTTTATTTTAATTTCAGACATTCACACTTATCTTAATATCACGCCGCAGTAGGTTTAGGGCTGGCACCCGCTACAAGCGGCGAGGAGTGGATGAGGAGGGCAAGTGTGCCAACTATGTAGAGACTGAGCAAATAGTTTGCCATCACCATCATCACGTGTCATTTGTGCAAGTGCGAGGCTCAGTGCCTGTATTTTGGTCACAGCCTGGCTACAAGTATAGGCCACCTCCACGTATTGATAAAGGCAAGTTGGTATAACTTTACATACAGGGAATATTTCAGGGATGAGTCGAATCCTATTTTTCTCGAATCCTAATTTAAAATTCTCTTTCAAATCTTAAATATAACTTTTTTGAATGAACTGATTTTTTATACAATTTTATTTATTTGGTTACCATATTTTTTATTTTATTCTTTAGTTAAAAGAAATTAAACTGTATTGTTTTCTTAATTTCAAACGTTTATGCAATTCATTATAAGTGCTTGCGAAGTCCACTTTTTTAATTTGAAGTGAAATCGAATTGAGTATATGAAATATTCTTAAAACTGAATTTTAATTTGAATATTTGGTTGTTGTTTTATACTTAAAAATATATTGTTGTAATTAATTTATTTTAATGCCTTAAAATTACTTTGTAAATGTTTCACTGCACAATTTTTTGTAATATTTCATTTTATTCTGGTGAATCCAGTTATTATCACAACATAGAATTCAAAGATTTTAGATTTTTTTTTATGCTTATTCATTTTTAGCTGCTCAAAATGGCAATAATGATGATAATTTGAGTGTTTTAGCTGTCAAAATCTTTATTGGCAAAACTTCGTAATTGTTGAAGGGGGAAGTTTTTTTTAAGTGGAGTCAATGCTGATGTTTGTTCCGGAACCAAGTCGACGTTTCAAATCTTCGCACACCCCTAATTGATTATAACACTGGTGTGAAATTATGTTTTCTAATAAATACTTTCATATTTGGATTTTAGATATTTTGTTCCAATTGTTTCAAATCTCCACTCTCTCACATACTTTTAAAAACAAAATATTCGAGGAGTCAAGTATTTCAAACTATATATTTGAATATTATCTTTTTATTTTGCAAATAAACTAATCAACATTTCAAATTTGTTCTTCAGCAACAAATGGCAAGATAGTGTGTAAATAATTTTCTACCAGTGGCGGCTCATAGCTAAAATTAGTGGGGGTACTGCTCCAGAAATCTTTTAGCCTTTGTTTTAAAATTGTGTGAAAGGAAAAAAAAACATGTAAAAAAAGAAAATTTATTCAAGAACTTGATAAAATCTTAACAAAATAAACATACTTTTTTACTTACTTCAACTTATATAGTTACAGTTCAAGCTTGATCTATTCATTTAAAAATGAAATCCATTCTTGTTTTAATTTGCGCAAAAAGCTCAATAATTTTCTCCTTGATCTCTGGATGATAATTGAGGAAATTTTTCTCCATTGTAAGTACTGCAAGCGCATTTAGTCTTTCTGTTAAATAAAAGAACCGAAAAAAAAAATGAATCAATTAGAATAGCTGGAAGCAGAATAATAATTTAATTCTACACTCTTCTACACTTTATCACATTCAAGAATATGGTACACGGTTTTTAACTTCCTTCTACCATCACGCCAGAGCTGGCACTGCGAGAGCAACAGTGCTCTCTCTACCTTGCAGTCCCGCCTTCCTCCCCACACACCTTCTATGTGCACATGCACACAACAGTGAAGCGCACAGTTCCATACAAAGATTTTGTATCTTTTTCATAAACTAGGGGATGGCTACTGAACTACTTACATTAAGCTTAAGGAATATATATTGTAATACAAAAGTAAAGAGAGGATTAAAGAAAAAAGGACTCATTATATTAAATGTTATTGATAATATCAAGTGGAAATATGGGGTGCTGTTCCGCAGTGCCTATACACGAGCCGCCACTGTATTCTACACAAATTACAACAGCAAATATACCTATTCTTAATAATGTTCTATATTTTAATTATTAGAATACATAATAATTTCCCTTAAATGACCAAGATATTCATGTAATCCACCCTTAACAAAACTCACATTTTTATTTGATAATTTGCTAACAAACACAGTTTTGAACAAAAAAATATTTTTTACATCTTTAAATAATGACTATAATAATTTGAAAGGTGTTGTAGTATAATAACTATATTACGCTTCAGGGGAAAAATAATACAAATTTAATGATTAAATTAATTAATTCGTCCAAATCCAGATAACTTGTTTTGTCACATATTATGTGTAACTAGTGTGCTCCATTTTCTATTGTTTGATTTTTCTTACATCTGACACCTTAGCTCAATCAGTAGCTTATGTCTAATGAACGCTAAAGCTCCCGGGATCGATATCTGACAGGGCCAAAAAATATTTCATCAGTGAAATGTTGGTTTCTCCTTTCACATTGATGAATTAACGGCCAGGGGCTGGGTGCTGTAATTATTTGTAATGGATTGAACTATCTGGTTATTAGTAAAAAAAAAAGAAAAAAAATTAAAATAATTGTATTGAATACATTTTTAACAGTCTGAGCCCAGTTACTTCTGGTGCTTCCCACAAGTATATTACTACTATTAGTATGTAAATTTGGCTTCTACATCCAAATAACTTGTAGCGTAAGGTCCAAGAGGCTTGAAGGAAGGCATGCTTGCCAGGGAGGTGTGTGGGGCATTACAGGTATATTTTGCATGCGATAGCATTCTAGTGTTAAATCAATTTATCATGTGTGTTTGTGTTTTTTAAAATTGTATTTTCCTCCCCCTCAAACAGGTGAGGTAGAAACTCAGATAGCATTTGAAAAGCACTTTGAAGAGGAATTGTCCATCTACGGGCCTGTTACTGTTGTAAATCTTGTGGAGCAGTCTGGCAAAGAGAAGATCATCTGGGATGCTTACACCAACCATATAGTCATGTTCAATAACCCAGAGATTATTTACGCTACATTCGACTTTCATGAATATTGGTATGTGTAACATTTTTCTAGACTTTAAAAACTATTGCTTGTCAATTTGTTCATTGTATTTTTAATAGGTTTGTACAAAATTTCAAAAAAATCTTGACTTGTCTTCAAAAAAATATCAGCTTTGACTTTGTTTTGAAAAAATAAATAAAAAATCGGTCT
The DNA here is from genome assembly GCA_039000515.1 of Timema cristinae. NCBI lineage: Eukaryota > Metazoa > Arthropoda > Insecta > Phasmatodea > Timematidae > Timema > Timema cristinae. The sequence continues at coordinate 30,833,455 of JBCFYV010000001.1, read as the reverse complement.
TTGACAATAATTACGAGGCCTTACCAATAATCATTTAGGCTTATATTTAATTTTATCATTCTGAGCTTTTAAGAAATTTACAAATTAATATTACTATGAAAAAATCTGGTGTAATTGAATTGTTATACTTTAGCTTATCAGCTTAGAATAGAATATTACAAACAATTGTGTAATAAAGCATTTTATAAATTATTTTAGTGTGTACAGTAGCAGCTCTAGACCAGAAAACATAGATTAGTGGCCAGGAGGTTTTCCTGTGCTGATCACATGGCACCCTCTCTCTATCTAAAAAAGTTAGTATTTGATTCGTCAGCAGAAGGCGGTAGTTCAGCCTGTTTGGCTCGATTGCAGGCTGACACCATAGAGTTTTTTTAGTTGTGTAAATAAACAAAATATAAAAATAATAATCATAAAACAACTAACAAAAAGATATTCAAATATTGGTTTGGCTTAGAGAATATTTCATATATTTGAATCGAATTTGCTTCAAATTGATAAAAGTGCACTTCACACACACTCTAAATGTTAAACCACTATATAACCAATTAAACAGCCAGGAAGATTTATTCAACATTAATAGAGATGGGTTGAATACTATTTTTCAAAAGTTTGAAATTTTTCATTTTTACTACAAATCTTTTGAATACGAATCATTAGCCCAACTTTGTGGGTTGTGTTGGTTAAACAGTTGAATTTTTACAGACTGATCAAAGGGCTAGTGAGAGACAAATAGTGTAAAAAACTCAAATGGAATTCACATTATAAGCTCAAACAGCTTATAGCATACTTTTATTATTTTTCCAAAATCATTAAAAAACTAATGCATGTCAATATAAACTCCATGATGTCAACTTGCTATATAGCCATACCAACAGAGTGGCCTCAGCTCAGTCTTTTAGGGAAGTTAGTGCCTACTTATACGAAAAGAGGGTTTTATGTGGTCGGCAGAATGGATCCTCCGGCCGTTAATCTCAGTTCTCTAGACCGGAGCCGCTACTTTTTCATTCAAGTAGCTCCTCATTTTGTCCTCACGAGGCTGAGTTGACCCCATTCTAGACATAACTGCTTCACAGAAAATCTAGAAGCTCTGGGGATCAAATCAAAGGACCTCTGGATCTATAGCCAGGAACTTTGACCTACTTGTGAAGATATATAAACAAAAATGCTTAAAAAGAATAATTCTTATTCTATTAGACTTATCGGGTTATCAGTAGATAATGTTAACCAATTATTAGCCAACAATGGCGTTTGTGTACATTCCAAAAAATTAATACTTTATTTCTTAAGTTTTTTTTAGTACAGTTGTTTGCTAGAACGTTTCCATTTATTTTTTCAGTCGAGGAATGCACTTTGAGAATGTGTCGGTTCTGATTGGTCACCTGGTTGATGTGATTAAAGATATGGGATATTGTTGGAGAGATAAGGAAGGTCAAATCTGCAGTCAAAAGGGTGTATTTAGGGTGAATTGTATCGACTGTCTCGACAGAACAAATGTTGTTCAGGTGAGAAATTTTGATTGTTTATTCATTGTATTTATTGTTGGGTGTCATAAGTGTTAAAATGGATCACCACAGGCCTTTATGAAATTCTCTTTTACCTCTTGATTAAAGAAAAATTATGGAAAGTGTTATTATTATTATTATTATTAGCACCGTGTCTTACTACCCGTTCGGGTTATACGCACTTACGCTAATGTGTAATGGTAGGGTGATTGTGAGATGAAATGAAGGACCTACAGTTTAACTGGAATCCGAACCATGGTGGAGGCCTGGCATTCCTCACATTCACAAGATGTCTTGTCAGAGGTGAAGGAAGGGTTTGGTAATCAGATAAATCTGTGCCGGGACCGAGGATTGAACCGCGGCCGCCAGCACAGAAGTCTGACACCTTACCCCTAGACCGCCAGGTCACCGTTGGAAAGTGTTCTATAAGATTTCTGCTATATTAAAAGAACTTGTTAGTACTCTCATAAGTTTCTTTAATTAACTCACTGGTAACATTTATTCTGTGTTTTAACCTGCTTCAAGAGCTGAACAGTTTAAGCGTCACTCTCATTTGAAACTGGCCTAATGATGCTGGAAAGATCGGGGTTTGAATCTGAGTCTTTTTTTTAATGTGGTTTAAATAGTTTCCTACTCTACTTCCATGCAAATGCGGGTAGATTACCTAAAAAAAGTTATTTCCTCATCCTTACCTAATTAAAGTAATTATATACAGTCAACTCTCGATTCTATGACCCCGAGAATAGCGTCCCTCTCGAAGTAACGATCTTTTTTTTGCAGAATCATGAAAAATATGGAAAAAAAAAGGTCGAAAAGTTTAAGGAAATCAGCTGTAAAATGGGTTTGTTGCATTTATTTAGGTCACTGTGTTGTGATTATCTTTGTGAGTGCTGTATTACTAGTAACTGGGGTGGTCAGGTATAAAAATAGACACCACCCCATCAGTGCCAGCTAATATCACTTGACTATGTCCACCCCCTCCCACAAGCAAGACAATGTTTCCCCGCGCGTGACTGCCGCTACATCACGCGCCAGGCTTGTTGCCATTGTTATTTCGATTCTCGATTTGGATTGAATGGTTTGATTTTGTGAATGATTTTTGACGACCCATGCTATTGTTTTTGACATTGTTATTTCGATTTGGTTAAATTCTTGGTTTGATTTTGTGAAAGATTTTTGACGACCCATGCTATTTTTTTATTTGATACGAACTTATAATTTCGATGAAATGAGTGGGAAGAGCACATTCTTGACGCTCATGAAGAAGTATGAGATCATCCAGGAAGTGGATGAGAAGAAGATTACAATGATGGAGCTTGCGTGGCGGCATGGCATCTCGAAGTCGACACTTTTCACGATTCTCAAAATGAGAGAAGAAAGGCTGCAATGTAAAGACAAAAATTTTATGGGTGCGATACATGCGAGTCTGGAGCAGGCTATGCTGGAATGGTTCAGCCAGCGTAGAGCACAAATCGTGCCTATAAATGGACCAATGATGCAGAGGAAGTCCGATGAATTTGCCCTGAGGATGGGTATAGAAAACTTTTAAGTGTTCAAGGGGGTGGCTAGAGCGTTTCAAAGTGCGTCACAGGATATCCAGCCACAAGGTCATCGGTGAAAGCGCATTGGTCGACCCAACACTGGTGAAGGAGTGGATGCCCTTGCTCTGAAATATCCTTAGGTGCTATCAGCCTCAAGATATATACAACACTGATGAGCTGGGGATGTTCTACAACCTCATGCCAGATCACACTCTTGCTGTGAAAGGGGATAAGTGCAAGGATGTGAAGAGGAGCAAGGAGCTACTCACTGTCCTTCTGTGCTGTAACATGGACGGCAGCGATAAGATGAAGTCCCTTGTGATTGGGAAGTCCAAGAAACTCTTTCAGGCAACATCCTGCCTTGTGACTATGATTTTAATAAGAAGGCATGGATGACCTCGGGGGTGTTCACGAGGTGGCTTCAAGGCTTTGATTCAAAGACGGATGCCTCGAATAGAAAAGTCGTGCTCTTTGTTGACAATTGCCTCGCACATCCTGCTCTCGACAAACTCAGGAACATTGAGCTGGTGTTTCTACCAAGGAATACTACCAGCATGCTTCAGCCCCTGGATCAGGGAATAATCCAACGAGTGAAGGTGAAGTTCCGCGAGATGCTTGTGCAGAGTATAGTGTGGAATCTTGGCATGGGCAAGGAGGTCAATAAGTAGGACGTGCTCAGGTCCATGGAAGGAATCATCGCCAGTTGGAGGGCCATGAGAGCATTGGTGATCGCCAACTGCTTCCGACACGCCCACTTTGTCCTACCTATTGACGAAGAGGCTGCCGTCCTTGTACTTCCCGCCAGCGCCAAGGACCCAGATGACCACCACCAGTGGATGCCAATTCCCAGCCAGACTCCTCCATAGAACCGCAGCCTAGCCCATCAACAGCACCTCCGTCTGCCCCCCTGACTTTCACTCGGCCATGCAACGAAGAAACGTGGCAGAGATCAGCCCCAGACTGCACGTATGAGGAGTACATAGCAGCAGATGATATCACAGTTTGGGGCACCCTTGACGATGCCGATATAATTAGGGAGTAACAGGGGTCCGCAATGAAGAGGAGGAGGAAGAAATGAAAGAAGAGCCTGAAGACATCCCCACGACGAAAGATGTTCTGAAAGCCGAGGATGTCTACTCAAGAGCACTTAAGCACCAGGGCGCTAGCGAAGAACTGTGATCCCAATTCTATAATGTGAAAGACTTCATCGAGAAAACTGGCGCTAAGAAGAAGCAGGCCTCTATAATGGACTTCTTCAAGAAATAGGTAGGTTTAAAAAAAAAAAAAATTCACCTGTTGTCTAAAAAATGCAATTTTTTGTATGAAGGTTAGGAGGTAGAACAAAATCGATTAAAATTCCAATAACGACACCTTCGAAATAACGACCCTTTTTCAGGGAACAGTGAAAGGTCGTAGAATCAAGAGTAGACTGTATGTGTATAACCTGAACAGGTGGTAACATGCAGTGATTAAAAAAAAGGAATAAAAAGAAACTGTGTTTAAGGGCATTCATCATAACAGGCTCAATTCAGCTCCCAATCGCACCTGTGTTTGTGTGTGTGCGTGCCTGAAATATGGGATTAAAAGGGAAAAGAAAATACCTATGATATGCTAGAAATGTGTGCAGTGCATTCTTATTTGAATGATTATTCAGAATTATATGCAGTGACGATGGGGGACAAAGCAACACAGTTTCTTGTTAATAACTACAGTAAGTACAGTATTTAAAATAAAAATAAAATGTTGGAAATTACATTAATACAATAGTTTTACAATGAAAAGAACAGTTGTTTTTGAAAACTAAAAATTTTACTAACCACAAAAAAGGGGATAAAATTAATTAGTCATCAAGCTCATAATGACTAGTAGGATAGCTGGAAAATTAATTATAATTAAATTTTATGTTTCTTAAGTACATTAAAAAACATTCATGAGAATAAAGTTTATTGTGAAAATTTAGCTATGATCAGTTTTGTGGAGCTTATTGTATCTCAATTACCAACATTAGAATGTCATTTCACATGTGCTAGTATAATCGTCGTCTATCATCATACATCATCACATCATCATATATTTACAGCCTGTGGTCTGGTAAGTTTAGTAAAATGTCTTCACCTCCCTTGTCCTTCTACCATTATTCCTCTCTCACTCTTGTGCATTCTTCTTCTCTCACTCGCACACTTATCTGTTCCTCCCATCTCTTTCTTGGTCTCCTTTGTTTGTTTTTCCTACCTACTTCATATCCATAATTTTCCTGCGGAATTTTTTCCATTTTCATCTTCATTACATAACACCTTTGCTTCCGATACTACCTCCTGTACTCCCTTTACCTCACTCTTGCCCAGACAACATCTTTCTAAATCCTGTCTCTCCTTGTGACTGCTAACATACTCCTCAAAAACTTCACTTTTCTGGTTTCTCATAAAAACCAATATCTATGTTTCTGCTGCATACATAACTATGGGTACAAAGTACACCCTATATACTTACATTTACACTCACACATTATGTTCACTTCTATTTTGTATAGCAGGTCTCTTATGCACCTTCAGAACATCTCCTTCTGCTGCCCTTTTATTGGATCTTTTCTAATTTTATCCTTCGTCTCAATCACACTTCCAAGATACTTTACACTCTGTACATTTCTAAACACTATATGTTAATATGTGGTAACAAACTTCATCCTTTGTTTGAATTGGAGACGGCGCTTGGCAAGGCTGTGATGGAGATTCAGTTCTCTAAGCTTGGTCTCATTCCACCGGAAGGAATCATGCCCGCCAACATTCGCAAAACATTTCAACTCCTTTGGGCCAACAATGGTGATATAATCAGCAAGCAGTATGCAGGGACCAATGCTCTTAAGGTAAATAACATTTATTTTATTTTGTATTGTATAAATCCAAATCTTAAGTGCATCTATTTCCTTCTGTACCTTCTTCCAAATACAACAAATTACCTCAAACAACATAAAAAAAGGCTTTTCTTAAATAGCTAGGCATATATTATATATTTTCATCCGCTGTCTATTTCCTGTGTTTGTACAGTACTTAGTACTATGTTATTATTTTTAAATGATCTTATTTATCTAAGTTCAAATCATTCTTTACCAATTTCCTTTTCCTCTCTTTTTTGTGTTTTTTTATTTCCTCTTTTAGGAAGTTGTGTTGCACATTTCACACTTTCTCTTGGTGAGTTCCGATAGAATGAAACCTAGGTTGGGGTTTGGTGGATGTTAACAATTGATTTTCTTCAAGAGACAGCTAATACTTTTTTGTCCAGTGGCAGCAATGTAAAGTTTGAACTGTGTTCTTCTTTTCATTGTAAAAAGCCATTTTGTGTTCGTTCCCTTTTCTATCATCCTTTCCTATACCTTCTTCCAAATAAAACGGTGCATAGACTAAAATCACGATTAACATAATATTAGCTTTACTACATTCTTTCTTAAGTTGCTATATAAAATATAAATAATAACTAATTTTTTTAAAGTCTGTCAAACAACAATGCAGTTAGTAAAAAAATAATTCGGTTTTAACTATTGGATTTAAATTTCTATAAGGTCATATGTTTGAATTGTTGACATTTTAAATATTTTGTTGGAAAAATATCCATCAAATGTCTAATTTTTATTTAATTCATTAAAAGAATTTGATCTCAACATGATTAGATGCTTTTTTAATAGTGATTTATATTTTACTGCATAATACCATCACAGATAACACTGTAATGGCACTCTAGTTAATACTAAATGCACCGACTACTTAACACGGGGAAATAAACGTGATAGGCGAACACATGAAAGTATAAGATTCAAATGCATGTTGACATAAGTGTTTAATGGAGCAAACAAACAAGCAAATACATGGTAAATATCAAAGCACAATCCAATACTATCTAAACTGACCTATAGTGTTGGCCAAGCCAATTAACATAAAGGCTAGAAAAAATGTTGACACACTCAAAGAGTGAACTGTGTGTGAAGCGCTTACAGTCAAACACAAAAGTTAAAACCTTGCTAACGCAAAAAATAATCTCGTCCCACTCTTAAAAGAGTGTTGTAATACTTCCTAGGAATAAATACAATTGTGAGGCTATTTTGAGTAACTCCCCCACAGGAGACACAGACTTTCTATACAATACAATAGTGATATTAAATTTGTTGCAACAAATAGGTTTATAGGTTATGTCAGGCGAGTATGGCCAAGACCGAATCTGCTCAACGTCTAATACAAACTACCCTATTTTAAGGGGTGAGAACGATATACGCCAGTGAAGTTAGCTTGACCATGTTTAATTTAGTTACAACAGTTTGAGAGAAATGAATATTAGTTCCAGTCATAGATACACCAGCAAATATCTTGGGGAAAGCTGCCATTTAGGGTTCTAGGCCTTGGCTTAACAAAGGCTGGTGAGAAACCAATTAGTATAACCAGGAACCATGAGTAAAATATCAAACTCAACCTAGGTACCAACAAATAACCACACATGGGCTACAATCAATCAAATGGGCTTTACGCAGCCCCTTAAGGAAGCCAGACATGAATGTCCAATAGAGTGTGGGCCATGCACCAGAAGGGCAGGAACAAACCCACAAGTTGGGCACCACAAACGGGTGAACAACTAGGCGTGAGGCGCCAGGGTTTTACAAGAAAAGCTAACCAATTCTTAACTAGTTATAAACATCAGGCCTGGAATCAACCTAAATTCCCCCTTTTCCACCTGAAGGTCTTGCTGGCCACATCATGATCTCTCAGGCCAAGGAGTGAGATACACCCCAACTAAACCGCTGATCTTATGGACCAAGCAGAAAAAACAAGTGATTGCGGGAGATCACTCATGACACATTCAACATGACATTGTCAAATAAAGAGTAACCTAATAACGTATTTTACAACTTTAAGAGCGACTGACACACTCACCTTGTAAGAAAAATATCTCTAAACTTTACATTCTAGCTCTAAGTCTCCTACTCTCTTTTAGTTAAAAGTTCAAACTTTTGCGGTCTGTTATTTACATCTTTCCGGTGAGTCCGACGGCACCATCGTCGTGCACACTATGTTATGAAATTCTGCTGATTGGAGAGACGTCGGTTGTCGACTATTAGAAGGAAACTGTCAATCCCAGGGGGCGAGGCATATTATAGTGGCTGAACAGATAAACTACAGGATAGGAAAGGGGTGTAGACTCACCCCTCGACATTGAAAACTGCATGTAGGCACCAAGCCAAGGTGCCCACACGCTTACGAGCCTTGCAGAACTCCACTCAGTTTGTTAGATAGCTCGTAAGAGTCAAGTCCAGAGTTGAATGAAGGCAGTATGTATAACTCTTCGATGGAGCCATTCTTGTTCAGCGATGTTCTGAGGTGTGATATGTAATATATAGTGTTATACATTATATATATAATAATATATAGTGTTATACATTATATATATATTATATATATAGTATATATACATTATATATATATATATATGTAAAAGTTATACATTATATATATTAATTAGAAATCATATATATATTTACCATTTTTTGGGGGGGAAATGATTTTCTGAAGCTGATTTAGTTTGTATGGGTCAGGACTGGTTAGCCCGCTACAGCACTAATTTAATGTTACAGGGGAAAAAAAAAAAAGAAATGCACGAGAACCATGACCAAAAATAGTGTTATTGCCCAGAAGACTTGTTCATAGAAGATGGAAAGAACACCCACACATTTAAATAATACTAGAGATGTTTTTTATTAAAAATTAACTAATTTAATAGCATTAAATATAAACTATACAATGATTTGCAAACGATGATAGTCGGAACATAGTAAGTGTCAATGGGTAAACTACCCTAACTCTACATTGTTATTGGACCATGCAAAGTTTAACAACATCCTCTGATGAAGTACCAGACTACTACTAGTCTAGTTCAATAGTCAAAATCAATTCGTCCCTGGATGAACTCTGGGCCATGAATCGGCCGTTCATCCTTGTCTGGAATTTACATGATCAGTACAGAAACCATTGTCTCAAGACTAGGAATGTAATTGTAAGCTAGGCAGCCGTTCTAAGTTGTGATAATTCCTAGTGTCAACTATGCACTTATCTAGTTTCATATTCTTAGTTTTGAGTGTACCCTCTGTTCTACAGGTTGTTGGTTTCCAACAATAATGTGAAAAAACTTAGTTTTGAAAGTTTTTTTTAACTCGAACACTCCTAATATAAAGTAGATTCACTACTTTTTATTAGGAGTGTTCGAGTTAAAAAAAATTGAGTTTGAGCCGAGTCTTAGAAGCTGCTCTAACTAGAATAAAAGATATTAACAAAACTCAAAAAATTTGAGTGCTCAGAATTTTCCTCAAAAATTTCAATCTCCATTACATTTTTTCGATTTTAAGATTTTATTTCATAGCAAATAGTCCCTTAATACTTACTTTTGTATAATTAAAAAAATGTAGGATTATATTAAAAATATTTAAAAATCTGAATTTGTCTTATTATAATTATTTTCATAAAAAAATCATTCTAAAATTCAATGTTTGTACTTATGAGCTATTACAAATATTAGCTTAAAATATTGCTTTAAATAACTCAAACTCAAAATTAGCTCGATAACTCAAAAATAGCTCAGTGTTTCAATTCAAACTCGATTCTAACTTGACTCAAAGTGAAAAATAACTACTCACACACTCTTTTTATTGATTCTGAAAATATATTAACCCGATTATAAAAAGAGGTTTGCTTTTTCATATTATGATTATTTTTTATTAAATTCTGGTTCTATTCATACTAATTATTTGGTTGCAATATAAATTAGAAACTATATTGAAATAATAACATGTTTTTGTTAAGATGTGAATTCACATTCAGTTAAATGGTAGATAAATGGTATGGGGTCTGCATTTTAGGTATGTTCTATGATTATGTTTGTTTGAACCACTTTGTAACCATCAAAATAACTCTTAAAAAATAAAAATTAGATTAAAAACTAGTTTTTTTTCCTAAAAATTCTAAACCCAATTTTTTTCTGACTTGTCATCTCTATCATATCCTTAAGGATTGAACAAGGACTAAACAAATCACATTTAGTGTCCTCGATTAAGGATTTAAATTGAACTCAAATCTTTCATAGGATGTGATTCGAATACACTTCTACTGGCCTAACTGCCCATGTTATATTATGCCCAGCAAAACAAAATGTGGCCAACCTTTTAGTATAAAGGTCATTCTCGGAAACCAATCTAGATGTGCCGGGCTCAATTTCAGCAGTACCATAGATATTATTCCCAAAGAAGAATTGTTTTTATGGTTGCCATAGATTGACTAATTATGCTTAAGCTAAGTTTAAGACTTCTATTGACGCCACATAATCATAATAGTCATCATCAAATAATCTCATATAGATAAAATAACCTCACCTACATGGGTGTCCCAACCTCAGAAGACGGTTACAAATCTGTAACTGCCAGTAGAAGACCAGAAATGTGTAGCCGACAAATTATCGTGATATACACTAAAACAATTTTTGGGGGAGGGAGGGTATTGCATTCTTATCAATAAAAATATGATTTTAGATATTACATTTTGAAGACAAGACCACATTTATAACTCTACTCCTGTCTTACTATTTTGTAAATGCATTATTAAACTAAAAATAATCTGGACAATTGTTGTCCGGATATTATATCTATATTAATAAAAATAATAGTTTATTTGTCTGTCATGAGCATTGCACAATATCCACTACACAAGAGGTCTGAAATTTTAAAAATTATAAGCCCCCCCTATTCATGAACATGTACACCTTAAACTTAAAAACTTTAGAACTTAAAATTTTTGACTAGATTCTTTTAATTGATTAAAAATCTGCTTTGAAGCAAATAAATTAAAAAACTTTTTTACGGGGCAACACTAGTAATACAATAATAATGTCAACATAATTATTTGCACTTTTTTTTCTTACATATAGGGTGATTACACTCGCACTGGGGAGAGAAAATTCACTGGGATGATGAAAGATGGCATGAATTCTGCAAACAGGTAACTTCAGAGAAAGTCAAAATTTAGAGAATATTTATTCAAATTCAGTCCAATTTTTATAGGAAAGCGTTTTTAGAAAATACAAACTCATTTTTATTCAGTAAAAAGTGTAAACATTCTATTTTACTAGTGCTATCTTTTGGCTTATAAATATGTGAAAGCAGATCTAGTGACTTTTCTAGTTGTAGGAGAAGGTCCCTCCTATGAAAATTGGACTGTAGTTAACTCAATTTGAAAATAGCAAAAAATTAAGTATTTTTTCATCTATTCCTAACTATTCTTGATTTTAAACTTATCCAAGAATTGAATGGCTATAGCAAAAAGATTGTCATCATGTATACTACAGAATATTTAGGTTATAATATGAGTCTTACACCTTTTTTGCTTATTTTATTTTGTTGCTGTTATATTTAATTTATGCATGATGCTCTCTTTTGACATTGTCAAATAGAACTTTTTTTTTGGTAAGGATAAACATTTGAGTACTTCCATTAAGTTTCCATTAAAATTTAGATGAATTCAATAATACAATATAAAATATTGTAGCTCACTGATGAAGGTAAATTCTTTCTGACCACATTGTCGGCCATTTGACAGATATTACATGGGTCACTTTGTGGACTCCCACCGTCAAGCGGCGATGGATATAATGCAGGGTCAGCAAATTGATGCAGAGGATCTAGCAAACTGCGCCAACGAAATCATGGTCGCAATGAACATGATCGATGATTTGGTCCCCATTTCACCACTCCCGCATATTTTTCAGACATTGCTCTTGTCCTGAAATACACCTCGCCACGGCACTGTACTATTTGACAAGGTGTGTTTTGACCATGGGCTGTGTTTTATTTAGTGCTTTGGTTTTTTAATGGCATCTATATTCTGCTATATCCAACATACATTTTATCATTGCTTTCCACTTTACCTTTATTGTGCTATTATCAATACTTCATTTATCTTGTTACATACATTCTGGGGAGGGGAGGGGGAATGAAGTTTTCGTAAATGCTATTTATAATAATATACTGTTTAACATTAATTTTTTTCAACACCTTCTAGTTTTCATGCTTTTTTGACTCCTAAACTTTTTTCACGACTTTTCTATCTCGCTTTTCTATTACCAGCATGTAAATTAATTATATGAACCTCTAACTCCTTTATGTATGTGTGTGTGTGTGTGTGTGTGGGATTAACAGTCTTGTTCAAGTGGCCGTGGCACATATTTTCATATACATTAAGAATATTCTATTTATCTATGAACTTCAGATTTTGGTTTATAAACAGGCTCTCTATTTGTTAATTTGAGATTCTATGAATTGCTATTGAATCATTTTTTAAGAATGACCCTTTTAAGTGGGTGAACGGTCTAAGGTGTCACACTCATGTTATACCGGCCTTCTGATGATGATGTGATCGGGGCTTGAATCCTGGTCAGGCCTATTTGAGGATGATTTTCCCTAAATGGTTTCTGACTCTCCTTCCATGCAAATGCGGATAGATTAGCCCTAAAATGCTTCCTTCCTCATCCTTACCCCATTAGAGTAATTATCATAGATGTGTATAAACTAAACGGTTAGTATGACATTGTGATAAAAATAACACCTCTCCTAGCATTTAATTAGGAACTTACATATATTAATTGAATAACTGGGCATCAGAAATGCTACATTCAAAAAAGAGGAGTGTGCAATGCTTCAAAAACTTCATTTTTACTTTGAATATTTTTCAACTTCGAATTGGCTCTGACAATTATGAAACTGACACCCAAAATACAGAAATAGATTTGATTTTATTTTAATTTATTGTCATGTATAAAACACAGATTTGTAGTAATGTTCTGATAGTCACATCGTTGACCAATTTTGGATTAAATCTTTTATTTTTGTGATAAAACACTTTAATATAATATTTAGCATCTAAAGTTCTATAAGTTTGCACATTACATATTTTTCACTATACAATAAACCTCTTTTTTAAAAATATATATTCACACTTCACTCTAGCTTCAGGAATATTTCAAATATTTGATTTGACTTCGCCTCGAATTAAAAAAGGGTACTTTGTTGCACATCCATAATTAGAATATCTCTCGTAGTGACCTGGTGGTCTAGGGTAAGGTGTCAGACTTCTGTGCTGGCGCCGGGTTCAATCCTCGGTCCGGCACAGATTTATCTGATTTCCAAACCCTTCACCTCTGACAAGATATCTTGTGAATGTGGGAATGCCAGGCCTCCACCGTGGTTCGGATTCCACTTTAAACTGTAGTCCTTCATTTCATCTCACAATCACCCTACCATTACACATTAGCGTAAGTGCGTATAACCCGACAGGGTAGTAAGACGCGTGCTAATAATAATAGAATATCTCAAAAGTTTAAGTATGAAATAATATTTTTTATCTTATTTGGATGTCAATAGGCTTTTCACCATTCAAATCAGTAGGGTATCCATAAGCAACAAGGAATGTTAGAAAAGGCTTTGCAAAAATTATTATGTTTATTGTGATTAATAAATGTGGCATAGATTATTTGTAGTCTTTAAGGTGCAGTAGAAGGGAGCGCGAGTAATTTTACAGTTTTTATAGTATTACATTTTTTTGGCCAAAATAAATCAAATATGTCTACTGTAGCAACATAGAATTACATTTTTTTGGACAAAATAAATCAAATATTTCTACAGTAGCAACATCGATTTAGTTTACTGCACACGCTAATATCAACAGATCTTGAATATCTGCCAAACGGTGTCCTAGGATTTTGTCAAAATATTTTAAATAAAAAACAAAAATTCTGACAAAATTCCAATAAACTTACTACTGGGGAAATATTTGATTTATATTTAGCCAAAAGATTTCAATTCTATAAAAACTGTAAAAATACTTGCGCTCTCTATTGGCCGCACCTTAAAGCATTAGAGGATTTATTTTCTTTGCATTAGTTGACTAATATTTAATCTAATCACATTGGCTTTTTTTACTGACGAAAGAAAAATATCTTTGTTTAGTTATTATTTATAGTTTAACAAAGCTTATTTTATATGTTTAAAATCTGTTCAGGTTGAGCTCTAAGTATACACTAGTTGTTTATATATAAAGTCTACATTTAATTCCCTATTAACACTTAACCTACATCAGTGCGAATGCAGATTAAACATCAAACTCTTATAATCTGGTTTGCTATTGACAAAGAGGTCGAGGTTCACATCTTGGTCGAGTGTGTTCGGGGTAGTTTTTTCCCTAAATGGTTTCTCACTCCCTACACATAAATGTAGGTTCATTTGGTTGAAATTCTACCCTCATAATCCCCACTTATTGGTGTACTGTTGTACTTAAATTTGTATGCATTAGAAGAGTAATAAATTTATAATGAAAAAAAAATCACTTACATATTTTAGTTGTTTTAGCCAAGTGTTTTAAATGATTTGTTTTTTATGTTGTCAGATATTACCTGAGTCGTTTCAAAGATGTGTATCGTCAGGCAACAATAGATATGATGCTAGGTAAGTGTATGCAACTTGCCGAGAAGGCTTTATACAAATTAGAGATGTGTGAGACTCTAAAATATCTTTATCAAGACTAGTTGAAAAATATATATATTTTTTGTTTGAAAGTCAAAAATGAATCTTGGAAATTTAAGAAATTTGAATAAAAGAAATGATAAAAAAAAATAAAAAACTGCTCTAAGAAATTTACGCATCAAACCAAGAGATTATTTCTAATAATACCATAAAGACAAAAAAAAAAGTTCAAAAAAAAAGTAAAAAAAAAACTAATAAGAAAAGTTTTGGTTCTATATATTGTCTTTCACCATCAAACTTTGACATTATAAACTGTTACATACAATTAAATTATAAGTGGTATTATTGCAAATATCACTATTTATTAATCATATTTAAAATGCATATTAACTATATCTTAAGTGTTTGAATGACTATAAGATAATCTAAATCAATCACCAGCCTAAATGTCAAGAGGAGCGTAAAGCACTATACACTTTTTTATTCATTTATTTGAGTTATTTAATGTGCATTGTCTGAATCGATTAATGAAATCAGCACACGACTTATAAACTTATTTAAATCTAGAACAGACACAACATTCAACCCCGACTGTTAAATTATGAAAGGGGACTCTTATTTCACCATTGATAAATTAATTGACCATGCAAAGAATTGAACCCGGGACTACTATCTAAGTAGACATACACACTGCTGATTGAGCTAGGATAGTATAACCATCTAGGAACTATTTATTTACTATTAAACATAACTTACAATTTTTTGTACTTTTAAAGGAAGTGTTTTTTTTTATCTGTTTCTCGCTATTATTTCATATTGTAATCTCAATATTGTATTGAATTGAAAAATTTGCTCTCGCTTATCTCCAATTAAAATATTGAGACAAATCCTGGATCACAAAATATTTTTTAAATAGTTTTAACATAAAATATACAAATTCAAGGTACGAAAAATAAGCACTTTTTGTTCCAGACTGACCGGCATATGCTGATGGTACAATGCAACTTTTTTAATGTTGATTTAGCACATCAATGATGTGGAACAAAAATTCCCAATTTTCACACACTTAGAAGTTGCCATTCCCTTTATGTAAAATTTGTCTTTGTAAAAGAAATTTAACTTTTTCTAGAATCATAAATTACTATGCTTTTTTTTGAACTTAACCCTCACAAGCATACAATTTTCACCTTAAATGTTTATATTTAAACTAAAAGTATCATCCTAATTCTCTTAACAATAATCATACTAATCTTAAATAAAAGGTTCATATGAAATCAATAAATTTTACTATGAAAATTAAATATTCAATGATATGAGTGAATTTGATTACTAATCATGTTTCACTTTAAATATATATTGCTGCACAACATTGATTATATCAGATCTCAACATGCTAAATCTGATTTATACTTTATATATTTTTTAAACCAAATATTTTAGTGAATTTTCAAAGTATTGCTAATTTTATATTCATATAATATATTTAAATACCAAGAAGAATTTTAGCCATAATGTTCCTGTTTATTGCACCACATCATCTAAATATTTAATACTATTTTCAACTCCAAAAAAACCTTATTTACAAAATTTTTATACAGAGACTTAACTTATTTAACACCCGATTCGGTGACTGCATGGTCTAAAGAATCACTCTCGTAATAGACTAGACTACCGATGAGGATAGATTGTGGTTAGATTCAGGTCAGGTGTACTGAGAGAAAGTGGCTTTTCCTAAATTGTTTCTCACTCTCCATGCAAACCCTGGAACACTTTCTATAAATTAAACCTTTCTTAGCCACAACCCATTAGCGTAATTATTACATGCGTACAGCTTAAATGGGTATTAAGACATGGTAGTAAAAAAATCCAACTTATTCAACAAAGTCCAATCATTTTATCTACCACAAATGAGGGTCTCTATATCTATTATTAATTATTGTGATTAAAAATAAAACTTAATGAAGAAGAGCTGTAAATTTTTCAGGTAACTCTGTCTCGGAAGATGTGTTCAGCCAGGATAAAGCCGGTGATGAGGAGGACACTGCTGCCACCGCGGAGCATGTGAAACTTCTTATAGAGGACTGCAAGAAGATGTTGATTAGTGACGTTGATAATATTTTGGGAGCTTGGGGACTCATTGAGCAGATCCTGTGTAAGTGGTTGATTATATAGTAATGATTATGATTCTTGAATAGCACAGTGGTAAGAGAATTGGTTTACTAAGCCAAAAATCCCGGGTTCGATTTTCATGTCCAGGTGTCATTTTAAAAATCTAAAAATATTATATTTAGATGTGACCATAACCTTAATCAATAACCATTTAACAACTATTTAATTCATAATATAGTAATGATATTACTAGACCTCAACTGAAGTAATGATCATAGATCCTTGGTGTAACTGACAATGACTTATTATTGTGTTCTTGTTGTAAGGCCTATGGCGATATAAAATTGAGTCTTAATGTGATATGAAAGCAGATGAGGTACATTTTTGTCTGGATTCACTTAGTACTTTTAGCGCCACGAACCGATCTGATTGGCTTTCCATAGATAAGGTAGAAGAGAGTTATTTGACTAGAATGAGAAGATTCCCCTGTATTGTATAACAGTAGACATAAATAAAAAATTATAGACAAATCTGAAAAATCACTTCAAATATAACAGTTTGTAAATTTTTCTTGTACAACTTTGCAAAAATGATGAAATAGCCATAGTATTTTTCGCACAGACATTCATTATAGGTGTGGCACTAAAAGGATTAAAGTACTAATACTCTCCTCCACCCCTACCTCTCTTGTACAAATAATAAATGTTAACCAATCCGGGTTTGTTAATGCCGAAATATCATCGCAGTATCAAATCCTGGCTGAGTAAAGTCCCTGACACAGACTCCATATCTGTAGGTTTGTAGTCCGTACTAATGTTCCTGGTCAATAAGAAATTTACTAGCGATTACAGAGTCAATATCCGTAATCACGTGACAGTTTCAACCAATGAGATAGTAAGAGACTTAGTCCAACAAAAAATCTGAAAGAAAATCGTCTACAACAAGGAGTGAGCATCAAGCAGTCAGCCTATAATTTAAAAATTAAAGAAACCAAAAACAACTTTGTCGAGAAAACTTTCAATTTAGGCTCCACTAAAATGTAGGTTAAATACAATCACAAAAAATATATTTATAGCTCAATTTTTACTATCAAACTTAAAATAAATACGTGTTTGCAATAGCCTGAAAATGCAAAACAGATGTACTAGTATTTTGGATGAAAACAAAACAAGCGCTATTAATAATTTTGTTAATAGGGGTGTTGAGCCTACATAAGCAAAGCCAATATTTCTGAGAACTTGGTATTTCTCAGAAAACATTTTCCTAGAAACCGCTCTTCTTAGGGTGTTAAGATTTTTAGAAAATGTTTCTGAAATAGCTCCATGTTTAGCATCTTTTCAATTTGTATATGTTTCCATAGTGACGGATCCTCTCACCGCCATTCGTTCTCTTATTCCAATGTGCATGCACATATTTATTTGGCTGTGATTAGTAGTCCATAAAAACTAATCAGTAAAAAATTAAAAGTTGGGCAACTCGATGTAAGGACTTAGGGATAAGGACTCTGTGGCCAGTGCAATCTGATATGGCATCGATTTCTTACTAACGATGGATCTACGGATACGGAGTCTGTGTCGGGGCCTTTAAGGTGGTTCTTACTATATAATTATCCACTCCTGACAATAAATGTGGATATATTTCCTCTAAATTCTAACTTATTCATTTCTCTTTCTTTACTATAATTATGAGAATAGCCCAAATTGGCAGTGAGATACAATGCATACATCATAATTCAATGATGGCGATCTCTTCTATTGCACCTATATGGTGCCGCAACCTACGAAGCAATTGCAAATTAGAAAACATAAAAATAAAGTCAACAAACCATGTTGGCATTAGATTTTTTTAAATAATGATTATTTAATGCATTCATACATTATTATAAGGCAGGAATGACAACGTGAGCGTGTTACGGTTAGAATTTAATTTTTGTGCAAGTAAGAGCAACTGTACATTTTTATTTTAGGGGGCTTCAATAAAAATAGACTGGCTTACACTGGCTTGCAAACAAGAGGTTTCTGAATAAGACAATGAGCCAAGTGTTATATAACAAGACATAAGTAATGCAAATATGTTTTCTTTGTTATGTGCAGATCTGGTGATCCATCAGAAACTGAAATGGATTCCATTCTTATCCTAACAAGAGACTCATACTATGTAGCTAAGTGAGTTGATACTTTGTATATTTCTTGGAAAATGGGGTTTAATTAATTATAATGTGTGCTTTTTAATGTGTAAAATAGGAGAATGTCTCGACTAATAAAACCGTTTTAAAATCTTACAGTTCACCTGACAAAATATTAATGCGCCACCCATGGTTTTTGAGGAAGAGTTAGGAAACGCTGGATGGAATAGAGAAATGATGATGGTAAAAAGCTTTTGGAATTATGTGCACCAAAGAGAGGGAATACATGAGATAGTTGAGGAAGCAATACTGAGATGGTGTGCTCAGGTAATGAAGATGGAAATTGAGAATATACCAAAGAGAATGATGGAAATAAAGTATGTAGGAAAAAGATTGCAGCAACCAAGAAAGTGTGCAAGTGAGAGGAGAAGAATGGGGGAGGATAAATGATGGTTGATAGATAGTGAAAGAGATGAAGGAATTTTACTGAACTGACCTGGCCACAGGCTGGAAACAGTTGATGACGACGACATGTCCCATGGTTGTGCTGGCAGTGGGGAGATGTTTGAGAGTTCAAACTCAAAAGTTATTATTATTTAATTGTATTGTATTGTATTGTATTGTATTCTATTCATCTTCCTAATGCTTACACTGCAGTAAATTTTACTCCTATACATTTCATAACACTACCAAAATTGGTTTGAAAAAAATCAAAATCTCCCTGAGCCACTGCACTCCCCCAAAATAACATTTCTTAGCGTACAATATTGTATAAAATAAATGGTCTATTATTTATTACTTTTATGCCTTTATAAATGTTTGCTAGAATTTTTAAGTGGTGGATTTAAGCATTTAAGGAAGGATTTTTTTTAAAAGTCCACTTTCAATACTCAGCATTAATAAAAACCTTTGAATGTAAATAATCCAAATGTAATCAAAAAACTCCTTGAAACACACATTAAAAAAAATTCTAATTGTTGATATTTCAATTACTACAAAATATCTTTAAGTTACTTTGGCTTTTCTTAATGTTTTATATATTTTTTTCCAAATTGAAATAACAAAATAAAATGTTTAGTACAACTCATTAATTTAGGTTAGCTTTAAAGCTAATGGCAGAGGAGGAAGGTCCCAGGAAGGGCTAGCCATACAGCTAGAAAGCCTCCCAGCTTAGGCCATTTCTTTATTGACATATCATTGTCACAAAAACAATGGGTACTTGGATCTAAAATACAATATCTTTGCTCCTGCATCCAACACCCAAGGTGCACTCGAATAGATATGCCAATGTCTCCTGGAACTTCATTGTCTCAGTTGCGGTAGTGGCGACTTCCGATTCTATGAGAGGAAGAATGGTGGAAAGACAAAGGAGGCATTTTAATAAACTGAGCAGGCCACAAGCTGTAAAAAGATGCTGAGGATTATGATACATTTAAAATACTGGTTAGAGGGGGTCAAGGGGAGGAGCTATAATTGTGGAAAGAGGGGCAATTATAATTAATAAATAGCTTAGCACCTTTAGTTAGAATAAAATATATGTGTGTAGATACGATGACCAGTTGGATAAAGTGACCAAGTATCAGCGTGTGCTGTTGGAAGACTTTACCTCAATGGAGTTTGGAACACCAGAACACTCTAGCATGTCCCTGTTCAAACAATCATCAAGGACAGCGCACCACTGCATCCGACTACACTACAAAGTGGCTAATATGCCGGGCTACTACCACATGTTTCGCTCGACCAACCTTCGCTTCTTCAACAATATGGCCATTGGCATCAAGAATGAGGAGGAAATGATTGGTAAGTGAAGCCATGACTCGTATCTGAAGCAAAACACTTTAATGAGTTCATTATAAAATAGAGATCTAAAGTAAATCTTTGGAAATTATTGGAAATTGAAAGAATTTGATCTCAGATAAACTTTGTGTAAGCTCAATGGTCTTGGAAATCTTCTAGAAAACTTAATATTTACATATTCCTATATTTTAAAATTAGGGGGTGTGACACCTTGAAACTTTGACTTGGCTTTGAAACAAATATCAGCTTCAACAATTCGCCAATAAAAATATTGACAGCTGAAATACTCAATTTATAACATTACAAATCAATATTTATATGTATGAGGGTTTTTAAGTAAGTTGCCATTGGACACCCTCTTGTTTCCAAAGTTAATGATTGTTGTGTCAGGGGTCGGCAACCCTTTTGACATCAATGGGTCAACTTCTGTGGTCTTGGGGTAAAGTACACTTTTATTTATTTTAATGTATTTAACATCAACTTTTTGAACCAACTGATTATATCAGCACATGAGAAGCAAGAGCAAAAGGATCTTCAAGTCTTACCAGAAAATGTATTCTACCATACCTTTCAGGGCTCTTTTACATGACACAATCGGATGGGACCAGCGTCTTTATTTCCCTACCAATCTGTCTAACCAGCTGGGTTTGAACCAATGAGCATCGGGTCCTGAGATGAGCACTTTACATCAAGACCATCGAGGTCAGCCTATTGATATCATAAAGGTTGCCAACTCCTGACACAACAATCCTTAACTTAGGAAACAAGATAAGCAGCATAAATTGACCATAAATGTATCAGAATTCACCCATTTAAAGGATAAGATACCACACCGAGGATTAAATGGTACTTGAATGACACAGCTTAGTTAGGCTATGTATTATTGTTTTTGCAGAGTCTCTGAAAGCTATTTGTGAGGCATTTCTCGTGGCTCTCGAGATAGCCTGTCTTCCACCCATACCCTTCATTCAGGGCAGATTGGATAGGAAGAAGAGCATCGCACTGCTGGCAGACTGCAGCACAGGTCACAGTCTCATGGGGTCAGGCAGCTACCTCGATATCACTGCATTACCGAATATGACTAGAAATGTTAGCGAAACCCAGCTTCAGGCTCTTAAGAGTGTGGGTAAGTCATCGCTCAAGATATATATATATATTTTTTATTTAGTTGCATGCACTGGGGGAGTATTGGTGATCAGTGACTTTTAACTCAATACTCTAAGAAAGTACACAACTATAAAAATAAAATGGTGCCAGTACTATACTGCCGATGATGGAAAGATCCAGGTTTGAATCTTATTCGGGTGAATTGAGGTTGGCTCTTCCAAAATGGCTTTCTACTCTCCCTCCATGCAAATTCGGGTACATTTCTTCTAATATAACCATCCTAAGCCCTAAAACCATTATCCTAATTAGTATAACCTGAAAGGATAGTAAAATGTGGTGCTAAAAAAAAAAAGACAGAAGAGCAAGGTCGACACACCAGAAAGTTGTAGGCCTCAAAGTTCACAAAATTAAAAAACAACAACTCTCTTTGGTGGCCGTATGGTCTAAGGCGCTACTCTCGCAATAAACTAGACTGCTGATGATAGGTAGATTGTGATTCGAGCCTGATTGAATATACTGAAGGTGGTTTTTCCTAAATGATTTCCCAATCTCTATCTGTGCAAATGTGGGTACATATCTAGATTCACTATTACTATCCCTAATCCAATAGCAAAATTAGTACATTAGAGTATAAACCCAGATGGGTGGTAAGACACTGTACTCAAAAAACACAATAAAATATAAAACATAATTATGAAATTTTTGTGGTACATCAGTGTGTAGGCCTTGCCCTTCTAACTTCTTTTTAAAGTTTAATCTAATACAACCTTTTGGCACCATTTTCTCAATGTTTTATCTTAACCATTTCTACACCATTTAACTTGACTCCTATTTTCTTTCTCTCCCTTTTTTTTTTAGGATAAGACAGTAAATGGGTTTTTCATATTGTGTATTTGAATGTTTTTTAAAATTCTATTTTAGGCAGCAAAGCCCTCAACAACATGAGTCAACAGTTCAATAAGTTAAATAAGCTGAGCCACAGTTTTAATACAAGAAGATCTAAAAACAGTGTTTCCACTGATAAGGTAATATGTCTACTGATATTAAACCTTACTTTATGGTTCACAATGTAGTTAATAGAACTGAAGTCTTACACCTTAGATTAGTCAGTGACATGTGTGCTTATTGATCGAAGGTCCCAGTTTTGATTCCTGGCATGGCCGAAAAATTCCTCATTGGTGCAATGGGGTTTCCCCTTTCACAGTGATGAGTTTATGACCTTGGGCTGGTTGTTGTGTCTGCTCTAAACTTAAGTTAGTTTATAAGTATTATGCTAATATAATCATTTGATTCAGAACGTACACGTCAAATACTCCAAACAACGTTGGGTGGATGGACGACGATGAGTAGTTTTCATTTGCTAAACTAACTAAATACTTTAAAACAAAATTTATTTTAACTTTTATTTCCAACCAAGTGAAATAAATTAATTTCCTCATTACAAAATCTAAAAAATTCGGAATGTCATACGTATCTTATTGGAGTGGGGATTGAAAATGTTTGTTAGTTAAGTGGCTTGTCTGCAATTAAAGGTAGATTAATAGGTCTTATTTGATATGCCACTGTCAGGATCCACGATTCTTATACAGTCACAACCTGACCCATATTCTATTAATTTTGGTCTTAAAGTGAGAAATTTCTGTCAAGGAAATTTTATTACTTTTTATTTAAAGTTTTCCTAGTGATGGATTGAACATGGAGATTGAGATTCGAATCCCGGTTGAGTCTACTGGAGGGTGGTTTTCCATCATAAATGGTTTCCCACTCTCTTTCCACATAGGGTTGTGGTATCAAAAGAAAAATATCGATACTGTACTCATTAAAAGTATCGAAAGAAAAATATCGATGCCATCCATGCTAGTATCGAAAGAAAAGTATCGATAACAGTAAGTATCGGTATTGAAATTTTAATCTGGAAAAATGTTTTTTTACCTAGTATTAATAATCTCTTACCCGCTTTGGTGTCCATGTGGCTTAACACGCTTATCTTGGACTAGACTGCCAAAGACAGGGAGGTCTGGGTTCAATCCTAGTCGGGTGCACTGAGGGTGGGTCTCACCATGCAAATGTGGGTGCATTTAATCTAAATTAAGCCTTACTAGTCTCTAACTCATTAGTGTAATTAGTACATAGGTGTATAACCTGAACAGGTAGTAAGAAGTTGTGTTACAAAAAAATCTAAACTTTTGCATCATTGTATTTTCATTTTTATTTAAACGCTGAAAATAATGATTTTTAATAGTTCAAAACAAATTTCACAAGATGCTTTTTTGCTATCGAACATAACTTTTTTTTTTAAGTGACTCGTCTTACTACCTGTTCGGGTTATACGCTTAAGTACTAATTACGCTAATGGGTTAGAAATTGGAAGGTTGAATTTAGAGGAAGTTAATCCGAATTTGCGTGGAGGGAGATTGAAAAAACATTTAGGGAAAACCATCCTCAGTTCACCCGACCACGACTTGAACCTCGATCTGCCCGTCCTTGGCAGTCTAGCTCAACACAAAACTAGTATGTTAGCTAACTACGCCACCGAAATGGGTTTCAACTTGTTAAAAAACTTATTTCCTTTTGGGTGGTGACATTTTTTTAACTACATTCGTCGTTTATGTACTCTATCAATATATATTATTAACTATTGACACACAATAGAAGAATGGATGCCATTGCTCATCTGCACATAAACGTTTCTGCTTCTTCTTCTGCTTGGAGCACCTTGATAACCTGAGTTTATTGTGATCCTACAAAATCTTCTTTTGTCTAATTTGTGATGACTGTGCTCATTGATAAAGGAAGAGGGTGTTACGTATACTAGTCTCTACTCGTCTGTCAACCAATCAGGCGGCTGTATTGATAAACACGATGAAAGAACAGCTATGCATTATGATAAGCTAAAAGAGATTGAGGGCGGTATGCAAGAATGTATAGTGAGTGCTTAATGGACCAATAGCATGGTCCTGAGCACACCATCGCCTCACCTTTTAACCAGCGATGACGCAAGCAAACCTACACTAGTGTCAACAAAGCATCACTTAGTAAAGTTCTAACATATGGCCCTGAATGCTGGAGTTGCTTCTTGCTTGTCATGCAGAAAATGAGTGAGAATTGAGAAATAGTGTCATTTGTTCTTCCTCCACAGTCCACCCTAGTAAACATTTATTCTCAGCATGGGCCATGAGTGAAGATACAAAAAAATTGTTTCTTTCGATATCATTTAGATACTGGAGTGTGAGTACTAATATCAGTAAAATTATTGGTTAAAAAATAGTAATATCGAAGGAAAATAAATGATATTAGTAAAGTATCGATACTTTTTTCACATCCCTACTTCCACACAAACGTGGGTAGATTACCTGTAAAATGCTTCCTTCCTTCATTATCCCTACCCCCATGAGACTAATTATCATTATTATGTACTACCTGAACAGATAGTAAGACACGTGATAAAAACAAAACCTAAAAAAGGGTGGATAATACTTTTGAAGTTAATTTTTTAATGCTGGGCTGATGCCGATTATCAGCATTTTTCTCGCCAATTCTTAAGACCGATCTTGAATCATACATTTTATGATCAAATGATAAGCATTGGTACCAGGTTTGATCTGCAACAACTAAACAGCATTGGCATGGTCGGCAAAATAGTTGATTAGCGCCACCCTGTTTTTTTAACTTAATTGTGAATTGTGATTTTACATTTTAATTTTGTGTTTGTTTGTAGCTGCAGCAACCAATGTTCCATATTGGTCCCTTGGATGCTAACTCATCTGCTGATCAGAAACATTCGAGTGATGAAGAGGATGAAGAAATGGACCGATATGGGATTGCAAACCACAGGTTTTCATTACACAACACATGCCCACAACGTGTACAAGGCAACGTAAATTTCATAGACTTATTTGTGCCCGGTGTTGGTATTATCAGAAGTTCCAAGGTGAGTGATCCTACTGTACTATCACTTTTGGGCAGACAGCAACACCACCTAAATCAAAATATTGCACCACTCATAGACAATGTTTCTCTGTCACGTGTTGTTCAAAATGTGTCGATCCGTGGCTATGGCCTGAGGCACTCTCGCACTGATTTGAGTCTCGACCTTGGATGTTTGGCACTCCCCCAGACCACCAAATCAACTCTCTCTGCATCACAAAACTCCTCTTTATCTGCTAGTCCACACAAAGGGGCTGTCACAACGCCAGAAATAACCGTGGAAAATACTTCTTTCCTTCAAGATGACAGAGCTGCAGTCATGGCATCCCTTAAGAAAGATCACAAGATGTCATCTTCAGGAAGTGGGCCATCGACAGCAGCCGATGATAATTGGTTTGGCGCTTCTAAAACTAAATCAAATAAGGCTGAACCTGGAACTACACCAAAGTTTACACCACCCAACACTTTGAAGCTGACTCGTAAGCTCTCTCATTCGTCTGATGAAGTAGGGAAAAATCAAGATGGTAATGTAAGCTCTGAGAAAGAAACTGAAGATCAGGCGGAAGGACGTTTGAAGAACGCCCCAGCAAGTTCCTCCAAAAATTTTATCGACGGCCAGAGGTCATCATCAGTCAGAGATATCAGCCTTAATATTACATCATCGCAAAGCGAGAACGCTCTCCGCTCTATTCGTAGTGGATTAACTAATGCCATAACTAGTCCTGTCGCTGTGACCAAAGATCTAGTCCTATCACCATTCTCTAAGTTAGCTAAAGGTATGCAGAACCTGGGGGCTAACCTTGACCCCAGGAAGCTGAAAGGGAACTCAGGAGTGGTAAGTATTGGAGTCTTGAACAGGCATGTTGCAACAGAACATCAAATAGAAGAACAAAGAAAGTTACAGGAGAAATGGAAAAATTGCCAAAGCCGACTCATAGCTCTTTAAAATGTTTTCTAACTAAATAAGGTGTTAATCTCTACAAACATTGAAATTATTTCTACTTTGTTTTTCTGTGCTGTTATATTTGTGAATACGGTCTTATCTTAGTAATAGTTAAAAAAAAAAGCATGGCAAAACTTGATTCAATGCAGGAGGAAAAAAATAAAAATAATTATGATTCACAGGCACAGAAGCACAATACAAATTGTAAAGGCTTATCCACAAATAATAGTATCAATGCACTTTGTATCATAGCAAGTTTGTTGTAGTAAAATTGGTTTCTTCTTACTATTTACTAAACTCTCCACTAGGGGTGTGTGAAGTACACTTTTTTCAAATCCAAACGAACCCGATTCGAATATAAGAAATTCTCGAAACCGAATTGGAATTTGAATATTTATCTTGTTATTTTATAGATATATATATATATATTTATATATAATATATATATATATATAGTTCATTTATATGACTTTATGGACTTGAATTATTTAGAAAATGTTTTTTATTGCACAAATATTTCTAATATTTTGTTTTATTTTGATAAATAAAGTTATCACATCTTACAATTCAATACTCAAGATTTTTTCCTTTATTAATATTGATATGTAATGTACATTAAGATTCAGAATGGCAATAATTAACCACAAATGGAGTATTTTAGTGGTCAAAATTTTTATTGGTTAATTGTCAAAGCTGAAATTTATTTCAAAGTGAACTTGAAACCTAGTCAAATTTTCGAAGCTTTGCACACTCCTACTGTCTCATCTAGAATGGTGCTTTATTTCAAATTTCAAATTTTTAAGAAATTTAGTGGAGTTTTAACGTGTTAAGTTGTTGGCTCTATATATAGACTTGACAATAAAAGTTGATATAACTTTTATTGCTTTAAAAATCACCCAGAGTTTGTCTTTAAGGGACAATTTTTTTTTTTGCAAAGATATAGAAAAAATTGTAGCTGCGAAAGTGAAAATTCTAGAAAAAATGTTTGCAAATGTCTCGATGAAATTATTACTGCATACATTTTTGCCATGCTAAGGGTGTGCTTTAGTGTGCGATAAAGACGGTTTTATTTTCAATCCAACTTATTTTAAAAATATATATTTTTTCACTTCAAAAGTAAAAATGTCACTGTACCTAGTAATGGTGTGTATACTATTTAAGTTTTTATTTTGCCATCGTTCAGTAACCATGGATTATTGCATATGATATTGTTTACTACTAATAATATATTTGTTAACCTGCTCTAATTTTGAGACTAGTTTTTCTATCACAATATGGGAATCGTGTTATATGTTTAGCAAAATTGATAACCAATACAATTCCCCTGTTATAATGCAGCCTTTTGGGGTAATAATACCTGTCATGTAAGGTCGGCTGTGGTATATTCAAGACTATATAGCATGTTATAAACACTGTGTAAAGAATGACCTCAAACATAGGATGAATCCTGGATACCTGACAGCCACTTGGTTGATAATTGACGCGTGAAGCCAAGGGCACTGGGTTTGATTCTCGTATCCATATGTCCTGTTTCAATTTATGGATATGATAACTTTATGCGGCTACATCCGTAACCTAAATATAATTTACATATTGTAAGTTTTGTTATTCATATACACTCAATCATACAAGCTTTAGCTTTCTTCCACTGTAGGAAGACACAATTTAATCATTCGCCATTGAAAATTCTAGTGTCTTCAAAACTTATTGGGATTGTGACCTCCTTACCTTGCCATTAATTGTGTTAGAAGAGTTAATCATGTCATTGATATTGTCCCATTAGCGCTGATTAAACACAGCATTTAGCTCTCCCAACTCTTTGAAGATTTCGAGCCACATTGTGAACTATTGACCTGAAACAAATAAGCTGAATACTATACTGATGAGTTTTTTTATTTTCAAGTAGATTTTTAAACTAGTAGATGATTATATGCTACTCTGGTAGTTAATAGTTTGTCCAATCTAAATTTAGAAAATAAAATGCTTTTCTTTTATATCTTGAAAGATGAGCATGATAACTTGAGAGAGAAACAAAAATTCTGATTGTTTTATCATAAGATTAAATTAAATTAGATATTCTTAATTAAAATGTCACTTGGAAACCTAATAGCATAACCAAATAATTTTCTTTGAACTGGTAACTAAGCTAGTATTAGTTTTCCATATGTATTGATACACTTTTATCAATCATATAAAATTCATACTCTAGTGTTTCAAATAGAAATATTTAATTGAACTTAATGGATACAAGTCTGTAAAACTATTGTTTATTTTATTAGCCAACAAAAAATAAGCTCATCATTTGGAACAATGGCTATTAGATTAGTGTGATCAAACATACAACCTGTTTTCTTCTAACCCATCAATCTCCTCAAGTTTTAAAATAAATAATAATAAAAAATACTCTTATCAAAAAAGGGGGAACAATTGATAAAAATTACCACGAGCACAGTCACCGATTTATAATCATCGCTAGCAAAATGTTAAAAGTGTAAATTCATATGGGTCCATTTTAGTAAAAGCTAATTGATGTTAAGCCATATAAAGCCACGATTAATCCCTGAAATTAGATGGTTTTATCTTAAGTAGCTTTGATGTAACTCTGATTAAGCGGTGTCTACTTAGTTTGCTACCATCCACACCCTTGTGAACACACCCTTCAGTATGGCGGATGAAATTTTCAGGATTTGAATCATAGAATACTGTGTAAGTTCTAGGAAAGGAGGAAGTACGTAAATCTTATTATAATATCGTTTTATCTAACCAATTGTATGTTTTTAATTTTTGTAAGCATCTGTTAAGTTTGCTAATAAATCTCATTGTTTATTTTCTTTATGTCATCATCATCAGCAGCATCATGAACTATTAATAGCCTGTAGCCGGGGGAGTTTTAATAAAATACCTCCATTTTCCTTCTCTCACCTGCACACTTGCTGTTATATTTTCTTCCCATTGCTTTTTGGGATTCTTTCCATTTCTATTCTTATCGCCTTTATCATCTTATCCTTGCTTCCTTTTTTTTATCTCGTATACCTCATGTAATCAACTCTCGCCCAAACATCTACATTTCTAATACTATTTCTTCTGGGGACACCTAACATGCTCCTTAAAAACTTAATTTCCATGGCCTACACTTTCTGGTATCTTTGGCACCCAATGTCCCGGTTTCTGCTGCATACATACAGGTACAAATATGCCTATACTGCAGCTGCATATTACATAGGTACAAATATGCCCTATACTGCAGCTGCATACCTAACTATGGGAATGAAGTACACCCTATACAGCAGCTTATACTTGAGAGGTACTTCCCTTTTCCAAAGCAGATCTCGTTCACACCTGTAATACACTTCCCCCTCCTGCCCTTTTCTCATCAGTTTCTTCTCTTTTATCACCCCTCACCTCCATTACGTTTCCAAGATTTTGAAATAATATCTCCACATGCACAGTCTTATTATTGTTCTCTCGATTTATAATTTTAATTTTCAAATTTCATTCTCTATATTATAATGTCTTGCAGTGGAAGAATTGTTCTCGCACATGCCTGATTATGTTTTAATACATGGTTTAAATTAAACTTTTCTGTTGTAAATAATATTATATGACAATTTTCAATTTCAAAAGTAAAAAAAAAAAAAAAATTCCAAGAGCTTGGTAATAGACTAGTTTGCCTGTAATGTTTGGTGACAGTATTTTGCTACAGATAGTACAATCTTATTTTAGATAAGTACCCGGTATACAGTTAAGTACCTAGAGAATAAGTAAGTGTAAGTGCAGAATTAAGAGTAAAATAATTCTGTCACAGTAAATGTTTCACATATTTATGTATTTTAGAGCAGAAAGCTGATCATATAAATGATAGGCTCACAGTAATGTAATCATCCAAGGCTACTTACATGTCAAAATTAGTCAATTACTTATATTTAGCATCACTTTTACTTCCACTAAAATTAACTGAATTAACAGTAACACATTCACTGATGTTTGATTGTATTTTTATATAGACTATAGCAAGAAATATTTACTCTAGATTTAATTTGATCACTTTGAATTTTCTTAAATCTTAATGCATTAATTGGTTTTAAGAAATATACACAAAAACTAGAAAAAAAATAAACAAAATAATGTTTACTAATTTAAAAAAAAGTAATAAACTTTAAGAATTTTGTGAGCCAACACAATGTTATTCATAAGCTACACTTTTGAAAATAAAATTCCTATAGAGAGATAAGTTATTTTAAATTAACTACTCTCTAAACTATATATAACTTTATTTTTTAGGGAGTTGCACAAAATCATGCTTGTACCACACTTATCCAAATGTAATTCTTTTTTAGTGTTTGAAAAAAATAATTATTTAAAATAATAAGCTAGTAATTATTTATAAGTAAAGAAATAAAAGTTGAATATTTATCTAAAATTAAGAATATCACGTTTATGGTTGTATGACATTCATGGTCACTTTGTCACTGAATTGATATTTAATTAACAGCTTCTGAACATATTAAAAGGAAAAGTAAGGGAAGAAGGGATAATAATTTTGCATGCTATATCTAAGGGGGAAGGAGGAGAAGAGATTCACGTTTTTTGTAATATATTTTGGCACCCTATAATTAATTTAGTGTCACGAAGGTGGTGCGATTTATTAATATTATACAGAATACATCTGGTCACAAATTCAAAGTCTGCACTCAACACACTCAAAAAGGAGATTTAATCACTTTTAGTGACTCATTTATGACTAGAAGAATGTAAATATTTAATTTTTTGTTTTGTGGAATAATGTACAGGATATTTATATTTCAAATTAAACCTAGCACAGTGGATGTGTTATTAGTAGAATTCACACTGTACATTAAATGTAATTTTGAATAAAACATTGTTATTGATGTTTGCTTTGTATAGAATAAAAAGTGAAATTTGTTCTATTTGCTCATTTTGATAGACTATAATTAGTAATACATTTATAAAAAATAATTAGTAATAGCTTAAATCTTGTATGTGTTTGTTTAAGGAATATAGATTAAAAAAAAATAGCATCAATAATATGGTATGTGGGAACCTTGGCATATACAAGCATTTCAAAATTAGTTTAAAGTAAAACACACCCTTTTTATGCATATTCTAGTAACTGTTATTTTCTATTGAAGATGGTCAGTATTTGTATTATGTGCTTTTCAATTTTGCTTTGAATGAGTCTATAATCTTTGAGTCATAATTTGTTGGGTTTTACACTTTATTTTATTAAAATGCTTGGTAATAATATTGTCTTCTCAATCACAAATATCTGCCATTGTGATTAACTTTAAAAGTATTCCTAAGCACCTTCTACAGACTCCGTATCCGTAGGTCCGCAGTTCATGGTTGTTAGAAATTCTATTTGCATCTACATCATTCGTATCCTTAATTAGGTTGACCATGCCAACCAATGGGATAGTCCGACTCTTGTGTCGAATAAAACTCTTTGGTAAAATATTATTTTCAGAATGGAACAACCGCCTAGCAGCCAGCTGACCAATAAAAGAATTTTAAACGATTTTTGAGAAACATCCAAAATATACTTGGAATGTGGATTAAGTACTCTCACAATACATAGGAATCACGTACATATATATTTTATTTTAATTTAAATTTTAAATTTTTAATTTTAAAATTATCTAGCCATTGGGCCACCTCATTTTTGAATCATTGTACATATATATTTATAACACAATTTTAACTATTAAACTTATAATTAGTAATAATAAGGATATGGAACATGACTCTGTAGACAGAGCAATTTGATACTTTGGCATCGATATCTTGAGGACCACGGACCACGAACTTATGAATACATAGTCTGTAAATAGGGTTTTCTTTGATCACCAAGTTTAAGTTAACATTGTGCGTTTCTGTAAAGATTATATTTGCTAATTTAGAACTGCCTGAAAAGTTTGTGAAAATTGGTACCACTAATTGATATTAT
This sequence comes from Timema cristinae, assembly GCA_039000515.1. Lineage (NCBI taxonomy): Eukaryota > Metazoa > Arthropoda > Insecta > Phasmatodea > Timematidae > Timema > Timema cristinae. Next base: position 30,800,900 of record JBCFYV010000001.1, on the reverse strand, counting down.
CTTGTGTTGATATAGGTAAGTATGTACTAATATAAACAAAAACTATACATTATAATATGATCTAGTTTGTATTAAAAAGAATATTAAAAAATAAGACTTGTTTGCTAAGCTCAATTAGATATTAGGTGTCATGATATAATGATGATGAAGCAAATGTTCTAAAAAAATTAGCACATGAAAATATATTGCTAGAAAACAAAGAAAAAAGTTTTTTTTAATGTTAGCACAAATCACTACTTGAGCAATTTTCCAAATAGGTACTTTCAACTTGGTCTTGTTATATATTTTTTTTAATGGGATGCTAGGGTAAAGACAATTTGATGAGTATAGTTATTCAAAATTAAACACAATTTTTTAAGGTTAATAAAAAAACCCAGCTTTGTTTCAACTTCCTTTTTAATCAGTAAGGGTTTTCTAATTTCGACAGTGAAGGGATATTTGTTTTTAAAATCCAATTAAAGACCTACCACTTTAAAAAGTTTTGATCTAGAATGGGCTGAGAAAATTTGTTTCACAAATATTTATCACAAGTAACCCTAAACCTGGACTGCTTCACTTCTATATGAAATTCAACCTACTTTATAAGAATCATAATTTCACACAATTATAGATTAGTACCTTATCTTGATCCCAATTAATAGCTGATTAGTGGTTTCATGGCTATTCAATCAAGAACCAGATTCGTAATGCCTCAAAAGATCTCTTATAATAAATTCATGTTTGGTAATAATTTTTGGTTTCAGTCTTGCACTGATGGTCAGCACACATTTTGCCATTGTTATGAGATTATTTTTAAAGACTCCAACAAACTAAATGTATTTGCGAGGGGTTCAATATTACCTGGTGCTCACTTAGGAGCACACTCAATTCTTCTCTATTGGATTCTGGCTGCTATTTTTTATTATCAAAGACTAGCTGTTCTTACTAAGCCTCGCTTACATAAATATAAAGTGAACATAAAACTTTTAAAAATGTTATAAAGTGAACTGATCAAAGTTTGATTTTATGCCATGTAAAGCAACATCTTTCAATTAAGGTTTTTTTCAAGAAGGGCAGCTGTTTTACTAAGTAATTGTGTACACAGCACACCTATATATTCTTTTATTAAGTTCTTAGCAGCCCAAGGAAGCTTGAAATAATTTGAACACCAAATGTTTGATAGTATTCCATGAAGGAGATAAAATATAAAGACAGCTGTGTTTGGAGTATGAGTCTTTATTATATGATACAATGTGAACCAAACCCACCTATGATAGTGATAAACTCCAATAAAATGGAAGGTCCTTTTTGAGGTGCAGTCTTTTAAAAGTAGCTTTTTTTTTCCCCCACCTCTTTGGTGGTCGCGCGATCTTAAGGTGCTACTCTCACAATAGACTAGACTGATGATGACAAGGAGATCATGGTTTGGTCCCGGACAGGCGTACTGAGGGTAGTTTTCCTAAATGGTTTCTCACTCTATGCAAATGTGAGTACACTTCCTCTAAAATTCAACCTTACCTATCTTTAAGCCGTTAAAGTAATTATTACATAAGCATTTAATTCATACAGGTAAGAACATGCGGTGCTAAAATTTTAGCACCACGTCTTACTACCTATTCAAATTATAAGCATACATACTAATTACGCTAATGAGCTAGGAAGGAAGAAGGTTGAATATAGAAGAAGTTAACTTGCATTTATATGCAGGCATAGTGTAAAACCTTTTTGGAAAAATCACCCTTGGTACACTCGACCAAGATTCGAACCATGTTCTCCTCGTCATCGCCAGTCTAGTCTAACACAAGAATGATGCCTTAGACCATACAGCCACTGAAGCAATATTTTTATAAATATTATTAAAGCAACTCTATTAGAGTCACTATACAATATACATTCATTGTAATGCTTGCAATTTATTCTCTAGAACAGAGATTTCCAAACTGTGGACCGTGAGTCGATTTTTTGATTGGTCTTGAAAAGTTTTTGAAATGTTAACATTTTATAATTAATTGAAAACAGAAATTCATGAAAAATTAGGAAGGTGAAAAAACAAAATGAGTTAAAAAATACTTCCCCCCATTATGTCCATTAAAGCTAGATGGGTCGTAAAGTTTGTCATTCCAAAAATTGGGTGGCGGTTATGAAATGTTTGTGAAGCTCTACTCGAGAGATATAAATTAAATATGTCTTCTTTTCCTACTTAAAAGTTTTTGTAAACTCATTCTACAAAGTTCACATTAGGTGTGTTTCCTTGATTGATCTGATATCGATTATTACAACCAGAGCCAGAGAGTTTTTGCGCTTCTGTTTAGTGGCTGTTTACAAGTGTTTATTTATAACTGAGACGATACCAGATGTCTAGGTTAAATAACGCTTTCCTTGAACAAATTTGATAACCTGGATCAGTCAATGAGCTGAGAACTGTGCGCTAATTTCGAAACAGCATTACTCCTTATGTTAAATTCAAACTAGTATAACTTCATAATTAATGAAGTTTAGCAGTTATATGCGAATTAAAATGGACAGTAATTACTAGATAGAAATATATGACAGTAAGTTGGTGCTTAAGACTGTTTAGTTATGGATAGAAAAAAAATTGATGACTATAAATTATGATCCAGGTCTATTTATTCTTCATACATACAGTACTTCATGTTTTCTTTAGGCTATTTTTGGGAAGATATGTTCAGCTTAATATGCTGTGTGAATATTAGGTCTAGTCAAAATAAGCATCATTCTAACCAAGAATAAAATTAAATATTTCATTTTAAATCGATTTGCAGTACATGCAGGTTTATATAAATTAACTTACCAGCTGTTATACCTACTCTACTCCAACCACCATTTTTGTTTGTGAAAAACAACTCAAAAGTCATTTTTACGCTCCACCTAGGTCAGAGCCACTTGGTCAATAACATTCGATACCAAGATGTAACCAAGTCAATCATGAAAACTCTCTTAATAAATAATAATAATAATAATAATAAAAGGTTAACTGTACAGGATATGCCGAGTGTGCATTTGTAAACGTTAGGCAAGTGACCAAAGTCATACAAAATATCTGCCGAGTTAACTAGGAATCTCACATAAGAGGGTTTGGTCATTTGAGACTCTACATATTATAATATATCATTGGTCACATAACCCGCCCCCCTTAATTAGATTTAGCCCTTTATAATAAGTGAAAATGGTAGACTTATTCCATACATTTTATATGTTCAAAGTGGTTACTATTATTATATTATATGAAAGTTTGATGCTATACTGTAACTAATTTATAGAAACTTATTTAATTTATTAAGTATGTTGAAATCTCATATAAATTAAGCAACTTGTTACATTCCAAATTTTTATGTCTAGCGCCTAGTATTTTCTTGTAATGTCAATGGACCAAGAACAAACAACCAAACTATAAATAACAATAAATAGTAGCAACAAATTTAAATATATATAAAGAATAAAAATAATTGAAAATATTTTATCTATGCTTGTTATATATAAGTAAAATGTGTCCATTTGTTTAGATAATGTTTCATATTTGTATCGTAAAAAGGGGGGCAAAAAATAAATCACAAACGGCATGTATTAATATTCTATGAATTGATTAGATCCACACTGTGTTTATAAAAATAAGTCTGCTTGTTTTTTGACCATATTATAGAATAGATATTATAAATGTGTACATAATATGTTAGATTGTTTAGATTGCTTAAAATCAACAGTATTCCACAACGAATTATTGTAATTAAAAATATTGTTTAAATGTATTGAGATTAAACACTCGAAACCAACAGTGCATAGTGCTTATTAACCTAATAGGAATTTAACTATTGATTATTTATAGTGTAACATGTAAATACGCTGTAAATAGTTGTTACATATTTATTATATATGACTATTCTTTTCAATGTGTTTGAATTAAGTATAGGAAATAAAGGTTAACAGTACATATATGTACACTCTACTTCTGGTGAAAACTTACAATCTTGCCTTGACAGTCCCCACTATTGACCTATCAAAGGATTTCCAACATAAAGTTGCCCGAGGGCTACAATTGAATCCACGAGTCGAGGGGTTGACCGCATCTTAATAGGCAAAGCGGTAGATGTAAATAGGATTCGCGCCGATACACAAGCTATTATTAAAATAGAGTGCACGAAAGTTTATTACTTAATGAACATCATTTGGAGCTTTCATGGATTTTTCTCACGCAAGTCAAAACTATCTTTTCTCATCTAAAAACATCAACTTTACTACAGTAGATTATTTTCCCCAGAAAATTTGTGGGTTGTAAAAAAAAAGGCATAGTGGGTCGCCAGTTGGAAACCCCTTAATTGTCATATAAGCTGTATCATAGTGGAAACTAACAGGGTAAGCCTGTTATCTTTCAGGTTTAATAGAGTGTAAGCTACTTAAAATGATAGAATACAAGTTCTGAGATGCTTGGAGTAGGATTAATATAAAATAAATAGCATTTTAATTCCATTATTATTTCTAATAACAATTTTGTTAAAATCTTTAAGGAACATTCTTTGTATGTTTTTTATTTTTATTTCTTTCTAAGTTTTGATTTGTTTACTCTGAAAAGTAGCACTCTTACCGTTCTTGATTCAATTATGGTGTAGCTCAACATGTAACAGTCTGAGGGGCGTGAATCAATTTTAGAGATATGTGGCTCGATTCGTAAATAATGTTAAAAATAAGTTAATAATTGGAGCCTTTTTTATTAAATCACTTTTTCAAAGTAATGGAGATACTGTGATTTTTCTTGAGGTATTGGCAATACTGCCTACTGGTTGTAGAAAATTGGTTGACCAACCAAAGAGTATTATTCTATCTAAGCTACCTTGAAATGGAAAGTGATTTGAGTTGTGCTCTGTCAAACATAAAGCCCATTATTCAAAAATTGATGAAAATAAGTATGTGCCATCACACTAATTTTCAATAATTTTTTTTTTATACCAATTTTCTGCTAGTGTTACATTGATTTTTGTATAGAATAAATAAATGACTATAAAACATTTTTTTATAACATCCAAAAAATAATAGGGAGGGGGGGTCATGTGGGAATTTTATGATCTTTCAAAGAGGGCATCAACAGAAAATGGTTGGGAACCACTGGTTGTAGCTTATAAGATAGTATAATAGTGTAATTGATCAGATTAAGCCTGATATGTTTAGGGAAAAACTGATTATACACAACTGTATTTTTGGAAGAAGGCACAGGACAAAGTGAATGATGAGAATACATTGTGTTTGCACTGTTTTTGTTTCTATCACTTTTTATAACTTTTTCCATTTATAAAACTATTTAAAATAACTCTTTTATGTAATTTTATCAACCTTTCTCTTCATTTCTATGAATGTTGATTTCTTTTATTCTATCTCAGTAGACTACTCTGTGTAATTTCGGGCAGATTGAAAAGGCATTCTACTCAAACCATTTTGTGCTTACTTTGTATTAATCATAATTTTATATTTAAATATGGCATTAATTTGTTTATTGTTTAAGATCTCCTTATTTTTAACGACCTTAATGGGTTTTAAAATCTCAATCCTTTTACTAGTATTAGTTTGAAAGGATCATATTATATTAACTCATATTAAAGGCAATATAATTTCTTAATCTAATCATTTTGAAATATAGAAAGTAATTTAATTATATTTTTGATTAAATTCACTGAAATTTCATTTTGCATGTATTATAGTAATTAAAGAAACCACAATAAATATATTTTATAGTTTTCAAAGCAATCCTATATAATATAACTAGATAGCTGTTGCCCGCGGCTTTGCTCCGTGGAAGTTGATTATATACAAATACGAAAATATACATATGTATTTACAGATTAATTTAAAATATTACGTTACATTGATGACCATAACTTGACCTCAGATCAAAAATAATGCAAGTCCGATACAAACTTTCACCCCCTTTTTCATCCCTTATTAAATAAAATTTCCAAAATTCCTGAAACACGTATTTATTTGTTTTACGTCAATAACCGAAATACAAAATTTTGTTTATGTAACTTTCAAATAATGGACTTCTACTATTCATCATATTATTATATCCCTTTTTGACCCCTTTGGGGTGGAATTTTCTAAAATCCTTTCTTAGTGGGTGCCTACATAACAAAATGAATATACAGTCCGAATTTCATGCTTGTAGCCTTGATAGTTTGCGCTCGCGATGATGAATCAGTCAGTCAGTCAGTCATCAGTCCGTCAGTCATCCATGTTATTTTATAAGTATAGATACCATTGCATATAAGTTTCATTTTATAATTTGGTTAGTTAGTACTCCCAGAATTGTGTTCAATTTGATGTCACATGGTCAAACCATACAGAAATTATGCAGAGAAGTAAATGAAAATAACCTTCTTCGGTGGCCACATGGTCTAACGTGCTACTCTTGCAGTAAACTAGACTGTCGATGATGAGGAGATCGAGGTTCAAATCTTTATATATTCGACTCAAATACTTAATAACAGTCTTTGACTGCTTTGAAAGTGGGTCTAGTGGTTACGGTACTTAAGTTCTGGTTTTTAAGTTTATTAATTTTCTTTACAAATTGTAATAAACACTTTCACTAACACCTAAACAACTTATGGGAAAAAATCAATATGTTTTATTTTGGTATTTCAATCTCATACTAAATAAACAGAAACTTCTACCAACCATAGTCTTTTCTCAATCAATGAATTTGACTTCATCTATACTCTGTTTGTAGCAACACAATTTTTATTACAATTAAAATAAAAGGATTGTGAATGATTCAAAGGAGGACCTCTATATTTTACTATATAAAACTAAACCAGGTATATTAGCACTTTACACCTGTTACTGTTTCCAGCCTATGGTTCTAGTCACTTTGTTTTATTCAAGCCATAGATTTTCCACTACCGGCTATATTAGCACTTAGTTTATTTAAATAATAAATATAAGCATTCAGAAGTAATCATCTTTATTTCTGATCATTAGTAATCATCTTATTTTGATCATTAGTTATAGTTCACAAAAAAGTCATAAATTAATATTCCGAATAAATATTGGATAGAGTATTTAAGATTTAATTTTACTATAGATACTTGCGATTTGTTTCGGTTTATTATTTTAGTTAGTTTTAAATAATTTAATAATTGCTGCTAATTACTTTTTATTAGTGATGTGTGGTCCTCTTAACACTACCTTCACCATTATTATCGCTATTAATACTACACAGGGTTTTGTATCTGCAATAATATAGTTAGTCGATTAGTAGTCATACATTTGCCACAGTATTAATTTTAATGTAATAATAAATACTTTTTGAATGTATTTGGCAGTGTAATTAAAAATGATGTATAACTATTGGTAAGATGTTGACATAAATGTAAAAATGTAACATCATCCAATGCATTAAAAAGTATTTTTATTTTATAAATGATTAATTATGTGCCTATTTACTTATCATTTAAAAACTTACGATGAAAGTATGTCCCTGTAAAATAATAATACAAATAAGTCAAATAATATATTTGCTGACTTTAAAAAATTGTTTGACTCTTCTAAAAAGTTCCTTTCTGGAAGAATCCTACCATACACATATTTAGATTCCACCCTAAATTATTCATATTAAAGCTTCTCTTTGTACAAATTATAGTTCATCATCATAATCATCGTCATTATTTCCTCTTATCCAGTATTTTGCCAGGTTTGGAGTATGAAATGGTACATCTCCACCATTCCTACTCCAGCATCCTGTTCCAGTCCAAATTTCTTCTGCACACACAAACACACGGTTATCTAGTTCAACTATCTCATTCTGGGCCTTTCCCATGGATCTTTCTCTAATCATTTTTGTTTCGATTGCTTGCTCTGGTAGTCTTTTTTTTATCTTTCATCCTCTTAACATGTCTAGAAAATCTCGAGAATATTCCTGTACAATCTCTCATTCAGATTTTCTGCCAAATTATTGTTTTTATATATAAATTCATTGGCATTAGCGAATGGAAAAATGAAACTTTATTAATGTGGTGTTTAAACTGTAAACAAAATAAAAACTTAAGTATCTTAATGACTAAGCCATCTTTATTTTAAGAGCCCCCATCTCATGGCCTTGTCTTCATTTTACAGTAGTGAAATTGTAATTTGTTTAGTAATTTTCTTAATTTTAAATAATTATCTTCAATTTTGTTGTATTTTCTTAAATATAATAAAATCGTTTCACTGGTCTCGATTAAACCGACCTTTGAGTAGGTAGTGGAAAACCATACCACATTGTGTTGTTATAATCGAGCAGTATGGTCTAATTAAGGCTAATTTTATTAATGGGGCTAGAAGTCCTTTTAAGATTATGGATTTGATCTCCCTAATTCCATAGCAAAGCAGATTTGGTTCTTATTAATCATGGCTATGTATAGTATTGAAATAAACCTGACCTTATAACATTTTGTCCTAGGTTTCCACTCGAAAATCATAACCACACTATTTTTTTCAACTAAACACTGTACAATTATTAAGGTTGAACCCAATTATAAAACTAATCTTGAGTCATACATATTAAAAATAATTTCATCCTAAAGCATCTCCCCTAATGTTGTGAAATTAATAATAAAATACTACAGCAAATTTAAAATCAAATGGCTCTTTTATTTTCCTTTTTCAATTAGGATATATTGATTTTCAATTGAAAATAAAAACTTACTACATAAAAATACCCATCTGACTTATATTATGGATTTTTCCTTCACATCTTACTACTTGTCTGGACTATACACACAAAAGGTCTGTTAATCTACACGGATTGTACATAATACAAAGAGTCAGGGGATGGTAATCTTAGATTCACGTACTATAATAGTCACATAAAGAACAACATCTTAGGGTCTCATACCAAATAATTACATTATGCACGTAACTTTTGAACAAAATGTTTAGTAATATATCACAAAAGAAACATAAAAACTATGGCCACACCCTATATAACTCATTGCTTGACGTTGTTGGTCTTGCCCTTGAGTAGAATTATTTTTCCATATCTTCTTCGTTCATATATATTGATAACACATCAGTCACTTGAGTGGTCACATCATCCAAGGCGTTACTCTCTCTATAAACTAGATTGCAAAAGACTAGAGGATTGTGATTTGTAAATCTGTCTGGTGTATTCAGGGTGATTATTCCACTTTATCTACACAAATGTGGATTCATTCTAGATTTCATATTATTCATTTCAACGCCATGAATGTAAACATGTGTATAGTCCAAACGTGTAGTAAAACGTAATGCGTAAAATAATAAAAATAAATAACACATTATTTTTTAGTGTTGAAAAATGTTGACTGTCTGACTTACTAAGACTGAGTTTAAAAGTCTATCTAAAGACTTCTTTGAAACTGTAATATGAGTCTTTTTTTCTTATTTTAAAGCTGTTTATGCTGTTGTTTAAAACTTTAAATCCTTTCTATTATAATTGTCTTGACTTTATTAAACTTATTTTTTATTTATCAAGTAAGATCCTATATTACACAAGTCATTTCAAAGCAATGCATTTTTACTGGATTATATATAAGTTTAATGAACTGTATTCCAAAGGTAAAATCCTTCTTTATTCTCAGTACCACACACTTGTCCTTTGTGAAACATATGTCTTGTAATGCAGCACAATACCAACAAATAATTTGCTTAGAAAAATCAAGTGTCAAACAATATGTCAATTAATTTTTTCTTTTTACCATTTAAACAGTGTAATAATATGCACCAATATTTTTGTAGCCAGACTTGTACGCAATTGTGTTCCACAAATTAGAGAAGATTAGTAGTGTGTATAACTCATTGTATAGTTTACTATATTATATATATAAAAAGATGTACTGTTTTGTAGAAATAGTATGTGATTTAAAACTTTTGATAAGTGTTTTATTTGAAGTAACCACTTATACCTCTCTGCTTTATTTTGTGTTAACAGGATTTCACCTTGTTCATAGTCGAGAGCTTTAAGCTGATGGATCTCCATCTCTGAGATAGGGATTAAAATCCAGGCGGAGGCAATTTATGTGTAAAAGCGGGTAGGGTTAAATTGTTTCTGATTTTATTGCAAGCTCATATCTAAGTGCCAAGGGTTTAGAACGAACCAGTGTTTGGAATGTGATGAAAACCTCCATTCCACCCTTGGGCAATGGTCCTTATATGCTTATAAAAACTTTTATTGACTAAGAGGCATGCAAAACTTGCTGCATGTAGCCCGATTATTGAATATTTGCACCCCTCGGACCTTTTGATGAACCAACAAACAATTTGGCCCATTTTTTTTTTTATAAGCGTTGTAGGAATAAAACATGTTTGATTATAAGAGTTGTAAAATGCTCAAAATTTGGTGAGATCTTGCAAGTTAGGTTGGTGTATCAAATTTTACTCATTACTCACCATACTCACGATTCCTGAATAGATCAGTGGTTAGAGCATTGGCGTACAAAGCAAAAGGTCTCTGGTTGGATTCCCGTGTTAAGGTGTCATTTTTCAATCTAAAGAATATGACATCTAGATGCGACTATAACCGTAATTACCAAACATAATAGCTTTTCTATTTAATCCATTAGGAAACAGCAAAGTTTTGAAAAAAAAAAACTTGTTTCCTTATTTCTTCAAATTCAAACTTCTTGGTCAGGTGACTGAGGTTTTTTTTTTGTTCCAAAATGTTGTTCCACTTTCCCTCCTCGCAAATATGGTACACTCCCTCTAAATATAACCTTCCTAATCTCTATAACCATAGCGTAATTATTTCATAAGCGTATAACCCAAACGGGTATAAGATGTGGTACTAAAAATCTAAAAACAAAATAATCCAACTTTGTGATTAACTGCTGGGGGAGCTTTGAGATGCAGCCAAACCAAGGTAGACAAGAGGCAGGACCTGGTCATTCTTGTTATGTTAGTTGATCTCTTGTTTAACTCTATATTTTTAATGCTAGATTATATTATAACAAAGCTGTTATGGTTGCTAGGTGCTGTTATAGCCAAATTAAAAAAAAAAACTCCACGGTGTAAGCCCACATGAAAGCCATATCGACCGAGCAGCCACTGCCATTAGCAATGGTAGTGCTAACATTTGCGGATAGAGGGTATCATGTGGTCAGCATAACGATCCCACTGGCTGTTAATATCGGTTTTCTAGACCGGAGCTTCTACTTATTTTTCTTCAAGTTACTTCTCATTTGTCCTCACAAGACTGAGTTTGACCCTGTTTCAAACCTGATGACATATATAAATATCATAATATTTAATTTTAAAAGTACACTGGAATTGAACCCACCCACCTGGCTACTAGCTTAGGGGTCCCGGTTGTTATCTTGGATAATTTTCCCAAAAGATAAATCACCCCAACGGTCATCAGGCTTTGGTTAATTAGGCTTGAGTTAGGTTTTAAGTGTTTCCACTTGCTCCACACCCTCATATCACTATCACTATCACTCATCTCATCGGGACATGGAAAGAGCCTCCACGAAAAGGATGTACGATTAGTACATTTGGGCTTCCCTTGTACAACGGTACATTAGTACTGGCTAATCCTTCCACTACTGGGCTGTATGTAAATGATGTAGCCTATACAAGCAATATTATTATAATCTTTCAATATAAAGAATAACTTGGTCTTTTGTTTACCTAAAAGCCCTTGTTTATCTTCTACATTCTTGAGTAGCAACGTTATAGAAGATAATTAATAATAATTATTCATCCTGTATGACCATCTTTTCAAACAATCAGTTCTATTGAATACACATGTTTTCATTTTACATATATTTTAATTATAGTGAATTAAATATATTAATCATAAAAAAAACATGTGTGCAACACTGTACTTGAATTAATCTAATCTTTGGATTGTCCAAATGGAAAGTACATTTTGTAGCACAGTAGCATATTCATTTTCAATAGTGGTTAAACAAATGCAAGTGCTTTTTTTTTTCCATGGGTTAGGTGGGAACTAGAATTAGTCCATAATTTCTTTGAAAATTTACAAGTCCTGATATACTGATATATAAAACTGAACCAGTTGCTTTTGTGACTTTAATCCTAGTAAAGATTAGTAAACTGCCTAGTAAAAATAAAACAATGCTGTGTTAATCAGAGAGTTAGCAAATGAGTGTTGTAATATTTATTTTAGGTACATGCATTATTGGGGAAAGTGGATGTAACCTCAAATTTTGTCTGTCTGCTGGTAATGTGACTGGGATTCGAATCTATGTGGGATATACTGAGATGGTTACCACTAAGCACTCTCCATACTTATACTGTTACATTTCTTATCAACTACTAACAACTCACAGTTAAATACGTTTTGGGGGTTGTTGGTTTAAATTACGGCTCATTATTGTGTTCCCCCCATTGATTCAAGGTATTTAAAGTGTACTTTCTAAACCGACTGATTATATCAGCACATGACATATAAACTAATTTAAATCTAGAACAGACACAACATCCAGTCCCCAGACATTAATTTATCATTGTGAGAGGGGAAACCAACGTTTCGCCAATGATAAATTTTTCATACATGTCAAGAATCGAACTCGGTTTATTTAGTTCAGTAGGCAGACTTCACTCTTTCTTCAAACTGAATTGCCATTAACATGGAGATTGGGGTTTTAAATCCCGGTTGGGTGTACTAAGGGATTTTTTTATAAAATGTTTTCCCTACTATTCCTCCATGAAAATGTGGGTGTATATTTACTCTGAATTCTAAGTTCATTTAAACCTACCCCATTCGTGTATTGGTGTGAATGTTTTGTTTGGATAGGCCGCTAGAGGTCAGGTTTGTTGACTTGAAACTTCCCTTCCCCTCTCCTTCATGTGTGGTTTAGTGGTTGAATGTATATACAGGGTGTCTTCCATCAGACTCCAATAAGCACATACAGTTCAGTACAGTGAAATCTCAGTATTGTTTAGTCATCCGAAGTCCCATCCCACCTTAATTCCAGCTTAATATGAGTCATGAGGAGAGCAGAGAAGAACACCAAGTGAAGTTTTTTTTTTTTTTGTATTATCAGATTTATTTGTCGTCTCTTTCACATGTTTCCTCTTGTTTATTCAACGGTGGTCCTCTCATTTTATATGTTTGAATCAACATAACCGCTCCCCAAGTTCACGTGCAGATAGCTTGGGTGAGTTATGAAACGTAAAATGTGGATACAAATGTCAATAATTGGTTGTGCTTCTTTAAGTATTGATTTCAATAAAATATATTTTACAAATGAAGGAAAAGTTATAAAGACAACCACTTCAGCCCTCGGCGATAATAAATTCATACTAAAAGATACAGTCAAAATTTCATAAGAATGGTCTTCTATCCGACAGCCGGAGAAGTTGCTATATTTTTTTTTACTGTCTGTTTTAAAGATAGCGACTTTTTGAATTATAATTAATTAAAATACATGCTATTATGCACAAGATGTGTGAAAAGGACGCATCGTACACCTCAAAAAGCCACATTTGGCCTTGAGGTGGCAGGTTCTCCCATCCCTGCCGTAGACCATTCAATCACTGGTGATAGTACCCAGTCCTATGGTGTAGTGGTCAATGCACCTGGCTACGAGCTCAAAGGTCCCAGGTTCGTACCTTGGATATTTTCCCTTAAGATGAATTATCCCGGTGGTCTCCAGAAGTTGGTAAATTAGGTTTGGGTTAGTTTTAAGACCCCCACTGGCCCGCACCTCAATATTCACTATCATTTCATCACGTCCTCTCATTGCGAATAGTGTAGACAACCTCCATATGTGTAGCCTGGTCAACATTCTGTGCCATCAGAGCGGCGAATAGTCTACATACAGGCGGCCAAACGGGATGTTTTGTACCTCCCAGTGAGCAATGCTATACAATAAAAAAAAAAATTTAAGGTAGTAGAAAAAACACTATAATGTTCTAGGTAAATGCTATGCCTGTTGAATACAAAAAAATATATATTGAATTTTATAAAAGTTTTTCTCTACCCGAACTTTAAAAAAAAGTCATAACAGCATCACACAAAATTTTTCACAACTTTCCCCCACTGTACGGAAACTTGAGTTTTTCCCAAACATTCTTCAATTCCCAAGTCGAGGGGCCAGTCACCTGCACGCGCGGCTAAATGTCAATCTCCCGCCCTTCTTATTGCCTCCCCTTTTTCTCTCCCTTCTGACGTCTGTATTAGAGGTTCCCGTGGGGCCTACCACTCACAAAGTCCGAGGTCACTTTAAAGATCTTAAGGGAGTAAAGTTCACGTGAATTTTGAAGGTCACTGGCGTTTTTTATTTATTTATATAAAGTACTATTTTCTGTTGAATATAAAACTCATCATTCACTTTCAAACCTAATACTGTTCAGCAAATTTAAAGAACAATGTTAGAAGATATTTATTTTATTAGGAAAATGTTTGATGGTTTTGTTTTGAGAATAAGCAAAATAAAAGATAACATTGATAATATAACCATTCCATTTGTCGGGAAATCAAGACTAGGAGGAACATAAATGCTATTGGTTTTATAGCTTAAAGTAGAGTAGAACCAGTTACAAAACATGTTTATTTAAAAAAATGTATTTTCGATGAGTAAACTAGCATTAGCTATAGTAGTTTTTAGAGTTATTTTTACCTAATCTATTACCGGGCAATATTTAAATTATAACATATAGTATGTGTTATTTTATAGTTATTGAAAATATCTAACTAAAGTTGCAACTGAAGATGCCATGAGACTTGTCGTATGAATAGATGAAAGTAGATCAAGTAACTTTTATAGCTGTCACAAAATGCTCTTATGAAAATTGGAGTGTTGGTTATTAAACCCAGAAATTCCCCGGCACACCGAAATGGTATGTGTAATCCACGTACGGGAAGTAAATCCCCTTGTAACTCGGTGACTAGCCACGCTGGTAATATTCCGGGCTTGCCTAGCTACAGTCATGACAGGGGCTTGCGTTCTTAAGTCCCTTTGAATGGAAGCCTGTATTTACAAGGCTTTTTGACAGTTACATTTTGGTGACGGTAAGAATAATAAATGGCTATTAACTACCTAACATGAAGAGGAGGAGGATTTCTAATGAAGTGCAACAACGTTCACTTGTGTGAGGAGGTAAAACTACGTAGAAGAGAAGCAAATGCTATATCAGCAAATTGAATTTAAATCTCGGTGTAAGGAATTTTTTCCAAAGCTTGGGTGAGGAGGTAAAACTACGTAGAAGAGAAGCAAATGCTATATCAGCAAATTGAATTTAAATCTCGGTCTAAGGAATTTTTTCCAAAGCTCTAAGCACTCGACTAATTCTTTCAGTAGCCTAGTATGGTTAAACAAATTTTAAGCATTTTAAGAGCACATGCATTTCAGGACATAAGCTCCCTTTTTTAAATTTTATGTGACTAAAATTTAATTTCAAAAGGATTATAATAACTGATGATGCAGATTAATACAACATATTACTGATATCAAAATCTCAGTATTCAAAATAATAATATAGTACCGAGCCAAACTAAATTGAGAGAAAAATTGATTTCAGTATTTTTAAAAATTTAATTATTCTGTTTACATCTCATATCCATTTATTTATAAATAAAAAAATCCGAACAATTGAAGGGTTTGGGGCAAAACCATAATAACTAACCCTCATAGATATATGTAGGCTATATTCATTATTCAAACATTTATTAAATTCGTAAATCTAGCTATAGAAAATAAACAAATAATTGTTAATATTGTAACACCACCCTTAATTCCCAATGAACTAAGGATGGTGACAAAAAAACTAAGAATAAAAAAAAGGAATATAATAATTGCAGAGGAGCCGATAGGTTAATCACAAAGTAAATAGGCCGTACTCAGGTCTATTCATTTTCTGTTTCCCTGAACTCACTCGTCAACTATGTTGTAATGAGGATATTTATATGTACCTTTGGGGTTACGAATATTTGATTAAAGAAATATTTCAGAAAATAACATTTTATTTATTGATATTGAATAAAGAGAGATTAAATATTGAACAGTAATTAAAATTTGCAAAATAAATATAAGCGAATATATATAAAAAAAAATGTTGCGGGCAATTTATTACAGAAATCAGTAAGTTACTAATATTTCTTCCTTAATGGCAAAACCAAACCTCTCAAGTCAAACAGGCTATAAGTTACTCATAAATAACTAACTTTCTTATAAAGCTTTTCAAGCCAGACAGGGTATACGTTACTAACAAGTTACTAACATTCTTTCTAACCAGAATACTATAGCTCTCACGCCAGACAGGCTATAAGATACTAACATGTTCAAAATTCTACGTCTTGTGAAAATTGACAAATTGAATACCCTGCAAACCCAGATGGGGATTTTACGTTACACAAAATTAAACTGAAGATAAACATTCTTGAAAATGTCGTATCTAAAAGGATTAAAGTAATACGTGATATCCCTACGAAGTTTATTTTTTATAGTTGTAAAGGTTTTAAATTTAAATATTAATTTGCCAAACAGAATTTCAACATACAACAGCCAAAAGGGAATTTCGTACCTTCTAAAAACATTCCGACACCTATGTGTGTCCGAGGACCTGATACTAACAAGAGTAGTTCGTCCATCTGGACTACACCATTATATACAAAATTATTCTAGCTCAGAGAGGGGTAAGAGGGGTAAACAAAACACAGGCAAACACAAAACAAGGCAGAGAGGGAGGGGATAAATAGACGACGGTAGAATAACGTAGTAGCAGGTAGATTGTTCTAGACCAAATGTTTTAACACATCACCACCCTTGCGCGTGCGCACCACAATTTTCCCAACATGCCCCGCGATAATGCACAGTTCAGTCTTGCATGATTTTCACTCGCTTAGTTGGTCAGTTAAATTCATTTGCGGCATGTTGTTTTTGTGCTGGGAGTACATTAGTGAGTTGAAGCTGTTAAATGGGGCAACGGTGAGTTTACTTGTTTTCATTCCAATAGTGTCCAGTCTTGCTTTTATTTATTAACCGTTGTAGCTTTACGGTAATAAACGCTACAATCCTCAAGGTCTTGACTGACAAAAAAAAAGTTGTAGTTCAAGCATTATAATATATTATTATTTATTATTATTATTATTATTATTATTAGCACCGCGTCTTACTACCCGTTCGGGTTATACGCACTTACGCTAATGTGTAATGGTAGGGTGATTGTGAGATGAAATGGAGGACCTACCGTTTAACGTGGAATCCGAACCACGGTGGAGGTCTGGCATTCCCCTTCAAGCAATAGGTGACCAGAAATCACGGATAAAATATTATTTTTCATAAAATGATGTTTATCATAATTTTTTACCTAACCTCCTCAGTTATGCGTGGTAGATTTTTATCATTTCATTTTAATAAAACTAAAATATAAACCCCATTTCATGATATATTAAAATGGCACGACGTTGAAACCATTCGTTAAATACACTATCAAATTTTAACAGAACATAGAATCAAAGTGAGCTTACAGCAAAATTAATATACATCAAATCACGTATCGGTGGCTACATGGCTTAATGGACTGGACTGCCGATGGCGGGGAGCTCTGGGCTCGAATCCCAGTTGGGTCTATCGAGAGAGTTTTTTTCTAGAATTGTTCCCTACTATCCTTCCATTGGTATATTACCTCTAAAATACTTCCTTCCTCATTCATGTCCCATAATGGTATCGTTTTATCAATGTAACCTGGACAGGTAGTAAATACACGGTGATAAAAAAAAGGTAGAAATATTTTTAAGATTGATTTTGGATATTCTTTATATAATAAAATGATTCCCACCAGATCAACTCCATTATCACCCAATAAATAATCCATTAATCTCCAATTATATTCAACGCCAGGCTCCAAACTAAATTACCTATCAACGTCTGTGGGGGGTGACATGTATAGCGCAACCTTCCTCTATTATAATATGACCCGCTTTGTTCATTGGGGGCTCCACCCCCAACTCCTCAGTGAGTTTTATTTGCAAGTGGATGTAAACTAATGCAATTCCAGAGCAGTTTTTTGATAGGTTTTACCGTTTAGCCACAAGAAACCTCCAAAGAAAGGTCCGCACTTAATTTAAAGTTGTTCTGTCAATTTGAATTTTTTTCGAGGTTAGCTTTTTGGAATTTTTTCCGGTCGGTGACAGGATAGAAGCTATAATTATGCAAAATTTCAAGTTTCTAGCTCATCTGGAAGTGTGTGAACATTAATGTCAGTGTGTGAGTGAGTCAGTCAGTCAGCCGTGTGGATTTTATAGTAGTATAATTCCAAAGAGAGCTCGACGCGTTCGATAAAATTATTATTATTATTATTATTATTATTATTATTATTATTAGCACCGCGTATTACTACCCGTTCGGGTTATACGCACTTACGCTAATGTGTAATGGTAGGGTGATTGTGAGATGAAATGAAGGACCTACAGTTTACCCTGGAATCCGAACCACGGTGAAGGCCTGGCATTCCTCACATTCACAAGATGTCTTGTCAGAGGTGAAGGAAGGGTTTGGTAATCAGATAAATTTGTGCCGGGACCGAGGATTGAACCCCGGCCACCAGCTCAGAAGTCTGACACCTTACCCCTAGACCACCAGGGCACCCTTTTCGTTCGATAAAATAATATTTAAAATGTTCTTCATTGTTTATTACAGACACTTCAACCAAATTATAGACCTAAACTAATTGATTACATTAAACTTTGTTTTTAATTTATTTGAATTATTTAACGTGCACATTCTGAACTGACTGATTATATCAATTAGAACTTGATGGTCTTGGGATAAAGTGTTTGTCTCAGGATCCAATGTTGGTGGCTTCAAACCCAGCCGGGGTCAACGATTTTTCTTGAGCGATAAAAATCCATAGCACAACTTCTTGCTAATTCGAAGTAAAGCCGTCGTTCCCATGTCGATTGTGGTGTGGAAAAGAATCCTGGAAGGAATGTGAAAATACCATACCCGATATAATTGGTAAGCACTTTTGATCTCACTAATAGAAATTATCGTGTGCTGATATAATCAGTTGGTTCAGAAAGTCCACGTTAAATACCTCAAATAATTTATATAAATGCATTTATTATATTAGAACACGAACGTTCATAGCCTGGGGGCGTGTAAAGTACACATTTTCCGACACGAAGCGAAGTTGTATAATTTTCTAAACCTATTTATGACAGTTAATTGAAATGATGATAAAATAGCTAAACCTATTTTTACAAACAAACTATCAGTTTAAGGGTTAGATGCCAGCAGAAATAATAGATCCCAGTGAAATCCCGGTTTTCTTTACGAGTAATATAATCGAGGAATGTTGCTTTCCCCGTCTTGGCTTGTAGTCAGGGAACCCATCAAGTAGATCAAAAAGTTAATTTGGGTTCTCCCACTCTAAAAATTCTACAATAGTTATTGTATGTACAGTATATTTAGGATTATTTTTAAAGTTTGGAAACGATCAAAAGAAACAGGTGCTCTTTACGAAGGTACGCATGGACTGGGCTAAGAGGAATATCTAGTCTTTTCAATTAAATATTTTCATTTCATTGATACTTTTTGTTAGATTAAGAAATAAAATAAATTTTCTAGAGCGTAGGTAAAATTCCCAATGAGGTGAAACCAAATTAACTTTTTGACGTATTTGTTGGTTTCACTGACTATGAACCTTGGCTGGGGAAAACAACATTCCTCTATTCCAGGGGTTGGCAACATTTTCGGGCCCCAATCGACTGAGAAGCTTATCAAACTTCTCACGATAACCCACCCTTTCTCCGCTCTACTTCTCTTCTTTTTTTTGGGCTTATAAATTGAGATTCATTCCTAAAATTCAACCTTTCCTCAAATAATTGTGTCCCCACTATTATAGAAAAAATATAGAATAAGTGAAATGTATATTTTTAAATAACTTATAACATTATTGGTTATCATAGATCAAGGTTAGTTTGGTCATTAATATTATTTGAAATTACTTTACATATTTGCAAATTTAGAAGAAAGAAAGAAAGAAAATCTTTTACATTGTAGCATTTTCACGTTATCGACTAGTTACCAATCCCTGCTCAATTATATTCCTAGTTCATACGCGTTGAGGGAAACTATTTTTGGCTTGCACTCAAGTGCTACTGCAGTCAACTGCTACAGATACCTTGAAAACAGTGGCGTGTTGGCGAGTATTGCCAGGGTAAGCAGAGTCAGTCCAAACTGTAGCTGTAGTGTGTTCTGATATTTCTATAAAACACTTCATGGTAAGGTTTCAACAGAATTATATCTTTCATGTGATGTACGTGGTGCATTCGGTGCTATGATTGGTCAAATGGGGAGCGACTGGGTGATAATCTATCATGCGTATAGTTTTAACAAGCTCTGATTACCCTTACAAACCCTCCACTATACAGCACTGTTTGAAACTCAGTAGTAATCTACTTACAAGCAAATAACTTCAAAAATAGATGTGTATTTACTTTTTAAGCACCGCGTCTTACTATCAGTCAGAGTTACGCGTTTACAGTAGCCCTAAGGCTTCTTTGGTGCTGACTGACAGCTCATAGCTGACAGCTAACGGCTTTGAAAAGTTACCAGACCAAATTATGTATCCCTACGCCGAACGAAATGATCTGCAAAAACATGTGTTTAGCAGCTGTCACTTCTGACAGTCAAGATTTAGGTATATACTTATGTAATGTACCCGCATTAGCGTTGAGGCAGAGTGGTAAACCATTTAGAAAAAAAACACAACCATTATATACCAGACAGGGATTTGAACCCTCCAACCTCTCCATCACAGGTAAATCAAATTAAATGAACCTGACATTTAGTCCACGA
This sequence comes from Timema cristinae, assembly GCA_039000515.1. Classification (NCBI taxonomy): domain Eukaryota; kingdom Metazoa; phylum Arthropoda; class Insecta; order Phasmatodea; family Timematidae; genus Timema; species Timema cristinae. Next base: position 30,780,132 of record JBCFYV010000001.1, on the reverse strand, counting down.
ATCCACAGATGTGGGTTAGCAGAAAGCCAAAATTTTCAAAGCTTCCCCTGTCCCACTGTTGCGCAGCGATACGCGTGTTAATCGTAAGAATTATTTATTCAATTTACATGCTAATTCTAGGTTCAGTTTTTGGTGACCTTTACCCATATTTTCACATCAATCTATTTGCAAATCATGGATACAAGGGAAAAAGGGAGGAAGTCACATTACACACATTTTCCAGAACAACTTGTTTATCTCAAACCCCACAAGAACATTAACAAACACTTTTTTAAAAATTAATTAAAAATATAACATATACCTCTTTTAATCATAATATTGAGTGCATTAGAAAAACCTTACGATTTTCTAACAGATGGCAGCTCTAGCTCGATTTGGGTTCAAATAGGACTTTCTCCCTTTTTTATCTGTACCTTACAAATATGAACGCACAATGCACTTAATTCATCCGCCGTCAGTATTAATCTCGACCTTTCACAGGAATTTAAAGGACAAAAGCGTACGTTGATCATGCACGGATAGCGGGTGAAAACAATATGCCATCAACCTTTCCGGTTAACCGGTGATGTTAAGTTCAGGAGGATTTATACTCTCTGCTCTGACGCAGTGGACCAGGGTTCAATCTAGATCGAGTGCAGAGGTCATGACCGTAGCGGGTATGAACAGATTTTTTTTAGATGAAGATAAAAAGTCTTGGTCAAATTCTTCGTTGCTCATGACAATTAATATTCAAGAACTGTTCAGATTGATAAGAGAATTAGACTTTAAACTAATGTATTACAATTAATTGTAATACAAATTAATCAAACCGTAATACATACACAATTTATAATAAGTTCAAAATTGAATATTATATATATATATATATATATATATATATATATAACGGATTGAACAGCTTTAAAATCTTAAGAATTAAAAATATAGAATGTTTTTACTAAACATTCTATATTTTTAATCCTTAAGATTAAAGACTGCGAGAGCAACAGTGATCTCTCTACCTGGCAGTCCCTCCTTCCTCCCTACTCTTCTCCTATGTTCGCATGCGCACAACAGTCAAACACCAGTCGCTGGCACTGTGAAGCACACAGTTCCATACAAATATTTTTGTATCATTTTCATAAACTGGGGGATGGCTACTGAAGTACTGATATTAAGCTTAAGGAATATATATTGTACTACAAAAATAAATAAAGAATTAAAGGAAAAAGGAATAATTATATTAAATGTTATCGATAATATCAAGTGTAAATAGGGAGTGCTGCAGCTCTGCAGTGCCTATACACGAGCCGCCACTGTTCGTTTTTCTCACGAAACCAGTGTATTTCTTCCTTGAGGATGATGTGTTAGGCTGCGAACCCCAGAGCTCGAGACACTTCCCCCCTCTCCTACTCCACCCCCGTCTTGACAAGCTCTACTCAAAACTGAGTTTGTCGGAGAGTTCCCCGGTCGGAATTGAGAACTCCCTGTAAAAATTGATTTAGCTCTCCCAGGACTCGACTCTTCCTGCTTTACTAAACTCATCCAATTTAGAAATATCTTCCTTTCTTTTGGGCCTTTTCATTTACCCCCCCCCCCTCCAAAACCCTAATCCGCCCCATTAATTATCTTTTCCCTGTTTCTTGTCCTTAACATTTATTTTCTCGTATAATCTTTAGTATTTTGTAATTTACAATGTATTTTTTTTTCAATTTATCATCAAACTTTCATTTATTTATTAGTGTTATGTTATTTAATTTCTAAAAAACATGAGTTACAAACTTAATTATTATTATGATTCCAGGATTATGTTTAAGAACTTTACCATTTTTCATAAACACTTTAATATAATTGGCGTGCCAAGTTATTTACTTATTTACTATAAATCCGAACTGCCCACTTATTTATTCTTATGGGTAGGAATGAAGAATATAGAATATAGAAGAAGTGTACACCCATTTTTGTGGAATGGGAGAGAACGTGAGGGAAATAAAGAGTGAGAGAGATTGGGAGAATGAGTGGGTGGCGGAGAAAGAATAAGATATATAGTGGGAGGAGTGGTGGATAAAGCGGAAGAGATAGGGTGAGAGGAAAGAGAGGGAGGGAAAATATATAAAGAAAAAGAGGGTTAGGAACAGACATATAGAAGTGGGTTAAGGGTTGTGATAGGAAAGAGAGAGGGAGAGAGATAGGAGGTAAGAGGTAAGAGGGTGTGAGAGAGGGAGGGAGAGAGAGGAAGAGAAAATAATAAATATAATAGTAGATAAATACGAAGAGAGAGGGGGAGAGGAAAGAAAGGGCGTAGGAGGAAATAAAAGAGATAAAGAAAAGAGTGAGGGAAAAATTATAGAAGGGATGATAGGGGTTGGGATAGTGAGAGAGCGATAAAGTGGATGGGAGAGGGAGGAAAATAGAGATGGTGAGTGAGAGAGGGGATGAAGAGGGAGGGAGAGATAGCGAGGTTAAGAAATTGAAGGAAATAGGAAGATGGGAAGGGAAAGTGGCTAAGGGAGTATAGAAAGAGGAAGAGAGAAAGAAACCAATATTAGTAAATTACCATTTCAGTCTAAAGTCAAGCTCGTCTATTCTAGTTTGTTGGTGAAGTGGAGGTGAGGGTTCTATTCCCGGATGTATGTATGAGAGTTATCTTTACCTAAATGGTTTCTCACTCCACCTCCAAGCGAATGTAGATAGATTCCCTCTAAATTTCTCCCTCCTTATCCCATTTGTGTGGTTAAATGATTACAACACATTCGTATATATTAAGATGCGATTCACAAAAAAAAACCTTTAATATTTTATTTAACTAAAGTATAACTGATTATTAAATATTTACTCATTTGTGTTTATATACGGCCTTTATTTAACACACTTAAACATATTTTTGATTAAAAAAAAGTTTTATTGTGAATTTAAAACGCACCATTTGATAAATGAATTAATTATTACTTAGACACACATAAGTGGTCACGTGGTACAAGGCACTAGGTTCACGATATAATAAATTGACAGCGAGGGGAATCTTAGACGGGATAGCAGCGAATAGTTTCCCCAGTGTTGTTTTGTGATTTAAAAAAAACATCCCCTGCGTGCTAATCTGAGTGAACTTCCGATATAACTACCCTGCGCTAATATCTTTGCATTTGAGTTAAATATTATTATATAGTCTATTATATTACTAAATAACACAAACTGGTATTTTAATTTTTTTTCTTTACATTGCACCTTACAACCCATCCAAACTATCCAGATTTAACCACACAAATGGCGTAGGTATAATAAAGGTAGAATTTAGAGGTAATGTACCCACATTTGCGTGGGGGAGGGGGGGGGGGAGTGTCTGGAAACCGTTCGGGAAAACCACCTTCATTACACCTGGCCAGGATTCCAACCCCGAACGGCAAACAAGATTACATGGAACCTGACGTTAACTCTGCGTGATCACCGATGAAAGTAATATTTTAAATAAAAATGTCTTAATAGTATAATATATTTTTATGTTAAATATTAAACTAATTTACTAAAAGTATAGGCTATCAAACTAAATACTAATCAAGTAAACACTTTAGTTTTATTTAATAAAGATCATTTTCATGTGTTATCTTTACTTTAACTAACTTAATTAGATTCTAATCAGTCCAAATATCGCTTTTGACATGTCTTTAATTGGATGAAAGAGCTTGAGGGTTAAGGGGGAAGAATAGCAAGGGGGTGTGGAGAAGAGAGATGTCCATAAAATGACACAAACATATTTTTAAAAAGAAGTTCTTTACGAGAGTTTATTGCTGTTGTTAAATTATCACTCAGTTTGTATCTGAAGATGGTACCTAAGGGGTTTTACAAGAGCACGGAGAGGGTTATTTACACGTCACTGACTACCCTCGTTTAGATTGTATCTATCACAAAGAAAATTAAACACACGGACAAATCCTTTGATATGTAAAAGGTGTCATAGTATGTAAAAATAATGCCGAACCCTTTGAAAGGATTTAAATCACAAAGCTGTATGATATGTTTGAATAAATAAATAATTTACAAAATTTATGCAGTACACGTTAAAGTTGTAAAAATGCAATGATGTTGTTTAGAGGTGTGTTTATTTTACATAGACAAAGGGGATTTAGGTCTCGAAAATTTAGCCCAGTCGGTAGTGGGTCTGTCTACCAAACTAATGGTCCACAGGTTCTATTCCCGGGATAACAGAAAAATGTATTATTGATGAAAATATGTGGTTACCCTCTTACAGTGATGAATTGACGGCCAGAGAATAGATAGTGTGCCCGTCCTAGTCTTAAGTTAAATTATAAGGCATATGAAAGTACGACAGGCCTAGCGATCTGGTAGTGGAAAATATATGATTTGATTAAAAAATTGACCCAGGCCACAGGCAGAAAACAGTAATGGGTGTAAAAAAAAAAAAGAGTAATTTAGATGAGGAATGTGGGTGGATCCCATATTTTTGATGCATAGTTTTAAAACGTGAATAGCCTTGTACAAAACTATCTTCTTTGTCTAATGCTAACGTATAGTCCAATTTTTTCATAGGAAGAACTTTATCTGACAGCTAGAAAAATTACTAAATATACTTTACCGTAGTCATACGTCAAGTTATATAATTTGTAACTGTCACTATTGTTAGATGTTATCAATAACTGAAAATCAACTTTAATAATATAGTAAAATGTTATCAATTTTGGCCTTAAAAAAAAAAGGTTAATATTTTATGAAAGGTTCTTCCTAAGCTCAGATGGGTAGTAAGGTGCAGGGACACAAAGTTAAGTTTACCTTTAACGACGCAAGAATCGTAATATTTTCTATCCTAACGCGAACAATTTTTACTTTATCTCAACCACTCGGAGAGAGAAGTATGTTGCTGCAACAGTGAATATTATTTATTTTCCCATATTTTACGAGTTTTTAGTAAATGCCTCTATTTTAAGATTAAAGCGAGTGAAAGTCAGTGCAGTGCGACGTACCATTTATTTATTTTGTTAGGGTAGCGATAAAATAAAAAAAACAGTCGTATTTTAAAAACCCAACCTTTTGTTTGTGAAAAATGGCTTTGTTACATTTCACAATTCATATGTGTGTGTGGCACGGGAAAGGGAGGGTACTAAGGTGGGCGTTAAGCCCATATATATACACTATTAGTTGTTTGTGGTACCACTCTAATATATTAATTCATTTTCTCCCGTTCTTTCTATTTTAACATCTGGAAGCGAAACAATTTGTTTTTCTCGCCTCAAGCTGCTCAACATTTACAATGTTTATCCTTGTTTTTATTTAGTTTTTTTTTAGTCACGCGTATGAATGCTCATTTAGGATATTCACGTAATTATTTATATCAACTAAGCCTTTCTCTTTAAATCGTAGTAAAACTGTTGGAATGTACAAGCGAGTTTAAAATTACTATTTTACTTTTTTATTTGTTGGGAAGACATTTGTTCTATCTGGATTGAAAAAAAACTTTTATTCGCTTTGGGCTATTCTATAATATTTTAATTAGGTACTACAATGAAATCTCTCTTAACCGACACCTCTAAATAACGGATTCTTCATTATAACGGACAGTATACATTTCCCCTTAAAAATAACATGGGCTTTTGCGGTTAAACAACGTCCTTATAACGGACTTTCTCAAAAACGGAAATGGACACTGCTTTAGACGCATATTTATGCATAACAATCTCTATACAGGGGGATAAAAATTGAAAACACCAGTACATTTATAATTTCTTTACTGTAGGGATGTCAGGAATGCAAATGTCTCACGTCAAGCGTGAAAGTCCAGCCTTCCACCTCAAGTTAAGCTTACGTAAAATTATCTATGGTACTTCAAGGTCATTCCTCCCACCCCCTACCGAGCGATTAGCGGTGGGTTGTTCCAGTGGCTTGGCTGTACTCATGCACACACATACGGTACAGAAGGCCTACTGTACACATTTAATTTAATTTCATTTGTGTATTCTGTGTATTACGCAATGCGTAAAATAAGCTACGCATAATATGTATTAATCCGTTATAATTACCCTGTATACAATACTTTACATTGCAGTAATTAGTCTTGTAGTTAATATCCACAGTATAGAGGTTCATAGAGATTAATCTGTTTTCAAGAAATTTGATTAAAAATATATATATTTGTCCAAATAACTAACACCTCTTAATAACGGACATTCTTTTTATATCCCGGAATGTGTCCGCTATTAAGATATTTCACTATGGATAAAAGTTTCACTCTCTCTCAATCTTTATCTCTATCTCTATATATATATTTATTTATTTATTGAAGTTTTAATGATTTATTAGCAACACATGGGTGACCTGGTGGTCTAGGGGTAAGGTGTCAGACTTCTATGCTGGCGGCCGGGGTTCGATCCTCGGTCCCGGCAAAGATTTATCTGATTTCCAAACCCTTCCTACACCTCTGACAAGACATCTTGTGAATGTGTGGAATGCCAGGTCGCCACCGTGGTTTGGATTCCACGTTAAACTGTAGGTCCTTCATTTCATCTCACAATCACCCTACCATTACACATTAGCGTAAGTGCGTATAACCCGAACGGGTAGTAAGACGCGGTGTTAATAATAATAATAATAATTAGTAACACCTTTATAAACCTCAATAGATACCTTAACTTTTTTTTAAAATAAAGAATATTTTAAGAAAGGTCCCATAAAATATTTATTTTAAAACAAAAACTGTTTGACCTTAAGAATATTTAATGGTTTTCCACCAAAAAAATTAAATGTTAAAACTTTCCGTCCACCCTGAAAGGTAGCAGTCTTTTTTTTTTTTTTTTTAGCTCTGCATCTTACTACTGATTTGGGTTCATTTATGTACTGATTACGCTAATGGTTTAAGGGATTTGGGAGGCGATATTTTTAGAAAGTGTATCCACATTTGTGTGGAGAGAAAGAGTGGAAAATCATTTTGAAAAAACCACCCTTAGTACACCCGATCGAGATTCGAATCTTGATCTCGCCGTAATCGGCAGTCTAATCTACCACGAGAGTAGCGCGTTAGACCATGCGGTCACCGAGAGGGGTGGTAGAAGCCTTACCCTAACATTATTTACTACGCGAAGAAAAAGAAGCTTAAGCCCTACCGGAACTCGCTTTTTAAAAGTGGGTTTTTGTCAAACTAAAAACATTTTAATCAAAATAAATATAACATTACTTCAGTAGATTTGCTCAGTTTAATTTTCTACACATAAAAGTATTAACAGTTTTGGAAAATGTCATGAGCATCTTAGCGTTTAATGTTTAACTTTTTGAATAAAAATAAAATGTTCCTAGTCAAATACCGTGAAACCGATGGCATATATCCAAGAACTGCTAAGATTAATAATATGTGCAGTAGATTAAACTAAATGATATAGCAATATTTGATTTAATTTGGCCTCTTTTTTTTAAAATATAAAAACTACAAATATATATTAAGGCGGCCAACTCGGCCAGCGAGAAAGTTTCAATCGCTGTCGGGCCGTACAGCTTAAAATACAATGGTCTGTGTAATTTTCTGGAACGACCTCTATATTTTGTTTGATTTTACTCCCTTTCGCTCTTCACATACGACCACCATTTATATTGTGAATTAGAAATAGGTGATAGAAAAATAAGAAACTCTTATATCAAAGAAGAGAAAATATCGTGATAGCTCTCATATATTCTAAACTAGCAATCCCGCATTGCGTTGCCCGTGACCCCTTCAAAAATTTGTTAAAAAAGCTAAATACAATTTAAAAATCCGACTTTTACGAGCATTTGGACCCCTTCCGTTCACTTATGTTAAAAATTTCAGATCTCTGCGCGCCGTAGATTTGGTTAGGCATCGCACACAAACAAACACACAAACACTTCCTTTTATTATTATAGATGTCTGTTGTGAGCCTATCAAAATATTACTGTATTGGTTAAATGAAAGTTAGGTCTAGAAACCTTTTTCATCAACCAAAGTCTCACATTTCCGCAAATACGGTTAAAAAATTAACATTTTCACACATTTCCCGCCATTAATAAAACTCAGACCATTGAGTTGTTAAGTCAAAAGAGCCCTGTTGAAATCTTTTGACTTAATTTTGTCATGAACCATATTTTGAAAGAACGCATCGTAGAATTAAATATTGCATCAAAGCTGAAAATAATTTGCATGGTAATTATTTCTTGCTTACCGAAGCGGCCCCTTTAACTCGTACTCACACCCATCCTATCTTCACGACCATGTCCACGGCATGAGGCCTAAGACCGCTATAAAATTGTAATATTTGAAATTACTATATTATGAATTTCTCCTCAAAGATACGATATTATCTAAGGCTTTAGTTTCACAATATATTGTTTTGCCGGTGATAGGTAGGTCAAGGTTTAAATCTTGTTCAGATCCGCTAAAGGTGGTTTTACCGCGTGATATAGATCACTGTAGTGTTCCTATCCTATCCTTACACTGATTATGACGTACTTACTCTAAAAACACCTTTCTCATCCATAACACCTAAATTTGGCTTTTAATAAACCTAGGGGTTAAACATACTTATACACATTTTATGTCACGTAGTTATCTATTGAACATTTTGAAAATGTCCTATTTAAAATTAGGAAACATATTATACAGGATCTTCCCGGATTAAATGGCTTAGCTTTGGGAAGTGCTGGTGGATGGATAAAAAGAACTAACTCAAAATTTTTATGGAAGATTGTTATGTTACGTGTTCGTGGCAAGTGTTAATAGTTGCATATTAACCCCCACGTTGTATCGCCATTTGCTATACTTCTCTTTTTATTGACGTATAATAGCCCCGTGATTGGGAGTCATTTGTTATACTTCTTTTCAGCCCCTCGTTGGACGTCATTTGTTATATTTCTCCTCCCCACGTTAGAATGCTATTTGTTATATTACATAACAGAATCATTTAAGAGTCACTCCGTAAATCATCGTTTCTATTACGCAACTATGTGCTTTACTTATAATGCCTCGTTCCTTATCATTAGACTTTAATAAATGATAATATATCACATAAAGTTTGATATCTATTTATTCCTTAAATTGAAAACATATTGGTATTAATATTCTAATCGAAACACGATCATGTCGAGGGCCTAGCAACTTATAATCACCGATCGCTTAAAGCACGTCCATTCAAGACCACGACTGATTGCACAGTAAAATACGAAGTTTCAAAAAGTCACATATATCTGAGTTCAATAGAAGCTTCTCGAAGGAACCTTTCTAACGGTAAATTACACACCTACAAACTCAGAAAAAAAAATACCTATTGCGTGTGGAATCTTCTCGAAGAGGAAATTACTTTAAAAGATCTTAACTTGTCTGGATTACGTTAAAAGACGTTAACATTTCTTAAGTTTAGCTCCAGTAGATGCTGCCATCGTACCTCGAGGCGCGAACTAACTAGTAAATAATTTAGAGGAAGACGTGATTTAAGCGCCACGTAATAGGTTGTACAATTTAAATAAAGTAAAATATGTTTAATTATATGTAAAATATTTTTGAATATATAAATAATTAGAATGATAAATGGTCAATGCTTTCAAATACTCCTTTGGGTCAAATCTATTGCATTACAAGATTTTCTAGTTTTCGCTTTCTTTTCACTCAAACAGCAACAAACAAAATAAAACAAAATTGGGATGTATTAAATAAAATGTTTTATTTGTCGATTTTGTTAAAATCGACGGCCTCCTGCCCGGATATAGGCATTGTACCTATCAATGACGGAACGAGCGGCTGACCGATATTGTGCAACTATTGATTCTTTGCATGCTTGCGTTATCCTTTGTCGTAATGATTGAAGCTAATTAACAGGCACTTCATACACTTTTAGATTGAGAGCTCCCCATACAAATAATCTAATGGCGTTAAATCAGGTAAAAGCAGAGGCTAAGCCACAGGTCCAGCACGACCGATCCATCTTCCGGGAAAATTAATATTAAACCAATACCGAGGACCTCTGCAGAAAAACGTGTTTTAATTTATTGCGGTCTACACGAGAAGGAAGATAAAATGAGTAATCTCCAAAATACATTTTGAGCTAGTTTTTTTTATTCACTACAACTTACCAAAGTTTAGCCGTCTAACCCGGGAATATCCTCTATATTTAAGAATATATCTTTTTACACACACAAGGCGATAACTTCATAAATGTAACATTGAATAGGAATGATGAAAACAAAACAGCAAATAATCACGGCTGTAAGTATTATATTTACCAGTTAAATATTAGTAAGGTTGTATTTATTGATAAGCAGGAAAAAATCTTTCAATTTTTTGATCACTCCATTATTTTTTTTACTCAGAATAAGTTTACTAACTTACTTCTAAGGATATATGTAAAGCTATTATGTATCATTGTACAATTTTATATAAAACCACTATCGCTATTTTTAAAACAAAATATCGAGACTCCCATTTATTGACTATTTAAAATTGCCAACCTATTTTCCCACTAGGCCTAGTTGTAACCCATTCTTGAATGGTTTTTGAGTTTTTGGCTTAGTTATTATTTTAGTTCTTACGATTTTTTATGCATAATTCTCCTAATAATTTGGGCACAATTTATTTAACCAAGCCTACATTACTTTTGTCAGGAAAATTATATTTAGTTACAATATAAATATGAAATATTAAAAAAAAGTGCGGGTTATAATTGAGGAACTTATGGAAAGTGTAACTGCATTTGAATGGAGGGAGAGTAGAGATCATTTAGGAAAAGAAACAATTTAAGTACATCCGGTCAAGATTTGAACTCCAACCTCCCCTTTAGCTGCAGACCAGACAGTATGAGTCTGGCGCCTTTATCCATGTTATTATTATTATTAGCACCACGTCTTACTACCCATTCGGGTTATACGCACTTACGATAATGTGTAATGGTAGGGTGATTGTGAGATGAAATGAAGGACCTACAGTTTAACGTGGAATCCGAACCACGGTGGAGGCCTGGCATTCCACACATTCACAATATGTCTTGTCAGAGGTGAAGGAAGGGTTTGGAAATCAGATAAATCTGTGCCGGGACCGAGGATTGAACCCCGGCCGCCAGCTCAGAGGTCTGACACCTTACCCCTAGACCACCAGGTCTCCCCTTTATCCATGTTACTAAGGGTGCGGGTGAGAGGTAATTATCCCCATTCTTTTGTTTCCATCGCGTCTTACTATCCGTTCAGTCTAAGGATAAGGAATAAGGATGAGTAAGGAAATATTTATATAAGTTTACCCACATCTTCGTGGAGAAAGAGGGGGAAACCATTTAGAAAAAAAACCAACCTTTATCACACCCAGTTGAGATCTGAATCCCGACCACATCGTCATCAGTAAACCAAATGAGATTAGTGTGACAATTTTTTCTCTATACCCACCGACGGAAGTGATAATAATCGTATAGTAGAAATTAAAAAATAATTAAATATAACGTTTAAAGTACACATGGCATCAGCCCGCAATCAAGCCATACAGATCGAGCGGCCACCGTCTTTCGGCAAAGATAGTGCCATCTTATGTGTACATAGGGTGTCGCGTGGTCATCACAACGAAACTTCCGGCTGTTAATTTCAGTTTTCTAGGATGGAGCAGCTAATTTTTCATTCAAGTAGCTCCTCGATTTTCCTCACAAGATTGAGTTTAACCCATTACAGACCCACTTCTTCACATAAAATCTGGAAGTGGGGGGTTTCGAACTCGGGACCTCTGGATCTGTAGACAGGACCACTAGATCACAATAGCGGTCAATATAGTTTCTATACAAGTAAAAAACTGAAAATAATAGAGAAAAGAGGGATTATATCTATGTTCCTTGATCGTCAGCTAAACTTAAATTAACCTTTATGTCTCGTAACTAATATAATTATTATTACTATATAAAGCTTATCTGAAGATAGATTTAAACCCCTCCCAACAAAAACAAGAGAAGCCGAATATATTTGAATATTTTATTGAATAAAATCCAACTAAAGAGAACTTGCACGCATCTATTCCACTCGACAGAAATGTTTTTATTGAATATGTTTAATCCATTATCATCCGTCCAGTTTAATCCTAGCTTCACCCTCCGCCCTGTTGATGGAAATATAATGAAAATATCGGGGGTTGGATATGGGAAATATACCTGTGGCACTACACACATAGTTTTCACAAGCTGATTGAGTTTGTGTATCGTGTCATAATATAAAACCGATCGCTTCCATTCCCACGAATACGTTCTAAACCTTCGAAATAATCTCCCTCTCACACGGCGGGGAAATTTATCGCTAGCCAATTATAGAGTTTAAACCTGTCGGAACATGCTGGTCGATTGGGAATTTAATAAATGTTTAACTTTGTGATAACTTTTCGGATGTTCAGACCAGAGTTATTGATTTTAATCCGTATTATAAAGTTCGATGGTGTATTTATTCCCGTGGAGATTTATAGATAAATATGACCTGGTAACAATATGGGGCAGTAAATTGTTCCATATATGAATCAATTAACGAGTTATTGATTTTCTTAGTATCAGATCTTACTACTAGTTCGTGCTGTACGCTTATGTTGGGTACGGGGGAAAAAAAAGGGACAGTACAATGTTTAACCCAAATTGAGTTAGTGCTGTCATCTGTTAGACAATCATCAAAACTTTCTAAGGCATTTTAGACTAAGGTTAAAATGTTAAAAGAAATTGAAAAATAATTAGCTTTGGGCACTGAGAAGGAAAACAATGATTGGAAATGAACCCACTTCGGTGGCCACATGGTCTAACGCGCTAATCTTGCATTAGACTGGACTACCGATACTGGGGAGATCGAGTTTCGAGTCTCAGTCGGATGTACAGAGGGTGTTTTTTTTTCCAAAATGGGGTTTAACTCTCGCTCTACGCAAATGTGGATACAATTCCTATAAATACAACCTTCCTCATCCCTAAGCCAGAAGCGTAATTAGTACATAAGCATATAATCCAAACGGGTAGTAAGACGTGGTGACAAATAAATTGATTTTTTCTCTATGTTGTTTATTACTGTCGCAAGAAACTAAAAACTGTTATGCTAACAATCTTGGTAATATTTTTTTGTGTTAGGAAAGAGGAAGGTCCAATTTAGATGAAGTGAACTCACATTTTCATGGACATAGATTGGAAAACCATTTAGGGAAAGGTATTATAGTATGAAGCGAGTGATGATTTTTTATATAAGAAATGTTAATGTAGGCTTAACAGATAATTTTTATCTTGAATTCTTTAACCCCCTCCCTTACTAATCTCTACGAAAAACTGTTAAATGCTAAGCTAGCCAAAATTGTGTTAAAACTCAGAAAATACGCATTGAAGAAAGCGAATCATTTTGTTTCGCCAAGTGACAAAAGATCAGTGTTTAGAACTCCAACCGGGTGAACAAAGTGAGGTTTTCCTGAATGATTTCCCAATTTCCCTCCACTTAAATGTTGGTGCACTTTCTCCGATTTTTTTTCTTGTGCCAGATGGGTAATAAAACGTGGCACATGCAATAAAAGTATCGGCTGAGAACATCTTTATTAAAATTTGGTTTGGTTCGTTTTTTTTTTAGTGAATCTACCTTGAAAGTATTATTTTATTACTAAAGATCCAAAATCATATTTTTTTTAAATGGGAGAGGGTGTTGGAGGTGGTTATGAACCTCCTGAGCACCTCCATTTGGTACGGATTGATAGTTGACAAATTTGGTCCCTGATTGATACAAAAACATAATTAAATTAAAACCGTTTTAAATATTTACTCTATGATTATTTCGGTTGTAAGAAACGTTTAGAAAATACGGGCATATATTTTGGCTAAAAATAAAGATAATATTTTACTATAATTATTATAAGTGTTGTTTTGTAGGTATTATTAAGGCAGCCACTTTGGTCAGCGAAAAAGTATCACTCGCTGTCAGGTCACACTGCTTAACAATGGTATGTGTCGTTTTATGGAACTACTTTTCTATCTTGTCTACACAAATATTCCCCCTCGGTATTGCCATGTCGATAGGAAATTGAGGAAAGAAATCTACGAAACTTATTATCTCAAGATAAAGATGAAAGCTCACTACTAGTTTTCAAATACCTTAACATTTTGTTGTTGTGAGTCTATCAAAAAATGATTGTATTTGTTAAAGAAAGGTTAAAGCTAGAGCACTTTTTCATCAATTTTAGTCTCTTAGCTCCAAAAAAATATCCGTAAAAATTCGTTGAGAATTAGCTAATATCACATTTTCACATTTTTATTTTCTAAACAATAAAAAAATAGGGTTGTTAAGGAAAAAGAGCCGTGTTGGGAACTTTCGACTTTATTTTGTTGTGAACCATATTTGGAAATAACGCATCGTATAATTAATTATTACGTTAGAGCTCAACGTCTAGGCGATAATTTTTAGCTTACCAAGGTGGTCCTTTTAATAGTTACAAAAAGTGATATTTGTAGATCACATGACTTGACGCATGAATACGTGAAATTTATTTAGTAATTTTTCTATTTGTAGGATGACACTCTTTCTATGAAAATTGGACCCTACTTTATCTTAGTTTTGAAAAACATTTTAGAGAAAACATAAGCAATTTTGAAAGTAAAGTAGCTAACATTTATAGAAGTTCACAAAACTTGTGATTGGTACCACTTGTAAAACATGGAAGCTACAGATTACAACCAGTGGCGCAGACACGTTTTTATTGAGGGGTAGGAGTACAAATAATCATGTGCTTTTATAGGGGATAACATTTTTAAGATTAAAAAAAGACCAGGAAAATTTAATACAGTTGTCCCTCACACTACTCGAGTGATTAGCTCTGATAAATAATCACATAACACGAAAACACAAGTGAATTGATTTTAAAATGGGTGATATGGGGATTACTCCAAAGAAAAAAGTTAATAAAAACCTCACCTGGAATGGTAAGCTCTTGCTCTCTTGAAGGCCCTTGGATGGTAAGCTCTTACTCTCTTGAAGGCCCTGGGATGGTAAGCTCCTGCTCTCTTGAAGGCCCTGGCTCTTTGATGAAATGATCAAGACTCAACTGACGGGAAGCATTCTTCCTCTCTCTATAGAGTTCTCTTTATCAATCCAAAAAACTCTGGATCTCTCTGGCAACTTTGGCGCTTCTATCCATGTTAAGGTCATTCTCTTTAATAATTCTAATTGCACTGTCAATGTCCTTAAAATATTCAGCCACTTATTTTGTTGAAAGTTGTTTGAAAGGCTCAACAGTCAACAACATAGGGCTCTTCCTCTTCATCATTTATGACATGCTCCATTTCCAGAAGAACTTCATTGGTGAGTTTTGTTGAGTGGGATTGGAGCATTTCATCCACATTTGCCTGGTCTAGCTCCTCAAATCCAACAGAGCTTGCTATGTCAACGGTGTCATGTCTTGAATTGGAAAGCTCGCGCTCAGGATCAAAATCGTGAGAATCATAAACTTCAGGCAAAATATTTTTCCAAACTATCTTCATACAGGACTGTTCATCTTCTGCTGATGCATCTCCAATGTTGTCAATACAACCCCCCCCCCTAACACCAAACTGTACAGTAAAGATCTTTGTTATCACTGGAATGTGCGTGCTAAAGGTAACGCCACCACCGCACAAAGTGACTGCGAAATTACAGCTAACCATAAATTATTTTTTTAAATTGCGTTATAGAGTAAATGCTTAAAGTGAGATCGCGTATAACAAGGTATACCTGTATTTAATGGTCCCATTGTACATTTTCCTCATTTATATTAGTGATTCCAAACATTAGAATTTGTATACACAAAACCAATTAAAAAAAATAATTATATCTTATGCAGCTCAACTAAAAATTATGAAACACTGAAAAGTAAAGTAGGTTTCCATACATCTTTGCCCCTATATTTGTTACTAGCGTGTGCTCCAACTCCAAGCATATTTTATTTTTACTATATTAACTTAATGTGAACATTGTATCTTGCCTCAATAATATCTTTACACTATCCAAAAGTATTACTATATTATTTTGGGGGAGGAGGGTAAACATGATACTTTTCAACCCCTCAATTTTTGGGGGGAGGGGAGATACAATTTTCCCTCTACACCCCTGTTCCTGCACCACTGCTTGCATCTTATGTAACTAGACATTTTGTACAATATCTTGGTCTCAATGATTACCCACAAAGTTTCACCCAAATACTGTTCATAAGGTATATACGAATCTTACAATATCCAAGCAATACAATTTTACCTGCCCCTTTTTTATGACAAAATAATCATTGAGTAAATTTCTTTAGTAGTATTTATAATAAATATTTACCTGAACCGTGAAAAAGATTCAAGAATTATAATCAAATTTGAATTTTTTCACTTTAAACAGTTAAACCTATATATTTGGGGTTTGGTTTTCTGTAATTAATTTATATTTGATTTGATCAACTATTTGGCAGTTAATTAATATCTAGCAGACAACTCAAAAGTATCCACACAATGATTGACCGAAAAAGGATGTGTTCTATTTCCTACAAGGTACGAGATATTGTATATAATGAGTTGAGCAAGGCAAATACTAGCACCCAATAGGGTGTCAGCTGTCCACACGGCACATCATCTTGCACAATCTTAAATATTCATACGTCGTAATATTGTACAGTCTCGGGTGTTCGTTCACATGGCGCAATATTGTGACTACATCCTGTAAAATAAATTGTGTCGTATTTACCAGAATATTGATATATTAACTTTATGAACTGTCTTAAAAAGGATCTTTCAACCAGTGGCTCGACAATAGAAACACATTCCTCACAGTACAGATTACTATTCCCAGAAGAGAACATTCCACTTCAACTTCTCCTTCATTTGAAACGCTGCTCACAAAGGTAAGGAAAACAACAGTTAACAATGTGCAAACTTTGTTCGGAGTTGATTTGTGTCAACAAACAATTGCCCGTTGGAGGGTGAGGTGGGGGGTTGAGAAGGGGAAAGAGGCGCTATTTTGCTGCGTTGTGTTTGCCGTGTGCAAAGAGAAGAAAGTTGGCCAAGTTCTGCCGCTACTGTTCTGTACAATCAAATGGATCGAGAAGTCTGCTCATTCGGATGCGACCGTAAAAAGGAGATAGAATTCAAAACGTGCCACAACACGTTCATTATTACTGATAGGTGAGAGGTTAGCACACCTGGTACTGCCTCGGAGTCACATTGGTTTTGATACCAAGCAGGCGCGCGGTTGGGGTTGTTTTTATTTCCCCCCAATTAGGATTTCTGTCTTTCTCCAGGTAAATGCAAGACAGTTACTAAGAATACTCATAACTAATAGTCGTGTTTAAGTCATTGATATCAAGACCTGTGGCGGTTACCACACGGTCTAAGGCATCAGGTTCGAAATATACTGTATTTACGTTGACGTGTTTTATTAATATACGTTGACGTGTTTAATTAATTTTTTTTCTATGATTGTTTTCTCTCTCGACGTTTTCGAGGACAATCACTCTAAAATCACTTATGAACGTAATGATTTTGATAGGAAGCCCGTTACTTGGAAACTAGAAACTGATGTCATCACAATGGCGTATAAATAAAAATATTACAATGTATTCCCACTCCGTTTAATTAATAATGTAAACATAAATGAGTCAGTAATGTATAATCAAGTACAAATACTGGAAGTTTTTGATAACTTTTGGATGAACTTTATAATTAATATACAAACTCAGAAATATTTCCACAATGCAATATTTTAGTGACTTTTAATAAATGTTGGTGGTTGAAAGTTGGCTTCCTGTAAAAATCAATCAGGGCTTATCTGCTTTAAAAGGCTACATAATACACTTTATAGTCATGTATTTTAAATATATTTGTTTTTGGATAGTGTCAATAAAACAGATCTATGAAATGTTACAATGTATAAAATGAAAGTAATAGGATATTGTGTATGAAATTATTGAAATATCATGCGCACAGTTAGGCCTGTACGCAAAATTAAGGCTGAGTGAGACAGAAGGTGTAGTGGAGTAGAAGGTAAGTTGAGTCGCTATCTACTATGGATCGTATTCAAGACCAAGGTTGAGTGAGACAAAAGGTGTAGTGGAGTAGAAGGTGAGTTGATTTTCTATCTACTTTGGATTGTTTTCAAGACCAAGGTTGAGTGAGACAAAAGGTGCAGTGGAGTAGAAGTTGAGTTGATTTGCTATCTACTTTAGGCCGTATTCAAGAACGAAGCTGATCGATTATATATAGGAAACCAACCCATCTTCTACTCAACTTCGTCCTCTTGTTTCCCTCAGCCTCGTTCTTGCATACAAGCCTAGATTAGAGTCAAAAGTTTTGAAATGAAAGTCAGGACGTGTAAATAATACTCGTTGATAGCTAGTATGATATGTATCGGTGCCAACTTTTACTCTTACATTTTTAGCAACTGACTTGATTAAAACATTTTTTATTTAATCAATACACATTTAAAATGGAATTAATTTATTTTTACAAATACGAGACAAACTCAGTATATAGAATAAGTTTCGGAGATTGTCTCCATAACTTTCCACTCTAATACAAGTGCGTCAACTTAGTTGGTCTTGGGGTAAAGTGCTCGCCTCAGGACGTGGTGCTCGTGGGTTCAATCCCTGCTAAATTCGATGGGTTTTTCTTGAGCATTAAAAATATGAAGTACAACTTCCTCTGGAGGGGAAGTAAAGCCGTCGGTCCCGTGTAGATTGTGGCATTCAAAAGAATCCTGGAAGGTATTGAAAAATATCTTTCTGGCAACATTGGTAGCCTTTATCACTCGCTCATAGAAATTCAGCAGGGAAGGCAACGGGGTGCCACCACACCTCCTGAACTCTCTTATTACATGTGATTTTTTACCAAATTGTGTGGGCAGTTCTAACCAGACAAAGGGTTGAGTGTATGCCCAGCTTCGGATGGATATAACTCAGACTAACCCAACTTTCTGGATATTGACCTAATAAATAAATAAAGAAAAATGTGAATCCATCTACTCCAAATTATTATTCTTTCAACCCTTAACTATTATAATAGGTCGTTAATAACCTTAATACCCGCTTTGGTTATCGATTGGTCTAAGGCAGTGTAAAAAACCTAGGTAAGTGAAAACATCTTGGGGGCTACGTAATATTAAAGATAAATATACATATATAATTTCATGATAAGCACTGAATAGTCAGGGCCGGATTTGAGGTTAAAAACAAGAAATACGTACGTACGTGATCTACTATCACATTTTTTTCTCCATCCCTCTCTCTTTCTCTCTTAGATATAAATGATAAAATATGTGTATTTGCGTTATTCACTAACAGCTTTGGGCTTACAAAGTTGAAGATACATTATATCTGGGAGTACGCGAACAATCTAAGGTGATACCCTCGAAACAGACTGAACTTCAGATGATGGGGAGATCGATGCTCGAATACGGTTGGGTCTGCAGAGGGTGGTTTTTAATAAATGGTTTTTCACTCTCTCTCTCCACATAATTGTGCATAAACTTCCTCTAAATTCAACTTTACTCATCTCTAAAACATTAGAGTAGTTAAGTAATATGTGTCTATATATAATTAACTTCAATGGTAAAATGGTATAAGGAGTCCATATCGGTTTGGACAGATTTGCTGTTGATGGGAAGATCAATATTCGAAACCCGATCGGGTCTACTGAGCCTAGTTTTTCCTTAATGGAGTCCCACTCTCCTGCCACGAAAATTTGGGTAGATTATTTCTAAAATGCTTCCGTCCTCATCCCTACATCAATATAGCTGGACATACTAATAATAAAACAAAATCTTATATGTCTAACTATTTAAAGCCATAAGATGGCCCCTTTTGAGCAGGCTATGTGGTAGTCACGATTCAAAGTCCTTTCCACATGTCGAATATATTATTATTATTATTAGCACCGCGTCTTACTACCCGTTCGGGTTGTACGCACTTACGCTAATGTGTAATGGTAGGGTGATTGTGAGATGAAATGAAGGACCTACAGTTTAACGTGGAATCCGAACCACGGTGGAGGCCTGGCATTCCTCACATTCACAAGAAGTCTTGTCAGAGGTGAAGGAAAGGTTTGGAAATCAGATAAATCTGTGCCGGGACCGGGGATTGAACCCCGGCCGCCAGCATAGAAGTCTGACACCTTACCCCTAGACCACCAGGTCACCTGTCGAATATAAAATTTTATCTTTTTAGGTATCATCTCCGAGTGATATTAAATTACCAACTGAGAGGAAATAAACTATATACATAATTACCACATCAACACATCTTCATTCATTCACCCACTCTATGATATATTTCTATATACATTCAAAAACTATCGAGAAGGGATGATAGTCCCTCATATGTCGTCATCTTTGTCTGATATTTCACTCAAACGATATAAACACATACAGACCATCACCATCTGCCAAAACGCAACAGGCGTGTTAAATAAAAATGGATATACTAGTGTCGCTTAAAAAAAACACACACTTTATTTTATCTCCCTTCCTCTGGCAATTTGATGCGACATGCATTGATGGTAACAATATCACGATATGCCATTACACTAAGGTTATCAACCTATTTTTTCAGAAGTTTGAGAGGAGGGAATCTATTTTTTTTTCAAGCACCGCGTCTTACTACACCTAATTTCATTGCTGAGGGAACTTCATACTTACTATTGAGCAACACCGTTGTGATTCTTTTGTTTTCCGTGATCCGTCTTCCTTCGAATGTATATCAAATTTGGCAATGCTGGGTTGTCGTTGTTGCCAGTTGTTGGTGCTTCTTCCTTCAACACAGTCGTAAAGTTACAGTAGTCCGAGTCTCGTGCTCCTAATAGCAAGTTAAAAACATTAACTAAATAAACACTCATATTTTATTAGTACTCTGTGTAGAAAAATATTTGTTATTGATCACGTTAAGATTTTTTGTGTATTTGTATGTGTTGGTTGTATGTTTTGTGTTTTTGCCGTAAGGTTGTGAAATTATAGTTTTATGTGCATATTAATTTATTTATTTGAATAATAGTGTATTGTTAACAGTTAAAATATAACACAAACTATGGGATATCTGGCTTGTTACAAACATTTATATTACAAGAGGAAAATATTAAGTAGTAAAGAAAGGGCCATGGTGTTAAGAGTCTACACCTATTTTCGTTAAGATGGAACTTATTCAGTATATCAAGTGGCAATACAGACTGCAGAAACTACAGGTGTGTCTTCTATGTTAGTAATCTCTATTAAATAAGAATTAAAAACTAAGGGATAGTTTCTGACACCAATCACATAAAGGAAATAACTGCACTCAAATAAAGCGTTTAGATAAATATGACAATTTTACTCAAGCAGCAATTCGCAGAAAGGTGCATTCCCTTTACCGTAAGAATGAATTACCTATATCAGAAAGGAACGCACTTTGTGACAATTAAGGTTATTAGAAAAAAGTTAAAATACTTAGATGTTAAAAGACATTATTATGAAAGATTGACAAAGGAAATGTTTAGAAAATCATAAGATGAAAAATGCTTTAAGAAATACCAGAACAATTAAAGAATAGAATTCCAGGGTAGATATTAGAAAAAAAAACTATTGATCGATGACAATACAGTAGTCCTATGAAAAAAAATATTTAAAGCCTAATAAAAGTTAAAACACTGTAAAATTAACAGTATAGTTAGACAATAAGAAGGAATATATATTACACCATTAAAAATAGTGAAAGATATATATATATATATATATAGTGAAGGAATGTAAATTCCAAAACACTGTAAAAAATTAATATACACATTAAAAATACAAAGTATAATTTTTTTCCCCATAAGGCTTATAGGTTGAAATAACTAGTAATTAGAATAGGAATAGTTTATCTGTGATAGAAAGTGCACATAGTTTCAACCAACCTTAAAATTATAAAACACAGATAAAAAGTCAAACATGTTTAGTAGTCATAAAGCATTAGAGAAAATTATTGAAATAAATACTATGTGTTTTACATTGGGGATAGAACCTAAACCGAATACTTAGACCTGAAGATGGCTTGTAAAAGTCAAAACATATAGTCGCATCATCTAAAGTCTAAAGGCGTAGGAATCTTAAAGAGAGGAAACAAAATACTCCATTAAGGAACGTCCTTTTGTCATTCTTCATTAACAGTATTTAATGTTTAATAATTTATTTTAATTATTTTATTTCAATAATTGTTTTATTTTAGCATCGCGTCTTACTACGCATGTGGGTTGTATGGTCAGATCCTTTTCCTTAACAAACTTATGGTTCTTATGATCTTAAATTGTGTACACATTCTGTATTATTAATCACATGGCATCGTGTTAGTTAATCGGGAAGCTCACTCGTACTCATCGCAATAAAAACAAGTTCAGCAAATTCTCTAAACACACTTAACATTTTCATAGTTTTATATTTTGTTTTAAGTTAAACAATGTTGGTCTTAATATATTAACGATTTTTATGATTTGCTGTTAAAGTTAAATAAACTAAAACACGATATATTTAGAAAATGGCAACCCTTTCCTTTACTATCATTG
Source organism: Timema cristinae (assembly GCA_039000515.1). Lineage (NCBI taxonomy): Eukaryota > Metazoa > Arthropoda > Insecta > Phasmatodea > Timematidae > Timema > Timema cristinae. The sequence goes on along the minus strand of JBCFYV010000001.1, from coordinate 30,757,666 downwards.
ATGCATTAATTTATACTCGCAAATCATCATCATCATCATCATCATCATCATCGTCATCATCATCATCATCGTCATCATCATCATCGTCATCATCATCATCATCACCATCACCATCACCATCACCATCACCATCACCATCACCATCACCATCACCATCACCATCACCATCACCATCACTATCATTATTATTATTATTACTATTATCATAACTATTATTATTATTATTATTATTATTTATTATTATTATTATTATTAGCCCCGCGTCTCACTACCCGTTCGGGTTATACGCACTTAGGCTAATGTGTAATGATAGGGGGATTGTGAGATGAAATGGAGGACCTACAGTTTAACGTGGAATCCGAACCACGGTGGAGGCCTGGCATTCCACACATTAACGATTTGTGATCCGCACGCAGTCGATACTCACATTTACGGACCATGTGACTTAGGTATATCATGACCTATGTATTGGGTCTTTACTATGTATTCGATCTCTTACGGGCTATGCAACACGTAGGTATATAGAATACCTATGTAGATGAGGCTTAACTCGATAGATGAAGGTTGGAATGAATTATGGGACTCGATATGTTTTGACACGGTATCAGGCAGAGCCTCACGGCTCTTTTTTATTTTTAAATGGATGCACAAAATTTAAACACTAAGTATTCCATTAATTGATGTAGCTCTGCATCTTTGTTACCTTTGTTTGCTGCAGCTAAGCGAATGACATGAACATGACACGGTTTGTGTTTACGTCGCAAGAGAGATTTTGAGGTATTTACAGCTCGTGAATTTTAATGGAGAGCAGTCCCAACAATTCAAGAGGTCATTAAACATTTGTCCACCGTTTTAAGTGCACTATATAAATAATAAACTGTACAATAAGAGTGCACTTAACTTATCAAGCCCATGAAGTATTCCTTTTAATTCAACATTCACTGCTGTTAAGTCGATTTTGTTTGTAAATAATGTTTTATTATTTGACATTCTACTAATGGATGACTATGTTTTAGTATTTAGATTGTTTTTAAATCATTAATGATAATAATTAATTAATTGATTGTCAAATAAAATTTAATCTAGTTTAAATAACTAAACATATTTTTCTTAAAATACACTAAATTTTCATTCTTTTATTATATCGATTGCAAATTTATTCTATTTAGTTTCTTAAAATTATAACAAATTAAATTTCTAAAAGTTATGCATTTGCATTTAGATTTGAAATTCATACAAAAAAACTAACCTAAAATCTTAGAAAGCATTTTGACACTAATTATTTCCTATCATAGTTCTAGCACTTTAAAATGTTCTACTTTCACGTCTCTCACCGGTTATCACGTGACGTCCGTGAAGTTGGCCCCCCCACTTTTAAAAATTCAATTTTTTATTATTGCAATCGTTTGTTCTTCGTTTGTTCCGGATTGTTCCGCAAAAATTTTCGTTTGTTCCGTTTTGATAGGCCCACAAATGATATGTTTACATTGGGGGGGCCAACTTCACGGTAGCCCCCCACTTGTAAAAATTCAAGTTTTTATGATCGCAATCGTTTGTTCTTCGTTTGTTCCGGATTGTTCCGCAAAAAGTTTCGTTTGTTCCGCATTCGTTCTTGCACAAATGGGACGTGAACTTGTGGCGCTTTGTTTACTAGTGAGGGGCTAACTTCACGGTAGCCCCCCCACTTTTAAAAATTCAAGTTTTTATAATTGCAATCGTTTGTTCTTTGTTTGTTCCGGATTGTTCCGCAAAAATTTTCGTTTGTTCCGTTTTGATAGGCCCACAAATGATATGTTTACATTGGGGGGGCTAACTTCACGGTAGCCCCCCCACTTGTAAAAATTCAAGTTTTCATGATCGCAATCGTTTGTTCTTCGTTTGTTCCGGATTGTTCCGCAAAAAGTTTCGTTTGTTCCACATTCGTTCTTGCACAAATGGGACGTGAGCTTGTGGCGCTTTGTTTACTAGTGAGGGGCCAACTTCACGGTAGCCCCCCCACTTTTAAAAATGCAAGTTTTTATAATTGCAATCGTTTGTTCTTTGTTTGTTCCGGATTGTTCCGCAAAAATTTTCGTTTGTTCCGTTTTGATAGGCCCACAAATGATATGTTTACATTGGGGGGGCTAACTTCACGGTAGCCCCCTCACTTGTAAAAATTTAAGTTTTTATGATTACAATAAGTTTTTATTAGTTTGTTTCAGATTGTTCCGCAAAAATAAATTTATATTTCTGTGTTGATACGCTGACAAATGATATGTTTACTTTGTAAGTTCATAAAGTTACCTCCTCCTTCTCCTCCTAAAAACGTTAATATATATATGATTACGATCGTTTGTTCTTCGTTTTTTCCAGATTGTTCTGAAAATAATCTTTTGTCCCCTTTCTATACCTCCATAATTTGTATGTTTACATTGGACGTCCGTAAAGTTAGCCCCCCCTTCCCCCTACTTTTAAAAATCCATGTTTTTATGATTGCATCCATTTGTTATTCGTTTTTTCCGGATGGTTCTCCTAAAAAATACGCACACTCTGTGGTGGCAATGACTTATTTACACTAGGATTGTGGTTTGGCATCCTTATGCCAACTCCCCCCCCCCCTTCCCCAACCTCCCTCCCTGCCACACACACACACACACACACTTTGCAATCAATAATTTGTTCTTGGTGCATTTTAGATTTTGCTTAAAAATTTTCCTTTATTCCTTTTTCGAAGCCTAAAATATTTTTGTTAGTAGTAGCTCTCCTTTATTATTTCAAAACTTGAAAATTTTTTGTTTAAAGTTTGTTGTTAGTTTGTTCTAATGTTCCTAAACATGTTTTTCTTTATTTTGTTTTAAAGTTATTTTAGAAAAAATGTTTTTATTTCCTATTAATGGTTTTAAAATTAATATATATTTATCATTATGCCTAGCTCCCTTTTCCCACCTCATCTAGTTAAATTTAAAAAAATTGAATTTGTATTTTTATATTTTTCTTTTGTTTTTTCCAGATTATTGTCCATCGTATTTTAGTTTGTTCTTTCTTAGATTTCTTATAAACTCTAAATAAACCAGTGTCACTAGTGATGACGAATGGCCTTTAGTGTGAGTGACTTGTGCGGATGCACAGGGCCTTAGGTAAAGGAAGTGCCACCCTCTGTGTCTAGACTCTAGGTCTATAGAATTGACAATCTTTTATGTGATTCACTCACTCTGCACAATACAGCAATAAAGATGCCAAGCAAGTCGGAAATACCAAAACTGATGAGACGTTGCATGTCATACAACTTAAAGTAAAAAAAAAGTAATTTTATAAATCTCACCTCCCATTTTCAAGCTTTATAATATAGCTTCAACTAATTGGGTAGTTGTAAAATCACTGACAAAATACCTGAGTGGTATCTTCCCCCGCCCCCCCCAACCCTCTTTCCACCGCTCCTCAAGGAGCTCGGAGCTATGTTCTTGTGAAGCGTTGACACCACACCATCCTTTTGTTTGCTACTAATACCGTTATAATTTAGTAAGTAGTAGCTTTGGCCACAAAGAAGCGGTTGGCAGGAAATGTCATCTATTTCATTTCTAGCACTTACAAAGAAGGAAACTCCTTGTCAATTAAAATGATTTAATTATTTATTCAAATCCATCTATGTTTATAAAGGGTATTCAGACTTAGATGACCAAAAAAGTGATCAAACAAGTAGAATAAAGTAAGTAAAATACCTAAACCTCTAAAAAATGACTACAAATCTGCAAAAAAAAAGTCCAAGAATTTAAATAAAATATTGAAATGAATGCATACGACTAAATCAAAGACACGCTTTACAAATGGAAACCAAATATAGCTATGCAATGAAAGTCCTTTAAGAAAAATTAAACTCATGTATTTTGCTAACTATAGTAGTCTATTAATTTAAAAAAATCTGCTTTAAAAAAATACCATCATAACGCATCTTTCCACCGCTTAACGGCAGCGTCTCATTGGTGATGTGGATTTTACAAATATGACAAACAAAGAAGATAAAGAGTTAATTTCAACACTGTTCTTAATTCCGACAACGGTTTTTATCTAATAAATATTTGAATATTTATGCATTCATAAAATATTAATAGCATTTAAAATGTACTAATTTAACATAAGTGCCTGGCAATTATTCAAAAATTCCTAAAAATGACTCATAAAGGACGCAATCCTAGAATATAATATTAGCTAAAATACAAAACGACACAATTAAATATATATATATATACCTAGAAAATCGTTTACACAGCCAAGGGGTCGTGAACAGAATTTATGTACACATGAGCATTGTCTGTGAGATGTAGTAAAATAAATATGACCTATCACCAAAATTTGAGCTCTTCTTATTAATTAATTTTTTCATGTAATTGGAATATAATAAGAGCTTATACTTTATTTTAACATGGTTTGTACTTTAAAGACCCCAGAACAATCCCTTTAATTATAGTTATACGAGTAGCTATCGTCATTGTAATAAGTTAATTTTAAATAGATTAACTTTATGTGACATGCTCTTTAATTTAAACGCACTGTTATTGTTTCTTTCACCTTAGTTAAATAAATCAGAACACCTCAAGACGTTATAGCAAATAGTACTTTTAAACAAAATTATTCATTAATCTAAAATGATTCAATTAGGGAGTCATGGGTGACATCTGTGCTGGGGGTCCGGGGTTCAATCCTCGATCCCAGCACAGATTTATCTGATTACCAAACACTTCCTTCCTCTCTGACAAGACGTGTATTATTCACAGCTTGTGAATGTGTGGGATGCCAGGCCTCCACTGTGGTTCGGATCCCACGTTAAACTGTAGGTCCTCCATTTCATCTCACAATCACCCTACCATCACACATTAGCGTAAGTGCGTAAATTATTATTATTACTAAGGAGTCAAAGCAAAACCACTGTCAAAATAATTAAGACCGTGATTCCAACTGTGAAGACGACCTATGCTAAATAAACAACTTGAGAATAATACAAATATTGTTTGGGGAAGGATAATCAAGGTACAAATGAAGATTTTGTGTATATCTCCACAAGAAGTTAACAACTAAAAAACACTTCACAAGCTCACGTCCCATTTGTGCAAGAACGAATGTGGAACAATCGAAACTTTTTGCGGATCAATCCGGAACAGACGAAGAACAAACGATTGCGATCATAAAAACTTGAATTTTTACAAGTGGGAGGGGCTACCGTGAAGTAGTCCCCCCCAATGTAAACATATCATTTGTGAGCCTATTAAAACGGAACAAACGAAAATTTTTGCGGAACAATCCGGAACAAACCAAGAACAAACGAATGCAATTATAAAAACTTGCATTTTTAAAAGTGGGGGGGCTACCGTGAAGTTGGCCCCTCACTAGTAAACAAAGCGCCACAAGCTCACGTCCCATTTGTGCAAGAAAGAGTGCGGAACAAACGAAACTTTTTGCGGAACAATCCGGAACAAACGAAGAACAAACGATTGCGATCATAAAAACTTGAATTTTTACAAGTGGGGGGGCTACCGTGAAGTTGGCCCCCCCAATGTAAACATATCATTTGTGGGCCTATCAAAACGGAACAAACGAAAATTTTTGTGGAACAATCCGGAACAAACAAAGAACAAACGATTGCAATTATAAAAACTTGAATTTTTAAAAGTGGGGGGGCTACCGTGAAGTTAGCCCCTCACTAGTAAACAAAGCGCCACAAGTTCACGTCCCATTTGTGCAAGAACGAATGCGGAACAAACGAAACTTTTTGCGGAACAATCCGGAACAAACAAAGAACAAACGATTGCGATCATAAAAACTTGAATTTTTACAAGTGGGGGGCTACCGTGAAGTTGGCCCCCCCAATGTAAACATATCATTTGTGGGCCTATCAAAACGAACAAACGAAAATTTTTGCGGAACAATCCGGAACAAACGAAGAACAAACGATTGCAATAATAAAAAATTGAATTTTTAAAAGTGGGGGGGCCAACTTCACGGACGTTATCACGTGTACAAAGGCGTTAGTCTATTCTAGTATGGTTTTCCGGTGATAGGTGTAGCTCGAACCCCAGCCGGGTAGGCTTTGGTGGTTTTTATTCTAAGGTTTCTCACTCTTCTTTTACGCAAATACGGATACACTTACCCTAAATTTTACTCCTCTCTACTTGTATAGTGCAAATATACGGATAGTCCGGATGGGTAGTAAGACGTGGATCACTTAAAATATACTAATTTTAGATGGACATAGCTCGTTTTTGAATTGTAGAAAATAAGTTGGTAGCTTTGAGAAAACAAGATTACACTTCTTTTCTTTTCCACGTTTAACATGCGGTCGCTGGCGGTTTTTCTGTCATTGTGTTTCTTTCCACTACTGTATCCGATGAGGGCACCCCATTCCATCCCCCCCCCCATCACTACTGCTACCTCTTCAACCTCCCCTCCTGACAGGAGCTCAATCTCTTTTTGATATTTGCGGGTGTTTGCTTTCCGTCTGTTGGTAACCATGGAGACGAGAGAGGTAAGAATTACTATCGGCAGGACGATGTTTTCCCCTTAGAACTTCCATTTCAGACGATTTTGAGTACTGTTAGTTGGAAAGGGAGGAGGAAAGAGGGTGAGAGGATGGAATATTTCCTACCAGGATGAAAAACGTCACCCACAAATTTTTATTTGCATAATGTGTTTGGTTGTATTCGTAGATTTTAGATTTCAGAACCTCTGTAAAAATATGCATTTGATTTTAAGTTATGGTGGCAAACAACTAAATGCATGATCCACACTGGTGGGTGTGAGTATAAAGGTGTCAGTCTCATCTTGTCTGGTCTGCCCTTGTAGTTCATGGAAGTTTAGTAGTTTAAATCCTGGCTGGGTGTACTAAAGTTTTTTTTTTCTTAAATGGTTTCCCAAATTACCTCAACGAAATTGAAAGTACATTTATTCTGAAATTGTTTTATTTTGAGCTCTATTTTATTAGTCTAGGCATATGTCTAGCCCAAAAATGAAAAATAAGATGTGTATAAAAAATCAGATAGTTAACGAGTCGTTAATTAACACGTATGTTTGTTCTGCGACAACTGTGAAATTCACAAATCAATTTTAACGAAATTTGCCAGGGAGATTCTTTGAACCTTGGCCAAGCAATATATGTACATAGTTTTTTTTAATATAATATGATTATCAGTTTTAAGGTGGTGGCTGCTCAAAAATATATGTGTTTGTTTCGTGATGACTACTAAGTCGTAGTAATTTTAACGAAATTAGGCATGGACATTCTTTGAAATTAGGCTTAACAATGCATATACATGGTTTTAAAATCTGGTTTAATATGGAGGCTTCTCAAAAGATTTTCCATTTAATAGCACTCATTTCAAGTGATTTGAATTTAACATTCTAATCAATTAATCGAATACTTAAGGCGTATTTATTTTTGCACATATATTATCAAGACTGTCATCTTAAACCAGATAAACAATGGCTTTTATTTATGAATATAATATTTTATTGAATATAATATTAGTTGGTTTTCTGTCTAACTTATTCACCAAAGAAAAATATCATTTTAAGTCCAAGTAGAAATTAAAGGAGATATTTTGACTAAGAGTAATATTAATACTGGAGTAGCAATAATAACATAACATAATTCTTAACCTGATGTATGCCTTAATTAATTTGTTGAATGGAGGGAGCGAGATCTACTGTTCACAGAACTGTTAGTTTAAAATTGTGGTGAGCTACGTGAATTAGCGCACCCCTTAAAATAAATCCGTGGGCCACAGGCTGGAAACACTGGTTCAGACAAATTATCCTGATTGATCAACCATGATTTTAAAAAGCTTTCTGAAGCAATTTTTTTGGTCTAATTGTGAATACGACATTGATAGTTAAATATACCAACAGGGGCTTCATATAAGAATATTTAATATTTTCACAATTTTAAGTACAAAAAAAACAAACTCAATTTCAAAGTGTTCACTATTTAAAAAATTAAAAATGGTAAGATAAAATGTCAATATTTAGCCTACTCTCTATTTATTCCCAAAAATTTGAAAAACTATATATAAAACATACTTCAACAAGGGTGTGGGTTAGTCTTTGAAGTTTGTGTTTAAATCACTTTATCTAATTAATGACAAATGCGTGTTCGTAAACTTTGATCTCTCAAGGGTTTGTTCCTTTTTTATAAGAAAAAATATCCGTTCAGACATCCCTTCCATTACCATAATAGAATTATGATAGAAAATAACTCTTTTTAGGGGGGGTGGGGGAGAATACGAACACACATTTTTGCGGTCAGTATTAAAATATTAATCATATTTTTATTTTATTATTAGTATAATTTAATTGGCCATATTATTTGTGAAAAGGGACAGTTGCATAACTTTACGTACTGTACCTATGGTTTTATTAGCTTTGATTAAAAACAACTCTATGCCATCAGCCCGCAAACGAGCCATACCAACCGAGCGTCCACCATCTGTTGGCAAATATAGTAACAACTTCTGCGGATAGAGCGTGTTATATGGTCATCACAATGAACCCTTCGGCCGTTAATCTCAGTTTTCTAGACTGGAGCCGCTACTCTTTCATTCAAGTAGCTTCTCATTTGTACTCATGAGCACGACTGTATCCCTTTCAACACCCATTGCTTCACAGAAAATCTAGAAGCACCAGGGATCGAACCCGGGACCTCTAGACCTGTAGTCAGAATATCTGACCAATAGAACACAGAAGCGGATTTAATAACATTTACAACATACAAAAAATATTGTTGCTATTTAAATCTGACTGTAGAAGTGTTAGTATTTGGCGCTTTTTGTTAAATATGGCGTCTTAGATTAAATTAATTTGCAGATAATATGTTAAGAATATACGCAACTAAGGTGGGAATTTAGGGAACGCGATAAAAGGTGTTTTTGTAGTTTTTATAGCAAAACTTTTTTGGCCAAAATAAATATATTATTGCTTGAGTAAAAATATATATAGTTTAATTTTCTCCACATGGTGATACCAACAGTTCCTGAATATCTGTCAAGGGTGTCCTGGAGTTTAATGACAACTTTCTCTCTTCATTTAAAAAGTATCTCATCTAATGACGCTGTGTTCATGACAGACATTCATCAACTGTTGATATCACCATGTTAAGAAAATTAAATTCTGTTTACAATGGGGAGACATTTAATTTATTTTGGTCTTCAAAATGTTTTGCTATAAAAACGGCAAAAACAATAACCTTACCTTGAGTTCCCTATATTCACACTTTAACATTAAATATTTAAAAAAAAAAATATATATCTAAAAATACATACAAATATTTTTACCAGAATTATTAAGTACATCTGTAACATGTTCTGTTTTATTTGTGCTGTGAGAGTATCAGAAATACTCCCATCCCTCCCTCAATACCTACCATCCAACCCTGGACAAAATATGTTTGAGGACAGTGTCAATGCATTGGGCACTGGATTGAGTTCAGCTCCCCAAGCAAATGGTACTAACAAGATAAAGCTTCTTTCTTCTCTTTGTATCTTACTTAGGCTCTTCATTCAATTGACTTGGCGCTTCTATCCACCTCCCCACCTCCCCAGTGGAACTACAGTTGGCAAGCTACAGAAGAAACCTTTTAGAAGATATATATATATATATATATATATATATATATATATAAAAGGTAGCCAACACTCACCAAATGTTAAATATATTTATCTTGAAGCGGTCAAAGTTGACATCATCCAGCTAAAAGTGACAGCCTCAAAACCTTTGACTTGGTGTATGAAAACATTAAAGTAGGTTTAGTATATTTTCTTCTAATGGCGATTCAGCTATAGTCCAATTTCCATATAAATATCCTTATTTGGCAGAAAGAAAAGTTATTAGATATAATTTATAGTAATCATACGTCATGTAATGCAATCTGTTTCCTTATTTTAAGATTATTGTATTAATTTTAATAATTTATATATTTTCTGAAAACCACCTTTTTAAAATTTAATTTCTTTTTGTTAGGATTTACAAATAATGCATTTGTTTATCCGTGGATTTTAATTCCAATTTCGCAAATGGTTTTTCTGTGAATGGACATGTCAGCAGATCGGTTCCAACCCCCCACTATATTTTTTTATCTACGTACAATGTATGATCGATAAACACAGCTGTACCTTTTTCGTTGATTCAGGCCTAGGTAAAACCTGTAGATTTTGGGAATGTGTTTAAATAAATTATTCATATTGTTTTATTTACTTCAGTTTTATTGGATATGCATGTATATGCTTTATAACAATTTTGAAGTTATGATATAATGTTTATGTTAAATAGTAAAAGTGATTTTTTTTTTCCTTCTTTACTTCCACCAAGTTTAATAAGTCTGGTGTATAAGCGAGCAACACAAATATCAGAACATATTTGGTGTGGTGGTCAGTTAAATTTGAGCGATGTTTAGTTTTAATTTGTTTTAAATACGAAAATGCTGATTCGCATAAACATGAAAATACAAAGCAAGAGTGTAAAAGTTCAATGAATTTTCTCAAATTAGGTCCCTTTTCTTTGAAAACCAAGTTCCACAAATATTTTTCTGAAGAACCGGCCTTCAAAAATATGTTACATTGTGGTGTAACTATTTCATTTTTCAATGTAAATTTGTTCAATTGAAATAGCACTGAAAAATTTATTTGCAATTGGCTGTTCGTCAGTGTTCTCCTTGAATTGATAAATTAGAAACTTATTGGATCTTCAATATTCATAAATTCACTAAATATGGTTTCCAGGTAGTCAATATTAGTTTGGATTCCGGTTACAAATTTTCCTGAAGGGAAAATAAACTTTTTTTTTTTTGTAAATGACTCCTATGTTTGTAAATCGATCAAAACTTTTATATTCAAATTCTTAATCGTAGCCAGTGTGAGGTTCTTAGAAGCAGAAAAGCTGCTTACCATTTCACCAATTGTTTTAGTTTACACTTGCAATCCCAAGTTTAATACAATATGTATTCCCATAAAATCTTCAAAAAATGAAGGATCACATAGCCAGTCAAGATCATGTATTGATAATAGTAATCACCTCATTGTTCAAGAAAACTGATAATATCATACAGCAAGTCATAGAATATTTGCAAAAAAATGTTTCAGCTTAGCCACCTGAAATCCATGTTCAAATTAAAATCTTTGTTTTCATCGTTTAGCTGTATAATAAAAAGTTGCCTTTGAAGAGATACACCTTTAATGGATTTGACTATTTTAGAAGCAATATCTAACTTGCTGATTGATGATGCAATGATATTTTAAGAAATCTGGAAAAATTTCATATTTCTGAAGCCAGACTTTGAATCCGCTTAAACTACCCGTCATTGCCACTGAGCTGTCGGTGGTTATTGACACGAGCTTAAATAAAGGCCACTTAATCTTATCATTCTGTTTCTTGAATCATTTGAACCTGGAGTTCATACTTTCAATGAAATAATGCCCAATAGTTCTTCTTTAGCAAAAAAATTCTTCAAATCCATTATGATATAAACCAACAGTTGAAAAATGTCACCAACATACATTGATCAGCGAGCTACAAGGAATATGAAACACAGTGATGAATATGCTTTATCAGATGCTCATTGACATTTTTGCTCATCTTTTCGATATATCCTACGAATGTATCCCGAGTTAATTTTGAAGGGCACTTTTTTATTTCACCCTTATCTTTGAAATTTTCAAATAGAAAATCTGAGATTTCTACAAAAATTTCCTTTATAAATTCACCATCAGAAAAGGGTTTATATTTTGTTGCTATTTTCTTATCCACTTGGAAGGAGCCGTCGGTTGCAGCCTTCGATTGATCATTTGATTTTGAGAAGGTGTTTCACCTTGCAGTTGGTCCAGATTTTAGTTCCTATAAATAGTTATTTCTTATTTCATTGTTGGATGGAATATTGTACTAATATTTACTATGCAGTGCGTTAAAGTTCCTCTACAGATACTCCTTTTTCTGGTATCGACACGAAAGTATTGCAATTCAAGCAGAAACAGTTTTCTTTTACCACAGGGAATAAGTAGTCGTTCTCATTCTTAACGAAAAATAATGGTTTTATGTATTTTGGAGCACTCATTTTCATGAAATTTCTAAAATAAATAAATAAAGCAGTTCGAAGAACGAAAACAACAGATAGCGAATATTTAGTTTCTGACGGTGATGCAAACGGTACTGGTGGGTATGAAGCGTGACGTAGTTATAGGAGACAGTCTGTTACATAGCGCGTATACCTTTGCTCTCTCTATCTTTCTCTCAGATCCATTCTAATGTTATCCTCCTATCTTCGTCTAGGTCTTCCCAATGCTCTCTTCCCATTGTGTTTGCCAGTCAATGCACTGTACGCGGTTATTATGGTTTCTTCTATTCGCTCTGAACCTCCCCGGTTTGTTAAATTATTACAATTTTTAAACTACAAGGGTTGGATAAATATGCTGTAATCAAGTCATTTGTTAAAAGGTTTAATTGTAAAATCTGTCAACAAAAGATATCATGGCCAACGACGAGTATTTACCAAAAATTCTGATTTTTTCCTCAACTTTTGGCTCTAACTGTTCTTAGGTTAGTTCGCTACTTGAATTTATCGTAGCCCATTACTTTCATTAATAAATCGCAACATTTCTTAGATCTAATTTATCGACACTGCCCAGTAAAACGAATATAAAATAAATTACTAGAAGTTGCATTAATAAGAATTTAGATTACTATTGCAGCTCCTATAAGTGGTTTTATAGTGATCGTTTCCAAAAAACACCAAGATAAAAAATTGATCCCTTCAGTGTAACTAGAAAGATTCTAAACCATAAAAAAGCTATATCATTAGACCTGTAAATTTTTTTAATAATATTTTAAATACGACTAAAAATAACGAGTCTAATTTTTATTCAGACTTTGATGTGCTCTTATTGAAACTTGACTACCCTATAAATCCTTAATCGCATATATCGTATTCATACGTAGAACCTTGCTACACCAACAATTTTAATTGAACAGAATATGATGGTAAATTTCCTCAATTATTTTAGAGGTAGCTTTTAAAAAAAAAAAATGTTTGTGAGGTAATTGTAAAGTGGGTTTTAAACCGAACTAAGAAGCTTCATGTGACTATTTCTAGTTTGGCCTCAATATGAGCTATTTATTATATGATAATAATTCTAATACTAACATATTCAGTGAACTATTAGCTATTCGTATCAATGATCACGTGGTCTTTGACTTCATGATTTCTATATATCATACTATCAGGAACGAGGAAGTTAAAGTTCGAATCCTTTTCCAGGGAACTGAGGTTCTTCTTTTTGAACATGCAATTTTCCCATCCTCTTTTCCTTGTGATGAGGATACATATTTTAATCAAAGTTACCATGGTCCTTCTATCCGTTAAGCCTATTTACTTAATAGCTCTCTTATTAAACATATAAACATGGTATTAGACTTAAGAGCCCGTCTCACCCCTGGATAACACTTAACTTAATTATTTAAACTGTTCGAAACAGATGTCACATCATGATGCAGTTTTAATGATTATACTTTAGAAAAATATAACTGAAACAATTGGAACCGTTTTACCATGTTAAAAACGTGACAAACTTAAAAATAGTTATTTTAAATTGAAAATAAACTATTAAATTGATCATAATAATAATAATAATAATTAGCACCGCGTCTTACTACCCGTTCGGTTTATACGCTTTAAGTACTAATTACGCTATTGGATTAGGAATTGGGAAGGTTGAATTAGAGGAAGTGAACCCACATTTGCGTGGAGGGAGAGTGGAAAACCATTTAGGAAAAACCAACCCCAGTTCACCCGACCGAGATTCGAACCTCGATCTACCCGTCCTCAACAGTCGAGCTCAACACAACAAATTAATCCTAATTTTGTTGCTATTAAATTAAGAATTCAGGAAAACTCCTTTTAATACAATTTCTGGTTAGAGAGTAATATTAAATCTTATACCCCGGTTAATCGGATGTGAGATGGCTACCAGAGTTCTTGGGTAAAATCTTATATATTTGTAATTTTTAATTACATAGCAGTTGAAGAAAAAAAATGCTTACATGTCCATTTAAATGTTCCATAAAATTTTTTGCTGAAACAGTAAAGGACATATTAATAATAAAATAAAGGAACTTTGATTTTTTATCTAAAAAAAATACCCTATTATATACGAAACTCTGATAATGGGAAGCACTTTAATCTGAACATTGGGTCGTAAGGTCGAGTTTCTGGTTGCCAAGAAGGTAAGGGTAGCTAGCCAGTAATTGAATTCTAGTGCTATGGAGGATGACGGGTGGAAGGGACTTCAGGAGGTTTGGGGGGGGGGGGGAGGGGAGCGGGGAAAGAAGCAGGAATCTCACCTGACACTAACAGAACCTTTAAAGGTAAGGCGAAGCTTAGGTCTCCTCCCCTATAACCTTTTACAGTGACCCAAACCTCTAAGGACACAGAATCAGCGGTTTACATATAATGTAGTTATGATCGAGCCATTGTATTCAAGGTAGGTCCTTATGTAAGTCAATCAACATCAAAAGTTTACTATAATTTTTCTTTTGAGTGCTAACACATTTCTTTTTAAAGGCTTATTAAAGAGTATGTAAGGGTACTGGGTTCAATTCCCAGTGTGACAGTAAATTTACCATGGGTGAATTGTCAGACTGGGTATTGTGTCTTTTATAGAATTTGGCTTGATTGAAATTCATATGTTGATATACACATATATATTATAGGTGATTCCAGAAAGTACGCTTTATGATGATGATGATGATGATGATGATGATGAAAATCACTATACCAGAGTTCCGGTTGATACAATAAAAGTTTAAAACATTCCGTCTGCACACTTCGTTCTTCCTATCGTTTCCCAAAAGGATCTTTATTCTAGTCTGAACAAATTCAGATCCTACTACGTGTTTGTATAATGTATTGGGTTTTGAAGGGAACTAGACTCTACTAAATATCTGTTTAGTCTAATGAATTTTGTATTTACACTGGCTTTTCCAAGAATTTGCTTACCGACAAAGACGGAAATTCCTATAAGAATAGAATGAAGAATGGCTTAAACACAAATATTTTACAGATGTTAATCTTTCATCTCACTCTATGCAACCTCTATTGTGAGGATTGTTTTTGGAAAGGGCCTTTGCTGTTTCTGTGCGTAGTTAGATGATTTCTACATTCAGTTTCACATTGTCTTTCTAAGTGTAAATAACGTACCTATTTGAAGTTTCGAACTCTGTGCCACAAATGAACAAAATATTGACACACTTTTCGTAAGTACTAATTTCTTTTTATAAAATATGTTTGGCTTAAAACTTTATTTATATACTCAAGTTAGCTACAATATTTCCTTGCCGTATAAGTTTTAGAACTAAACATATTTTCATCGAAATATTTATTGCATTGAATTAAATGAAAAATGGTAAATGGTGTCCGTTGGTAGTCTGCTAAATTTTAGAAATACTATACGTATTTAATTAAAACCGAGCCTGACAGGTAGAGTCAGAACTTACATTCAACTAATAATAATTAATAATAATAATATTTAGCACCACGTCTTACTACCCGTTCGGGTTATACGCCTTAAGTACTAATTAAGCTAATGGATTAGGAATTAGGAAGGTTGAATTAGAGGAAGTGAACCCGCATTTGCGTGGAGCGAGAGTGGAAAACCATTTAGGAAAAACCACCCCCAGTTCACCCGACCGAGATTCGAACCTCGATCTCCCCGTCCTCAGCAGTCGATCTCAACACGACAAGCGCTTTAGCCAACAACGCCACCGAGGCGTGTTACATTCAACTAAAGTCCTAATAAAGACCTATGTGATGCCTGAAATATGCATATATATATTATTTATACACGAAATTCCACCAAGCAGGTAATACGGCCAATATTTATTAAAAAAAAAACCTGTCCTGGTGTGGTCCGAAATAATACTTAAATACATTAACCTTTGCACGTAATATAAAGGGATTTACATTAAAAAGAGTAGACTATCTAGTTGTTTTTGCCAATATAATGAAGTGTTTGTTACAAAACATTTTACATTGAAACGAAATTCTCTATATTGATTAAATAATAATTCTTAGCATTCTCATAATTTTTGATAACTATGTAAAACAAGAATTTTCCAAATTTTTTGGTGCCATATTTTGCCTCTTTTGTAGCAACATTTTGTAGGATGAAACTCCTCTTTTACTTCACAAGAAGTGATAGGGGAATGTTTTTACATGTGTATTTCTCTCATTGTAAGTCAATTAATTTCAGTCTAGTATTTTCCCCAAAAATGATAGGTATCCTTCACATGTTTTGACGTTTCAAGTGTTTTATTTTTACAAGAATGAAAGAGATGTGAAACAACAAGGGTAACTTATGAAAAAAGGGACAAAATTAAATAAATATTAGGAATATAAAATGTATGATGTTATTTATTATAAATAAAAAAACTGGAAATGTAGTAATATCAAGAAATATTAGTAAAATATGTAAACTACTTAAAATATGCGAAATATGGAGAAACAAATGTTCTACATATGGATTTTTTTGTATGAAATGCACAAAAGAACAAGTTTGGCATAATAACAGTAGCTCATTCCAAAAATGTGTACAAATTCTAGCAATTCTAACCAAACACATCGGTTTTCAAAATACTTTTAAGAAAATAAGTGTAATTAAAAACGGAGGTATATGCAGTGTTCAATTAATTGTAATTATCAATTAATTAGAAAACTGCAATGTGATATTAATTTTACTGAAATCCATTTAAACTGGCATGTCTTAGCATACAACTTATTGAAGTTTGTATAGACAAAGTAATAGGTTCTACCAATGTAATAGTTTTATGCTGTAAAATAGAAGGAATTGTTGGTTGTAAGTTGTTATTGTTCCAGTTGTTAAAATTTCCCAGTTTTAACACTGTCAATAACTAAGAGGATAGTTTAAAATTTACATACTACACAATTAGGGAAATATTTAGGCTACTGACCTCAATGCATTTTTATACATCCTATGAAATCCTCACGTACTAGACATCATGATCACCGATTTGGGTCAGTCTCATATTGTTTGTTACGCTGTTGATGAAGAAATTAAATTTTTTAATCCCAGCCGTGTGTAATGAGGTGGTCCCCCCCTCCAAAATAACCCCCTCCTATCCCCAAATATATTGATACATCTTGTCTAAATTCGTTATTTCCATTAGTTTAAATAGTACAAAAATATCGCTTTTAAATAAATCATTTTTAGTTTGTCTAATAGGCCTATTTGTCAAAAGAGGAAGAATTATAAAAATATTTAAATACAAATTTGCGTAGTATTAGAATAATTCTAACATTCTTTCTATGCATTTTTGAGTTACCAGTCAACCTCAGTGGTCGAGGGGTTAGAGCGCTCGCCTCAAGTTCCGATGTTCATGGGTTCAAACCCACCCACGGTAGACGGATCTATCTTGAGCGATAAAAATCAGTAGCACAACTTCCTTCGGAGGTGAAGTCCAACCGTCAGTCCCATGTCAATTGTGGAATGTAAAAGAATCGGGGAAGGCTATATGAAAATACAGTTCCTTGAAAAATTGGTGGGTCCTTTCACTCTCGCTCCTAGAAATTCTCGTGTGTTAATATAGTCAGTTGATTTAGAAAGGGCACGTTAAACATCTAAAATAACTAGATAAATGAGTTATTATATAACATCTTTTTACTTTATTTTCTCTTGATTTTGAACATTACTTTCTGCAAAAGAAAACTTTTTTATCCAAATTGGTCTTCAAATTTTACACAACAAAAATGAATATTTCGGAAGTATATTTAACTATTATGAAAATACTTCATATCCTGTATTAATATTAATTGACAATTTAGAAGTATATTTAAATCACACAACATATCTTAATAAATCATTTAATTAAATAATGTATTAACATACAAAAATTTAAAGCTGTTACTGTAAATTTACTGCGATAACAAAGGGTTAATTAACATAGCAGGACATTTAATCACTCTTGAGGTCCTTTCCAGGCCATAAACCACATTTTACTCACAATAGCCCATATATTACACTGGTCTATGTAGTGTGTAGACATTTCTATTACCTTGACCGAGTTTCAAAATCCATTAGAAGATAGCTAGCCAATAAATAATTCTGTTAAATCATCCACAGACCAGAGGTAAGTGCAATTTAGACCTTTATAAATGAACAATGTTAAGTAAAATCAGCTCAGGGATTGTACCAATATTTGTATGAAGGTTGAGGAGATGACCATGTAGAAAAAAACCCATTCTTAGTAGGCTACACTAGACCAGGAATCAAACCCTTACCTCCTAGTCATTGGCAGTCCTGTCTCTTGCTATGGTGACGCCTTAGACCATACTTCTAATTGATTGCCCAATATGTCCGCATAACTCCTTCACTAGACTGTCAAAATCATCATCATCATCATCATCATCATCAGTCCTATTAGGTACCAGTATAACTTAAAATATGTAAATAACTTAGTTTTACTTTACATATGGATAGCTAGGAACACAGTCGGAGTAGATTATAAGGTTTTAATCATATTTATTTTTAGAACAAAGTAAAATCACAAATAGACATTCTGTATACCTGTATTGATGATAGTGATAGTTTATTATA
Organism: Timema cristinae; assembly: GCA_039000515.1. Classification (NCBI taxonomy): domain Eukaryota; kingdom Metazoa; phylum Arthropoda; class Insecta; order Phasmatodea; family Timematidae; genus Timema; species Timema cristinae. The sequence continues at coordinate 30,739,049 of JBCFYV010000001.1, read as the reverse complement.
AGCTAAGTACAACTCTTTTTTTTTTCAATAATTGTTAAGAGATCTAGTCTCGTACCCTCATTATTTAGTTCCTGCACCCCTATTTAAAAAAAACAACCCTGTTTTAAACCATTTAACCACCGAATTGGCTCAAACCAGATTTAGCTTGGTAAACATTGACAGGAAGTTGTTATTCAAATCCTTGCTCAGTACACAAAAAGTGATCCTTTATCATAAAACAACGAGAAAACAAAAACAAGCAATTTGCCTTTGTTCAAAATATTATCTAATTTATGTGTTAAAGTGATGAAAATAGTTATTATACTACCAGAAAAAGCCAATGTTTATTCAGAATACCCCCATTCTTTTTTCCGAATAAACCTACTTATTTGAAACAGAAGCTAATAGATCTACTTCCATGTATTCGTCTGTAAAATAATTTAAGGGAGGTATGTAAGGAAAGCGAGAACAGGTAAGTAGTTTTATGGCAGTTTCATATCAAAACTTTTTTGTTCAATATAAATCAAATATTGTTTCAGTGTAAACATAGAGTTAATTTTATTTACATGGTGATATCAACCATCCTTGAATATCAGTCAAGGGTGTCCTGGAATTTAATGACAACTTTTTCTCTTCGTTTAGAAAGTTTATCATCTAATACCGCTATATTCACTACAAATATTCAACAAATGTTAATATCATCACATGAAGAAAATTAAGCTATATGTTTATACTGAATCAATATTTTATTTAGTTTGGCAAAAAAAAAAAAGCTGTAAAAACCTCCAAACTACCGGCCCTTTTTCTCTGCAGCTATCATTTTTTGATGGATACTATCGATATCTATAAAATAACAATAATAATATTCAAAAATATTGACAGAAAAAAAGTGTTAGTATTTTTTATAAGTGTTCCAAATGCCTATTCATAAGAAATAAAATGTATTTAAGGTATGAATCACACAGAGTATCAGAGTACAATCAAATTGTATTTAGGTTCATTACACATACAGTACATAACAAAGTTTAAGAACATTATATTTAACTATACATACATTCAAACACACAGGAAAATCATATTCACTACATACATACCAAAACGCTTAGGAAAATGATCTTCAAAAAGGTTTATCACTTTTACAATAAATTTATATTATACATTATATCACAACACAAAAATAAGTGATGCTCACTACACACATACCACAAAGTTTAGAAAAATGATGTTAAATTCACGTATATTACAAAATAAAAGCAAATCATTTGCACAACACATAAAGGCCTACAACAAAGTTTAATTAAAATTATGTTCAATACATTTCTACAACATATCACTAAACAATTTAAAATCATGTTCGTTACACTCAAATCACTAAACAAATTCAAATTATGTTCACTACACGCATATCTCTAAATAAGAAAAATCACGTTCACTTCACGTATATCCAGTGGTGAATCCAGGGTAGGGCTCCCAAACTTTTTGAAGACTACGCCACCCTTCCAATGTCAAAATTTACGTGCGACGCCATTGTACCCAATATTTTTAAAAACATGCCCAAATTCGATTTGGTGTCATTTTAAAAAAGAAAATTGTAATTTACTTTACTAGATTGCATTCTTTTAAATGTAACAATACAAAATTAGAACATAATTACAGAACTGAATAAGAAGGAATTAGAGTAGATATATTTTTGTTGTACATAATATAATGTGTATAATTTGTTCATCATGGCCAAACATGTCTTCCTGTACGATTTATTACCGTATTTAAAGTATGTACTAGTATAATTATTGAAGATTTACATGTTCCATGCATTACACTATACATTATAATTTTTAGTTTTTCCTTATAGGCGTGACACCCATCTTGGAAACCCATGATCTAACTAGGGTATGGCATGTATGGCACGTGCCCTAGGGCCATTTAATGGGGAGGGGGCGTCACTGAACAGTTTATAGTTACTCAGTTATAATTTCTTTTATTTATTTTTTATTCTAAATAGTTTTTAATTTTAAATAATTTTAGTTATATTATTAACTACCAAATCGAACGTTAAATATTTGTTTTTATACAAACTGTAGCTAAATCCATGAGATCCATACTGAAAATAGCCTATATAAGATCTAATACTAGATCTCATGCCAGAACTTGGCCGTTGAGACAGAGCGAACCTAGGGCGCAAAGGTCCTAAAGGCGTATTTCAACAATTTTGTTTTTGTTTTAACTGTAAAATATATTTAAACTAAACAAGTTTATATTTTATTTTTATTTTATTCTAACACCACGTTCTACTACCCAGATCCTAATTATTTATCAATAAAGAAATAATATTATCTAAAATTGAGAATATATAATTTTTTTGTGATGTTCGAGGTCACTTTAACTTTTATTAAAAATTAAAGACAATTTTAGCAGAAAAGGGAAGAAAAGAAGGACGAAATGGAGCTACAATAGTGTCAGTCACAGTGTTATGACAACCCTGCTCTCATGGTTGAACATAGAAGTAATGTTCAACAAATAATAAGTGAGAAAAACAGCCTCGTATTGTTTGTGAATCTCGACAAACACTCGTTCACCTTCGGGGGGGATCACAGCAGGATAACTGATACCCACGGTTTTTAGAAACATCGAGTTCTCTAAGCGTCAGTCAGTCTCTCATTCAACACAGCGCTGGGAAAAACTGAAAAACGCTGCGCCTGAGGTTGTGAAGTTGGAGTCCCAAACCAGATGGAGTTCAAGAATAGAAGCAGTGAAGCCTGTTAAAAAAAAAGCACCTTGAGAAGATACTTCAAATTATTTAGGACATAACCGACGATGAAAATTAAACCAGTGAAATAAGAAGTGTCTTTCTTTGACTTTCTTATTGATATCAAACGACTGTGTTATGATGACGAGATTAAGGATTTAAAACAGAATTGCGAACATTTGGGCAAATTCTACAGCTGTGTTGTTGATGGACATCAACTATATGAAGACATTTTAGATTGTCGAATGTTTTTATCAAGCCGGGACAACATGAAAATATCAAGACTTGAAGATCTTCTAAAATGTATTGTTCGGTATGGAGATGAGAGCGTTTTCCCCAATCTTCACAGTGCTATTCAGATACTGCTAACCATCGTCAGCTGTGAGAGCTAAAACTAATACTTTCGTATTTGAGAGCCTTCATGAATCAAAGCAGATTGTGTGATCGTGCTCTGTTGAGTGTGTATCAATTTGCGTCAGTCAAATACAAGGAAGGTGATTGGTAGGTAATTTTCTTGAATTGCCATAATGCGTTAAATAAAAGATAAATGAGCTTGTCTAATTTTTGAGCTGATATTATGGTGAAGTTTTTTAAAAGATGGGTGTCAGGTGTTTGGACTGGTACGCAATTCCATTACTTGCCATAGGCGCTATTTTATGTAGATCCACACTGCGTATATCACAAAATAAATACCTCTCATGTTCATTTAACATTTATTACGCAATGAAGGGAAATTATGGTCAGTATACGTTTATCACTTTTTAAAGGGAAATTATATTCATACACGTTTGTAAAAGTTACAATATTAGGGGTTTCGTCTTAAGAAAGGTCCATCTCCGTGTTCAAATTGAGTCCTCCAGAATGTCCGCTTATAAGCTTCCTTTTTTTAGATCGTGAAACTTCATCTTTTTTCCTTGTTTGAGATCATTCATGAGTCACTTGAATGAGTAGTATTCCTAGTCCCCCTTTACCTTCCATTTTGCCTTCTACAATATCACTTAGTAAGCCATTTCTTCTCATAATGTGACCCATCCAGTGGGCCTTTCTTCTTACAACAACTTAGGTAATGATTGATTGTTTTATGTAATAATCTTAGAACTTCTCAATAAGTCACCTTATCCATCTTCTTTATTTTTATACTCGTCTCCAACACCACGTCTCAAAACTACCAAAAATATCTTCGCTTTTTACTTTCTCCATATCTTACAGGTAGAGAAAGTATTGTGATCGTCAAAAAATATTGAAGTTGAGATGTTTATAAATATCGACGTTTCATGACCCTCCGTCCCCCCCGAATACAAAAAAGTTGTTTTTGAATTTCCGTCTGTCTGTCTATAACTTGGAGTATAGCCGAAACTATTTTACCGATCGGGCTAAAACTTGGTATCTAGGATTTTCATAGGGTTCCCTGAGGGTTTTTAGAATTGGATATGGATATTTAACCCTAAAATTAAGGGTAGTTTACTAAAGGTCAAAAAGGTAGAAAATTGATTTTCTCAAAATCGGCTCTAAAGATTTTAATTAAATTTATTTCTAAGAATTTATCAATATTATAAACAAAATGGCTACTCTAATTTTTCGCCAAAATGAATAAGTGTTCCGGTCTGATGCGTAAATCCTCATTTTCTTAAATCATATCTACAAAATTATTTGAGATATGAAATTACTTATCATTTCAAATATGTAGATCTATTTACTATACACATATTTTATTTGAAACATAAGCTTATAAAACCAATAATTTTCAAGCTAGACGCAAATATATATATTTTTTAACTTTTCGAACACAAGTTAAAGTATTACGACCATCAAAAAAATCTAACCTGAGATGTTGATGGATGTTGACGTTTCATAACCCCTCGAACCTTAAAAAATGGTTTTAGAAATGCCGTATTTCTGTGTCTGTTTAACCTTAAAATTAAGAGTGGTTTGATAAATGGCGAAGAGAAAAAAAAATCAATTTTCTCAAAATCGCCTCTAACGTTTTTGATTAAAATTTGTATCTAGACGTTGATTAAGACTATAAACCAAATGTATGTTTTCATTTTCCCATGAAAATAACTTTCAGGGTACTTTGCAGAACCGAACATTTCCTCACATCCACAACTATTTGAGATACTAAAAAACTTATCATTGCAAGATTGTAGTACTATAAATAATACATTTTTTTGAAATATATCTTTATAAAACTAATAATTTCGAAGATATTGGCAAACATATTAATATAATTTTGTAAGAGCTTTATTTGTACAGAGACACTAAATATGTTTTAACACAATAATTCTCTAATTCCATAGAGTAAGTAGATAAGTAGGTATCGCAAAAAGTTTATGTTCTCTTTTCTTCAACTTCTTAGGGGAAATATTTTTACAACAATAATATATTTTTATCATTTATACTCAATAGTCAATATTAACCCTTTTTATTGGTCTAAATTATAAATGAAGAATCTAATAAAAATGCGATAACCATAAGATCCCTTAGTAAAATGTTGAAAATGTTAACTTTAAGTTGAAATTTTAATACGAAGTGTTGACCCTTTTGGATCCAATATAGATATTTTATTTTTGGTCCAAATATACTAGTGAGAACATTTTTCTTTAAAAATAAAATCATAAAATTTAAATCCGGGAGTCGAAAAATGTTTAACGTAAGGATAACGAAATTTGTGCTCGGGTTTGCTAGTGCATACGAGTTCGTTTCACATATATTATGAATTTTGAGTAAATATTTCCATTAAAAACAATAGAGCGAGAAAGTCCGGTTGCAGCTCTCACAAGTTTTTTTTTATTTGTCAGCGAGCACTTAGCTGCAACTTTGCTTTTTTTTTTTTACCTCTTTGCTTATCTTCTTTACTTAAAGGTACATCCATTTTCACGCACAAAATTACAATATTCAAAACATTTGATTATAGGGTGATAAAACCGATAGACTACTTAAATAATATTGTAGTTTCACTAATAATTATAATAATAAAAACTAATAATTAACACACATACACACACGACAATACATTATTTGGATGGATGTTAATATTTTAAACATCTGTATGTTTTTACAATGTCACAAATAAATACAGGTTCAACAGCTGTTGTTTATTGTCAGCCTGAACCTACCTTTGTGAAAACAACAATAAACTAGAAGAATGTATAATTGTAAGATAGGGTGGTAACAATGATATTTTCCCTTTTCCTCCCTTACTTCCAATGGTAGATTTGAGGTAGCTACTGTACTTACTTCAAGGTGAAAAATAACGTTGTTGATAGCTTAATAATAGAACCCAATAAAACAATCCCACATTTTCTTAAAACTTACTGTTGTGACAGCAGCTCCCTTGTTTGCCTTAAACTACTAACTCTGAGTGTCAGAAGCGACTTTCAGAGGAAGTAGGCGGCTATTTTTTGCCTAAAGTACCGATCTGTAGTCACAGATCATAACCTTTATGTGTGAGTGTTTAAGTTGATTGTGAAGGGAAAATGGAGTTGGTGGGTGAAGGTTTGTATGTTGGGAGCAGCAGTGTTTGTGTGTAGTAACTAGATCGAGCCCTCATACACTGTGATGGAAGCCACAAGCGCAGTTAGGCTCGATGTGAGTGGTGTAGTGTGTAAGTAAGTTCTAGGCGAGCTGAAAGAAAATACAAGGAATATTATTAGTCACTAAGCGAAGATGGCGTTGATGAAAGTGAAAGTGTGAAATAGCATGATTCTAGTTCATAATTGTGGGGTCGTGAGAGGATGGGGACCCAGGGATTGGCTATGCTTAGAAGAGGAGTGGTTAATAGGAAGGGGCTGATTGGGAAGGTGTGCAGATGTATTTCTCATTTGAGTCGGGGCTTCTTGTATCTCCTTGTCTCATGGGGGTCGTATTGGCCGAGTCTTCTAATTATGGCGTTATCCTCTACCTCGCGGGCTCGTTTATAGAACTTGTCACCTCGCTGCCGGAAGATTTCCTGTAATGTCGCACAGCCAGTGGTAGCGTGAATGAACTCGTTGCTGGATCTGGTGTTAACACCTAGGATACTCCTAATCACCTTGTTTTGTACTGTTTGTAGTGTACCTAGCACTGACTCTGGGGCATACCCCCACGCCTCACATCCGTACAGCAGTATTGGTTGTACTAAACTCTTGTATAGTAGCATCTTGTTGTTGATCCCTAGCACTGGGGTCTTGAGCAGGCCGTAGTTTGCGATGAATGCCCCCATTGCCTTTTTTCTCGTATAGTTTACATGCTCCTTCCATGCGAGTCTAGAGTCGATCATCACCCCAAGGTATTTCATAGCGTTTTTGTAGGGGATATCCTCCTCCAATACTACAAACTGGTCCGGTGTTTGGGGTCTCCTCCTAGTAATCAACATGGCTGACGATTTTTCTGCATTTACTCTAATTCTCCATTTTTCCAGCCAGCTGCTGAACTCGTCCAGGTATCGTTGCAGACGGCGATGGGCGTATTTCACGTTCCTGTTGGCGGTGTAGAACAATGTATCGTCTGCGAAGAGCCTGGTCTTTATCATCGGGTCGGTGGGGATGTCTGCGACGTAAATAGTGTAAAGGAATGGGGAGAGTGCCGACCCCTGTGGCACCCCCGCTCCGACCCTATGAAGAAGCGACCTTTTCCCTTCCATCTTGACCTGGAATTGTCGCCCAGTTAGAAAGCTGTTGATTATCTGCACATATACTTTTGGGAAATTGGCTTGAATTAATTTGTAGATAAGGCCGGCGTGCCAGACCTTATCAAATGCCTTCTCTACATCCATAAGTACTGCTAGCGTGACTTCCCCGATATTGAAACTTTCTGTCACATCCTCCACTAGGCTCAGGACCGGGTGTATCGTTGAGTGCCGGGTCCGAAATCCGAACTCGGCATCGGGAATAATCCTGTGCTCCCTGCCGAAGGCTTTCAGCCGCTGCAAAATTATTTTCTCAAATAGTTTCCCTATATTGCTAAGAAGACTGATGGGCCGCCTGTTCTGCGGGAACTTGCGGTCCTTGCCTGGTTTAGGCAATGAGATAACGTCGGCAACTTTCCATGCCTCCGGGAAGTAGCCTGCCAACAATGCCTTTGAAAACATTTTTGTTAATAGTTGGATTACCCTTCCGGTGCGTGACGCAGCATCTCGTTTGAGATCCTGTCTTGGCCTGCCGCTTTTCGTGGCTTCAATTTTTCCACCTGGTAGGTGACTTCATTCCTGGTGATGGGGGGTGGTAGTTCTATAACCGGCTCTGCTAAATATACCTCAACCGTTCTTCTTACAGTCCTGGTAAACTCTTCGTCTTGGGGCTCTGAGTTTGCCTTGAACTGATCTTCCAGTGATTCAGCTATGGCCTCTGCCTTGGCCTCTCCCCGGTAAACCAACCCTCTTCTTCCGTGAATAACCGTGGTCCCCGTCTTTCCTTTCGTGCCTTTTAGCTGTCTCGACGCCTTCCACACGTTGCCGTCCACAGCTAAAGTGTTTGTTACGAATTCATTCCAGTTGGAGATCTTAAGTGCTTTGGCCTTCCTGCGCACCAGGGCTCTCAGCCTGTTGTATTCAGCCCGATGCCTCGGATCTCGGTGCTGCTGCCATTCCCTGCGCGCTTCCCTCTTAAGGGCTATCATGAAGCTCAGCTCAGGGTCGTCCCTTCAACGTCACCGGTGGCGTCTCGAAAACAGTTGTTCCACGGTACGCTTCTAGTATTGTAGCTGTCAGAAGGGTAATGGAGCTGTCCACTTCTTCAGGGGAATTTACCTCTATGTTCAATGGAATAGCCTCTGTCAGTACCCGTCGATACTCTTCCCAGTCACTTCTGGGTATCTTCCTCCTGTGGTAAGCCAGTCTTGGATTTGTCTTAAGTGATATTCTCCCGAAGACCGGAAGATGGTCGGAGTCAAGTTCATTTAGGGCTTCGAGATCTTCCGGTAGCGTGTCGAGATCCGTCAGGACTACATCCAGTACGTCGGGGAGATGCCTGTAGTTTGAAGGATAGTACGTCGGCTCGTTGGTCGCCAGGACTGTAAAGTTTTTGGTTGATGCCTGGCCAGCCAGTGTCCGGCCTGCCTGATTTGACACGCGGCTGTTCCAGCTCGTGTGTTTACAGTTGAGATCTCCCGCTATGAGGAAGTCCTTTCTCGACGTGAGTCTGTCCAGGTCCTCGATGGTGAAGGGGACAGCAGGGCTTCTATAAACAGCTGTAAATACTATCTGCGTCCGCCCTGTGGGAATGGCTATCGAAGTGGATTCGATATAATCCATAGCCGGTAAATTCGTTTGGTAGTGAGCGAGGTTGCTACGCACCAACACGGCTGTGCCCCCTCCCCTGCCAACTGGTCTATCGTTGCGGTACATCTCGTATCCGAAGAACCTCATCTTCTTTTGTTCTGATAGGTGGGTCTCACAGATCAGAGCGATGTCGACTCCATACGTCTCCAGAAGTTTTCGGAACTCGTGTTCTTGTAGTACCAGTCCATTAGCATTCCAGAACAGAATGTTCAGTGAGTCTTCTGTGCCTCTTCCCTGCTCAGTATCCATCGCAGAAGAATTCAGTAGCGGCTTCAAGAAGTATCATTACTTTGGTTGTTTTGTCTGGCGCGTTCTTCAGCCTTACTACATACTTCCTCAGGAGTTGGAGTAAGCCTGCGACGTTAATATCTTTGATGATTTGTAGGAGGTCCTTTAAGTCCAAGGATTCATCCGTGTCACGGTCCTCTTTTTTGTCCTTTTTGGTCATCCTCTTGACAACTCCACTATAAGATGGTTTGCTCAATCCCATGTTTGTTGGTGGTGTTGGTTGGCTAACCGAAATTTGCTGCCCTGTTGATGGTTTAAGGTACCCCACCACGCATGGAGAAGGGTTAGCCACTTTGCTTTCCCCTTCCTTTGTCTTTCCTGACCCTTGGTTTTTCTTTTCCAGCTCACGTATAAATTTAGGGCAATTGCGATAGTTAGCTGCGTGCGGTCCCTTGCAGTTTACGCATTGTGCTGGTGTTGTTTTGTCCTTTTTCTGGCACTCTACTGTCAGGTGCTCTCCTATACACTTGACGCAGCGTGGTTTTTGGGCACAGTAGTTCCTGGAGTGGCCGAAATGTTGGCAACGATGGCACTGTAGAATTGTGCTCTGGGAAGCCCGGTATTCCTCGATCTTCACTACCGTGTGGTTGATGACTTTTATATCTCGCCCACTCCTTCTGTCCTCGCAAGGGTGCAGACAAATATTGGTAGGGGTCTCGGTGTCGCTGCCTGTGGAGCAGATTTCGAGTATAGTTGCCTCACATCGGTTGGCGTGAATCCCCTGTTCTCCAGTTCCTCCTTTATTTCTGCGCAGGGCATACTTGCATGCAGGCCCTTGATTACTGCCTTGAAGGGCTTGTCCTTGGGAAGGACATAAGTGAAGTGTTCCAAGGTGTTCTGTTTTAGCAGTTTTAACAGAGCGGAGTAATCTCTGAAGGAGGTCGTGACCACCTTAATACCCTGTGCAATGCAATACACTTTGTAGTCATCTTGCAGCCCGCTGTTTAGGAGTTTTATGACTTTGTTATATTGTGTTGCATTTGTTACAATCACTGGAGGGGTCTTTATGCGCCGTGGGGTGGAACTTTCTTTCGTACCTCCACTCGGTTGCCCCGTTTGACTAGTCAATGGTCCATCCCGTAGGCTAGACAAGCTTGCAAACTTGTTGTTGACTTTTATGGCCTTCGATTGTAGAACTTCCTGTCCTGGTCTGGTCCTGAGTTTTCGCTTGAGTCCAGAAACTGGCTCAAAGTTTTTTTCTATTTCCGTGTTGGCTGGGGCCCCTTCCTGGCCTTGTTCTTCCATGTCATCATCATCGTCCGTTCCTTCAACGTTGATTTCTGCATCCGAGTCTGAGGCCATTTCCCCTTCTTGGCTTGTACCTTGCGGTGTACCACCCTACCCAACTTCAGTCGGCATGTAATAGGTCACTAAATAAACAAAAAACGCTAATAATATAGTACAAATTTACAACCGTTGACGACTTAGCACTGCACTTATAGTTTGTGTTCTATCACTGTTGTGTTAAGCTATTGTCGTTCAACACACTATCACTACCCGAACTCAGTCGGCACGTAGTGTATCTCGAAATAAACAAAAAAAAAAAAAAACACACAAAAATACACTCGTTGGCAACTTAAACACTACACTTACGCGTTGTGTATCAAGCACTGTTGTGTTATTTTGTTGCCATTTTACTCACTCACACTACCCGACTTCAGTCGGCACGGATAAATCACACAATGGGTGTCCAATTGATCCTCGTACAGTGAAGTCAACCTTCTAACTGTTACTGTTGTGAACTTATCAAAATATGACTTTATTTGCTAGAGGAACGTAAGATCTAGGTGTCTAGCCTATTACTTTAATCTCAGAAGTACAACTTGTTTTTATAAAGTGTCATAGATATTCTTAATTTTTTTTTTAAACTTGCAATTTAATTTTAAAAACTGGCTATAAACCTGTTGATAACTTTCGCCAACATTTCGTTGAAAACCATATTTAAAAATACTCAACCACTTCTTAAATAAAGCGGGATTTCTAAACGTCTGCAATGCGTCTCAATGCTCTCCCCATGTAGCACCCTTAAAAATCATGCAGCCTTTCATTGAGTTCTGTACTCTTAATTAATCAAATTGTCTGATGTACTTCCGCCTTAACGTTCAGAGAGTGTGCCACAAACACAATTAGGTTAAGTGCACGCACACTGTAATTCGATTATATTCTTCAGGAGCAACTTACTTGGAAGTAAAGTTGTTGATAAAACTTAATAATAAAATTCTACGCTTCGTTTCAATAGGTAGATATTTCATGGCTTGAAAGAGGGGGGGTAGGGTAGGGGTTGAGGTGAGGGAGGATGCTTAGGTGTGATGTTTTGAATGAAGATAAATTTTGGTCGATTTCTACTTTCTCTCGACACCTCGGAGAGAAAGTATTGTGAGCGTCAAAAAAATCCAACTCGAGATTTTGATAAATGTTGACGTTTCATGACCCCTTGAAACCAAAAAAGTTGTTTTCGAAATACCGTCTGTCTGTCTGTACCTCGGGCTAAAGCCGAAACTATTTTACAGATCTGGTGTTTTAATAAGGTCACACAAAGGTTTTTTTAGAATTAGATATCCAACCCTAAATTTAAGGGTAGTTTACTGAAGGGCGGACTGATAAAAAATAGATTTTCTCGAAATCTGCTTTAACGATTTTGATTATATTGTATATCTAGACATTGTTTTATTATTATAAACAAGATGGCAATTCTCATTTTCTCATGAAAATGATTTTGAGGGTAATTTACATAGAGGAAATTTTCTAATTTTGATTATGCTCATATGTTATTTGGTAGACAAAGATGTTTCTCTTTGCTCAATTTTTCTTTGAAAATTTTCCTAGTTCCTAATGTCATAGAGTAAGTAACAGTGAATATTATTTCATTTATGATTCTTGATGTAATGTTTCTACAACAATGTACGTACATACCTATAGTTTTGTTTCACAAATCCTACGAGTTTTTAGTAAATGTATATTTTAAGATAAAAGTGGGAGAAAATCTATTAGGTGTACCGTACAAATCTATTTTGTTATCAAGGCAAATGGCTGCTTCTACCGTCTTTGAATAACATTTTTCTTATCACCACGTCTTACTATCTGTTCAAGATATACACATATATGCTTATTATTGCTATAATGAGGTAGGGATGATGAAGGAAGTATTTTAGAGATAATCTCGCGTATGAATTTTAATTTTACCTACCACACCCGAATCTCTAATCCAAATCCTAATATCAGAAAATATGATCAGCACAAGAGTTTAAATTTCCCACATTGATATGATTATTTTCTTTTTAAATGTTTTTATTCACATTATTATATTTTTCACCACTTCTTAGTACCTGTTCGGGTTATACACATTCACATTAATTCTCTAGTGGTATTGAATTTATAAATTATTGTAGCTAATGATTGTTAATATTTCTTTAGTTAAAAGTGTGTGTTCACTTTTGGAATAAACCCATTTCTACAGAACTACCTTGGTTCAAACAAATATATAATTAACATAAGTTATTTAAACACAATTACAATAACTGGCACGTCTGAATATATAGGTTAGGTTTCTTAGAAAGATTTCTGGTACGGTTAAATACCTTACCAGTGGTGAAATTACGGCTTCCACTTTCACAGTGATACATTTTACGGTCGGAATATCGAGTTATTTGTCTGTTCTAGTTTTTTTTAGCCACATTTTACTACCTGAGCAGAATACACACATATGCAATAATTACGCTAGTGAGTTAGGGAAGAGAAAAGTTGAATTTAGAGAAAGTGTACCCACATTTGCGTGAAAGGTAAACCTGAAAAAACCATGGACCGGTATTAGAACCCTTATCTCCCAGTCATTGATAGTCTAGTCTATTTCGAGAGTGACTCCTTAGACCATGCAGCCACCGAAGTAGATTCTAGAATTAAGTTGGTTTGTAATTCATGTGTGGATGTAATCAGTCCATCTAGAAAGTTTTCGTTGATTATTTCAAATTGATAAATATCCTCAGCACCTCATTAACTTAATTCTTGGATCAAACAGTTCAGTAGCTGACATAATAAGACTAAAATGTAGAATTTAATAATAATCCATTAACATAATAAACACACGAGTTTTATGAACACTTAGTTTACTTTATTTTTTTGTCAGAAATATGTTACGTTTGTAAACCTTGACGTGGAAATAACGAACCACAATATCTTTTTTTTTTACATCGCAACGACCTCCATATCCCTTCAAATCAATATTTTTGATTTGGCCAACTTGCAATCCTGGTTTAGATACAGGCCTACACTTGTAAATTGTTGTGTTTTCATTTTTATTTGTTTGTTTATGTAACACACACTTTCGCATTCTTGAGGGCTAGCTCAACTATCATCGTGGTATATTTTGAATTTAAAAAATAATAACTGAATACTAAGTAACGTTTAAATATCTCTTTGGCACAAGCAGAGTTAAATTATCGCATTTCCATAAATTATTATTAATAATACGTCATTATATCATAAAGGTTCAAACTAATTTTAGCTTATAATAATTAATGAATAAGATTAATTAAATTTAGTAAAACGGTTACTAAGAGAAGATGGCATGAGCACCTAGGATTGAATCTCAGTCGGGTGTACTGAGGGTTTTAAAAATGGTTTTCCACTCTCTCTTCACGCAACTGTGGGCATACTCTCTAAAAATATAGCTTTCCGGATCCCTAAAGTCATTAGATTAATTAGTAATTAAGCATATAAACCAAACGGGTATTCAGACTTGGTGATAATAAAAATATTAATGACTTAAATGTACTGTACAATAAGATCCAAATAACCCGCCTCGGTGACGTAGTTGGCTAATGCACTAGTCGTGTCGAGGACGGGAAGATCGAGGTTCGAATCTCAGTCGGGTGAACTGGAGGTTGTTTTTCCTAAATGGTTTTCCACTCTCCCTCCACGCAAATGCGGTTTCACTTCCACCAATCCAACCTTCCTAATCCATTAGCGTAATTAGTACTTAAAGCGTATAACCCGAACGGGTAGTAAGACGCGGTGCTAAATAATAATAATAATAAGATCCAAATAGAAAGAAACTTTTTCAATTGTTAAAAAGTTACAAAAACATTATTCATATATTCATACAGTTCTTGAATATCTGTCAAGGGTTTCCTGAAATTTAATGACAGATTGTTCCCTTTATTTAAATAAATTATCATCTAAGGGTGTTATATTCATGACAAATATTCAACAACTGTTGATACCACTATGAGAAGAAAATTAAACTAGGTTTTTCTGGGGCATAATAAAATATTTTGGTATAAAAACTGATAAAAATAACCTTTTCTCTCGTCCCCTACACTTTCACCTTAATTCATATGTCCTTCAAATATTAATTTTAATAGATATTATCAATGCATATAAAATAACTCTAATAAAATGGTAAATGTCATTAATTTTTGACCACAAAAAATATGTTGGTATTTTATTAAAGGCTCTGGTTATACTTATAAAATAACATGTCCTGACTGACATGACTGACTGATTCATCATCGCCGAGCGCAAACTATCAAGGCTACAAGCATGAAATTCGGACTCTATATTCATTTTGTTATGTAGGCACCCGCTAAGAAAGGATTTAGAAAATTCCACCCCAAAGGGGTCAAAATAGGGGATGATAATATGTATTATAATATGTATGAAAGTCCGTCATTTTGAAAGTTACATAAACAAAATTTTGTATTTCGGTTATTGCGTAAAACAAATAAATACGTGTTTCAAGTATTTTGGAAATTTTATTTAATAAGGGATGAAAAAGGGGGTGAAAGTTTGTATCGGACTTGCATTATTTTTGATCTGAGGTCAAGTTATGGTCATCAACGTAACGTAATATTTTAAATTAATCTGTAAATACATATGTATATTTTCGTATTTGTATATAATCAACTTCCACGCGAGCAAAGCCGCGGGCAACAGCTATCTAGTAGTATATATGACTAGAGTAACAAAGAGGAATTGCAGCATAATTTATCTGTGGATGGGAAACAACATATCTCCCAGGATTTGAACTCAAGTCTCCAAATTGGCGGGTAAGAACCAGGTAAGTCTATTGAATTCGCTGGCACTGATCTTTCTTTCTGCTGGTAGTAGAAGAATGATGCATAATATTAACTTTGTGGAGTTGTCTAAACCTCTGAATACATAATAAGGAATGAACAATTCAAAGAAATAGTGTAATTGGTAGAGTCTAACATTTAGAATATAACTCGTGGCCAAATGATTGTCTCTGTAACCTTACTAATTAGTCCACTAATTACTGTTGGAAGCCACGCCCAGCCTACAAGACCTGGTGAATGAGCTAATTTACAGGACATTTTCATGATTAATTAGTAAATTAATTTAATGGCAAATTACCTTTCAACTATAATTACAAATTGCACTTTTGATTAATGCAAGTTATTCTAAAAAAATACCTTGAATAAAATATACCCTTTAAGTTTTTAATTTGATAAAAATATTTATAGGCTTCTAAATAAGATTTTTTTTAAAACTTATCCAATCAATTTTGAATATACAGGCCAATCTTCATGAAAATAACCTTTTAGGAAACACAAACCTATTTTTTTGGTTCAACGATGGTAACATTTTACTATATTATCAGCACTATTACACACCTAGGTGGTGAAATTGATAACCCGCTATTTTCATGATGAGCTAGACTACCGAGGACGGGGGGATCGAGGTTTGAATCTCGCTCGGGTGAACTGGGGGGGGGGGGGTTCCTAAATGGTTTTCCACTTTCCTTCCACGCAAATGTCAGCTCACTTTCTATATATTCTACCTTCCCAATTCCTAACCCATTAGCGTAATTAGTACTGAAGCGTATAACCCAAACGGGTAGTAAGACGCGGCGATAAATATTATTATCAGCACTATTTTATAGGTATTGATAATACCTATCAAAATTTACGGCTGCATATCACATAAATTTTCGTACGAATACGTGAAAATAGATCTGGAATCTTTTCTAGCTGTCAAATATAACCCTTGATATTAAAATCGGACTGTACCACTAGAACCAACATTTAAATATATTCATATTACTCTCATATATTCTATCTAATGTATTCTTTCGAGCTATACGCATATTTATATAATTCTTTAATATTACGTTAATGTGTTATGGAAGATGAAGGTTGAATCTAGATGAATTATAGCCGCAGATAGAGTGGACAATAATTCAGTTAAAAAAACCCTAAATACAGCCCCACAGTGATTCGACCCTTGATCTCCCCGTCAGGGGCAGTACAGTGTCTGTCACCTTGCACCATATGGCCATCGAAGCACGTAGCCTCAGTGACTTAATGGTAAGGGTTTGAATCCCGACCAGATATACTGAGGGTGTTTTTTCTTACATGGTTTATCCATGATTCTTCAACGCAAATGCGGGTATATTATCTCTAAATGCCTCCTTCCTCATTCCTCCCCCATTAGAGTAATTATCATATATGTGTGTAGCCTGAACAAGTAGTAAGTCGCGGTGATAACAAAAAAAATTATTATAATATTGAAAGTAATGTGTGGAATGCCAGGCCTCCACCGTGGTTCGGATTCCACGTTAAACTGTAGGTCCTTCATTTCATCTCACAATCACCCTACCATTACACATTAGCGTAAGTGCGTATAACCCGAACGGGTAGTAAGACGCTGTGGTAATAATAATAATAATAATAATAATAATAATAATATTGAAAGTGATGAATATTTTGATAAATATTCAATAAATAACTTAGTTTTTAAGATTCATTTATTATGTGTAGGATAATCAATTAACACCTATTTTAAGACAAAACGTGTTTCCTAATATTTATTGCCCTGATGCTCTACTCCCATAAAAGATTTAAAAAAAATACCATCTTCTATCTTTATCAGACAATAATGGTAGTTTGGTTCAAAGAAAGACGAACAAAACAGTCCACATATGTATTTTTTAGTCTAAAGCAAAACACATTCTTTAAAACATCTTCGTGACACGAGAAATACATTTATAGCAACGTTAAATTAAACCCATTAAATTATGTTGATGTAATAATACGAAACTGTGGGAATGTTTCTAGGAATAAGGTCGTGGTAAAGACGCCTTTGTTTTAATGTGGAGGAGCAGTAGTAACGTAGTTAGTTGGCTAAAACGTTTCATTTGACTAAATTAGGAACGGAGACAGTAGAATTGCTTTAAGGGTGTATGTGATGTCGTTAGGTAACATTTTGAAGGGCAAGAGAGAGGCAGTAGGGAAAGACAAGAGACAAAGATTGAGGTTTGAGGGGGAAAAAAAATACAGAAATAAAGGAGTGTAAGTGCAAGAACATTCTCTGTACTACATTATGTAAAAAACAAACAAAAAAAAACCTGTGCGGAAGGTTTTCATGAATATTTCACGGCAATAGAATATTTGCATTATAGTTTAATTTAAATTAGAAAAATTTGAACAAATCTCGTTTTAAATTAATATACTTTAGCAAATAAAATTATTTTAATGATGACAGTTTTTAGATATAGAGATTTTGATTGATCTTATGTGGCCCTGAATAAAAAAAACCCCGGGGTGTTACAATTCTCTTTGCCCCCATCTCTGTTTGTCTGTCCCTTGGGTTTCACTCAAAACGATTTTATGGTTTTTGTTCAAATTCTAGATTTAGATGTCATAGATTACACTTCATGGTGTTTTTCTAAATTTTGAGTTTAGTCTTCAAATTAAGGGAAAATTACTAGTGACTGATATTTAAAATGGCTCTAACTTATTTTTTTGAAATTGGTACCTAAAGAAGGTTTTACATGATTAATAAGAATGTTTGTTGGTTTTTTATTATAAAATCATTTGAGGGTAGTTGATTAATGATTTAATTTTAAGGAATTCAAAATTTCTCGAAAATGGCTTCACTGTTTTGATTCAATATTGGCGTTTGTAGAGTGAATTGGTTGATAACTAATAATTCATGTTCAGTATTCCATAATAAAATCAAATGAGTAGTATTTTTGTCAACGACTGAATTGTGAAACATTATTTATAATAAAATGCCTATAGCGACATTGTTCAAATTTTTTATCTGATGAGTATTAATAATATTACCATAAAAATTATGTTTTTATGCGTATACCCTATTAAGGCATGGTTTACTGATAACAGATTTTAAAGTTTTTGTTACGAAATTTATAATACGATATTTGAAATAATGCATGATTGTATTGTATCTTTTTTTTAAATATTGATATGTTCCAGTTACAAATATATATTTTATAGTGGAATATGTGACCTATATTATTTGATTGTATACCGATAAAGTAATTGTGAACCAATACACAGTGAATGCTTGGTCTACGGCATCAGACTTGCCATATATTCATTACCTATGATGGGGAGATAGGAATTCGAATCCCAGTCAGGTGTACCGAGGGTGGATTTTCCTAAATTATATTACATTATTACTCCACGCAAATGCGGGTACACTTACTAAATTCAACCTTCATCATTCCTAAAACATTAGCGAGTGGTACATACGTGTATAATCCAAACGGGTAGGGAGACGCGGCTCTAAATTAAAATATAAGAAGCTTATTTAGCATGAATTGCCGGTGATTGGAGTGTCAGGAGTTGAATCTTAGCCAAAGGCACTGAGGGATGTATTTCTTAAGAAGTTTCCCACTCTCCCTTAATTCAACTGCGGCTACATTTTACCTAAGTTATTACTTACTCACTCTATGTCACTAGGTACTCGAAAGTTCATTGCTTCACTTACAAAAGTACGCCATCCATTCTATTTTAAGCTAGTTCTATCCAGTCCACCTCATTAGACCCTATTGCTTTCAGATCCATTCTAATGTTATCCTCCAATCTGCGTCTAGGTCTTCCCAATTATATCTTCCCATTGGGTTTAGCGGTCATTACCCTGAACATGGTTCTAAATTCTCCCATTCGCACTACATGTCCTGCTCACCGTAATCTACGAGACTTGATCGTCATAACAATGTCTCAGGACGAGCACAGGGTATCAAACTCATCATTATTTAACATCCTACACTCCTCAGTAGCTTCATCCCTTTTTGAACAAAATATTTTCTTTAGTACCTTGTTTTCGAAGTTTATATTCCTACCTCATAAGTGTAAGTAAATGCGAACTAAAAATAATGTTTTTTTTAACAAAAAACTAATTATAAGCTTATATCTACTAGCTCAACGTGGATATATACTTTCCTGATTTTTTGTTAATCCTATTGAATTGGTTGGTTGTTGGTGGATGTTTTAAATTACAGAAAAATCAAATATTGCTGATTAAAAGAACGTATTTTAAAATCCAGTTTAGAAGAATTTAAATAATATATTGATTACACATTTCTTTCCTCCTTCCCTTTGGTACGTAGACTCAACTAAATAAGCCGATCAAAGAGAATATTGTTCGCCAGTATCCATCAGAGTAAATATATAATGGACTCCAAAAATTTCTGTTTATATTCAGAAAATTAATGAATAGCTTATTTCATAAATCATTCTTTCAAATAAATATTTCTTAGATATCTTAGATCGATACCATGGATACTTTGATTCTTCTCTAGTATAATGTGATACATTTTGGGTTTGTTGTTTAAGCTAGTTTGTAAGTCGTGTCCTGGAAATCAACACCGATTGTCACCAACTACTTCAGTGACCTTATGGTCTAAGACTCTAAGGCTTCACTCTCGTAGTAGACTAAACTGCCGATGACAGGGAGATTAGGGTTCGAATCCCGGTCGGGTGTACTAAGGGTGTTTTTTCCAAAATATTTTTCCACTTTACCTCTACGCAAAAATTGATACACTACCTCTAAATTCAACCCTTCCCCATCCCTAAATCATTAGCGTAATTAGTACATTGCGTATAACCCAAACAGATAACAATGAATAAAATTAGGTTGTAAAACACAAGAAAATTTGAAATTATTCTATTTTATGTGTAAGCTAAGAAATTGAAGGTTACATGATAAAAGGGTTAGGTCAGATTACACACATTTTACGTTAAAGCAAATTTTTATTTAAATATACGAATTCCAGCAAAAACTGATTTAAAAAATTAGATAATTAAATATGATTGAAACCTCTTTTAACCATCTGAAACCTTGCTCCATCGGTAGAATGTCTTTCTACTGTGTTAAGGGTCCCGACTTCGATTCCTGGCATGGCAGAAAAATTTATCATTGATGAAATGTGGGTTTACCTTTTCACATTGATAAATTAATGGGCGAGGACTGGATGTTGGGTCGGTTCTAAATTTAAGTTGGAATATAAGGCATTTGAAGCTATGTCAGGCCTAGCAAACTAGTAGCGGAAAATATATGTCTGGAATTAAAAACTGACCCAGGTCACAGGCGGGAAACAGAAATGGATGTAAAATAAAGAAACCTCTTTTAACCATATCTAAATTGCATTAGAAAGGTGTCATGATAACAAAATTGAAGCACTAATTCAATTTGAGTAAAAATGGGTTATTTCTCATCCCCCACCCCACCGTACCTTTACTACATTAAATATAGCGTTTTTACCTGCTATAGATAAATTTTAATAAACTACGGTTAGAGAGGGATCAAAGGGAGTGCTATCTAAGTTCATATTTATTTTAAGGTTTTTGTAAAAAAACAAAAATGGCCAAAATAAATACAATATTGTTTCAGAAGATAACTTATAGGATATTTGTCATGAACATAGGGCATTTGAACAGAAATATAATGAATGAGGATACTAATTTCTGTTAAAATTCCAGTATTTTCATGATAAATATTCAATAAATCCTGAGAAAATGAACTAATATCTTGATTTCTTTCCCCCCACAATCACCCGCATTGATGGACACGCAGGCTCAGGCACCCACTTAATCTGGTCTGGTTTACCGGTGCCAAGGTTCAAATTCCGACTTGCGAAAATTCAATTCTCTAAATTCTACCTTTCTTAATTCCTACTTAAGTGTAAATATGAGGATAGCCCGCATGGTTAGTAAGACACCGGTAACAAAATAAATTACACCTCAAGCACAGTAATGACGCAAAGACACAAACAAGATACTCATTCACCTGACCCACGGTTTCCGGGTTAACATGTCCGCGCTCATTGGGAGAGCTTTAATTCTTCAACACGGGAATCGCTTCGTGCAGTTATATCACTATCAAGCAAGCAATTTAAAATATGCTTTTTTGGGGGTGGCCTGGTGATCTAGGGGTAAGGTGTCAGACTTCTGTGCTGGGGTCTGGGGTTCAATCCTCGGTCCCGGCACAGATTTATCTGATTGCCAAACCCTTCCTTCACCTCTGACAAGACGTGTATTAATCACAACTTGTGAATGTATAGAATGCCAGATCTCCACCGTGGTTTTGGATACCACGTTAAACTGTAGGTCCTCCATTTCATCTCACAATCACCCTACCATTACACATTAGTGTAAGTGCGTACAACCCGAACAGGTAGTAAGACGCGGTGTTATTATTAATTAAAAGATGCTTTTAATAGAGAACAGACAAAAAATGCCTTATAGTATCAATAAATCTGCTTTCACAGAGCTAGGTTCAGGTAGTAGTTTTACCTCCCTTTCCATAACCAACCCCTAAGATGAGCTTATACAACGGTCCTTTTTTACTTCAAGAAAATATTTGCAAATGGTCTAGTTGTCTTCAAATAGCTTCAATTGGTAGTTAATTGTCTGAAAAGGTGCATGTTTTGAAAAAAAAGGGGGGAGATAGGGGGGAAGGAGGAACAGGATTTGATAACTGAAATATCGTGTTCGGATCACCACCCTTTTACAACGAACAATTTGAAAGCGAGTTGTTTCACTTTTAGAAGTTCTTTATCACTGAGAACTGCAACTAAAATTCCTTAGTGGCTAAGGACTAAATCTGTCTCAAGAAGTGCAACGGAAACCCCGTAAGGCAGAGTGTCATGTGAAATTTATACTTTGTGTGTATGTAAGTCTCAAATTAATGTGATCAAAAATGACAAACTGGACACGAGAATTAAACCACGAGGACCTTTTAACTCTACGTGCCAAAGAAGCTATAGCCCTGATTTGTCTTATTTACAAGTGTATTTACCATCCACAGACTTAATCTTGCCTGCGTTACAAGATGAACTGTGCTACAAGATAAACTATAATGGATCGTGGTAGAAAATTATCACATAAAGTCAAGTCTCCTGGGTTAGATTCCTCTGTGAAGGTCGTTATTTTACACTAAACTTTAAATTTCACCAAACATTACGCAATTTCATACTGAGTCACATTGGGTATCAATTTATAAATTTCCTACTAATATATAAAAATGAGTTGGTGTCTGTCACTCTTTCACTCAAAAAACATTTAACCGAATGTGGTAAAGTTTAACATGGATAAAACTAGGATATCCGGTTAGCATAGTGGTTAGTTAAGATGTATGTTCACGATTTTATTTTAAGATGGCGGCTATAAAACACTACTTTTTGGCCCTTTTATCAGATTTTACTTATTGTATTTTCATTGAGCCAACGTTTAAAGGTTCCTAAACATAGATAGGAAATTATGACCATCTTGAAAAAAAATAGAACACTATTTCTTAGCCTGTTATAGTTGCTAAACTATTGGGATCCTGAAAAGTAATAATAATATCACTATAATTTGGTTTTGTTATATTTCCAGTTTGTTTTGAGCACAACGCGTCTTAATACCCGTTCGTTTTATATACTTATGTACAAATTACGCTAGTGGCTCTAAGAATTAGGAAGGCTATATTTGGAGGAAGTATACTCGTATTTTTTGTGGAGGGAGAGGGGAAAACCATTTATGAAAAAACCTCATTACACGTGACTGAGATTTGAACCTCAATCTCTCCGTCATCGGCAATCTAGTCTACCACGAGAGTAGCGCATCAAACCACGCGGCCACCGAGGTGGGTTATTTATGAGTTAAATTGTTTCTATATTTTCTCGGGAACGTTTGCCAATGTTGGCTATTCTACAATAATTTGTTATTCTAAAAGTTTTTTCTATGGTAATCCGACTACACTTCTGGAGTGTTTACAAATATAAAAAAAACTTTTTTTTTCTGGTAAATAATAAAAGTGAACGCTTTCAATCTTTATGCGGTTCTATAAGTAAACCTTTTTTTGAGGTCTACTCGTAAATAAACAGTTATAAAACATGAGATGAATATAGAAGAATGAAAATTATATCCCGCTTTATTTTCATTCAGGATATTCCGTTTAGAAAAAAAATATAGTCAGTGGTCTTATCCTATTATATACCCTCATCTTTATTTTCGGTAGTTTTGTTGTATCTCTATTTTCAGAATAAAATACAACGTAGCCTTTGTAATTTTTTCCATCCCCTCTCTTCCTAACTTTTATTTCTACATAACCATCCTTTTGTGTGTGTGTGGATCTCGTTTTAAATCACAAATGGCTTCTGCTGACGAAGCTAATGCTGCTCATTATTCGTTCTTGATGTAGAGAAATGTCACAGTAAGCCGTTCCGTGTTGATGCGAGCCTCATTCCACTCGGTTGGAATATACTACGCACGCGTATCAAATGGGAAAAACCCTTCACGTGCCATATGTGAACAAATTAAATACGTGCTCACGTTTACTTGTAATTTCCTGTCATCAGTAAATAATTACAATTGCACTAATTGCTAAATGAAAACGAGTTAAAAAAAATGTTAAAATCATCATATGATTTACAACAAACTTAACCTAAATGGAACATCTACATTAGGTTTGACTCAGTCAGTAGAGTGTCTACCTACTAAGCCAGTGGTATCGGGTTCAATTCCTGGTATGGTCGATAAATTTACAATTGGTGAAATGTGGGTTTCCCTTTTCACAGTGATAAACTAACGGCCGGGGGCTGTGTGTTGTGTCTGTTCTAGATTTAAGTTAGTTTATAAATCGTGTGATGATATAGTAGGAATTTTCAGAAAGTGCTATTATTATTATTATTATTATTATTATTATTATTATATTATTATTATTATTATTATTATTAGCATCACATCTTAATACCCGTTCGGGTTATACGCACTTACACTAATGTGTAATGGTAGGGTGATTGTGAGATGAAATGGAGGACCTATAGTTTAACGTGGAATCCGAACCACAGTGGAGGCCTAACATTCCACACATCCACAAGTTGTGATTAATCCACGTCTTGTCAGAGGTGAAGGAAAGTTTTGGTAATCAGATAAATCTGAGCCAAGACCGAGGATTGAACCCTGGACCCCAACACAGAAGTCTGACACCTTACCCCTAGGCCGCCAGGTCACCTCAGAAAGTGCTCTTTAAACACCTCACATATAAACAAAATCCACCAAAAAAAACTATCATATTATATAGTTCTGATAGGAAGGAAGTTTTAATAGAAAATATTAATCGGGTTTTATTTAGGGTCGAAAAGAGTTTTTCTTTATAATAATTATCAATACTGCATTCTATCCAGGGTAGAATGATGGTAACTAGCGACTAGCAAAATATACTTTCAAGTATCCATTCGCCAAACCATGATTTGTGACCATAATTTTGTTAGTTGTCACTTTCGTCAGCCAAAAATTTGATAGGAAGCAATTTGTTTTTATATTTTTTGATTTTTTAACAGTTTTAACATTATAAAAACACGAATTAATGAAAATAACAGTTTGGATTTTTCTTTTTTGTGTGTGGAAGTGAAGTCTATGATCCACTTAAAAATGCTTTACAAATTAGAGTTTCTAAAAGGCTGTTTTCTCTTCATAAATTAAGATAGCGAACCAGACAAAATGAGCGTAGGTGATGGCGTCACTCAACCCTATTCGGCTATGTTCATGCGCATGTTTAAACTAAATAAAAAGTTTTATTTTGAGATCAGTATTTTGTATTTCTCTAAGATGCAAAAAAAAAAAAAAAAAAATCATAATAATTTATGGTAAGAAGAAACAAGTGTGAATTTAATACTTTTTAATTTATCATTTTATGAACTGTAATATATCGTGATGCCGCAACTTCGAAACAAGAAACATAATAATTGCATTAATATTTTTGGCTCTTTCAATACATTATGAACGATCCAATTATACAGTTATTCATAGAGAAGTATTCTTAGAAGCGTTTGACTACACTTTTGATTGATAATATAGTATTACTAAAAAAATAATAAATATTTCCATATAAGTGACTTTCAACCAATGTTTGTCAATAAAAATCTTCTGCTGTCATTTATCATCACTCCTACGCTGGATATACTGTATCAATTAAATGTCACATCTGAAGGTCACATGACTAGGCGTGTATATAATTTTATACACATTGTTTTAGTAGCTTTTATAATCATCAAAATGCTCTTTTCAATATAAATTGGACTGTAAAATCGGATTGTGGTAGAAATAACCTAATCTGATAGTTCAAAGATTCACTGAACCTAAAATTTTGTCATAGTAGGCCTACCCGCATCGGTGGGAACGAGAGCTAAGACACCATTCTCATATGGTATTTTTTTTAGATAGAGAGATCTGGGTTTGAATCTTGACTGGGTGTACAAAAGGGTGCTTTCTCCTAAATGTGTTTTCACTACTTCCCCACGCAAATGATGGTACATTAACTTCTAAATTATACCATCTTCATCTTATTCTACCTTCCTTATTTAGTGAAAAATAATTAAGTCAATTTTTACATTTAATAAAGTTTAAAGGAATCAAACCGTGATTCTTTGATCAATAACATTTTTGTAATTTTTTGACAAAATTATCAAAAATAGCTGAGCAACTATTCGATAAATCTAATTCAGATAGAGCAAATTAATAATTTAGATATTAGTTTTAGGAACTAGGTTTGGGTTTAGATATATTATATTGAAGTAATGAAATATCGATAAATCTATTTTCAAAAACTACTAGCCAAAATTAAAATTTACATCTACCCTGACTTAATTTTACATTTATTATATCGAATACATTACGCAACGTATGTAGATAAATGTGACATTAAGGCTAAATATCAGCTATGGTCGTTAGCATCAAGATATTGAGAGTCAAACCCTAACCTACCTCTTTAAATATTACTTAACCTCTCTGTGGTATTCGTCATTTTCCCCTACTTCTCTAATGCCAAACCAATCTACAAGCGATATCCATGTGTGGAAAAATTGACAAAAGTGGCTATTCTCTTGGTAAAAAAATGCATCACCATTTTCGGGGATTTATGTTTACCGAGGTGACCTGGTGGTCTAGGGTAAGCTGTCAGACTTCTATGCTGGCGGCCAGAGTTCAATCCTCGGTCCCGGCAAAGCTTTATTTGATTACCAAACCCTTCCTTCACCTCTGACAAGACATCTTGTGAATGTGGGGAATGCCAGGCCTCCACCGTGGTTCGGATTCCACGTTAAACTGTAGGTCCTTCATTTCATCTCACAATCACCCTACCATTACACATTAGCGTAAGTGCGTATAACCCGAATGGGTAGTAAGACGCGGTGCTAATAATAATAATAATAATAATAATCATAATCAGCTATGATCGAGAGCATCAAGGTATTGAGAGTCAACCCCTGACCTACCTCTTTAAATATTACTTAACCTCTCTGTGGTATTCGTCATTTTCACCTTCTTTTCTAATGCCAAACCAATCTACAAGCGATATCCATGTGTGGAAAAATTGACAAAAGTGGCTATTCTCTTGGTAAAAAAATGCATCACCATTTTCGGGGATTGATGTTTACCGATAACCTTGTGGAAATATATTCTAATCTTCAAAGACTCGAGCCTTTGGGGTCATATCCACGAATGTCACCGTCTACACATCCTTTACTTGTATACTATATTATTGGTACAATTTGAATTTTAAATCTTCCTCTCATCTATTTCCTATCTACCTTGTCTCTTATATGTGTTGGCGAGTTACATGTGTTACCTTTTCACAATACTTCAAACGTACGTTTTCGAATCCAATTTCCATGTTGATATTTTATTTTTTTTACAATGGTTTGGTCTACCTATTTTATTTTCATATACTCTGCATTTTTTTTTTCCTACTCTAAAAATGTGTTTGTTTTTGTCCCCACCTTCCCTTCTAACTCATTTTTATTTCCCATTTATTCGGTTTCTCATAGCCTAGTTTTCATCTTTCTCTCTCGTGATTTTTTTTTATAACGCTTTTTTTTTATGATGTCATTCAGTCTACCTACACTAGGTTCGCTGTTGTCGTCAAGTATCTCTTTTTTAGCTTTACCTCCATTTCCACTTCACAGAGAAAAATGTAAGCTCAAGGCAAAGAGGAGAAGACAGACATAATATTCATACGCTTTTCTTCGAAGAAAAGAGGATATGGATAAAAAAAAATCCTATTTTTATTTTCTTCTCTCTTCTCTGTAACTCCGCTCTGCTCACTATTTTCTGAGAAGACGATGAAGTAAGGGGTATGTGCCATTCAACCACGAGATATTATTAAAGTGGTTTTTGTCTACGGAATCTGTGTACAGTATGGTCTCTATGAGAAGATTAGGATTGTGCCCAAGTCAAATGCTTCCTGTGGAGAAATGGGGGAACTTGGTTTTTTTTGGAAGTCTGAAGACTCGCCTCTGTAGCCGGGTGGTCTAACGCGCTGATCTAACCTTAGATTATACTGCCAAAGATTGGGAGATTGAGGTTCGATCCCGGTCGGATGCACTGAGGATTGTTTTGCCACTATCCCTCCACGCAAATGTGGGTGCACTTCATCTAAACTAAATCTTCCTACTCCCTCCCATATTAGTGTAATTAGTACATAGGTGTATAACTCAAGTGGGCTGTAAGACGCAGTGCTAAAAAAAATATTGCCAGCTGAAGGAAGGAAGGCTAGTTAATCAAACAGGTTTTAGATTTTCATTTTAAAAACTTTTTTTTAAAGTGATTAATAAATAAAGATCTATTTAAGCCCGAAACTGTACTTATTAGTGAGCTCCGAATCCACCCTTAGCCGTGGTCTTGTGGTAAGCCACACGTCTAGAGCAGAGGCTCCCAACTTGATGTCCGCGAAACAGATATAAATTTTCAAGTTTTTTTATTTGTGTTTTCCCATAAGTTTACTATAAAATTATTAAGAATTAACAATTTGCTTGTACATGTTTTCTTTCCTTTTACTGTCTGACTTTACATATTTTTTCTTTTATTAATATGGAATGGGTTACGCAGAATACTAGAAATATGTGAGTAAGTTTTTTATTTCACCTTCCATGGCGGAACCAAATTAAATCATTATTTGCTTCATTAGGGATAAGGAAGGTATAACTTTAAGAGTAAATATACCTGCATTTGCATGGAGAGAAAGGGAGGGGCCATCCATTTAGGAAAAATAATAGCCTCACTACACCAGACCGGGATTCGAACAGTGATCTCCGCATCATTAGCAGTCTTGTCTTTTGAGAGAGTTGACTCCTTAGACTACATGTGGCCACTAAATCGGGTTAAATAAAAGTTCTTCCCTCAAAATGTTTATCCCAGGGTGCAACTCACATGAGTTATTGCACGTTGTGTATTAAATTGTCCTATATTTTCATCATCATAAGCTTATGTTAACCACTACCACTACCACTATATTTTTATTATTTGTTATGAAAACAGGTTGTTGGGAATTAAACTATGACAATTAATACAAATACACATAAAATGCAAGTATTCTTTATTATATAATTGTTGCGTGTTAACTTAAACTTGCCTGCAGTGGTTGTCACGTTTATGGCCACTGACGTAATCGTAACACACAGGAATGATGGATGAAATGAAGTTAATTGTTGGTGAAAAGTTAATGGAAAACATAATTATATTGTTAGAATAATACATATACTAATGTGGCTGTGATTTGTTGAAATCTGTTAAATATATATTCACACTGAAGGTCATTCTTGATGTTTTGCTCACGTTCTTTGTAAGTAGCATTGGAACCAAACTTGGTGAATACAATGAACAAGTAGGTTTCTCAAGAAACTATCCACTCCATCATTGAGGTAACTCTAATAATCTGGCCTCAGCCCTTGGCTACCATCGTTCCGCAAGAAGACTGTCCTCATCTTTCAAACAAATTGTTGTTCAAACAAGTGCACTTTGTGGAATATTTCCCTACTTTGGCGCTGCACATGGATGAGATCTATGCTTTAGATATGGAACAATAATTTGACTATACAAATCTACTGGTTAGTTTTATAGTGATACCAAGAGTAGTTTTTTGGTTCATCGAATTAAATGACTCAAGTTTTTGAGAGTATTTGACACATTTTATAAAAATATTCCTTGATAACCCAAGGACACCATTTTTAATAATATATACTTCATTGGAACTGAATGAAGTAGACATAATATATTTAAAGAAAAATGTCAATTTACATGGGATGAATATTTTATTTTGAACTTTGTAATGATTCATTGTTCTCAAATTTCCCTACCAAACTACGAAAACACAACTTATTCCCCTTACCAAGGTACTATAATAACAGCGTGGTTATTCCAACAATTTTAAAACTATGGATCTTTTTGGAACTATCAAAAACAATAAATCAAAAAATGAATAAATATATTTTTTCATATAAACTTTTACCTTTGACAGATATTCAAGAACAGTTGAGGTCACTATGGGAAGAAAATTGATTTCTATATTTCTACTGGAGCAATATTTTTTATTTTTTGGGTAAAAAAAAAGTTTTGCTAGAAAAATTACAAAAAAAAATATTGATCTCTTTTTTGCGTCCTCTACACTCCTACCTTAAGATAGTTCCTGTTGAATACTTTAAATAAAACCGTCAAGATAGTAGTTTCTCTTTAACCATCCTCTATCAATACTTCTGAAAGCGGATCCTGGTAACGCCACTGGCTGAATTTACAGAGAAACTGATGCATCAATAGACTCTGCAAGTGACGTCATCCCAACGACTCCAACAGCTCGTAAATAAGTGATGCTTGCGGGGTTT
This sequence comes from Timema cristinae, assembly GCA_039000515.1. Classification (NCBI taxonomy): domain Eukaryota; kingdom Metazoa; phylum Arthropoda; class Insecta; order Phasmatodea; family Timematidae; genus Timema; species Timema cristinae. The sequence continues at coordinate 30,708,878 of JBCFYV010000001.1, read as the reverse complement.
CCGCTAAAGGTAGAACTACGAGCGTGTATGACGTCAAAAAGAGTATATTTAATAACACCAGTGGCATAGCGTAGCTTGTTTCCTGGGGAAGCAGGGCTTGCTAAAAACGTACGCGTATATTTTTTCATCACTCAGTAAAACAATTATGGGCCATATATTAACGAACATATCCTCTCATGTGAGAGGAATGTATAGTATGCGTGATTAATCAAATGGGGAGCTAATTAATGGGTGAGAAAACATCAAATACTATTTTAACAAGCTCCCAAAAGGGATCAAAACGATTTAATTTCCCGCTAGATTTGGACTAAATAACAATATATTCTCTAACGTTCAATTGGTTTTAAACATACACGTTATATTGACTTGACAATCTCTCCGAACAATTATAAATATGATTGAAAATTAGTATTCTAAGCACTTAAATCTATAAAATTAGAGAATACATCAAAATGCATATAATACTTTTAGAGCCCGCTTTAAAAGAACGGGAGTGCCACTAATTTTAAACTAAATTGTAATTTACTTATCTCGCTCATAAATTACTTTAAAATCAACAAAAAAGTACCCAATGACACTCATAGTAAGTAATTTTTTACCCACTAAAAATAGCAACAGTATGATAAAATAATCTAGATACTTCGCTAACCACTATTTGATTATTTTAACCGGTAGCCTGCATTTGAAATAAAGCTAAGTTGGTAACCCTGGCCAGGGGGCAATTTTGCCTATAAAAGAAGCTGAAAATCCTCCAAATGATTCTTAAAAAACAAAAAACATAGATGGTGCGTGTAGAAAGAAGACCACCTGATTAGTGTAGTTGGAGAAATAAATGTCTTGTAAAATAAACTTTCAATGTTAAGTTGGTATTTTCCTACATTTAAATTTTGTTACAGATATTTTATTTTTTTCATGGTACTTGTTAGGATACATTTAAATTGAATATTAAATTTTTGAAACCAGAATTCATTTATCGTTTCACAGTGATGATTATACATTTTGTATGGGTGTATTATAAGTTTTTTATGAACACATTTATCAAATTATGACTTACAAATAAACTTAACTTATTACAACCTGTGTAATGCTAAACAACCTGCCTTAGATACTTACTAATTGGATAGCAGGAATAATACGTTAGTAAAAAAAACTTTTACTTCTTTTAACCGAAGAAGATATTTTTAATAAATTTATATTTTAGTTCATAGAGCTACCACAGGTGAAATGGTGTGAAAGTAATCTTGTACAACAGTCCTAGGTGTGAGGAATCAGTTGCTATATGGCGAGAATTTGTTTGAATAGAAGGAGGTCGGAAGTAGGCAAAGAAAGTCAAGACGCCAGGAAACGGATAAGGGAGGGAAAGGGGGGAAAAAAAGAGTGAAAAGCCGCGAAGAATGGAGGTGTTGGAAGGGCTAGGGGAATCAAAAAGGTACGGAGTATATTGAATCGGTCCGACCTCCCACGTGTTTGAAATGAATGCATCTTCTTGAAGGACCTGTGAAGTATTTATTACCTTGGAAGCATAGGTTTGGGTGGGAATGGAGAAGAGAGGGCAATGGGGAGGGGGGTGAGGTATCTTGGATAGGGCTAGCAGTGAGGAGGTTAGGAATGTCAAGGCTGAAGACGAAATTCGCACGTAAAAGAAATGTAAGAATTGGGGCAGGCTTCTAAGTTTTGGAGGAAAATAGTGTTTCTCGAATCTCTTTGGCGATTTGATTAAACTCCTAGTATAAGGGGTCGTCCGTAAACCACGTAATGCTTTTTTCTTACCTTTTTAGTCCCCTAACCCGATGTAGACATTTAGCCTCCCCCACCCCTCCCCCACATCTGTGTTTGTAACTTTTCTACCAAAATGAATTTCATTATTTCATAGAGAAGTTTTGTGAAACTAAATGAAGGATTCAGATTTATACTTCCTAAAATCCATTTTAGTCCTGAATATAAATGATTTCAGAGAGTATTATTATTTATGGATACTACACATACAGACAATAAAGACAGACAAGTACATACATAAATATCGAGCTCAAATTCCTCAGGTTCATGAGGAAAAACCTCTGCTATATTTATGTTATGGATGTCAGGTTTGGTTTCTCGAGTAAGAGCAAGAGACCGCGCTGGCCATCTACTAGCACTACATGATGGTGTAAGTGCCCACATTCTATGCTTGACGCTGGGGAAGACATAGTTCTTAATATTGTGACTTTATTTATAGTATATTATCATCATATAGAGAAATAATTAATCAATTTAGTTACACAACTTTTTAAATTATTATTGGATTAGTCTACAATTTTACTTTTAGTTAACTTATCAATACCTAGACTCATGTTTCGTCCAACATCGATCCTGGATCCTGGCTTCACTTCCGAAAAAGACTAGATTGCCAATGAAGCAGAGATCGGGGTTTCGAATACCTGTCGGGTGTATACAGAGTGGCTTTTCCTTAATGGTTTTATATTCTCTCTCCACGTTAACGAGGGGAGATCACCTTTAGAATTCTTCCTCCCTCATTTATACTCCAATATATAAATATAACAAAAAATAACTGGAATAACTACAATTTGACTATACCACCCTACAAAATGTATACTAAGAAGGTAGTATTTTAAAGAAAACCTATCATCATTTGCATGGAGGGAGAGCGAGAAATCATTTAGGAAAAGCAACCGTCAGTAGACCTGACTGGTATTCGAACCCCAGTTCCCCAACCTCGGCCGTCCAGTCTAATGAGAGAATGACAATTTTGACAATGCGGCCACCGTAGTGGGTGTATAATAGTTGCATATATATACATACACACTAATTTATCAGAAGGGAAAAGGTATAGGCCTAAATACACCTACCTTTTCAAAATAATTAATGGTATTTGAAGCTTTAATTTTGATAACATGCTGCAGGTACGAAGAAATAACATTATTGATGGACTCCTCAAACTTGCCTTAAAATAAGTTCTGTATTTTTACTTCTTTCCATTTCACTATATCTTTTTGAGACTCTTTCACTATTTTTTTTCTGGATATCACTTTTTATACGCACACAATGAACAAGTCTCCTCTTTTTGAAGAAATTATTTTTGTTTTTATACAACACAAGTGATTATTCAGGCCTATGTAAGATAATGTGCTGTAGGAATCTAAATTATTTCTAAATTAAGGCCGCTTCGACTGCCAGTAGATCTCACAAATTTAAACACGGGCCGTGAGTATAAACATGTCACTGCCATGCACATGAAAATATGTGTTTTCGAATGTGCTTGACGTTCGTAGTCTTGGGCAGACAATGCCACCTAAAACGCATTTGAAATATTGATAAACAAAAAGTAAGTGCTAAATTTACATTTTCAACTATACAGATATTTGGAAGATATCTATAAGTATGTTTATCAAAGGTGAAAACAATAATATCACTTTTGAACATTAGAATTTGAGTATATATAAGAACTGTGTTACGTAATACTTTGATATACCCCACCCTCCCAACATGTAACAGCATGTAGATATTAGAGCTCACCCCTTCCCCCTCTCAAAGCGACACGTGGTTTATTGGCGACCTCTAAGCCAATAAAACAACCAAGCTAACATAAGTAAGGCAATATATTTTTCCATTCATTGGGGTTTAAGTAGTATAAAGGTAGATTCATGCATTAAGATACATATTGCTATGTTATGATACGCTATACAATGTTTTAAAATAGCTAGAAGAGTATTTGAATTAGCCAGTTATTATTATTATTATTATTATTATTATTATTATTATTATTAGCACCGCGTCTTACTACCCGTTCGGGTTATACGCACTTACGCTAATGTGTAATGCTAGGGTGATTGTGAGATGAAATGAAGGACCTATAGTTTAACGTGGAATCCGAACCACGGTGGAGGCCTGGCATTCCCCACATTCACAAGATGTCTTGTCAGAGGTGAAGGAAGGGTTTGGTAATCAGATAAATCTGTGCCGGGACCGAGGATTGAATTAGCCAGTTCACACATCATGTTATGTTAGTGTGCTATGCTATATCATCATGCTAAGCTTTGCTATGTGAGCGAAATCGCGGACTGGGTGATTTTTTACATTTAAATCGTGCTAAGTTTTGTGCTACGCATGCGCACAGCGGTCAAATTATGAATATTGGTTTCAATGAGGGTGGAACTTTCATAAAATTCTTCTTTAGGTAGCCAAAAATAATGTCTACATTTTTATAGTCTCTTTCCAGATCCAACATCAAAATGGAATTTACCAAAAGTTAACCTCTTACGGCATCTATCGTGTACCCACAACCGTTTATTTTCTTTGTCATACATCACTGTTGCTAACAACACACCTTTCTTTTCCTCACTATCACTTTGGGACCCTTACGTTAGATACAAAAAAGGAGAAGATTTTTGACCCTCCCTCATCCCCCACTTGCGCAGGGGATCGTAATATTTTAGTCTCTTCCCTCACCCCCTTATCTTTGTTATTTTTCTTTTACGATTTGTTGCATTAAATTTTTTCACCATTTAGTTATTTATAGGCATAAGGATTGGTAATAAAGCTAGTGATATTAACTTAAAAAAATTACTTTAATTGCGGCAGTAAGTAAATAAAATATAATCTAGATTTTATAATTTATTTATTTTCTGCAAACATTTTCCCCTAGATTTTGTCTCACCATAAACATTGATAAACACCTTACATAAGATGGATTCCTACCCCCCTTTCTTACCCATAAGAAAACTTAATAAATACTGAACCCCCCTTTCTTTTCACAAAAACCCCTACGTGATTTAAGCCCAACCTCCTCCACAGTAATTTAAAATTAATAATTAATATTTTCACCGATACACTTTAAATAACAGAAGACCATGTTGTCTCTAGGACTTCAACTACTCTACCAAACCGTCTGAGGTATAGCTTTGTATAGCTCACGATAAAATGTGGCATACCATAGCGTAGCGTAGCTTAATGTGTGAATCCACCGGTGGAAGTGAAGGGAACGCGAGTTAAGGACAGTATTTTTGCAGTTTTTATAGCAAAGGCCAAAGTAAAAAAAATATTGCTCCAGTAGAAACATAGAGTTTAATTTTCTTCACATGGGGAAATTAACAATTGTTGAATATTTGTCATTAGATGATAAACTTTTTAAATTAAGAGAAAAATATGTGATTACATTCCAGGACACCCTCGACAGATATTTAACAACTGTTGATATCACCATGTGAAGAAATTTAAACTATTTGTTTCTACATATTTGAATTTTTTTTTACATAAAAACTACAAAATTATTGTCCCTATCACGCGTTCACTACATTTCCACCTTAAGGCGGGCATGTCTAATATCATCCCGAATGAGGCCCGCCCAAGTTCTTGATTAGTTGGCCGGGGGAAATAAATGAGGTTTATATGTCCTTATGTCCATAATAGAAATATGAACGAATAGTTATTTATCTGTATCAAATTACATACATCATACAAATAGTTAATCTGAAATTAATTAGTCCAGCTTCAAACTTGGCACTGCTTGTTTCGTTCCAGAGGCTCAACTTCGGGCGAAACTGATGAAGTTTAAATTTAAACAGCCCGCTTCGATGGCCACTTGGTCTAAGATTCAACTCTCATAGCGGACTAGACTGCCTATGACGGGGAGATAGGAATACAAATCTCGGTCGGGTGTACTGAGGGTGGTTTTACCAAAATTGTTTTCAACTTTCCATCCACGCAAATGTGGATACACTTACTCAAAATATAGTATTCCTACTCCCTAAAACCATTTGCGTAATTAATACACAAGCAGGTGACCTGGCGGTCTAGGGGGTAAGGTGTCGGACTTCTATGCTGGGGTCCGGGGTTCAATCCTCGGTCCCGGCACAGATTTATCTGATTTCCAAACCCTTCCTTCACCTCTGACAAGACATCTTGTGAGTGTGGGGAATGCCAGGCCTCCACCGTGGTTCGGATTCCACGTTAAACTGTAGGTCTTTCATTTAATCTCACAATCACCCTACCATTACACATTAGCGTAAGTGCGTATAACCCGAACGGGTAGTAAGACGTTGTGCTAATAACAATAATAATAATACACAAGCACATAACCCGAACGGTTTGTAAGACGTAGTGCTGAAAATTAAAAAAAAAAAAAAAAAAAATTGACGAACTCTTGAGGTTCTGTAAAACTATTGGCTCAAATCTATTGAAATCAGTGCTTATTTACGTCCGAATTGGTTGTTTATTTCTGTGATTTGAAGTTCTTCCATTTGAGATGACGGAAAGTACAGAGCAAACCTGGCCGGCTGCGGATTGGGCATCCTTGGTCTGGACGTTAGGCATGGCGTTGTTGGACAGGTTTGAATGAGAATTCCGATCGTTTTCTTATCCGGTATATATATTTCCATCCTTTCTTCACTCAGTGTAAGCTGTTAATAGCCCCTTTGTGTTAATCTTCTAATACAAATTATTATTATTATTATTATTATTATTATTATTATTATTATTAGCACCGCGTCTTACTACCCGTTCGGGTTATACGCACTTACGCTAATGTGTAATGGAAGGGTGATTGTGAGATGAAATGAAGGACCTACAGTTTAACGTGGAATCCGAACCACGGTGGAGGCCTGGCATTCCCCACATTCACAAGATGTCTTGTCAGAGGTGAAGGAAGGGTTTGGAAATCAGATAAATCTGTGCCGGGACCGAGGATTGAACCCTGGACCCCCAACACAGAAGTCTGACACCTTACCCCTAGACCACCAGGTCACCAACAAACAAATTAAGGTTGGAAATGTCAAACGTTAAAAGTGTAATAGACCCGCCTCGGTGGCGTAGTTGGCTAACGCGCTAGTCGTGTTGTGCTCGACTGCTTAGGACGGGGAGATCAAGGTTCGAATCTCGGTCGAGTGAACTGGAGGGGGTGTGTGTGTTCCTAAATGGTTTTCCACTCTCCCTCCACGCAAATGCGGGTTCACTTCCTCTTATTCAACCTTCCCAATTCCTAATCCATTAGCGTGATTAGTACTTAAAGCGTATAGCCCGAACGGGTAGTAAGACGCTGTGCTAAATATTATTATATTATTAAAAGTGTAATATTTTCGGAAAAGGGTTTTTGATGGAGTCATGTTCTATGTACCAATGGGCTCTGTGAGTTTTTAATAATAATGAGAGTATAGAGCGCTAGTTGTACATGTCAGTTTCTTTATCTTCCAGTTGTTCCAAGTCCATTGTCATACGAGTGCACTTAGAACATATGGTATTCCATTAAGCACAGAATTTACATCTTGTGAATGTGGGGAATGCCAGGCCGCCACCGTGGTTCGGATCCCACGTTAAACTGTAGGTCCTCCATTTCATCTCACAATCACCCTACCATTACACATTAGCGTAAGTGCGTATAACCCGAACGGGTAGTAAGACGCGGTGATAATAATAATAATAATAATAATAATAATAATAATAATAATAATAATAAGCACAGAATTTAAGCGAAGTATATATGTCACTTTGAATAATCTTAGCTATAATATTTCATTTTTTAATTATTTTAAATTAAACATTAATTATTGTATAATATAGTGTAGTAGTACCCAATAGTTTTTTTTTCAGACAAAAATATATAGGTACAACCTTTAATCCAAGAAAGTTTTCTTGTCTTTCCTGTAAAATATTATTTTTGGTAATTAGAACGTTTGACATTTCCATCCTTCAAACATAATATTATAATAATATGTTAGGTTTTAAGAAGGAAACATAATAATTCTTAAGACATAGGCACAAATGTAAAATTGAAACATTATTATTCTAGTTTTATTATGAGTAACTGAATTTATCAATGTGTTTGTCTGCTCAGGGTTTCTTAAATTAAAGTGACCTTTTCTTTTTTGGGAACCGACATTCTAAATCCACTGATGGCAGCTGGAAAAGGTAGTTTTAATTTAAATGGTACTTGATTCATCTTGTAGTCGTGATTTTTATATTCGTGCTATCGGACAGAGTTAGTCGATTATGTCTTTAAAATATTCTATTGAGTTCTTGAACAGAACCGATCAAGATGAAATTAGTTAAATTAAAGCAGAGGGGATTGCACTGAAATTTTTTAATTGATTTGGAGCTCATTACGTGATCATGTTTTTTTTTGTGAAGGTATGAGTTGACAATAAATCATCAAATACCCGTGTGTTAAATTTACTAATGAGAAATAATTGTTGCTTCCTATCAAGGTCACACCCATGCAGGTTTTACAAATGGGTGGTAGATTAGAGTCCCATCTGCTGGGAGTGGTCTGTGGTCTTCCCAAATCCACGAGAGAAAATTTAAGGAATTTAACTTTGTGGGATGGTAGGGAATTTTAGAGCATCTAAACACAATTATGAGATAATTGTATGAGTCTCAAGAGCCAATTTTCGCAAAAAAAAAAACAACTTAAAAACTAGATGAACCCATTGAAAGAAAACTATTTTTCACTTTCACAAGGTTACCAATTGTTAACTCGGATATTGATTATTCAATGTTATTAATAAGAAATGCAGCCAAATCACAAGTATAAATTTTTATTTTTTTATAAAAATTAACAAAAAAAAAAAAGAGTTAATTATAAGAGGTGGTAGAACTCCCTTATAATCCTATTTATGGACGCCCATGCTTCCTATCGTTGTCTGTAAACCAACGACAGACGTAGACAACACGCCATCATGAGTTATCTCATCAAGAGACTTTATCAGAACAAACTCTCATTTCATTCCAGAATGTTTCTAATCTCGAAATAGTCTTATTTACCTCCATCTTCATCTGACGCTAGGTGTAAAAGAGGGTATGGGGAAGGGAGAAAGAGAGAATTCAGGAGGAAGCAAACGGGGTAGAGAGACTGACGTTTATTACGGTCCACCGGACAGCTCTTAATTACCGGTGAGAGCGCATGGGATTCGCTTCGGGCCGGGATTTTCATCTACTACGATTCATCCATTCTCTTTCTTGCGTACACACTTGGGGTTCTCTCTCTCTCTTCTGTACAAATATTTTACCAGCATCTTTCATCTCCACATTAGTATTGTCTCTCTTTAATCTTCATCATAAGTATATATTCTATCTGCCTGTAGCTAAAATGGTTGACAGATAAGCTGAACGAACCGGGATTGATCCTTAGCTGGTGCTATGAAAAATTCATTATTAAAGTATGGGTTTGTTCTATCAACAAAGCATTAGTATATATTTTAATACAGTAGTATGTTTGGTTAAAAAAAATTACTTTTAACTATTGTGAGAAAGGAAAAAAAAAACATGTATAGCAAGAAAATTTATTCAGGAACATGATAGAATCTTAACAAAAAAACAACAACATGTTTTACTTACTTACTTACTTTAACTTATATTGTTACAGTTCAAGCTTGAACTATTCATTTAAATATGAAATCCATTTTTCTTGTTTTAATTTGCGCAAAAAGTTCAATAATGTTCTCCTTGATCTCTGGATGACAATTGAGAATATTTTTCTCCATCGAAAGTACTGCAAGCGCATTTAGTTTTTCTATTAAATAAAAGAACCGAAAAAAAATGAATCAAATAGAATAGCTGGAAGCAGAATATTAATCTAATTCTACACTCTTCTACAATTTATCACATTCAAGAATATGGTACACGGTTTTTAAGCACAACACACGCTGAGTAAAAAAAACCTTTCTTCCACCATCACGCCAGAGCCGGCACTGCGAGAGCAACAGTGTTCTCTTTACCTGGCAGTCCCGCCTTCCTCCCCAATCCTCTCCTATGTTTGCAGGCACACAACAGTCAAACACCACGTCGCTAGCACTGTGAATCGCACAGTTCCATACAAAGATTTTTGCATCTTTTTCATAAACTGGGGGATGGCTACTGAAGTACTAACATTAAGATTTTGGAATATATATTGTACTACAAAAATAAAGAAAGAATTAAAGAAAAAAGGACTCATTATATTAAATATTATCGATAATATCAAGTGGAAATAGGGGGTGCTACAGTTACGCAGTGCCTGTACACGAGCCGCCACTGAATTCTACATTATTATCTCCACCCTATTACACTGGATATCATCTCTGAGAGAACTGTATCATTACTATCGGGAAACAGCGTTAGTAGTCTCTTATTTTCTTGTGCTTGATCTTCCCTTTAATAAAATCCAAATTTTGCAACTCTGGTTCGTCGATGTTGCCAGTAGATCTTTCTTACCCCAGTACATCACCTTCAGACATAAATGAAAGTGATGAGGTTTGGCAACATTTAACCGAGAGAGAGAGAGAAGACACAGTTTTTCTCCATAAGACCTGCAGTGTCTTCAGGGGTGATATTGGGTGTAGTAAATGTGTGCTTATATCACAGTCTGATAGAAAGTCGTGGAGAAGAGGGAATTTCGTTTTCAACAGTTTGTGGTTGGAAAACTGCTGTGCTCTCCAAATTAAACGTTTTTATTAGTGATTAACAACAATATATTTGGTACTTTTATAAATAACCTAAATTTAAATAAAACACATTTAAATTAATAAATAATACTAAAGCATGAAAGCATCAATATATAGGTAGATATAATTTAAAATAAAATATTTAGATACTATGATTATATTAGTAGCCAGTAGTATTGTCATATTTCTTACCACTTATTTAATTTCGTGATTCATTATTTCTTTTAACTTAATATACTTTGTGTTTCTTCCACCCTTATATATATACTAGCCTCCTTCCCCGTAAAAAAATATTGTAAAGAATCCTGTAAAACAAAGCTTCAAATCATCCATCATGTCAATATAAAAACAAAACTTTTATTTACTTTTTTTTGTTGAAAATACAGTCCTACTCATCACTTATAGCCCCCTCCCTCTTTTTTCTCCTCCATTTCATTCATTCTCTTCTAGCCATACCCCCCCGACCCCTTCACCAACCCCACTTTCCCTTCAACAACTTATTTTTTTCCAACAACTATATAATATACTATCGTCATTTGTATGAGGAATAAATTAAATTTTCAAAATAAAATATAGCCTATGCTACTCGCTGATATTGTAGCTTTATATTGGTGACAGAATTTTTAAAATCGGTCCAGTAGTTTTTTTGTTTATCCATTATAAACAAAAAAAAACAAAAAATCAAATCTTTCCTCTTTATAATATTAGTATAGATATATTCATATATTCTTTTTTAGCACTTCTTCTTACTAGCCTTTTAGGTTATACGCATATGTACTAATTTTGCAAATGAGATAGGGTTGAGGATTGTTTAATTTAGAGCAAGTGTATCCACATTTGTTCTGAGGGAGAGTGAAAAACCAAATTTGAAAACCCCTCCTACTAAATCCGACTGGGATTCCAAACACCTTTCACCCTGTCATCAGCAGTCTAGTCTAATACGATAGTGACGCCTAAGACAATTTCACCACCTAAGCTGGTTCTTATTTTGTGTTTTACCCTTCCACCAGTCATACCTATTTAGGATAGTTTTTTTTTTGTATATTAACCTTCCGTTTATCTTGATCGGTAGAAATCTTACCTTGATAAGCTACACTATGGTGTGGATTGTGTGATAGGGTCATGGCCTAATCGTTCAAGGTAAGCCTGCTACCTTTCACCGAGAGTAGAGGGTAAGTTTTAATCCGTAATCATTAATGTGGAATAGAGACGTGAGGAAAAACAAGTGTTTTGGCAATTTTTACAGCAAAATATATTTTTCGGCTAAAACCGATCAAATATTTCTCCAGTATAAACATTATAGTTTAATTTTCTTCACGTGATAATATCATAAGTTTGTTGAATATCTGTCATGAGCATAGTGGCGTCAGAAGAAACTCTTTTTAAACGGAGGGGAAAAGCTGTCATTAAATTCCAGTACACACTTAACAGATATTCAAGAACTGTTTATGTCACCTTGTGAATTAAATTAAACTCTATGAGTCTACTGGAGCAAATCTTATTTATTTAAAGTAAAAAAAAAAAGTTTTGCTATAAATACTGCGAAAACAATGGCCTTTTCTTGCGTCCCATTAATGGGATAATTTAAGGGGGGAATAGGGAAGATAGTAGGTGAATTAAACTTGATTTTATTTCGCCTGGGTAGAGGATTGGGAGAGCAACAATTCAGAGAGGGATACCTTCCCACGATATAAACGATAAACTCCAATTTCCTAGCTCTATTCATGTGGTGAAACGTTCTATTTCTTCTTATTTACTAATTAATTCTTTACTCTTCCCCTTCTCTCCTTCTGTAACAATCACCCAAATGTATTAATTTAGATAACAGGTTAGTTGCGCCTGTACATAGGCAATATAGAATGTCACGAGTGTTGACGCTACTCCCCAGAAATTCCGGATTTTCTCTACTACTGTCAAATTGGTGGGTTTAACCCTGCGTCAACTTTGTGTTCACAGTTGGCTAAGCTGATCTGAAATACTAATGAGTCCTTCAGTCCCGAAAATGCTGCTTTTAACAGGATAAAGGGTGGGGCAAAAAACTTCTATACTAATATTATAAAGAGGAAAGATTTGATTTTTTGTTTTTTTGTTTGTAATGGATAAACTCAAAAGCTACTGGACTGATTTAAAAATTCTTTCACCAATATAATGCTACATTATCAGTGAGTATCATAGGCTATATTTATTTTGAAAATTTAATTTATTCCTCATAAAAATGTTGATAGTATATTATATAGTCGTTGGAAAAAAAAAAGTTGTTGAAGGGAAAGTGGGGCTGATGAAGGAGGAGGGGGGTAGGGGTGAGGAAAGAGGAATGAGATGAAAATAGAAAGGAGGATAAAAAGAGGGAGGGGGCTATAAAGTGATGGTAAGACTGTATTTAAAAAAAAAAGTTTTGTTTTTATATTGATATGATGAAGGATTTGAAGCTTTGTTTTACAGGATTCTTTACAATATTTTTTTATGGGGAAGGGGGCTAGTAATATTATATGTATGTTTAGTATAATTGCGTTAGGTACCTCATTATTAAAGAATAAATGACTTAATAAAAGAGAAATAATAAAGGACTAGTTTATAATTTTTAAACCTGATTTATTTATTAGGTTTTGAAACAGATTAGAACAAATACGTATTTTAGCGCCTCCAAACAAAGAGATTGACCAGCTTCGGTGAACGTATAGTCCATGGCGTCACTCAAATAAAATAATAGATTGCCAATGATGGAAAGATAGGGCTTTGAATCGTGGTAAAGGGTAATGAATGTGGTTTTTTCCAAAATAGTTCTAACCATTTTTCCTCCACGCAAATGCGGGTACATTTTCTTTAAAATCAATCTTACTCTTACTTAACCTAATAGCGTAATTAGTACATTGGTATAAAGCTCAAATGGGTAGTAAGACGTGGTGCTAAAAATAAAGAGATCAATAGTCTACCTCAATTGTATAACCAAACTAACCATTTATTGAAAAAAATAGGTATTATATTTATTTTTTATATCATGGCCACAAAAGGAAGGAAAATCGCATTTTAAAATTTTACATTTGTTTTGAAAATAAGCTTATATATTTATTAAAACTATAACATTATCGAATTCTCAAAATTTTACTCCCTGCTATATCCATATATACTTTTATGACAAATTTTTACTCACGGGTTGTGATAAAAAAAAAGACTAGTTAATAAGTTTGAAATAGCTTTATAATGGTTTTAAGAAACAATATATTAGCTTTACGTTCTGAATGGATTAAATAGCAAAGTTATTATATTTGTTAGTACCGGTTTTAGCCGTATCTAGATATCATATACTTTAAATTGAAAAATTACACCTGGAATAGAACCCGGGACTTTTGAATTAGAATGGCAATCCTCTAGCCACTGAGCTATCCAGGAATCGATTTCTGTCTGAAACCATTCTTCACTCATATCATAAGGCAGAGTCTGTGATGGACGTGCAGAAATCATAGGCTACTTTCTGAAAATCAATTCATATAGAGTAAATACGCTCTTAATTCATGACAATAATGTTTTGAAACTTCTCATTTGCGTTACCCACTAGTTAATTCGCAAGTCTGCAATACAATTTCGAGTTTCAACACTTGAGGGTCAAAACAGAAGAGCACATATATTAAAACTTACAGTAACATCCTCACGTTTGCCTTAAAGGCTGGCCCCTATAGTTAATCATGTTTAGAAACTACTAATACAGTTTACGAACCGAGTAAAATGATTAGGGTTGAGGATATTAGAGTACCTTATGAAGCTTCTTCTGTTCAGACGTTGGTAGAACTGGAAAACCGTGTAGTACTTTCTCGACCTGAATAATCACGTTACGATGTGACAGCGTGTTGTTAAAATAAGAGAGAGTCGGGGTATGAAAGGGAGCCATCTAATCTGATTTTAAATATAATTTGAATAAGAGAAGGAAGGAGTGAAATAAACAAAACATAACCTTAACCATTACGTTGGAATTACATTCCGAGGTTATATAATATACTATTGTAACTTATATAATTAAATTAACTTATTTAATTAAATATTACTAAAATATTGCAATTATTTAAAACCTATTAGTAGTATTTATATACGATATGTACATGTGTGTAAATTGTGTTTGTTTTCTTAACATAAGTTTTGATAAATATATACTACTCAAGTCCTATTACAATATTTTTGTTTAACTAATATTTAAATAACTGTTAAACAATTTACTAGTCTACTGAATGATTGGAGACAATACTTTTAAAACTATTTTCTATTTAATATAAGTACATATAATTCTGTGCAAAGATTCACTCTTTTAAATATCTTGTTTACCATCTATTAATCCTCTATTAAAATTAATAATTATATGAATTGAAATTAAACACTAATGTTGATGCAGTTTAATAATAATTAATTTAGGAACCACATACATTTAAAAAATGGATAAAAGGTTATTTTAAAATGTATAGGAAATGGAATTAAGCTAGCTGTGTGTATTTGAATAGTATTTATTTAACGATAACTAATATAGGAAAGAATGTTAAATAACATCTTATGTACATATTTTCTTTTAGTTTATTTGTTTTACCTCACTTTTCTTTCATTTTCCGTCTCTCTCTTGCCTTTCTTTATTGTTTTATGTTTTTGTGTCACTCAACCTAAATTGTTTCTTCGTCTCTTCGTTACTTTTCGTTTTTCATTAATCTTTCTATTGTGTTTATTTCAATTCTCTTGCTTTTTCTTATTGTTTTTCAATTTATGTATGGGTTTATATTTTTAATTTATATTGTTTATTCTCTTCTATAATTTAATATATTTTTAAGTATTTCTTTTTCAATTTATTTTCCTTTTCGTTCATGCCTTCCTCTATTTTAGGCTTCTTGTTCTTACTTCCTTAATCAACTTTGATATAATGTTTCATTTTCTTTCCCCTTATTTTTTACTTGACGAGTATTTCGGATTTCATCTTTAGTTGACTCTCGCTACTAGTTTCATCTTTCGATTTACTTTAAAAAAAATTCTATCCCTTTAATTGTCTTTTCTCATTACGTTAAGATTTTTTTTATCTTTTCTTCTTATTTTAATTTACGCATTCTCATCACAATGTTTAGTTATCCCTCTCGATTTACGTTCCTTAGTTTTATTTCTTATTTTCACCTTATTCCGCTGCATTGTTCTTCTCTCAGATTTTTCTCCATCCCATACTCATCACCCCCACCCCAAACACCCGCTTTATCTCGCCCCTCCATTATAGTCGGAAGAAGCCCTGCTTATTATCTCTAACAAGTTGAATACAAGACTTTAGACAATATTTCTGATGATAGCTCCTCAGTAGCAAAGTTTACATTACCTTGTAGTGACTCGGGGACTAATTTTGTTCCACAAACTTGGGAATTGCTCCCTCCCCCCCCCTTTATCATTCGTGAATATCCTTCAAGGAGATTTTTTATTCTATCTTAGACAATTCAGGAGCGTAGTAAGATAAATCTCGAACAGAGGTTAAGAGGGCTGCCTAGGTAGTTTATATGTTGCCAATAAGATGTTGTGTGTGAGGTGACCTGGTAGTCTAGGGGTAAGGCGTCGGACTTTTGTGCTGGGGTTCCGGGATTCAATCCTTGGTCCCGGCACAGATTTATCTGATTACCAAACCTTTCCTTAACCTCTGATAAGACGTGTATTAATCACAACTTGTGAATGTGTGGAATGCCAGGCCTCCACTGTGGTTCGGATTCCACGTTAAACTGTTGGTCCTCCATTTCATCTCACAATCAACCTACCATTACACATTAGCTTAAGTGCGTGAAACCCGAACGGGTAGTAAGACGCGATGCTAATAATAATAATGTTGTGGTTAGGTTAAATATTGACAAAAACTTTAATAATATATTAGTTTGGTCTTTACTGGAATTAACATAAAACTATTTTGTATGACTCAATACGTCATATAGGACTATATACTTGTTAACATAGTTTAAAAGTTGACTTTTTAAACTATGAAAAGTCCATAAATGCACAAATACGTGTTGATAATTAACGTGGCTGCTTGGTCAGCGAAAAAGTATTAATCGTTATTAGGTCACACGGCTTAAAAAATACGTTGGCGTGTGTAGTTTTCTGGAACTTCTTTTCTCTTGTGTCTAAGATTATACTCCCTTTCGTCCTTCTTCTACAATCCACCTTATGTCATGTCAATAAGAATTAGGAGGAAGAGTACTAAGAAACTTCATATCTCAAAGTAAAGAGGAATTCTCGCTTCAATTTCTCGGATATCTTAAGGTGCGGCATAAGGGAGTGCAAGTATTTTTCAGTTTTTATAGAATATACATTTTTTGGCAAAAATAAATAAAATATTTCTCCAGTAGCAACATAAAGTTTAGTTTTCTGCAGATGCTAATATCAACAGATCTTGAATATATGTCAAGGGTGTCCTGGAATGTTGTCAAAACATTTTAAATAAAGAGAAAATGTTTTGACAAAATTCCATTAAACACTTGACAAATATTCAAGATCTGTTGATATTAGGATGTGCAGAAAACTAAACTATGTTGCTAATGGAGAAATATTTGATTTATTTTGTCCAAAAAAAAGTAATGGTATAAAAACTGTAAAATTACTCTTTCTCCATTCTGCCGCACCTTAAATATGTCTGCTTTGAACCTATAAAAAAATTACTGTACTTATTATTGGAAATCTAAATTTAGAGCTATTTTTCATCATGTCTAGTCTTAAAGCTCCACAAGTATGCTTAAAAGTGGTTGAAAAAGAGCTAAAGTACAATTTTCACACATTTATTTCTGTTAATACAACTCAAACTAAAAAGTAGTTATGGAAAAATAGCCCCATTTGGGAATCTTTCAACTTTTATTTGGTGTGAAACATATTTTGAAATAAAGCATCATAGAATTAAATATTGCATTAGAACCAAACGTCTACTTGGCAATTTTTTGCTTATTGATTAATTAAATACCCAGAAAACGATAGATAACATATATAGGAAGGTAGAATGCTCATGTAAATAGAATGATTTAATAAATTGGAGGGGTCACTACACACCTTTTATTGACATTTGTATTTTCATCGTTCCCTGTTTTTTCTCCTGCGGCCTGACAGTTCGGTCCAGTAACGTTTATAGTCTCCCTTAGTTTCTGGCACTTATGCATTTCTACCAATTTGGGGGTTTATATGGTACGTAACATACATATATAAATAGAAGAAATAACAAGAGGGTAGGTTTGAAATAATATACATTTAAATAATCATACGGCAGAACAAGGTACTTAATACATCTTTGGAACACCATCTCAAATATTATTATTATTATTAGCACCACGTCTTACTACCCATTCGGGTTATACGCACTTACGCTAATGTGTAATGGTAGGGTGATTGTGAGATGAAATGAAGGACCTACAGTTTAACGTGGAATCCGAACCACGGTGGAGGCCTGGCATTCCTCACATTCACAAGATGTCTTGTCAGAGGTGAAGGAAGGGTTTGGTAATCAGATAAATCTTTGCCGGGACCGAGGATGGAACCCCGGCCGCCAGCTCAGAGGTCTGACATCTTACCCCTAGACCACCAGGTCACCCAACACGGTACATAATACATCTTTGGAACACCATCTCAAATATTATTATTATTATTATTAGCACCGCGTCTTACTACACATTCGGGTTATACGCACTTACGCTAATGTGTAATGATAGTGTGATTGTGAGATGAAATGAAGGACCTACAGTTTAACGTGGAATCCGAACCACGGTGGAGGCCTGGCATTCCCCACATTCACAAGATGTCTTGTCAGAGGTGAAGGAAGGGTTTGGTAATCAGATAAATCTTTGCCGGGACCGAGGATTGAACCCCGGCCGCCAGCATAGAAGTCTGACACCTTACCCTAGACCACCAGGTCACCGAGTCATCTCAAATAAAATGGTCTATAAACTTGACTGTGTCAAGTTACCTATTAGATTGCTGGGCAGAGACAAAAGTAAACATGGCGTGAAGCGCCCATTAGCTGTACGATAACAGATTAGAAAAGCTAGTAACAATCCGTCTGCTTGATACATTAATATGGAACATTCTGCAGACAATTGTACCGGGCAAGTTCAAAGTCTATGTTCTCGGCCATTCCCTTTTTTTAGGCTGGCACATGACCCATTGGTCTAAACCAGTAGGGCAACAATAATACAATAGTTGGGCAACCCATAAAAAGGGCGAGCAACACAAATTAAAGTCGAAATATTAGATACGACGAGCCTTGCCAGAAAGGCTGAAGTGGCCCACAAGTTGAACACCCAAGCGGTGTACAACATAAATTAAACATGCCTAACAAGGCACCACCCCAAGGCCCTGAACAATCAGAATTCTCTTTCCCGGTTAGCCACCTCGAAGACTGCTAAATAGTAATACGGGTTAAGGTGTGGGACTCACTCCCAATGAAACTGCTGGTCATAAGGACTCCGCCGGAAAAATGTGGAGCACCAAATGACTTCACTTTATATACTACTAATCAACTGTTTCCACCAACAATAGCGTGGTTACACAGTTTAAGGTGTGATATCTACTTCCAATGAAACTGCTGGTCCAAGGACCCAGCAGGAAAATTGCGCGAAGAGCGAAAGTATATCATTAGATATAATAAACTGTGACAGACATTAAGTTAGATAATAGGCTTATCCTCTAAACTAATATTCCCTAAAAACCACGATGTGAGTCCAGCCATGGTACAGGATATTCCTGATTCATTTATTGATCTATCAAAGTCTAGGTTACTTTCTACGGTTCGGTCGTTCCCTCGGTAAGAACATCTTGAACACCGCTGAATGTAGGATAAGTTTGTTAAGACACGACTGTCTTTTTCTATCTTTCACTAGTATTTTAATTTTCTTACTAAATCTCTATTTAAAGACATATAATAAACATAAAGAAATCGTGATTTAAATAATAATTTTCACCAACCCTAGGGGTTCTTAAAAACAACAATTATAGCGATAAAATAATAGTTTTTTCTGTCTATTTGATCTCAAAATAGGGCGCAATTCTCATATAGCGGGGGGGGGGGGGGGGGGGGACACGACTGTCTTTTTCTTTCTTTCATAAGGGTTTATTTTTATACTTATTATCTATTTATATACATTATTAATCAACAAAATTGAAACAATAATAATTCCCAACCCCTTGGGGTTCTTGAAAATAAAAATATATCGAAGTAATAAAAGTTTTTTCTGTTTGTTTATCCCCAAATAGGGCGCATTTCACTTATAGAAGGGGGTTTATTGAACTCCCCCCACGGCACATAGGACCTGGTCGGCCATGTTTGGTAATTGATGGGATCACTGCACTACACGACTGTCTAGGAGACGTTGAATAATAGTAATCATATTGGTGTCAATCAAACCACGTAGTTTTATAGTGGTTAAACGCATTGCATTCTGGGACGGACGAGAAGAGGGGGTGATTGACCATCTACGGGGATCTGGAAAGTTGAGTCCACCTAGTGAGCTGGTTGAGTGCCGTCTTCAGTTGATAAAGAAACTCGGACCGGTCAAGTGCGATATAATTGAATGGCACGGTCGGCCCACCATTCTGACGGCATCGCTTCTGATGGGGCCGGAGTCGTTCCATGCAGTATCCAAGACGTTGGTATGTAACACATACATTTATGTATTACTAAACTTGTTTGTAGATCAGGGAAGAATAATATATGAGTGCATTTTACCCATGATTAGCTGCTTCAAATTTTAGGGCCGGAAAAGGGCTGAACTGGTTTACCCCGTTACAATTGCGGTAGCTTCTTATCTTATTTTCTGAATTATATAAACTAAAACTTTTTTTTTTGAACCAAGTTTTACTGCTCATCAGGGATATCCGCATTTAGTTAGGCTTTTGGTGATAGAATCTAGAGGAAATGTACACGGATTTACATAGATAAAGTATGGGGAAACATTGAAGAAAAATACCCATAAGTTCTTACGAGTGGGTTTAAAATTCCAACTTTTCTCTCACTGGAAAACCAGTATGAATTAGCTTTACGTTTAGTTCGTGTACCCATCAATTTTTTGTTACATAATTATGTGATTGAAAATGGCGCAGTTTTCAATAACATAATAAAATTAAGTTTTTTACTTACTGTAGTTTTTATAATTCACTCTAAGTACACCTTTTATTTTAGAAAAATATGTTTTACCATTTTAACTAGTAAGTAACTTCTTGTTTATTAAATTTTATATAAATCAATCATTATATACATGATTAAATTAATGAAAAACCTGATATAAAAAATTATATAGTGAATAACATGCAGCCATTTTTAAATATTTTTATAATGTTCTTAATCTCTGATTATATAACTCAATAAAATTATGTAGCTTCTACCATAACCATTAGGTTTGTTAAATTAAAAATTGCGAGTTTTTACCACCTTTAGCCTAAGCTTAAGCGACGAAATGTGTTAGAGAAAACACACTTTAAATGAAGAGTTCAAAACATTTGTATGGAGTTTTAGAAAAACAGCTATAAAAGAAACAAAACATAAGGAATGAAATTAACAAACAATTATTTTGTGGCAACAAATTAAGATAACACAAAAGAAAACATTTACGTAACAAAACATAATATTAAAATAATACTTATGTTTCTAGCTGAACGCTTTCATTAAAAAAATCTTATCACAGTAAAAATTAACCAATAAAAATCCATACTATAACAAATTTAAACTTCAAAACAGCTATCAGAGAAAACTCGTTGATTCAAATAAATTATATTAATTTATAAATTCCTTTTAAGTGCTTATTTAAAAGTTTTTAAGACAAACTAGGATGTTGCCTTGAGTTCTTATCCCAGTATATGATTAAGATACACAACCGACTAAGATAAGGTGCCGTAAATCCAGCTTTTAGTAATATTTTATTTTATATAATTTGATTTAGTTCTACATTTAAAGGGGGTCATCGTGTTTTGATGGTTACTACAAGGAGTCTCCCCGAACCAAAATTAAAAAGGAATTATTTGGAGGTGACAGAATTATTTAAATAAAATAAAGTAACGTCATAGAACCCATTTCTGTGGCCTCGCAGTAGATTAGAGGAGATTGAGGTTCGAATCACAGGTGTACTGAGGGTGGGTTTTCTAAAATAGTTATCCACGTATTCTCCGCGCAAATGCGGACACACTTCCTCTAAATATAATTCATAAAACCACTAGGGTAATTAGAACATTAGTGGATAATACGAACGGGTAGTAAGACGTGGTTCTAAAAAAAAAAAGACCACTCCTATTCCACCGACTCAGATTCAAAATCTATCTTCCGTAGTTGACAAACCAGCCTATGGATGCTACCATGAATTGGTAGGCCTATATTATAGTCTAATATTTTTTTTATTAAAGCGTCTTACTGCTTGTTCATTATTATTCTAATGGGGTAAGGATGTTGAAGGAAGCATTTTAGAGGTAATATATCCGCATTTGCATGGAAGGAAAGTCTGAGACCATCTAAGAATTTTGTTAGGAAGAAATGTGAGGAAAATACAAACATTTTCTTTCACGGCCAATGTTGATAATAATACGTTAAATAGTTCTATTAACTTTTCTAGCTGTCGGTTAAGGTTCTTCACATTAAAATTATACTGTTGCTAGACTGAATTCCAAACCACCTGTGCTATGAAATCCATTTTATATACTCGACTTAATACCGATTCAAGGGCCATAGGACTAGCTGAGATTGACGAATCACTTCAAGACTCGTGACTGCGACGAGGTGTGTGTGTGTGTGTGTGTGTGTGGGGTGTGTGGGTGTGGGGGGGTGTTGGCTCTCAGTTGTTTTGTAAGGTGATGATGTGATCTTTGGGCTCGGATGTTTATGGCATGTCATATTTAGTTTCACCTTTGAATTTAATGCGTAATGACCCGCCTCGTTGGCGTAGTTGGCTAACGCGCTTGTCGTGTTGAGCTCAACTGCCGAGGACGGGGAGATCGAGGTTCGAATCTCGGTCGGATGAACTGGGGGTGGCTTTTCCTAAATGGTTTTCCACTCTCTTTTCCACGCAAATGCGAGTTCTAATTAATATTTCTAATTTCTCTCGTGCTTCGCATTTAATATTGTAAAGTTATCTTTAGAAGGTTTCTGTGAATTAGTTGTGAACTTGTCAAATCAGTAATTAAATATTTGTCGGATAATTTATTTTACTTTAAGCTACTTCCTTGATTTGAGGTATATTTTTAATAATATTCATTACCATTAAAAAACATTTTTAGATCATACATGGGTATTTTTAAGGGTGTATTTGCATACATATTTCGCGATTATTAAGGTCATAAACATCCGCCCCCTAGTGATCATGCATGAGCCACTCATATTATGTACTGTACCTCAACTTTACGAATCTAATTATTTGGTCTCTTACCACGTAAAGTTAACTCGGGAGTTATTACATTCAAACTTCCCAAATTTGATTAGAAAAGGGTCCGGTAGCGTTCAATTAAGTTGGCGTAAGAGATTGATTGAGAGGGTTTGGGACCGTTAATTTGCGTCGTCTCTATGGTTGATTGTCGATATACATTTAGATGATTTAATCGTTTCTATGGCTGAGTTGTGAGGGAGGGTGACTACAATCCAATTTCCATGATAATATATAAAATACAAACAAATTTTGTTTTCCAGACAATATTAATAATATTTTACATTCTTTAGCACCACGTCCTGAAACCCGTTCAAATTATATGCCTATATACTTGTTGTACTAATGTTTAAGGGGCTAGGAAGGTTGAATGTAGAAAAAGTGCACCCATATTTTCATGAAGGTAGAGGGGGGAAACTATTTAGGTAAAACCACGTTCAGTACACCTGACTGGGATCGAACCCCGAACTCCCGGTCATCCAGTAGTCTAGTTTATTTCAAAAGTAGTGCCTTAAACCATACCGCCACCGAAGTGGGCTACTATATTATTATTGTTGTGTTATTAATATTATTGATTAAAAGGGACTGATGCAGGTAACATGGTCCAATGTATGAATACGTTAAAAATATGTTTTTGCGTATAATGGTCTAGGCGTCTATCTTTCTCTCGCAATAGATTGGAATACCATTGATAGGGAGAAAGGGGTTTGAATCCCGGTCGGGTGTACTGAAGTTGTTTTGCTCGCAAATGAGTTTTCCTCTCTACCTGCACGCAAATATAGGTACACTTCGTCTAAATTCAATATCATTCATCCCTAACACACTAGCGTAATTAATAAAGAGCCTGAATGTGTAATAAGACGTGGTGCTAAAAAACCTTTCTAACAGTCTTCCGATGAAAATGGGACTATAACTACTAAACATATGTATACCTATTAATGCCGTTCCCTTTTAGGGTAGGCAAGAAACTGCTCTAAAAACAATAACTCAGTACTTAATCCACCCTCGCTAACTTTCTGCATCCCTGCCTACTCCCTTTATTTAAACAAGAGCCATACACCGAGTGATAATGCTCTTTTATTCATGATACTCTTAGGGTTTCTCTTTTTCACACATTCTTCTACAACATCTAAATTGTGGAAATAATAAAACATCTCTAATTGTTTCATATTCTAAGTTCTGAGCACTGCTAATGAGCCCACCTTTTCCCACCACTTATTTCTGGAGGTATTTAAACTCTAACTAGGGGTCGTGTCTTGGTGTGATTTTCTTTATTCCAATTTAATTTTTTTTAAATTACATCTGTATAACTGTTTTACAATACTAAACAAACACTATTAAATTTAAAAATGATGATTCAAAAATAAAATATATATATATATATATTCTGCTGATTCCAATTTTGATGTTAAGTAAAAAAAACAAAAACTCCATGCTGTCAAGCTATGGCAACCGAGTGGCCACCTTCTATTGGCGAAGATATATACAAACTTATTCGGATAAAGAGTACACGTGTTTGGCCCAATGAACCCTCATGCTTTCAACCTCAGTTTTCTAGACTGGAGCCACTACTTTTTCATTAAAGTAGCTATATATTTTCTCACGAGGATGAATTGACCTCCTTACAGATTTACTGCTTCACAGTCAAATCTGGAAGTGCTGGTGATCGAATCAAACCCGGGACTTCTGGATATGTAACCAGGAGCTTTGATTACTAGTATTACTAGATAACTATGGTGGTTCTTAACAAGTAAGGAATACAGAAATATCCAGTTCAACTTGATTTATATTTCGAACCTTAATCTTTATATAATGATCAGCCGTGAAATGGGTTTTCAACCGACTCATATAAACTTATTTATCAACTTTAATTTATATATCTCAGCGTATTAGCAGGTATTTCTCATCACAAAATATACGTCTTCAAGACAAGATTTTCAGTTTTTTAAACCTACTTCTGAAAACCTAATGAATGATACGTATGGTTTTTATTTGTGAACTCAGACTCTGATGTTTTTGAATAAAAAACAAATAAAACCTTTAAAAAACCAGCTTGTGAAATGACTACTAAAACTTTTATTAAAGTACTAAAATTTGCTAACCGAGCACTAGAAGCGAACTAGGAGACTCTTCCCTGAACCTCGTTATACTTCCTGTGTAACCTCTATGCAAACCAGCCTCGTAGTATAGTAAGTCAGAACTCCTGGCTACTGGCCCAGAGGTTCCGGGTTCAATTCCCGGCTGTTACCGGGGAATATTTCTCAAAAGGGGAATACTTACATAGATTATAAGGGTTTGGTTAATTAGGCTGAAGTTAGTTTAAGATCTTCATTGGCTCCACACAGAAATTTTCATTATTATTACTATTATATTATTATATTATTATTTATTTTTCTTCTTATATATACACTACAGTTTCAACCATCCAGCCCAGTTATCAATGTTAACAAGTACGTTTTTAAAATATACAAAACTCTATAAATTCACTTGTAATAAAATATCGATCGCAAACACCCTACAACTGTTACATTGCAGACAGCAAAGTAAAACTGTTATGCAAGCGGTTGGCGTGTAATACGTAGTCGCATATGTTTGGTCGGTGTAGATAGCAGCACTGTTTTGATTTGGCTGGAAACAGAAGCTGTGTAAAAGAGGTGTAAAAATGTTTGGGACGTGTAGATTAGTAGCACTGTTTTGATTTGGCTGGAAACAGAAGGCGTGTCAAGGGAGGTGTGTGTGAGGCGTAGCTAGATGAGGTAATACCCAATATGTATTGAAAATTATTTACACTAGGAATCCGTATTATTTGGGTTTTCTGTATTTTCACCAGAATTACACCACTTAAGGCCGGATAGTCGCTACTCTAGTGTACAAACTAATATGTACACAAACACTTTAGCTGAGTCGGTATCATATCTGCCTACAGAACTAAAGGTCCCGGATTCGATTACCAGCATGGCTGAAAAAGTATTGTTAGTGAGATTCGGGTTTCCCCTTTTACAGTAATGATTTAACGGATGGGGGGCTGGGTGTTGTTTACGATCTAGATTTAAGTTAGCTTATAAGTAATGTGCTGATATTATCAGTCAGTTCAGAAGGTGCACATTAAGCCCCTAAACAAAATTGTTACAATTTTGTAAGCCTTAGAGAATTTATGCTAAAAAACCCCTGAAAGAACAGTTAAAATAACTTGATGTGAAGTTTATTAAAAATATTAAATAAATCATACCAACGCTGCAACAATTGATGATAAAGGAGCTATAAATATTAGTTAAATTTTTTTACTTAATTACAAACTTAATAAATAAAATTTGTCCATCAGTTCAAAAATTAATTTATTTGACTTGAGGATCTTGGAGCAAGGATAATGGGCAGGTTGGTCTTTTACATATCAAATCGTCACAGAATTACATATAATATCACATACATCATTGACTTTATCAATAACTTGTTCCTTTTTTGGAAAACATTTATGGAATATATAGATAGTTACCAAACACATTTTTGATGAATATTATTCCAAAATGTTATTATGACAACAATTATACACTATTAATTTTAAATAATTATTCATAATTATTTTGTGTATTGCATTGCTTTGCATTGAATTTTATTTTGGTTCGAAGGATAATAAAACTTTTAAAACAAATATTTTACTCAAAGCTTGATTTTACATATAATATAATAAACCCAGGAAATATACAGTTCGATTTATTGTTGGTAATTTGTGATCCTATATAAATTAAGCTAGTTAATTATATTCTTTAATTGTAGACTATCATGAAAAGTTAATTTTAGACAACTCAAAATTTTGCCTTATATTTTATGTAAAATACGGAATTAGTTATATATAATACATTACATATATATGTGTACTATTTTCTGATTCAAGATTTGGTTATTTCCCTTAAAATATTTTAAACACAAACATATAGGTCAAGAAACTCATAACATATATAATATATTTTATATTAGGCCTAAAAGTAGACTTTGGTTAACTTAAACTTAAGTTTAAAGTTATGTTTTTATTTAAAAAACACATGATCCATTTGTAAAGATTTTAGTTTATCTTTTAATCAAATATCTAAAGTTGTTCGACAGCTCTGTAAAGAACAGTTGACCTTTGTTATTTTTCATTTATAGGTTGAATATTTTCGAAATATATATATTTGGATATATGAATTGATTTGATGTCAACGTTAAGTATTACAGTAGAAACTATTAAATTAATTTAATTAATATCACCCATAAAATATTTAAAAAATGTATAAATTGTTTATTTATATATGAACATAATATTACCTTTAAAAAGATTGTGTCTTTATATTTGGCCAAGTATTTTCTTTGTTTTATTACGAAAATAATTTCTTAAATAACATGACTTATTATTTACAATACAATTTTTTATATCTTGAATTAATTTATGATAGAGTATATTTACAATGAAAAGTATTCAAACTCTCCACATAGAAATAAAAAATAATATTCATAACACCATACATACATTTATACAAGTTGATTCCATTTTACTTTAGAAAACACCAACACATTTTTTTAGATCATGAATTTTTCACGTTTTTTAATCACACATTACATTGAATGGCTCGCAGGTTTGATTTTTATAATCAACCAATATTTATTCACAAATGCTTGTGACACATTAAAGAATGTAAGCATTATGCTTGGTTGTGTAATGTTTATGATAAATCAATATAAATGCTGTAACCGAATTAAAGAGCCTCAATACTAGCTATCTAAGAACATAAAATGATAAATAAAATTATTAAAAAAATATTCTAACATAAAACATATTTTATAACCTATTTATTTATTTAAAATTCGTTTAACCACAAATTTGTGAAATTATAATCTATAAGAATTTCACAATACCCTTGTATTTCTAATGCAAATATTTCCTTAATTGTTTATTGTAATACATTTATAAAATATTACGCATTATAAAATTACTATATTTGATTTATTTAAAGGTTCATTTAGCGCAATTGTATATAGAAAAAAAAATACATACACATATAAACATATTTATTTCGTGTTCACATTTTTAACTAACTTCTAAGAAAAGTATAATTTAATAACTATTAAACACGCAGTCATACAAATTCAATACATAGACGCATTTGATTGAATTCCACATATTTACACGTTTTGATTGTACAGCGGATTTTACTTTATGAGCTTTAGTTCAAGCAATACGATGTAGTTACTAAGTTTTTTCTTATAAAAACATATAGTAATTATAATTGTATTATGACTTTATTTAGTTTAATTAATCATTTAACTTAAAAGAGTTAAAATAAATTATACTGTATTTTATTCCCTAAAGTAAAAATTTTCGTTAATCGTTTATAAATTATATTTAAATGGTATAAAATAACTAAATAACACACTCAATTTAAATTAATCTAGTATCTATATTTGAGCAAAAACTCACAAATAGATTGCTAAAAGTAATAGCAAATGGTTTTTATTGTTAATTTATGTTTCACTACAAACATTTTATATTTCTTATGTTGATATCTAACGATTTATCGACTTAGAGATTATTTTTAATAAAGTGGAAAAACTAGGTTTTATTATATTTATAAAAAAAGTATTTATAAAACCATGATATTGTTTTGTAAATATTGTTTCTTTTATTATTTATATTGCTTTCTTATTTAATTTTATGCACAAGCTCACAGGGACGTTGCACAAAAAGCAACGGGGTGGGGTATCCTCTTTGAGGGGAGGGGGGTTTCCCCGGAGAAAAAGTATTTATACAATATAAACCTAAATATCTACGTACCCTTAAAATTGTAACATATCGAACAAAGTATCACATCAGGTGCTCCATCGATTATTTATCACGAAATGTGCAATGTATAAATTACCAAAAGTAGCTACAGTATAAATCATCCACACTCATTTCGTGTATTATTCTCTTAGAATGAATGTTCAGATATACATTTTCTTTTTAAAAGTGGAAAATATTGTATATTAGATAAATTAATCACTAAAAAAATAAGGTCAATAAATAGCACGTAATATTATTGAAATTTTAAAATGTAATTCTCTTATGTAAAATCAGAGATTTTGTCAACATGTTTAGTATCTTATCTCTTCGTAATTGATTAAACTTCTTTCGTTAAACATAGCCGAACCCTACAAGTAATTTTACATACTATTCAGAATCACGTGCAGTATTACTTCACATTATTTTAAAATGAATAAAAATATAGTCATTTATTATGCTTTACAAGGTATATTAAATATTTTATTTTGATGAACAGAATTCTCATACAAATCATCACACAAATTTTCCTAAGATAAAATGAGGTAGAATATTCCTGATTAAGCAATTATGAAAGTTAAACAAAAAAAAAATATTAGAACATAATATTCCGTTAAATGTGTGAATTTTATTTATGACTTTTTTCTTCATAATTTTCCAGAAAGCAGATTAAATTGATTTAATTTTTTTTTATCGATACATCTTTATTAAGTAAATATTTAAAAAAATATATTATTAAAAGCTTTGCTTATGCGTCGTGTCTTTTGTTGTATCTTTACTCTGCAGTTCATAGTTAATTTTAAATCTTATTTAGTGAATACCACTTTTTGTGATAGAAACAAGGGAACCACGTTTTGAAAAAAATATTTACCTTATATTGATGACAATATAAAATAAATAAATGAAAATTAAAACAATAATTCTTAATTTTACCTAAATATGTTTCAATTATTTTATTATTAATATAATTTAAATAATGTAATTGCTAAACCAAGCGTTCAAGGGATGAATAAATTGTTATAGTATAATTCAATGACATATTTTATTATAACATTAAAACAAAATATTATGTAGAGTATTATGTATAACCTTTGCTTTAATAGAGTTTAATGAACACACGGACATAAATAATGCATCATTATTAATAACAAAGTCACACTTAAAAAAGTTAAACAATCATGTAAATTTTTTCTATAGTAAATTATAAACAAAAGACGTTATAACATTTTAAAATTATAAATTGATTACTCTCCTAAAAGTTTAAATTGAAATAATTAAAAAATATATATATTCCTTAGAAAAGGTTTT
The DNA here is from genome assembly GCA_039000515.1 of Timema cristinae. NCBI lineage: Eukaryota > Metazoa > Arthropoda > Insecta > Phasmatodea > Timematidae > Timema > Timema cristinae. The sequence continues at coordinate 30,678,993 of JBCFYV010000001.1, read as the reverse complement.
TTATTTGAAAGGGATTTTAATTATAAAATATTAATTGAAATTGAACAGCTCCCACCTAGAATGTTTATTAAACCGAGTTGTAAATTATTGAATGCAATATTTCTAATGCACATATTCAATCAAAACATAACAGAAAATAGATACAAATTTATCATAAATTGAGGCAAAACAATTGATTTATTTCACTTTGAAATGTTTCTCATTACAAATTGAGTCTAATTAAGGACTGTTTTAAATTTATTCACTTAATCCGGTGAAATCAACAGATGGATGAATACATCTCGTAGATTAGTTGGATGTATGGAACTATTGTAAAGAATGAAGTAGTATCGAAAGAGGCAAACATGGCAGTATATAAAAGTATGTTAGCACCAACATTGTTTTATGTATGTTAAGCGTGGGTTTGTCAAGAGAAACACAAGATCAAGGTGAATACGGTTGGAATGAAATATCTAAGAAATGTTTGTTTCAAAACTCGTATGAATAGGGTCAGTAATGAATGGGTGTTGAAGGAGTGCTGTTTGAAAGGGAATCTAATAGTTCAATATGAAAGAAGCGTATTTCATTTGTTTGGCCATGTTGAGAGGATGAGTGTGGATCGGGAAACGAATGTATGAAAGTAGAGTATGTGGATCAAAAGGAAGGGAGTAGGCCATGTAAGACGTGGCTAAATGCTGTAGACAAGTGTGTGAAAAGCGACGCATAAAAGTTTAAAATATGAGTAAGCATGTTTGACTCGGTGTATGGATGTTGTTGAAGCGAAGGGATTATACATGATTAAGGAAGTGTGAAGAAAATTAGTGAGGATGGATTAAGTTTGAAGTTTTTTTGTTGCTCTATGCAGTTTTTTTGCCTACCCCAAAAGGGAACGGCGTAGTTAGGTGTGTATGTTATAGGCTTAATTTTTTTTGTAAGTATTCATAATTTGGTGGGAAATAGATTTTAAAAATTTAGTTCCGATATTGTATGCCTAGAAAACTATATTCATATATTAACTAGTCTGTAAATTTTAACTATCAGCACACCGATATGTATCGAAATGAAGTATACACTTATTTTTAATTTCTTGGACAACTTGGATAACCTTTGATTATATTTCAAATTATTCTATGCCAGTCTTAATGGGGTCAGTTACTTTCATAAGTAAAACTAAATAAGTTATAATTCTATTTTTTAACTGACAAATATTCTTAGTCGTTATTATATTTTAAATTTTAGTAATATCTGTTCTTGAAAGGAATACTAAAGTTCAAAATCGGATGTAGCGAGGTAAGTATCTAGAAATATTACAGATTTATCTAATATCCATCGATTATTTCAAAATTTGTAATTATATACATACAAAAATATAGACAGATATAAATAAATTAATATAGAAATACTAATCACAATCGCTCTGTTCCATATTTATAGCCAAAGGCTAAATTTTTAACATTATGATATTATATAGGTTCAAAATTCAATAAATTTGTCTACTGGTGTCCGGTGCTTTTAATTTAACTCGGATGGTCATAAGTGATCGCTTTTTACAGAAGTGGGCAACATATTTTTTAATGTAGCCAAAGGTGTGGCAAATTAGAAGGTGAAGTTCTCCACGCCATGAAAAATTTAAGCAATTAGGTTGTACAATCTAACATGTACAGACAGCACACAGTGTATGGACAAGTTTGTTGAAAACAGGTATACTTTGACTAGTCAGTTAAAAATACCAAGGACGCAAATTTAAAAATGGTTCAAATTGAAAATTCAAGGTAATTATTCAAATTTGACAATATTTTTGTCTGACAAATTGTAGAAAATTGCTTAAATATCTGAGTTCAATGCAAATTTTAATTCTGCTTTCAAATAGACATCCACAATTCGAGATTTGACTTTATTGACCATTGTAGAGAACGTCTGTCTTTGATCCAAACATGAACAATTTTGCAAAGACATATTTCAAAGTTGGGTAGAATAGATTTACACATATCTGTGACAGAAGAATTTTGGTAAATTTTCAAGTGTTCCAAGAAGCAAATCATCTTAACGCTCCCGTTTATCCAAAGATAGAATATTGAATTTTTTTGCTTGAATATGTGATATCAAAGTGGAATGAATCACGCAATAATTTAAATGTTCATTTAAAGCCATTGAAATCAGAAAAACTCTTCAAATTCCTGGAGTAGGTTTTCTCTCCAGTTAACCTCTTCACGTCTAGTATATACCACTCCTAATTATTTTCTAAATTTATGCTGGAAATATAAAGTTACAACCAGCACACACAGCCAGGAAAAAAAATATTTTACTGTGGAAGTCGAAAAATTAAAATTCACTAAAATTTTATGGCCAATTTGTCTCTTGTGGGGATTGGTGACAGGACTTCCCACACCAGCCCTATACGATTTCCTGAATTTCCACCACTAATATAATAATTATCCAATCTTCTTTGTCTGGGACTGTACATTATACCACGTATCGACTAATCCACGGTTCTTTATGTCAGAAAATTTACAGTAGCTACGTGTCAACTAATACGCTACTTTTTATGTAAGGGACTGTACAGCAGACTACCTGTTGACAAATACTTTGTAAATGTTGTCAGGAACTTTCATTATGACACACATCTACTAATCCGTTATTTATATCAAGGACTGTACAGTGGACTACGCACAGACTAAACCATTGTTTTCACTGTCAGGGACTGTGCAAAAGGTTCGGTATTGAACACGCCTTTGATCTTTCTGTCAGGAACTGTACATGTGGCTACGTGTGTCTCTCTTTAAGGGACTGTAGATGTGGACTGTATTGCGCATATTTGGAATCTCACAGGTCGTCATCAAGAGGACGGATGTCTGGTATGGAAGCTGTCCAGCTTCGACGAGTATTCTAGGCACGCGGGGATCCCCCTCTCGATTGACCGTTAATAAAGCTATCTTGAGAACCCACCCCATGCTTGTGACCGAGTAGTGGGGGAGGTGGACTCTAGATATTAGACAAATAAAGCTAGGTACATCTTAGAGGCCCACGTTTTCTATGTTCAGTTGTAAGTTTATATTTAAAAAGAGTATATTAACTATTAAGAAGTAAAATTTAGAGGGCTTCGTATCTTAATGAACGTTAATATTATTTGCAGTTTGCACTAACAAGGACAGATGAGGAGGGTAGTTAATTTTAAGGCAATTCGCCAGAATTATCTTGAAATTAATATGAACGGAAACAAATATATGTATTTTCATTATTTCAGTTTTTATTTCAATGTTAGAAGTTTGTAAAAAATACCTTTAGCTTGAAATGAAAATGGTTAGCAATATATATATATATATGTTAATTATTATAAAATTAACTTTGCATTTTCTATTAGTAAAATTTTACTATGGACAAAATAACACATCCAAAATATACTACTTTTGTTAAAAACATTATCTATACGATCAAGTGCGAAATGATTAATAGTTAATTAATGGATATATTTTTACTGAAATAAACTATAGTCAATTAACTGGGCTTATAGAAAATAAAAAAATATATTTCAACCTTCCTATAAAAGTTAGCTTGTAAGATAAATAAACTTAAAGAACAAGTCAAATTAATAATACAATAGCCTGTCTAGTTCTTAAAGATAAAGAACAGTATTGTTTACTTACTTAGTTAATGACAGGAAAATACCATGAAATTTACCATCAATTGTTTTGACTACAAGAATATTATTAGAGTGCTTGAATTTACTGGTTATTTAATTCATTAGATGAAGGTACACATAATTAAACATGTATCGCTGATTGAGTTATTTTAAAAGCTTAGAAAATAATCAAGGTAAATTGTAAAACATAATATGAGGTAGCAGTCGAAAGAGTATTTATACTAATCTATACTAATATTATAAAGAGGAACGATTTGATTTTTTGTTTTTTGTAATGGATAAACTCAAATTACTGGACCGATTTAAAAAATTCTTTCACCAATATAAAGCTACATTATCAGCAAGTAACATAGGCTATATTTTATTTTGAAAATTTAATTTATTCCTCATAAAAATGTCGATAGTTTTACACAAGTTATAATATAGCTATATTTATTGACATAATTTGGCTTAGAATTACGTTTCAGAGATAACGTTTCCATTTGAAATCGGGCACCATTCGGGGGGGCGGCTTATGTTAATCTTATACTACAGTGGGTCACAGGTAGCGCGGGTGGGGGGAAGCGGGGTGGGGGGGCAAGTGAGGGCCTTATATAAATCTTACAACACAGTGGGTCACGGGCAACGCCATGCGGGATTGTCTAGTTTTATATAAATTAATACATTGGTTTCCAAACTGGAGGTCATGGACAACTTTTTGTTGGTTTTCAAAAGTTGTGGGTGAAATGTTACCTAATTGGTTCAATATATCTTGCTTTGTCAAGTGGACGTTGGGATATTTATTTGTTCTCGTAGCACGGTAGCTACAATTATGGTTACATATACGGCCTGAATATTAAGACTTGTCCAACACTGTAGTGAAATATATTATGTTTTTCAGTATCACAACTATTGGTGATTTTGTTTAAATATTTGTTGTTTGGAAAAAAATAAGCATTGAAGTAGTTTCTTATGTCTCAGAATGAGACTAGCTTTGTTGATCCAAAAGTGGTTCCAAAATATGAATCCAAGCAAAATAATTCATATCGATTATAGTGTTTTGATCAACATTTTGCACAAATGATGACTATTAATATATAATGAATTTATATTTTAATTTATATTTTAATTTGTATTAATACTGTGCACATTTTGTACGAGAAAAATAAAAGTTCGTGTACTATTTATTACACCAAGCCATACATAATGTTTTGTGAAATGTACAAGAAAAAAAAATCACACTTTATTAATCTTGGTGGGTCAGAAAAATATGTATTTTAATTTATTTGGGCAGTAAGTAAATATAATTTGGAACCAACCATTGTCCTTAAACTT